>CM055403.1:181578407-181676239 GCA_029228625.1 Pseudolycoriella hygida | reverse complement strand
AAACTCCAAAAAAGTGGGTTTTCATACAAATGGCTCTGGAACTAACTAAGTAACTAACTAAGTAACTAACTAACTAACTAACTAACTAACGTAGGATGTTTCCATTAACTTTGGTTTCTATGAAAGTGCCCATTTTGTATGGAAAATGACGATTTTCTAAAGGTCATATCTCCGGATCCACTGGACCGAATTTAATGAGTGAAAAGATATTTCGCCTTAGAATTTTCCGTAGAATCCAGGAAAAATATTTTCCGGGGGGTACGTCGCAAGGGGGGGAAGTCAAAACTTAGCTGTATATATGGTTCCGAAGTCTACGAAAAAAAAATTTCTGAATTTTTTGCTCGTGGGGACTTGCGTCACGGGCGCATTGCTACCGCGCGCCCATGATCTCCAAAATTTTTCTCCAATTTTCTCCAAAAAGAATTTCTAGAAAAAAAAAATTTCTCCAAAAAAATTTTCTTTCCGAAAAAAATTGTTCTCCAACGCCTTAGGCTTCCATCTTCGTATCACCTTCGGAATACTTTGTGTGACCTTCGGATGCCTTGTGAACACTTCGTGTCACGTTCGGCTACCTTGGGAACACTTCGTGTCGACTTCGGCTACCTTCGGAACACTTCGTGTCACCTTCGACTGCCTTGTGAACACTTCGTGTCACCTTCGGAACACTTCGTGTCACTCTCGGCTGTCAAAAAATTCTCCTGATGAAGAAAGAAACCATCTCTCTCAGTAGTTTCATTCCGGAGCTAAAATTCGAAAACTCCGAGCATTACCTAAAAAACCCACAAAATTGACCAATTTTCCACATGTTACGGCCTTTCCAGAATTTTCCCGGAAAAGCGGCATATGAAATTTTTCATTTGGGGCCGAGACTGACGTTCCCTGAAAATTTTAAGGAAATCGCCTGGGCGGTTCTCGAGAAAAAAAGTAGATAGATACATAGAGACATCGTGGACACACTTCTGTGTTGTGTGTCCACTATGTATCTATGTATCTATCTACTTTTTTTTATTATTTTCAAACATATTTTTCGAAATTGGTCATCTTTGATTGGCGGTATCTCGGCTCGTTTTCAACGGATTTTGATAAGTGTGAACTCGTTTGAAAGCTGCTGCAACGTAGTTTTTTTTTAAATAATTTGGAGGGGGAGGGGCGAGGGGAAAAAACACAAATGTTCGCCTATACATCGTGTCTTGTCCCAAAGGTTTTTGTATGGAGTTTTTTGGGTTTGTGGACGATTTTTAGGGTGTGGGGACTGCGTCACGCTCTCCGCTACCGCTCCGAGCATGATGTAACATGAGGTAGATCAATGCAGGAGTTGGGAGATGTACATTTAATATCGTCTAGAGATGACGAATCAGCAATCAGTCTCTACTTTTTTTTTCAAGCGGCTGAACCAATCACTCTAACCTTTTTTCCTCTGAAAGGTACATGCCTCCCATGATTCAAGTTCAGAGATGAACAAAATCGGCGAAATATTCCCGGAGATATATTCGAAAAAGAGACCAAAAATATGGTTTTTCGAGGGTCGGTAAACGTTTTTTGCAAATGTCTCACCAAACATATCACTGAAATGTTCATTTTGGTGTTAAATGCAAGCATTTCATTTCTGTGATCTGGGTATTGGGAGCAGTGGATTGGACGAAATTGAGTTTATCTGTCATATACGAAGCAGATGGTTTTTCGTCTCAACTATGCGATATCGAGATTTACTGTCAAAGGCTTTGTAGATAAAAACATTTTAGAGAACATGTGTATCAGGATTTTAAGGACAAATGGCTTAATCCTGGGATATGACCACTTCTAGGATTATGAAAGATGACTCATATCTCTAGAAATATGTCAGTTGCAAAGTTACTACCAAAGGCATAGTTGTAGAGAATAAAATTTTAGATAACAAGTGTTTCAGGGTTTGAAGTTGAAGAGAATGCAATTTTAGAGAAGACGTGTTTCAGGGATTTAGTGAAAAACACCCTAATCCTGCGATATGACACTTCTAGAATTGGAAGGTATGACTCATATCTCTAGAATCATGTGAGTGAGAAAGTTTCTTCCAAGAGCAAACTTGCAAGAGAATAAGATTTTAGAGACCACGTGTTTCAGGGTATTAAGGACAAATGGCCCAATCCTGGGATGTGATCACTTCTAGAATTCTGAAAGATGACTCATATCTCTAGAACTATGCCAGTTACAAAGTTACTTTCAGAGGAAAAGTTGTAAAGAATAAAATTTTAGATAACAAGTGTTTCAACGTTTTAGGGAAAAACAGGAACTGGGATATGACGACCTCTAGAATTGAGAGGGATGACTCATATCTCCAGAACTATGAGAGTTAGAAAGTTGCTTGTACAGAATGAGATTTTAGAGAGCACGTCTTTCAGGATTTTAGGGACAACTGGCCCAATCTTGAGATATGACCACTTCTAGAATTGGAAGGGATGACTCATATCTCTAGAATTATGGGAATTAGAAAGTTATTTCCAAAGCCAAAGTTGCAGAAAATAAAATTTTAGAGCACAAGTGTTTCTGGGTTCTGGCCCAATCATGGGATATGACCACTTCTAGAATTATGAAAGATGACTCATATCTCTAGAACTATGCCAGTTATAAAGTTACTTCTAAAGGGAAAGTTGTAGAGAATAAATTTTTAAAATGGCCCAATCCTGGGAAAACGGCCCAATTCTGGAATACGACCACTTCTAGAATTGAGATTGATGACTCATATCTCCAGAACTATGAGAGTTAGAAAGTTTCTTCTAAAGGCAAAGTTGAAGAGAATGAAATTTTAGAGAACACGTGTTTCAGGGATTTAGTGAAAAACTCCCTAGTCCTGGGATATGACACTTCTAGAATTGGAAAGTATGACTCATATGTCTAGAATATGTTAGTGAGAATGTTTCTTCCAAGAGCAAAGTTGCAGAGAATAAAATTCTAGAAACCACGTGTTTCAGGGTATTAAGGACAAATGGCCAAATCCTGGGATATGACCACTTCTAGAATTATGAAAGATGACTCATATCTCTAGAAATATGTCAGTTATAAAGTTACTTCCAAAGGCAAAGTTGCAGAGAACAAAATTTTAGATAACACGTGTATTAGGGTTTTAGGGACATCCTGGGAAACGACTACTTCTAGTGTTATAAAACTGCTTCCAAGGGAAAAGTTGGTGAGAATAACATTTTAGAGAAAGTAGTTTCAGGATCTTTGAAGAAGCTACGTTGGTTCTGTTTGTAATATGGTGCATGTGGTGTCATAAGACCTACTTCGGTAGAGCCTTTGACACTACCTTGGATAATTTCTGTGAATCTTTTAAATTCATATTTCTAAAAGGAATGTTCACCTGAATTAGGAAAGCAAAATCAGGAATCAAGAAATAAGAAACCAAAAATCAGGAAATGAAAATCAGGAAACGAAAATCAGGAACATAAAATAAGGAAAAACAAAAATCAGGAAACACAAAAATCAGGAAAAACCAAATATAGGAAAAACGAAAATTAGGAAAAACGAAAATCAGGAAGGAAAGAAATCAGGAAAAATATCAAAGTTTTCAATTCCTAAGGAGGTCGCAATCTTGTTTTTGGTATGTAGGGGGTTCTGCCCATAAGCCCCCGCGCCTGCGGCGAGCTACTAAAGCACTGCAGGCTGCCTTCCGTGCATGAGGATCTGCCCCAAACCCCGCAAGGGAGATATTCCCCCTTCGACCTCCCTACGCGGGGGCTGCCGCCCATCGACCCCGCTTTTTATTTTCCAGGATTAATCACGGCCTGCGGCGCATTCTCTCAAAAATTATTTGCCTGATTCCTAATTTTAGTTTTTCCTTATTTTTGGCAAATAATTTTTTTTCCTAATTTTCGGTTTGCTAATTTTTGTTATTCCTAATTTTTGTTTTCCTAATTCGTGTGGAACATTAAACATGGAATTGTTGGCTCATTTTTATTTAGATACGTCGGAGTCTTTTTGCAACATTTATTCTGTTTGCACATCTATTCTGATGCGTACGGGTCCCCTGCATATGTTTTGATAAACAATTAAAAAATGGATGAATAACAGAACCCCGACAGACTGAAGAACTGCCAAGCTTTGATTCACTTCACTTCACTTGAGATAAAATAAAAATTGTTTAACTTACTTGAATAGTCTTGTGGAGTAGAAGACGCACCTTCAATGGGTTGAAGTCCACTTCTATGTATGATTGGTGGCATTCCGGGTGCAGGTTGATAATTTGATGGCGCTCCACTAAAATGTGCCGGGGCGGGTGATCTGTGAAGTTAAAACATTTAACTTTAATAAAGTTTCCTCTTTGTTGGGTTGCTTCTGTTTTCATTACCTAAAATGCCCCGGATGAGAAGAGGATTGTCTGCTCAGTTCCGATTGAACATAATGATTTGTTGCTGAGCTACCGTTTGAAGGAGGTGCTGGCGAGGATGTTAACGGTGGTGGTGGACCATGTGCTGAAAATGGTATTCTTGTGCTTTGTGCTAAACTAACAGGAGGCTGTCCTGTTGTTGGTGGATAGAAACGTTGCTGCCCAGGACCTACAAGAAAATCATCTCAATATTATGTTCTCAGGATAAAAATTGCAAATTTGATTTACCTCCAGGACCGTACGGTGAACCTAGCGGTGGACGAGGTAATCTGGTGATAACCGATGGTTGAACTGTTCCTGGCGAGAATAGTTGAGGAGGCGTTGCAATCGATAGATTACTTCTGTTATCTGGAAGTTAAGAATTGTTATTTGAAGTGAGTCTAACGTTTTGTTGTGAATCTGAACTAACGAACCTTGAATTCCAAGACGCTCTGCAAGTATCGGATTTGTTTTCTGTTCAAGTCCACCGGGTGATGCTTCAACACCAGCCTTATTTAAAGTTTCCCTCAATGGAGTGAACTTCTTTCTCCTTCCACGTTTTTTAACCTCAGTAGCACCAGCACCAGGTGGTCCTAATTCTGACGGATCCATTAGTCGTGTATTTTGGACTGCTAACACGGTTGTAGGAATTATCGGTTCTTGAGCAGTCGGCTGAGGAGGAAGTTGTACAAGAGATGGTCCCATAGAAGTCGATGGATCAGGAGGTGTAAGTGTCTTTGCTTGTTCTAGTGCCTGCAATTCAGCTTTTGATTTTCGTCCTCGTTTCTTTGGTTCTACACCAGATTTTGTAAGTTTCATCAGTTTTGGATCGACCGGAAAATCGCCCACCATCGATGGAGGAGCGTGTGGTTGCATCTGGGGTGGATGCATTTGTAGTGGATGATGTGGTGAACGCATGCCGGGATGCATTGGACGGAGTGGCATGTGTGACGACTGAGAGTTCGGTGAAATATGTGGAGATTGCGTCAGTTGCATTGGATGTCTTTGCATGTTTAAGGGATTGAAGTGCTGCATTGGATGTTGGCTTGGGTGTAGCAAATGGTGTGGTGGACCACGAACCATCTGATGAGCCGAATGCGCCTGATTCATTACGGCAATATGGTGAGGCGGATGTGGACCATGTGATGGTAAATGTGAATGCATCGGCATGTGGGGTGGTCCATGGGGAGAATGTTGCGGGTGATGTGCTGCATGTGGTTGCATGTGTGGTATGTTGCTTGGAGATAGAGGTGAAGAATGCGGAGGACGAATCAAATGTGTCAGTGGCATAGCAGGACGAGGTGAAAACGATGAAGGCGGCACAACTACAGACGGTGGAGTTGCTAAATGAGCAGGTATAGTAGATGGAGGAATGGTAGGAGGAGCAACGGTAGATGGAGCAACTGTAGTTTTAGCAATTGTAGATGGAGGTACAGTTGGTGTGATTACAGATGGTACTGCAACTTTAGCAGCCTCCTTTTTCTTGCTCAATAAGAGTTCGGCCTCTTTCATTTTCCTCATTCTTTCACCCACAGCTTTGAGTTGCTGTTGAGCAAAATCTTCCTCTTCCATCATTTTTGCAATTTCCTCCTCATCCATTCCTTCAGCGTCAAAATCGTCTGGTAAATCATCGTCAAACCCGTCAGTGTCATCACTTTCTCTTCCTTTTTTGTAGTCAACATCAAGTGCCTTCGCGTTTTGAATAATTTGTCTGGGAATTGTTGATAACGAATCAACTGGACGACGTGCTTTATCTGGTGTATCACTTATTATCTTTGGTGCAGCCAATGCTGCTGCTGCCGCGGTATTTTTCTCCGCCAGCATTCGTTTTATTTCCTCCTGCTTCTTGATAAATGCAGCTCTTTCTTCTGGTGGTGTGTCAGGACGTTTGACTCCTGGTTTAATGCCATCCGAATCAGAGCTTTCGAATTCATCTAACAAGTTTAGATAGGTAAGCTTTTTCCCTCGGGTGCGTCGGCTTTTGCCCTGCACTTGTTCATCGTCTGACTCGTCGGTAATAGTTTTTCCCTTTGATTTTGGTATTCCAGCTCGGAAGGCTGCGTCTTCGACCTTTTTCACTTTCTTTTTAGGTACAGGCTTCGATGCATTGCTATTTTCAACTGGACGTTGCTTTTTTTGGTTTGGCTTCTTCGTTTTCTTCGATCTCCATCCACGATCGCTTTCATTACTGTCGGTACTATCGCATAAGTCTTCACTATCGACATCCTCAGCGTCTTCATCGGACGTTTCATTTTCATTGAAATCAGAAAAATCGGATTCTTCTTTCTTCTTTTTCTTGCGTGTCTTGGGCACATCAAAGTCGTCCCCATCCGAATCATTGATAAAGGCATCATCGTATCGTTTTCGTCTCGACCGCACCGAACGTCTAGTTTCATGTTTTTTACCTTTTCTGTGTCGATAGGCATCCAACGAACTGTCATCACTTTCAGCTGAAAAATTTTCGTCTTCTTCATCTTCCGAAAAAGAGCTGGTGCGAAAGTCATCGTCAGATCCATCATCTTCAGATTCAATGTCTAAGCTATTCAGTTTTCTATGTTTCTTTTTCGCCTTCTTATTGGGAGGTCGTTTTATGGTCTTTCGAATCGGTTCCGAATCACTATCACTTTTCGAATGTTTTGCATTGCTTTCTGACTCAGGTTTTGCATCGTCGAGATTTGCGTCTTCTGCTGGCCTGGTTTCTTTTTCTGTACTTACGACAAGTTTTTCATCAGCTTCGTCTCCTTCCATCTGCTTGATGCGCTTTTCCTCTTTGTCCGCTTCTATGATTGTTGATATGTCTTTGCCGCGACCTAAATTACCAGCACCTTCGGCATTGTCCATTTCCTTTTTGATTGCTGAGTTTATCAAATCGTCATACTCATTAAAACGATAGCTAACGTTAGCTTGACGACGTTTTCGAAGTTTATAAATTGGCTCGTTGTCTGAACTATTACTACTACTACTGCTACTACTTTTCTCGCTACGACTAGATTCACTGGATGAAGAACCATCTGACGCATCATTTTTTCTTCTACGACGACTTGTAGTTGGTCTTTTTCGAACTTTTTTCGGTTTCACATATTCCGTTTCATCCTCATCCTCCTCGTCTGGTATGACATTTGATAAACTGATGTTTGCGAATTCTATCCTTTGCTTCCTAATTTCTTCTTGTTCTTTTTCCTTTAGATCATTGTCTAATTTTTGCAGTTGACTTTCTAAAATTTCAATCAGTTTTTCCTGCTGGCATGGCGGACAAAACCAATCTCCTTCCGGAATAATAAATAACATTGGAATCAAACAGGAACAATGATATCCTTTATCACACTTGTCACATAATAATATCCATTCCGGATGATCATGTTTGTTGCATTTCTGACACGCATATCCGTCGTCAATGATTTCATCTTCATCGTCCTTTTGGGCAGTCCTCGCTCTTTTCGTTTGTACAATCTGAGATTCATCTTCAATATCAGATTCTGGTGAGAATTCATGATCCGACTTGAAAAACACCAATTTGTGATCAGATTCATAATGCTCCTCTTCACTCGCTTCGCTTTCGTCATGTTCCGAATCGGTTTGCCATGGATTTGCGCCTTTCGCCTTCTTCTTTGCTTTCTTTTTCAATTCCAGTTTCCGTTCCGAATCGTCTTCAGAGCCGTCACTATCCGACTTCGCCGAATACGTTTCGTCGACCACTTTCTTCTTCTTTTCGACAGTGGCTTTCATTTGCTTTAAAGCCATTTCCTCTTCTTTGCGACGTTCGGCCTCCTCTTTTATTTTGATTTGGGCTATACGCCTAGATTGCCGCACTGGTGCTTCGCCATCATTTGTTGCAAGAATGGCATTGTCTTCAACAATTAATCCCATAAGTTTTCGCTTTCGTGGTGCTTCCTTCTTTGTTGTCGATGTTTCTTCTTTAGTTGGTTTTGCTGGTTGCTTCGGTGGTTGTGGTGTTTTCTTTGTAGTGTTTGCTTTTGGCGGAGGCTTCGCTTTAGCATTCTTTTTCGGTGGTATTGTTGCGACCTTGGTCGGAGGTTTATTGGTCGGTAATGCAGTGGTTTTGGGGGGTGTTGATGCTTTTTCAGGCACGGATGTATCTGGAGGGAGCTGACTTGCAGCTACCGCTCTCGTCGTTCTACTTCTCGTAGTAGTTTGGACTGTTTCAGGTTGACTTTTAGTTACCACATCGTCTGAAAATAATGTAAAAATAATTATATAAATCAAGAAAAGCACAATGTTCTTCTGATAAAGATTTGGTCGAATTCTTTATTAAGTAGCAATAGCAAAAGTAGCACCCTTCCTGTCCGTTCGTCCGTCTGTGCACCATCGGTGATTCCCTGGTGAATCATCGGTTATTCCCAGGTGAATCATCGGTGATTCCCTGGTGAATCATCAGTGATTCCCTGTTGAATCATCGGTGATTCCCTGGAGAATCATCGGTGAGTCCCTGGTGAATCATTGGTGAGTCACTGGTGAATCATCGGTGAGTCACTGGTGAATCATCGGTGATTCACTGGTGAATCATCGGTGATTCACTGGTGAATCATCAGTGATTCCCTGTTGAATCATCTGTGATTCCCTGGTGAATTATCGGTGATTCCCTGTTGAATCATCGCTAATTCCCAGGTGAATCATCGGTGGTTCACGCGTGAGTCATCGGTGGTTCAGGCGTGAATCATCGGTGGTTCACGGATGAATCATCGGTGGTTCACGGGTGAATCATCCGTGGTTCACGGGTGAATCATCCGTGGTTCACGAATGAATCATCGATGGTTCACGGGTGAGTCATCCGTGGTTCCCGGGTGAATCATCGGTTATTCCCCGATCAATCATCGGTGATTTTCCGGTAAATAATTAGTGATTCCTTGGTTAATCATCGGTGATTCCCGGGTGAATTGTCGGTGATTTACCTGTGACTCTTCGGTGATTCACCAGTAACTCATCGGTGATTTTCTGCTGAATCGTCGGCGATTCCACAGTGATTTATTGGTAATTCCTCGGTGAATTATCGGTGATTTACCAGTGACTCATCGGTGATTCACCAGTAACTCATCGGTGATTTCCTGCTGAATTATCGGTGATTCCCAGCGAGTGGCTGACCGAGCCCGAAAGGAGAACGTGAAATAGTAAAAGGAGTCGTAGCACAATAGGCCCAACGAGGAAAGGCCTCAGTGTTTTGTAAATAAGGAATTTTATGACAGAATTGTAGCAATTTTTGCCCAGAGGTATTTGTTATAATTATTAGGTAAAATTCAATTATTGTACAGGATTTCTAATAAAACCAACCATCGGTGATTTTCCGGTGAATCATTAGTGATTCCCCGGTGAATCATCGGTGATTCCAGGGGGAATTATCGGTGATTCCCGATGTAATTATCGGTGATTCCTCGATGAATCGTCGGCGATTCCACAGTGACTTATTGGTAATTCCCCGGTGAATTATCGATGATTTCCCGGCGAATCATCGGTGATTCCCCAGTGACTAATCGGTGATTCCTCAGTAACTCATCAGTGATTACTCGGTGATACCCTGGTGAATTATCGGTGATTCCCCAGTAAATCATCGGCGATTACCGGGTGAATCATCGGTGATTTCTGAGTGAATCATCGGTGATTCCCGGGTGAATCATCGGTGATTCCCGGGTAAATCATTGGTGGTTCTCGGGTGAATCATCGGTGATTCCGTGGTGAATCATCGTTGATTCCCAGGTGAATTATCAGTGATTTCAGGGTGACTCATCGGCATTTCCCCAGTGACTCATCGGTGAATTATCGATGATTCTTCGGTGAATCATGGATGATTTAAGCCCAATGCTAACTTCTTTGACTACACTCTATCGCTACTTTCCTATACCCATATCCTATACCCCAACCTTCCATTTTCTCAAGCAGTCAAAAAGAAAAACGAAACTTAAAGAGAATGAAAGAAAAACTCAAAAATGTAATTTACCTTTCAGAGGATCTTCAGGAATAGAAGTTTCCGCATTGCAAATAGAAATCACTGCTGGTGGAACATAACCTGGTTTCTTGGACTTTGGTCCTGGTCTACATCGCAGCGTTAACTGCGGTTCACTTATTGCCTTTAAGTCTTTATTAACAGATGTGATTTCTTCTTTATTGTCCACCTTTTCTTTCGCTGATGTTTCTTCTACTTTTGTTCCCGATTCCGATTTTATTTCTGTGGATTTTTGCCCGGCACTGTTCGTCTTGATTTCAATTTTTACCGGTGGAACATTAACCTTTGTCTCCTCTACAGATTTTATTCCAACTAACGGCTTCGTTTTTTCTTGTACTTTCACATCCTTTGTCGACTGAACCCCTTCCTTTGTGACTTTTTCCTTTGATTCGAATTTTTCATTTAATTTTAGTTCTTCATTCACTTCGTCCACTTTATCGTGAGGTTTTTCCTCTTTCGATTTTATTTCTTTTCGTGTTTCTTCCACTGATATTCTTGGCTTGTTTGTTATATCCGACTCAGACGTTTGATTCTTCTTATCCGTCAATGATTTGTCAGTGATTTGCATTTTCGGAATTTTTTTAGTTTCGAGTGTAAGCGTTGGTACATTCACCTTTTGTACTAGTTTTTTGTCCGCAACAATTTGTAGCGACGACGCAGCGACTTGGTCTATTTTCTGCTGGCTCTTGTCGTTCAACAGTTGTTTTTGTTTAGCAACTTTTTCGATTTTTGACAATTCAGCGGACATAAGTTTCATTTGCACTTTGTTTACGGGTTCGTCCTCGTCTGTACTGTAATCGATTTGCGTTGCTTTTCGTTTGATTTCTGCATTTTTTCTTGCTGCGAGATGGCTGAATTTAGGTTTCGTTTTCGGTCGCTTAACTTCCCTTTCTTCTTCGGAACTTTCCGATGAAGATTCGTCTGTATGGAAATCGTTTTTCGATGGTAAAGGTCGCTTACGATTATTGATTTGAGTATTTTGAGCATTTTTAAATGAAATTGGAAAGTGAACACTGCTTTCAACGGTTGATTTGTTTAACTGAAGGGAAGTTTCTACGGGCAGTTTATCAGATGACTTTGGAATCGCATCGATTGATTCATTGCTTTTGGATTCCTTGTCAAACGGTTTGGTTTCTATGGGAGGCACTTCTGATATTGTCGGTTGCGATAATATTAAATGGGTCTTACTCTCTTCACTACCGTCGTATTGCAATGTAGGCGCGCAGTTTGAAGCTTCGTCAGTTTGTTTTAAAATTGGTTTTGACGGATCTTCGTCAACTTTTCGATTAAAAATCTGAAACTTTCCAATTTCTTTTATTGAAATATCTGCAGTTTTTTCCATCGATTCGGGCTGCTCGTTGAGTATGCTATCATTCGTTTGGTTATCTTGGTCGTCGCAGGAGGGCGCTGATATCGACGTTACGTCAGGCGTTAATTGATTGAGAACAGGTTCGCTTATCGTTTCATCGGATTGATTAGCTGCTGTTAAATTCGATGAGTTCTCGGGTGCGGAAATATTCAGAGCGACCTCGGCTTCAGTTGCACTTTGACTTACTTGATGTTGATAGTCGAATTCTTTGCTTATGTTCGAAGGCTCATTCGATTCAGCTTCTTTCTCTTTCGTTTCAACTGAGTCCTCTGGTTCTTTTCGTATCTTATCACTACAAACTTCAGACTCTGAGATTAGAGATTTTACTTTATCATCACAAGAATTTATTTCCTCTTGTTCAGGTCTCTCCTCTTTAATTTCTTCTTTATCTACAACTTCATTCAATTCTGGTGGATGTTTTTTGACATCAGACGTGTCCAAACCGATATCCTTTACTTCCAAAGCGTTTGTAACTTCTAACGCCTCCTTCATTTCGTTCACCTCCGATGCGATCGTAAGTTTTTCATCTTTCTCCACATTTGACGCTTCTGCCACTTTGTTCACTTCAGATGTACTCACATCTGACGCATTCTCTGATTCCTTTACCTCCGACACGTTCACCTCTTTGGACACGTTCAAAACATCGCTTGCTTCAGATCCACTTAAGCTTTCTTTCACTAACACATTCACACTTTCATTTACTTCCGTCGCGTTCATATTTCTGTTCACTTCATCAGTAGACGTCTTGTCCTCTGAACTTGAACACTTGTTATTGTCCACTAAATCATCGTTTGTATCAACCGCGCTCGTAGTTTCGTTCAATTTCACAGCACTTTCACATTCAGTTAAGTTTTCAGTCTTAGATTCAGGCACAGCGTCAATGTCCATGTTGATAGAGTCCGAGGCAATAACGTGAGATGGGTTTGTGTTCAACGGTAGTGAGTCGTGAAAACATTTAGATGAGTCAGATACCTCTGCCGATGATTGCATGGTTTCGTAGGTAAAGTTTTCAGGTGCCTCCTTATCTTTCAGTGAACTTACGTCTCCTTCCACATTCGACTCTTCTGGAAACTTTTTATCTTGAGGAATACTTTCAAGGGGAGATGTAATAAGTGGAACTGGTTGATTTGAATTACATTTCTCATCAGCAGATTGAGATTCCAATGATTTAGCACTTTCAATGGATGCAATTTCGCTAGAGGGTGGTTTCTCATTGACAGCTGTACTGTCACTGATCGTGTCAACTGATTGATCATCTTCGGCATTTTTTGTGTGAGAAGTAGAAACATCGTCCTGTTCCTCGACAGAAGTGACATCCGAATTCGTTATCACTTGTACCGAGTCAGCATCGATTTTTGAATTGGAAGTTCCTACGGAGATCGGTTCACTAGACGGAGATTTATTGTCTCCAGTAACGTTCCCTGTGTCATTTTCTTTCGCCTTTTCTGATTCGATTTCATCATTAATTGGATTATTGGAGTTACGTCGAGATTCTGTTGGGCATGTACTGCTCTCACCGCCATCCACAACATTCAGTGCTTCGTCAAATAGATTGCTCGTCTTCACAGTGTTCTCAATATTATTGTCCACTTTCGGGATATTCGAATGTTTTATTGGACTCAATTTTAGGCAGCCAGCCTGTCCAAAAAAGAACATAGGCTTGTCAGAGCTGGACTTGTTTTCCGGATTGCCCACGTCATTTTCCACACCAGACCCACTCCCAACAATGAACATGACGTCTTCTTCTATAGCATCGCCAATTTCGTTTTCGTCTTTCACTTCAATTAGATCTAAGAAAGTTCCCTTATTGTCTGCTCCATTACCTAACCCTTTCACATGCATAACAGGCTCGACGATTTCTTCACCGACTTCTGAATCATCGGTTTCTTCTTCTGAAGATCCATCTTCCTCATCCTGTAAGGTGAAATTCAGCGTAATTTTTTGTGTTTCTACCAAATTTATCAATATGTTAGTACCTCTTCCTCTTCTTCTTCTTCTTCCTCCTCTTCCTCTTCCTCTTCCTCATCTCCCTCACCATCATCTTCGTCATCACGATCGTCGCTATGCAAATGAGCGAATTTATTTGTTTTGATTGTCTGAGTTTTACTTAGCAACGTTGGTCGCTGTAATTTAGGAACTTTGGAGGCCGCCTCTTCACAAGACTCTGAATCGACTCTTCTTTTCGCTGGTAACTTGGAGCTATTTGATTCGATTTTAGTTGCATTTTTATTTACGCCAATTTTCGTTACCACTAAAGGTGGCACCACTTTCTCTTTGGCTGGTGTCTAAAATAGAATTTGAATTGAAGTTTAAACTTGCAAGAAGAATGCCGTCAACGGATTACTTACAGTGATTTTGGCTTCGACGATGGACGTACTGCACTCGCTAGCGTCCTGAGAAGAAACGTCCATTTCGGAAATGTTGCTTTCATCTTCCTCATCGGATAGATCCTCATCGTCGTCAACTGAATCCGCTTGCTTCGGTTTTTCTGCAGAAAGTTTTATTGAGTCTTTATTCGCTTCATCGCTGTCACCGTTCCCATTTTTCAGTGCATCCAATTTCTCCTGTGGCATGCTATTGCTATCTTCGTCAACTACACCCACTAGGGAAGGCATCACCAACTCATTTCCCTTTAGGCATGCGATAAGTTTTGCCAGTTCGTCGCGATTATGGGCGCAAAGTTTCCATATGTCTTCGTCCAAATGTTCCTGGTAAATACGCAAATTCAAATTGCTATCAATGGTACTCCAGTAAGCATTTCCCAGTTTATCTTTGCCAAGTGGTTGACTGCGCAATTCATCTGCACTTAAGAGATTCAATTCCGTTTTGAATTTCAAATTTCGTTCGAATTGGGCTTCAAGCACCTCCTGTGAATCAATCAAACGGTCAAAGATTTTCGAGGCACTTTTCACTAGACAGTTTCAGCTGAAAGTACACATTTAACTAGCTGGTTGCGAAGACATTTTCATTTTCTTATGATTCGTTTGCGTTGATTTGGAAATGCGTGTCAAAGGGATTGACGTTACACTTCTCCGCAAGGCTATATTTTGAGGCGAAAGAATAATTCTTGTGTGTTGGGATCAGGGATTTGATAGCATTTTGTTTTGATCTCTGCAAGTAATATCCAACGTGAAGTTAGCTGTAGTTGTGACCGAAGCAAACATCATTGCAAACAAAATCAGGTGAATCCATTGGAAAGTTAAAAAATCAGCTGATTTTCTCGCAATGAAGTTAGCCTCGGTCGCAACTGCAGGTTAGTTATTACTTACTAATATTAGGGGTCGTGCACATATGACGTCACACTTGCTATAAAATCCAAAAAGTCCATAGGAGAGTCAGAGAGTCAGAGATTTTGCCTATAGAACTCTGGCTAAACCTCCAACACACCAGCCAGAATTCTATTTATAAACAAAGCTGTCCTGACTGAGTTATGACTCTTTTATGGATACTAATTTTTTATAGCAAGTGTGACGTCATGTGTGTACGATCCCTTACTTGCAAACATATAAAACAAAAGACTGTCAAATCCAAGGTGGGGATCAAAAGTTGGTCTATTCCAACTGTCAAAGTGACGTTTTAAACGTCAAAACACGGTACTCTCACTTTTAGTGCGGCGTAGGCTTACGTCGAAATATACAAAATTGGGTGACGAAGTCTATAAATATTTCAAGCGACAAATATGATGTGCTTGTCAATTTATGTACTTCTACGTATATACTTTGACATAAGTCGAAGACGCAATAAATGCGTGACTTGTTGAGAAATGTCAAAATTTGCACTCAGAGTGAAGTTGGTTGCAATTTCAATTTTTATCAAAAGTTGGTCTATTGCAACTGTCAAAGTGACGTTTTAAACGTCAAAACACGGTGCTCTCACTTTTAGTGCGGCGTAGGCTTACGTCAAGATATACAAAATTGAGTGACGAAGTCTATAAATATTTCAAGCGACAAATATGATGTGCTTGTCAATTTATGTACTTCTAGATATATACTTTGACATAAGCCGACGTCGGAATAAATGTGTGACTTGCTGAGAAATGTCAAAATTTGCACTCAGAGTGAAGTTGGTTGCAATTCATAAAATCGCTTATGTTTGCTGTGAAGTTAGTTGCAATCGAACAAATTCATTCATGTAAAGCAAAATAAACAATTTTATGAATAAAAACTGAAATTGCAACCAACTTCACTCTGACTGCAAGTTTTCACTGTTTTGACATTTCTCAACAAGCAAATGGCACCGTGCGTCATAGGTAGAAGGCTAGCGAGCAGTTATGAAACAGCCGAATGTGACAAAAATTTTGAACGAATTTAGAACTCAAGCATATTTTAATCAATTGGGTTTGACATTTAAAACGTCATTTTGACAGTTGGAATAGACCAACTTTTGATCGCAACAGACTCAATTATCCCTTTCCCGGCTATCTTAAGCTCTTTCTGGGAAGGATAAAATAAACCCGTCCCCCAATGTTGCCTTGTTTCAAATACAACCAACGCAAAATATATAGAAACTTTTTCTGAGATTAAATTTCAGATAAAAAAAACCGAACTGTTTCGAATCCCACGAATTGTCCTGTCACCTTTATGGACACCGCTTATGAGTATCGTTCTTTTCAGCTGAAAATGTCTAGGAACACTTCTCTCCTACAAACCTTAATTACTCTAAGTTTGACGGCAAGATTCGCTTTTTTGAATCCGAAACGTTCTATTTCCCACGCATCTTGCATCGAGTAACCGTAGCAAAATTTCGATAAAGCATGCTCCCACTTTTCGTTGTGCACCGTTTTTCTTGTCTTACGAAGCAGTTTAACAATCAAGTTTCTCAGATCCTCAGCAACTGCAAGTGGGTAAGTAATTTTTGTTAGACGTAAGTAATTTTTTGAAATGACCGGTAACCGTTTACGACATGTAATAAAAACAACATTCAATCGACATAGTCAAAACATCGGAAAACAACAACAACAATGAAAAGCTTTATTTTTTAAAAATACCACACGAAAAGTTGAAAAGGATGCAACGAACATAACATCAATTTTCATGGAAAGCGCCTAACTGTTTTTGTGGATAAACGAAATAATTTACGGTCACTTTTCTACTTCATTGGCCATTTTTTCCACCGTAAATATCACAAGCAAAAAAGTACTAAACAATGTTTTGAATTTCTTCAGATAAACACTAACCTTCATCCGTGTTTTCAATCATTTTCTGTAGGTCATTAAAATTGGGATAAACAATATTCAACTTGGTAGAAAATTTCTGTAAAAACGCACAAATAACAGCAAAATTCGGGTCATTTAAACAAGAAGGTAGTGAATCGTCTCCCGACGCCATTTTCACAGTCTTTTTTTGTGTAATGTCGCCCAACAATTAGTCAAAATAACACACTTTTCTGTCTATTACAACGAATATCTTTCGTTAATGTAACATTTTAGGTCTTAGAATTTATACTTCACGATTACTACTCATTTTGTTACATCGAAAATCACTTCATTTTCACTTAAACTTATTGCGTTCACCGTGGTGTCTACATATATTTGACCATTTTGACATATCTTACCAATCA
The DNA here is from genome assembly GCA_029228625.1 of Pseudolycoriella hygida. Taxonomy (NCBI): domain Eukaryota; kingdom Metazoa; phylum Arthropoda; class Insecta; order Diptera; family Sciaridae; genus Pseudolycoriella; species Pseudolycoriella hygida. The sequence goes on along the minus strand of CM055403.1, from coordinate 181,659,013 downwards.
TTCAATCATCATTTTCTATAAAAAAAAGTTCTTTCGTACGTTGGAAGCGCCACCACTCTAAAATTATCGTACTTTTTAAGTTGGGCTTACAATATTAGTGGAGCGGTTTCATTTCGAAATTCCAATAAAAAAATGATTTTTGTCCAATAAAAAAATTATTTTTGTTTAATAAAAATAATAAATGTCCAATAGTAAAATGTATCTTTCTTTTACAAAATAATAATGTAAAATAAACAATGATATTTTCCTTATACAAATTTTTTATTTGATAAAAGTGATTTTTTATTGGACATTTATTATTTTTATTGGACAAAAATCCTTTTTTTATTGGAAGGTTTCATACGATCCTTTTGAAATTCTCAGGTTCTTTTCGTGTTCAAAATTTTTTGAAATTCACCATATATGAAATACATTTTTGTACGATTTTGTCAGTTTTTCTTTTTCTCCCGTCCGAAGAAACGGTGTAAAATATATGTTTTGTGTTAGGGCCAATCTTATAAGAGAGCTGGAGCGCTAACGAAAGGCCTCTGATCCATACTTCCATGGACAAAGTAATTCGCATCTTTTTTCTCTACAACACTGCACAAGAAGCCTCATCATCAAAGGACCACTCAGCTGATTTTCACTAATTTTCCTTTCAATATTTCGGGTAGTCCATTCTTTCTTTCAAAATCTTTCGATGGCCTAAATGTTCTTCCCTGCACCATATCAAAAAGAGGACCAACGTAGTTTAAGAAATCCTGAAACTATTTTCTCTAAAGTGTAATTCTCACCGACTTCCCAATTCTAGTTCAGTTTCCTGTCAAAGGAAATTTTTTTTCGCCGGAAATTTGTTTCCTCTTTTCTTCCAAAACTACTGATATTACAACAAACCCTTTTTTTAAAGTAAAACAAATTTTTTTTTGCCGCAAATTTTTTCGCCAGAAAGTTTTTTTTCGCGTGAAATTTTTTTCGCCGAAATTTTTTTTGCCTCAAATTTTTTTTCGTCATAAATTTTTTTCGCCCAAAATATTTCCCGCCTAAAAGTTTTTTCGCCGGAAATTTTTTTTCGCCTGAAATTTTTTTCGCCGAAATTATTTCGCCGTAATTTTTCACCTTAAATTTTTTTTGCCAAAATTTTTTTTCGCCTCAATTTTTTTCGCCTCAAATTTTTTTTTCGTCTGAAGTTTTTTTCACCTGAAATTTGTTTTGCCTGAAATTTTTTATCGTCTGAAGTTTTTTTCACCGGAACTTTTTTTCGCCTCAATTTTTTTTTCGCCTCAATTTTTTTTTCGTCTGAAGTTTTTTTCGCCGGAAATTTGTTTCCTCTTATTACTGATATCACAACAAACCCTTTAATAAAGGGAAAGGAAATTTTTTTCGCCGTACTTTTTTTCACCTGAAATTTTTTTTCGTCTGAAGTTTTTTTCGCCGGAATTTTTTCGCCTGAAATTTTTTTCGCCGGAAATTTGTTTCCTCTTCCAAAACTACTGATATCACAACATGCCCTTTTTTAAAGGGAAACGAAATTTTTTTCGTCTAAAGTTTCGCAACAAATATTTTCGCCGCAAATTTTTTTTCCAAAATTTATTCCCTCTTTTCTTCCAAAACTACTGATATCTAAAAAAACTCTTTCTAAAAGGGAAACGTGACACAAGTCCTCGTCCTGTCTTCCAAAAAAACTGATTTCAATTTGGGTGACGCTTTCACCTACGAAACGCAAAAAATTCTTTTGAAATATTTTCACTTTTGATTAAAAAATTGCGTCACAAATGGCGCACCCTCCCAACGTAATAATTTCTCTGCGCTTTTAGATTCCGCGCCAAAATTTTGGCTACCCGTACTCCACACATCACGCAAAACTTAATTTTTATTCGTGCCAAATCTGAAAGAACGGAAAATTTATTACGTTGGGAGAGTCCGGCATTTCTGACGCATTTTTTTAATCAAAAGTGAAAATATTTCAAAAGAATTTTTTGCGTTCCGAAGCTGTAAGCGTCACCCACCAAATTGAAATTAGTTGGTTGCGTCACGTTTCCCTTTTAAAAAGGGTTTTATCGGAGCAGCCGTTTGAAAAAAAAACGATGGGACGGACAGACGCTGATTCGTCATCTCTATCATCTATAGACGGTATTCAATGCATCCCCACTCCCGCCTCGATCTACCCCATGTCACAATAAAATTGTTTGTAGTAAATGTATAGGACCTTTGTACTTCCAAAAACCTTCACCTCTTGAGACTCCTTCGCCATAAGGTCCATCTGGGTGTATTGTAATTTCATTTGTAATTGCTCGCACAAATCCTTTATGCAAAAAAATTTGTGGTGAACCGTCGCTTCCCCCTTCCAACCATTTTAATATAAAATCATCTCCTTTTTGTGTTGAGTAAAAAACTCTTTATTAGGAAGAGGAAGACATACATAAAATTGTTACATAAATAAAATAGAATTACACAGTATAACAAACTGAAGTCAAACGATTAAAATATAAGAGCAATTGCTTCCAGTTGAACTATTTGAAGCAATTGCATTGTGTAGAAAACTAACTTTGTTGAAAAATGTTTAGAAATTTCTTAATTGCTAGCTAAAGGCACGCCGAATAATTTCTCCCATGAAATTGATATTGCATTCATTGTACTGTCAAGGCAGGTGTCCTCAATAAATCTACATGTCCACAGTTCACATTTGTCTTGATTTTCCAGAAGGAAATTTATTCGTAATGTTGTGTTGTCCAGTTTTTCCACTTCCACCAAATTGTTCATCAATTGCTTTTGCAAAACAACGATTTCAACGTCGTTCCTATCCGATAGCCACTGGTGCGCTGGACATATGAGAAACAGTTCTTCTTCGGTTATTATCAAACCTGCAAGACCATGTGCACAGTTTACGTCATCAATTGTGGTTTCACAATTTTCCAAAATCGCCAGCATCTTCAACTGTGCTTGGTTTGTTGTTCGCATTAATTTCTGTGAATATTTCTCGGATATTTGGTATTCCAACGTACAGTACATTGGCAACGGATTATCTAAGAACAATTTACAGAAATAGAAATTCGATTCGATTCAAGTAGAATTGCGCCACTTACTTGCAAAATATAACAACAAACTGTCGGTTCTAGCGACATCTTGGAGAAGCAAATGCATCGTTCCGATGCCCTTGATCGACAAGGTCACTCCTATTTTCCATGGAAGCACCCGTACGGCTTCAATTCTATCAACGGTTCCACTGGTGCGTCGTTTGATCCACTTAAATATGTCTGCGCTGTAGAAGATAACATTTTTAATTCGGGGAAACAGACACAAAGTATGACTAAGGGGCGCGGTCTGTCATTTATGGACTGTCCCGGAACCTCAGAAAGCATTGACGGAAACTTTCAGGCAGAAACCACCGCTCCCATATGACTTTCGAGACAAGAAAGTAGTCACAATAAGAGAAGAGTTCATCGACTGATCCGAATTTCCTCCTTAAGTGCGTCTGAAACCATTTATTTCGATTATCCGAAATGTTCTGACCTTCATCATATCACATCTCTTCCACTTCTAGAAGTTTTCATATCCCAATATTGGAGTATTTTTACCCAAAACCCTGAAGCTTGTGTTCTTTCTAATTGTCATGGTTCTACCGATATGAGTCATCCCTCCGAATTCTAAAAGTAGTCATATCCCAGGATTGGGGCCTGAAACATATGTTCTCTGAACTATTTTTCTCTACAACTTTGCCTTGTCAAAGGAAATTTTTTTTCGCCGGAAAACTTTTTTCGACAAAATGTTTTTCTCGCCGGAAATTTTTTTCGCGGAAATTTTTTTCGCCGGAAATTTTCGCCTGAAATTTTTTTTCGCCGAAATATTTTTTCGCTAAAATTTGTTTTTCGCCGAAATTTTTTCGCTGAAATTTTTTCGCCGAAATTTTTCGCCGGAAAACTTTTTTTCCGACCGGAATTTTTTCGCTGGAAATTTTTTCGCCGGAAGTTTTCGGCTGAATGTTTTTTCGCCGAATATTTTTCGCTAAAAATTGTTTTTTTCGCCGATAACGTTTTTTGCTGAAAATTTGCTTCGCCGAAATTTTTTTTCGTTGAAAATTTTTTTTCGCCGGAAATTTTTTTCTCTTTTCTTCCAAAACTACTGATATCACAACAAAAACCCTTTTTAAAAGGGAAACGTGACGCAAGTCCTCGTCTCTTCTTCCAAAACAACTGATATGAATCTGGGTGACGCTTACAGCTACGGAACGCAAAAAATTCTTTTGAAATATTTTCATTTTTGATTAAAATGCCGGACCCTCCCAACGTAAAATAAATCTTCACATTGAATAATTGAGCAAATATAGATGAAAAACCATCTGCTTTCAGTTTCGTTCATTCCACTGATCCTAGTGACTCGATTTTCACAAAAAAATTTTCCAGTTTTGTGAAATCAAATGACACAAAAATGAACAATTTCCGTGGTATATTTGGTGAGATTTTTGCGAAAAACTTCCACCGACCCTGAAAAAACCATGTTTTTGGTAAATTTTTCGACCATATCTCCGGAACTGCTTGACCGATTTTGCTCATCTTTAAACTTGAATCATGGGATATATGTACCAGGGGATAAAAGAGATTCGTCATCTCTAGACATCCCTCTCACTCCCGCCTCCTTCTCCATATTACAATAAAATGCCTTGCGGTGAACGTATATGACACCTTTGTACTTCGTACGGGTCCAAAAATAGACGAAGAAAGAAAAAACGCTTACCTTTCATTACCCACAATCTGCAGGACGTAGAATTTAGTTGTAGACAAGACGAATATTCCACTAATTATTGATGTTGTATCGTTACTCTGAATGTTATTGTCGTTGAAGATTTTCCCTTTCACAAGCCATTTCAGGTGTTCACCGTCATCTTCAAATATATTTTGATACAAAAACAGCTTGAAACGATGATCGACATTACTGAAGTCCTCGTACGAAAACTTGAATTTGTCGCAAGCGGTTTCCACTGTATCTTTCGACGTTTTCGACATGAGAAAATTCGTGGATTGAAAGAGTCCTAGAAGAGAGATGTGCGAATTATTATGAAGCTACGCTACATTCACACCAAGAATATGTACATTTTATTAGTGACTACCCCAAGAAACTACAAAATGATATCCCATCACTTACCACCAAACATTGACGATATTACAGATTCGTTTCGCTGCAATTTTTCATTTGCTGGACTTGCAGTTTTGTTGCTGGATTTTTCAGCGTTGGTTGTTTCACTTTGGCTCTGTTCCGCGTGCTCATAAGCCGTACAAATGCTACTATCCGTAACAGAACCAGACGAACTGCTCTCGGTTAGATGGACCGCACTGAGAATAGTTTTCTTTTCACGTTCTACGGTACTGCCATCTGCAATATTCTCTAAGTCTTGTGTGGATGTTTGCTGATTAACTAAAATCGTTTGTGCAGCACCATTCAATAGCTTCAAGTTGTCAATGTATTCCGAGCCAGTTACGTCAAGACCTTCGACTTGGGAAAGTCTTCGCTCCTCGGAATGCTTACGACTTGATTGAATGCTATCAATTATCCCAATGCTACTTTGGCTGGGATTGCTCAAGATTTCTATGTCACTTTCACCGTTTTTGTTGAATTGAAAATCCGCATCTCTATCACAATTTGAGCTTCCAGCTACACTTTGATTCGAATCAAATGAACTTTGTGAATTGGATATTTTCGAACAGGAAGATGACTCGTTTAGTGATGTTGCTGAACCTAACCCAATAAGGGATACAGTTTTATGGTTAGCCTTCGTAGCAATGAAAGTAAAGATTTTGTAATAAATAGAGAGATAGGGCAAATCGACTTATAGCAAAAGTTCTAACTTATAACTATATAAGTTTTTAAGTTAAAAGCTATAAGTTATAAGTTGCAAATTATGTTATAAGTCAAAAGACATAAGTTTTAAGTTTGATGAGGATTTATTGATGATCAATCACCATCAACCAACATAAATCATCAATCAATCATCATTAGTTATCAATCATCATAAGCCATCAATCAATCATTATCAATCTTCATAAATCATCAATCAATCATTATCAATCTTCATAAAACATCAATCAATCATTATCAATCATCAAACAATAATAATCAATTATCATAAAACATCAATCAATCATCATCAATCTTCATAAATCGTCGATTAATCATCATCAATCTTTTCTTTTATGTCTTTTGACTCATAAATTACAGCTTGTAGTTTACTTATAAGTCGAAAGACATAAGTTTTAAGTTTGATGAGGATTTATTGATTATCAATCACCATCAATCGTCGTCAACCAACATAAATCATCAATCAATCATCATTAATCATCATAAGTAATCAATCAATCATTATCAATCTTCATAAATCATCAATCAATCATCATTAATCATCAATCATCATAAGTCATCAATCAATCATTATCAATATTCATAAATCATCAATCAATCATTATCAATCTTCATAGATCATCAATCAATCATTATCAATCATAAATCAATAATAATCAATTATCATAAGTCATCAATCAATCGTCATCAACCTTCATCTTCTTCAATCAATCGTCATCAATCTTTTCTTTTATATCTTTTGACTCATAACTTACAACTTATAGTTTACTTATAATATGCAACTTATAACTTATAGCTTTTAACTTCACCTTCAATTAACGTCACCTTCAATTTTAACTTATATCTTAAAGTTAGCAATTTTGTTATAAGCCGAATCGCTCAATCTCTCTAATGAGTGAAGATTCTACAGTTTCAAGCTTTGGCTTCACGAGTCCAATTGTTGTTCAATTGACTAATAGTGATAGGAAGAAAATACTAAGAGAAGGAACGTCCCCATTCCTTATTTTATGTCATCGGATCGCTTCTCTGCTTAATGAAAAGTGTCCAAAATTGAAACTGTAGAGTAAAATGGCTCCATCGAATACGTCTGACTTTTTCAGGGTAGTGAAGCATGGAACTGCTATTGACATCGGAATGCTGCTTATAGCACAAGGCCTCATGCGACTTTCACAAAATCAATGAGTTGGAGTTGGTTAGAGCAAAAAATAAAGACAGACGCTTCTTTGAACCCATTGTAGCTTCAATGTTATTAAGTTATTGGTAAAACACCATAAAACGTCATGAGGTTAGTATGAGTGTGGATGTTAAAAAAGACAATAAATCAAATGACGTGTACCAATTATGAGAGTGAACAATTTATTGACGAACAAAAAAGAAACTACAAAAGTTGTCTTACTTAACTCTGTGTTACCCGGAATTCTTCTCCATGCGGCTGAAGAAATCGGTGCTAGATTCAAGCAAGTAGAAGCCAAATACGCTAACGTTATAAACACACATTTTATTAATATGATAAGTTAGTATTTCGATAGCCAAAGTCTACAATGCTTTTTTTATTCATTAAATTCATTCAGTTAGTACGTTTCGGAGAATTGGTTTCTTGAGGTCTCAGAATGTAAATGGACAAAGCGATGAGAAAGTTCCCAAGGAATTTAAAGTGAAAGCAAAGTGAACGCATGCGTTAAAAATCGCGAACTATTTCTATTGCTTAAGCAAATCACTGTCTGTAATGGAAGGTACGCTAGAATTGCAGATCGGTTTTTTGATTGTTTGTGTAGCACTAGCTGCGTACTTTATTGCACGAAAAATTATTTTCCAGACAGTGATGACGTGACAGACGTGACGAGAAACTGAAAAAGAAGACGAAGAGCAATATCCGTTGAATGTTCTTGAATGTACGTGAATGTACTTGAGTAGTTGTAGTTGCGGGATTATGTGTGTGATGTGATACCCGCAAAGCCGTAAAGCATGAATGGTATGCTAAAGCACAGAGCAACATTTCACTTTAAATTAATTCAACATCCGGTGGATTCCAACTGCAGGACGTGAACTTGTAAGTAATTTAGTTAATTGTTGCTGTTCAAATCATTCAATTAGTTCCATTAAAACTATGAAATGTACAAAAAATTGACTAATTGTTCTACACACCAAAATAATCAACGACCAGCTACTAAAATCAACAAAGTCTAACAACTAAAACAAAATGAACCAATTATTTTACCTATGCTACTCTGCGACTCCGAAATGTCCGTATGAGGTCGTTTCTCCGAATTTTCCATAAATCTCATGTTTTGTTTTAGATATTGGCCGACACGTTCGATAGATTGGGCTCTCGGCGATTCGTTTTTTTCAATAACATAACTACTTCTACACTCTGGGCAGGTGATTTCTTTGGGCATAAAAAACAAACAAATTTTTTTGAAGATTGTAGGAGTAGGATGTAGGAGTACGCTTACCGATATTTTGATGTTTGTAAAAGTTTTCACGCGAAAACTGAGTTCGGCAGTTCGCACATGTGTACAATGACTGGTTCATTTCCGACAAAGGCCTTTTGGCTAAAATTCCGCGTAAATATTGCTCCAGTTGCTAGAAAGAAAAAAATTCTTTTCATTTCAACGTATTGGGCTCGTCATAAGATTTTCAGAATTAAAATTATTTGTCAAAGATCCATGAAGTCCCTTTGGTGCCATTTTTAGACCTGAACGAAGATACGAAATTCTTCGAAAAGGGGTCAAGTGTCGCCGAGCTAGGACCCTTTACGTGGCTTTTGGTCTTTTGTATAAACTCGAGTAAATCTTTTTTGGGACATCAAGAGTATCCATCAAGATGAGCATCAAATCTCTTCGTACGTGATTTACAATCATAACAAAAACCCTTTTTAAAAAGGAAACGAGACCCAAGTCCTCGTCCCTTCTTCCAAAACAACTGATATCAATTGGGGTGACGCGTCATGACGCTTACAGCTTTGAAACGCACAGAATTTTTTTGGAATGTCCGACATTTGTGACATTTGTGGAAGAAGAGACGAGGACTTGCGTCACGTTTCCCTTTTCAAAAGGGTTTTCGTTGTGATATCAGTAGTTTTGGAAGAAAAGAGGGAACAAATTTTGGAGCAAAAAATGTTTCAGCGAAAAAAAAGTTTCAGCGAAAAAAAATTTCGGCGAAAAAAATTTTCGACGAAAAAAAAATTCCGGCGAAAATTTCCGCAAAAAAATTTTCAAGCGTAAAAAGTTTCCGGCGAACAAAGTTTCCGGCGAAAAAAAATTTTCAGAAAAAAAATCCGGCGAAAAAAAATTCGGCGAAAAAAAAACTGCAAAAAAATATTCAGCAAAAATACCGGCGAAAAAATTTCCGGCGAAAAAAATTTTCAGCAAAAAATATCCGGCAAAAAACTTCCGGCAAAAAAAATTTTCAGCCAAAAAATTTCGGCGAAAAAAATTTCCGGCGAAAAAAATTTGGCGAAAATCTCCGGCAAAAAAACAAATTTTCAAGCGAAAAAGTTTCCGGCGAAAAAAATTTCCGACGAAAAAAAGTTTTCAGTAAAAAATTCGGCGAAAAAAATTTTTCAGCCAAAAAATTTCCGGCGAAAAAAAATTCGACGAAAAAAAAAAAAAATTCCGCGGAAAAAAAAAATTTTCAGCAAAAAATATCCGGCGAAAAAAATTTTCGACGAAAAAAGTTTTCCTTTGACACGAAACATCTATCTTCAACAAAAAAATCAATTTTTCTCCTAAATCCCTCCCATACCACCGTCGGCCATTTTGTTGGTCACCCTGACACACTACACACCCAACCCATCAACTTTTCCTTTGACAACAAACATCTATCTCCATCCTAACACAGTCCAAAAATTTTGCTCATATTTGACCCACCGTCTACGAAAAAAATTTTTCTTAATTTTTTGATCGTATGGGGACTTGCGTCACGGGCGCATCGCTACCGCGCGTCCATGATGACACTGTTCCATCATCTGGAACTGCGGTGTTATCTATTGACAATGGATACTGCAGCGTATCGCATCCAATTCCTTCAACCACGACGACTGATTCAATCAATGAGCATGAACAGAATAGCAACGTCAACAATGTGAAATCGAGCGGTAACAACGCTAACTTTAGACAATCGATTTACTACCAGAACGTACGAGGTCTTACAACGAAAACAGAGAATTTTAAACTCTCATCAACCGGATGTGACTTCAACGTCATCGCTTTAACAGAGACGGGACTGCATTCAGGAATTAATGATGACCCACGTATTGCTGGCCAGTCATGAATACGAAGATAGTGCGATTGACAGTAGCAAAAAGGCGCATAATAGCTCCGACGTGTCGACTGGGCTCTTATGTTGCATCCGGTTTTGCTGAGTGAAACGCCATTTGATAATGACCTGAAACTCCAGTTATGGCTCAGTGTTGCTGTTGCACATGCATACGTCATATGCAATAAGTCAGTAGGCGGAAGGCATTGGTTTCAATAAATAAATTAGGAACGACGGCGGGCACGTTCGGTTCGGTCACGTTCAAAGGATGGATAACAACAGTCTACTCAAAAGGGTCTTGAATGCACAGGTCCCTGTCAAAGGTGTTACCAGTACGCAAAAAAACCAGATCTCGCAGACTTGGAGACTTTCGTCCTAAAAGCATTCTTTCATGCCTATCATGCTCTCTTTCTTAGATATGAATCGCTTTGTTGACCGGCTCCAGTCCGGTGTTAGAAAGGACACAATACTGGCACTGCTCTCCTTTGCACATCTCATGAGATACGCAAGGCCTTTCAGAAGAAACATGTGACTCTCTTGATTCTTCTGGATTTCTCAAAAGCCTTCGATAGCTTTGAACACGAAACATTACTGTTGAAGCTTGCTTCTTGTTTCTGTTTTTCGACATCTGCTTGAGACTGTCCGATTGCATTCAGAGCGTGTCTATCGGCGATTACCTTTCTGAGCAACTGCGGACGGGCCTGGGCATTCCTCAAGGTTCTGCCCTTGGCCCACTTCTATTCTCACTCTACATAAATGATCTCCCTAGTTGTCTAACGAGCGTCGTTCATTACATGTTTGCTGACGATGTTCAGCTCGCTGAGTCTTTCCCAATCGAAGACGTAGCTGAAGTGGTTAGGAGAAGGAATGTGTGTGGGAAAACGCAAGCTATTATTTTCGTTGAGAACGTTGTGGCTCCACCTCTTGTGTTGGACGGTGTTGAAATTCCATATTCTTCTGCAGTGTTAAAGCTTGGGCTCCGTATGGATAAGAGAATGCTGTTTAAAGAACATGTGGGGGAATTGTGTGCAAAAGTTTTTTCTCGACTGCGTAGCCTCTGGCCAAACAGTCACATCTTTCCGCTCAAGACTCGACTGGCTCTGGTCAAGTGGCTGATCGTTCCGCTTTTCACCTACGCCGAATCTGTTTATTCCACAAACTTGCAAGCTGGCGACATACAAGCTGTGGAACGAGCTTTTTCTGCGTGTCGTCTCAGTCGTTACGACAGTACTCGTGGCGTCATTGAGCGCTTGTTGGGTTGTTCAATATTCGATTGTTTGAGATATCGTCAGTGCGTCTTCTTGCACAGTCTCGTTGACCCCTAATTACCTCTACTCTAAACTACAGCCTGGGCGGAGCTCCCGCAATCAGTTGTTTGTTCTGCCACCGAATACGTCGTTTCAGTATAATCGGTCGTTCTTTGTGATGTCTGTTTCGAAATACAACACCTTACCAGCAAGTCTAAAGAGGCTGGGTTGGGTCTCGATCTTCAAGGGAATCTTGTGCACACTGCTCACAAAAGAGCCATCTGTCGGAAACTTTTCAACTAATGAATATTTGTATGGAAAAAGTCGCAATTTTCTGTGAAGTTTTCCTCTTAAAGCCCTAAAATAAAACGAATGCTTATGTCGTCATTACATACTTAACCTATTCCCAAACAAATTGCGGAAACACTTTCGGAGAAAACATTTATATTTGCTAGAAATGTGAATTCCAATATTTCACTGCAAAAGCGAGTCTTTCAGCTTTTCCACTTAATAAACACTTCAAAACGCATCATTTTTTCGACCAATGTGTTTGCTCACTTAGTCTTTAACTGATGAATCAATTCAAATGACAGAAAACATTTTCTAAAAGTCAGAAATTTATACAACAAATTTTGAGTTGATGATTGCAAATAAAAATGGCCGCCATCTTTGTTGACTTTTGACGTTTACAAATATTTGCAAATGTATCAACTCAAAAAGTTTTTATCCATTTCTGACTCGTAGAAAATGTTTTCTGTCATTTAAATTGATTATTCAGTTAAAGATTAAGTGAGCAAACACATTGGACGAAAAAATAATTCCCATGGTGACTTTGCAAAATTGAGATAAACTTGAAATGACCTTGACGTGCACAGAGACATAACAATTTTTTTAAGAACCGTCACATTTACCGAATGAAAAGAAGTTTAACAAATAACATTCAAACAATTCGAATTCATTTCCACTTACCTGACAAAGACCTTCCTCTACTTGATAAATTCGTTCCTTTTTATCCTTTCGTATGGTGTCGAATTCTAACCTCAAAACATCCGATTTGATTCTGTCACAACTAATGAGTGACTTGAGCGTCCATCGCGTTTTCGTTCTAAACGATAAAAAATTCCAAATATTTCAAAATTGCCAAGAGCACGTGAACGGGTGTACCTTCCGTTTTGATCCTTTTCTTTCATGCTTACATCAGACACAACGAGAAGCATTTCGTCGTTACATTTTTCTGAAAAAACGATGTATATGACTTCATTGTCTTCAGAATCAGAAACTACGTTCTCTGAAACGTTTGCTTGCGTGTAAATGTCTGATATATCGCTAGTTTCGAGGGCGGTCTGAAAGTCGGTTGCTTGTTCAGAGGAGCTGTTGTTCTGACAAATGCTGGTTGCACTCTTGAATTCAGTGTTTTCGTTTGTAGTAACCTAACAATCAAACGACGAAGAAAAGTTTAAAGGAATGAACTACCCACATTTACCACTTTTACTTACTTCACGCACGTCACTGCTGGTCGATTCGTTTAAGTTTTTATGCTCAAAAGATTTATTCGGTGTTGACGTTGTACATTCAACATTCGTAGAATGAGCGGTGCCAAACTCTTCCAGGAGCATTTGTCCTGGAGACATTGGTTTCCTTTCGTCTTCAATTCCTAAAACATTATGAACCTTTGTGGCACCCTGTGTATGCAACCAATTTTCTCCGTACTGTTGGCGAATGCTTTCAATTTGTTTTTTCGTCTCCAAATGATCTTTATTGCCTTCGAGAGTGATATTGACCTCGGGCTTCGGTTTCACTATATCATCGGTCATGTCGGATATGTCAACTGAGCGTTTTCTACGATTTTTCTGCGACGCTCTCGACACAATCACGTCGTCAGGGCATCTACTATCTAAAACATGACAAGAAGACTTTACCTTGGGCGCGGAAAAACGATCTTTTTCTATCATAGTTCAAGAGAAGAAATGAATGCCCACGCCAAGAATGTATACAAAATCATTCGTGAAATAATAAATTTGTGAAATTACCATACCTATGGACTCGTTCAATTGACTTCTCATCGATCCAACACTGCTCGCTGGTGTCATATGCCCTAAAGGTCGAATGGGTGTCGACCGACCACTACTATCTTGTATTCGCGACGGCAATTTGGATAACGTTTTGCTTCCAGTCAACGATTTTTCAATTTTCGATAAAGCTTGCATGTCTAAGACGAACTGCAAACGGATTTTTAGTTAGAATTTCGTTGGAAAGTTTGCCCTCAACAAAGAAAAGGATTAACGAAAATGTCCTTCCAATATGGAGAGAAACTGTTAAGAATGAGAAAATTCGACTTTCGGCCCTCTAGATAATGGCTCCCGGCGAGGGCGGCTCCGGCGGCTAGGCAGAAGGATTTTCTTTTCCTATGATTTTCAAGGATTTTCTTTATAAATTTCTGAGGATTTTCAATCAATTTTACGCGTAGAAATGTTACGTAACAAACACTTTTACGATCAACAATCGCATACGAGAAACTTTTTTGTGATCATTTGTTATATGCTTTTCACTTGGTGACGCAATGCTATTGTTTCTAGTTATCTTTCTCTAGTTTTGACAGATCACATGATACCACGTTGAACGTCATTACATTTGCTAGATTTTGCTAAAAAATAAATTCCTAGGTTTTGTTACGTAACAGGGGGGGGGGGGGGGTTCGAGTGATTGTTACAGTGTGTGACAACGACGGGGGGGGGGGGTTTGTGGCCAAAAATGTGTTGCGTAATTTAGGGACAGCCCCTCAACCCTTTCTTCTTTAAGTCCTGGAGGTCCATATCTTTCATTTAAAATCTCGGAAGGCAGGTTTCGTGAGATATATATACGAAAAAGTTTTACCGACCCTCAAAAAACCACGTTTTGACCTCTTTTTCGACCGTATGTTCGGAAGTTCTGAACCGATTTTCCTCACCTTCGAACGCTTCCTTACTTTTTCGTTTACCTTTCTGGTGAAAAAAGATTTTTGCTCGAGTTATCCTGTCTATGGAAAGACGAACTGCAATGAGAATTTTCAAGACAGGTGAATTTCTGGATGACGTGACTTTTCTTCATAACGATTATCTCCCTGACAAAGCGATCATTCCCCGGCTATCGCTATTACAGTCTAGGCGGTATTTTCCTACAGCTGGCGCGACGGCCGCTAATCGTTTTGCCTAAATGAGAATGCAAAAAAATATTTTGAAATATTTTCGTTTTCGATTAAAGAAATGCGTCACAAATGCCGGACCCCCCAATGTTATAGTTTTTCTGTTCTTTTAGATTTGACACAAAAAAAAACTTTTGCGTGATGTGTGGAGTACGGGTAGCCACATTTTTGGCGTGCGAAATCTGAAAGCGTAGAAAAGTTATTACGTTGGGAGCGTCCGGCATTGAGACGCATTTCTTTAATCGAAAATGAAAATATTTCAAAAGAATTTTTTGCGTTCCGAAACTGTAAGCGTCACCCAAATTGTTATCAGTAGTTTTGGAAGAAAAGAGAAAAATTTTGGAGAAAAAATTTCCGACGAAAAAAATTTTCAGCGAAAAAAAAATTTTGGCGAAAAAAAATTTTCAGCGAAAAAAATTTCGGCGAAAAAATTTTTCAGCGAAAAAAATTTCCGGCGAAAAAAATTCCGTCGAAAAAAAATTTTAGGCGAAAATATTTCCGGGAAAAAAATTTTAGGCGAAAATATTTTCCGGTGAAAAAAATTTCGGCGAAAAAATATTTCCGGTGAAAATTCCGACGAAAAAATTTCCGGCGAAAAACATTTCGGCGAAAAAAAAATTCCGGCGAAAACATTTTCAGCAAAAGAAAAATTAGGCGAAAAAAATTTCCGGTGAACCAAAAAAAATTTCCGGTGAAAAAATTTCGGCGAAAAAAATTTTTCCGGTGAAAAATTTCCGACCGAAAAAAATTTCCGGCGAAAAAAAACGGCGAAAAACATTTTCAGCAAAAAAAATTTAGGCAAAAAAATTTCCGGTGAAAAAAATTTCGGCGAAATTTCATTCGACACGAAACATCTACATTTCTTTATCAAAAAAAAAAATTAAAAAAAATCAATTTCCCCCTAAATCCGTCCCATACCACCGTTGGCCATTTTATTGGTCACCCTGACACACTATACACTCAACTCAATAACTTTTCCTTTGACACCAAATATCTATCTCCATCCTAACACTGTCCCAAAATTTTGCTCATATTTGACCCATACTTTGAATACACTCACACACACATGCAAAACATTCTTTCATATGGACTTTATATGGCGCCTTCTAAGAGCTCTGGCGCCCAAACGAGGCCGGTACCACCCCTTTTTTTAAATATCATTTGGCGTAGAATGCCTACCCGAAGGTCCCTGTAAAATTTCAAGAAAAGTTATCGAGCCGAGATATTTTCCCCTGGACAAAATGATTATTCACTAGCGGGCTAAATTACACTCTAATCGGGGGATATTCTCATTCATGCAAAACGATTACTGTCCGCCGGGGGAAAATATCCATCGCCTAGAGTGTAATATTGCTCGCCGGGGAATAATCGTTTTATCCGAGGGAAAATAACCCCAGCCGGAGGAAAATAACACCCAGGGGGATAACCTCCAGGAAGAAATGTCCTGTCACTGACTTCTTGTATGAAAATCCGCCATATTAATACACAGTGTGGTGTTCCCAGGTATACAGGCTTGATGAGAAAACCCTTTACAATATTAACACTATTTTTTATGGATACGAATTGAAACAAATATTTTGCAAAAAAATCAAGGATTTTTGATATTAGGGGTCGTGCACAAAATTGGTATCCATAAAAAGGTCATAACTCAGTCAGGACAGCAAATTTTGTTTATAGAACTCTGGCTACCCCCCAAATAGGGGGTGTGTTTGGGGGGGTAGCCAGAGTACTATAAGCAAAATCTCTGACCAGTTTGCAGCTATGGACTTTTTGGATATTATAGGAAGTGTGACGTCATATGTGCACGACCCCTTATTGAATAAGTGGACAGAGCATTTTTGTTCTTAATAATTTTTGCTTCTTGTATTGTCTCGAGTGGTTCCTTCAGTTAATTGCTGAATTTAATTTCATTAATATTGAACGCGCCGATCAAAATACGCTGGCAGCAGCGGCGGTGATACAATTTTCCTACTTTCGGCGGCAGTGCAAATCGGCGCACTTCAAAAATATTTTCGACGGCGGCGCACAGTGCGAAATATGTCAATAATGTACGTACGAATAACTGTATAAGGCGGTACCGTGGGGCTGGGGGCCCCCGGGTGTAGTATGTCATACGAGATGGCCGCATCCGGCCCCAGCGCTTGGTTGAAATGCCTAGTGGCGCTGCAACGCGTTGGCTGCGGTATATAGTGAACTGCCTCAGAACAGTTTGCGCTTAGAAATGGGCGACTGCACCCCTAGTCCTTCCTGGGCAACCAGGTTGGCGAAAATACAGTAGGAATATTGTACCCGCCTGCCGGCGGCACTTCGGCGAATCGCGTTAATTGGGCGTATCTCAATTCCATGCCCATGGGGGACGTCCGGTTAAAACTTATGTTCAACAGTTCATAATTTCCAAAATAAAATTTTTTCTTAAAATGTTTCTTTAGCAAAGTTGTTCCTTATTTTATTCTTAACAACTTTGCTGAAGACCAAATATTTCTATCTCACACATTTGAAGAGTTATGTTACATTCGACCAGAACACTGCATTTTTAGAAATGTCATTTTAAACAGCTCATAACTCCTGGGATAACGCGATAAAATGTCACTATTGGATTTCGGCATACGTAAGTTAAAGGTTCTTTTATTCAAAGTAGAGGTGAGAAGGTCATGCATGTACCCAGGTTCTTTGATTAGCACCGTCTTATGCATTAGCACGCATGTCAAGTAGTCATAATACAAACAAGTCACACCCAAGCACAACTCCAATATCATCCGAAGTTGATTCATAGCGACTCAGCCCACAAATGAACCGCACGCATGCTTTAAGTGCTTTCAGCAGCGTGTCCTTGGCTGACACTTGTAGGTTACCTAAGACCTGTGAGCAATACGTAAAGTGAGGTACAAGGAGTGATCTCACTAATAGGAGCCTAATATTCCGCGGAAGGTAGTATGCGTGTGGCCACAGACAACGAAGACCCGCAAAGATTTTTGCTGCGACTGAGCTTGCATGAGAACGCCAATTCATCAAG
Source organism: Pseudolycoriella hygida (assembly GCA_029228625.1). Taxonomy (NCBI): domain Eukaryota; kingdom Metazoa; phylum Arthropoda; class Insecta; order Diptera; family Sciaridae; genus Pseudolycoriella; species Pseudolycoriella hygida. The sequence continues at coordinate 181,641,486 of CM055403.1, read as the reverse complement.
CTATCAATTCGTACACCAAGGTCTTTCACTGTTTCTTCGTAGTCAATCGATACACCATTACGCACTAGTGGTGGAATACTAACATCCCAATTCGCCCCGGAGATCTTAATCGCTTGTGACTTGTCAGCATTAAGAAGCAGACCATTTGCCCCAGCCCAAAATGAGATGGCTCTGAGGTCTGCTGATAATTTGGCGATGTCCATGTTCACAGAATTTTTCCGAATTTCCATGTAGAGCTGCACATCATCCGCAAATAAATGTACACGCGAGTGCTTGATTACCATCGGTAAGTCATTTATGAAAATTGAGAATAACAGCGGTCCCAAAACTGACCCTTGGGGAACTCCAACTGTAACACTCAGCAGATCTGAGCTGAACCCATTAACAACAACCTTCTGCCTTCTGCCCGTCAAGTCTGACTAGAGTCAGTGCTGACGAAGAGAACCTAACATCATTGCACAGCTTTCGAAGCAACCGATTGTGATCCACCGTATCAAATGCTTTAGAAAAGTCAAGCAACAGAAGCACCGTTGCCAGACCCTTGTCCAGGTTAACTCGAATGTCATTTGTTATTTTCATCAGAGCTGTGGCTGTGCTATGATTCCTACGGAAACCCGACTGAAAATCATGCAGTAACCCGAATTCGGAAATGAATTCATTAATTTTCCCCTTCATCAATCTTTCAAGTGCTTTGTGACCGCAGGTAAAATGACCGGCAGTAATATCTTTATAAAAGAGATCAGATCGGAATATTGTCAAGCCCTTCAGAGCTTGATTTTATGCTATTCAACGCCCTATAGACTTCACATGCTGTTACAGCCCGAAACGAAAATTCATTTATCGATGGATCACGATTCACCTCAGTGCGTAGCTGAGGAGAACCGGAGATATAGATCGACAGTGGGAAAGTCGAGTAGACACCCCGCGCAAAATGATGACTAAACTCATCGGCCGTGAAGGGGGGAACCATGTCTCTACCCGACGATGAGAGAACCCCAGCCCTCTGAGACCACTCCAAAGCTTCGTTGTTGGTATTATTGAACCAAACTTTATGTAATAGTAACGCTTCTTTGCCACCCGAGCACATTGAGTGGCCTTATTCCTCAGCCGTTTGAATAAGGCAAAATTCTCGTCAGTGCGCTGACGCTTCCAAGCCAAAATATGCCAGATCTCTGTCAACCATGGCCCTACTGACATCAGAACCAAACCATGGTACGGAGAATTCCCTCGGACGAACAGGCTTCAGAGGCGCATGATCATCTAGTAACCGAATAATAACAGAATTGAATTCATCTATTGATCTATCAACACCCGTGGCGGTACCTATACTACTCCAATCAACTGAATTCGCATCCGAGAACAATTTATCCCTGTCGATATAAGTCGAATTGGTTTTTGAAGTCCTCTGCTATTATAACATCAGCATATTGCGACCCCACCCTTTGCATTATGTCGTCAAATACTTCTATCTCATCCACCTTGGGAGGTTTGTACATGACGCCAAAAAGGATTTTATAAGAAGCTGGGCACAGCTCCACAAAGATGTACTCTAACATTCCAATACGGCTGACGGACTTTAGTACTACTTTCGATGGAATATTTCTCTTTACATAGAGCGCTACCCCCCCCCCCCCCCCCTCCCCCCCCCCTAACCGCCTGAGTTCCCTATCATTCCTATGAAGAACAAACTTGTCACCGTCCTATACAGTTATTCGTACTTTCCCACATATATTGACATGTTCCGCACTGTGCGGCGCACTTTTTCGGCTAGCGTTCGTTGCGGCGCGTGCCGGCGTACAACTCTAGTAGAATAACGGGCATGGACAAAAGTTTTTTTGATTCGGCTTGTCGATTTGTCTTGTCCTACTTTTGAGGAATCGAACTCACAAGGAATCAAATTAAGTGGAAAAGCAAAGCGATTCACAAGATAATAAGAAGTGAACGGTATTCTGCAGTAACTGAGTGTTTTCATTGTGGTAACAATAGAATGCCAAAGATGGTGCAGAATACTGTTCAAGTAGGAAGTCATTGTTGTTGAAGTATGGTTGGAAGTGGGTACATTTTCGTCGTTAAGTTTTCCAACACCTTACCTTCACAGTGGAAGTGTTTTTATGAAGACACTTGGCAGTTATTTGTCTATGATTCGGGTGAAAGGACAACGGATTTCCGTGCAAGTTCAAAATACTTAAATTCATGAGACTGCTCAGTGGTAATAACGACGAATGATCCAAAATACAGTTTCCAGAAAGTTCCAGCTCGCTTAAAGCATCTAACGAAGACAATCCTAAAAAATGAATTCGAAATGCAAATTAAAGACGACAAATCTAACGGTTCACAAACAACAAACCTGATATTTCTTCGATAAAATTTGAAGCCAAAACTAAAGTTTGCAGCCTCCTATTTGCTTCAATGTGAAACGTCGGTATATGCGTCAGTCGATTGAACCCCAAGTTAACGTTTTTTAAATTTGGTAACCACTTTATTGCATCGACACTAACTAACTTGTTGTGACTTAAATTAAGATGTTGCAACGCCGGTGCGAATTCCAACGAGCAATCGATTGTCGTTAAGAGATTGTACGAAAAATCTGCGGAATTTAAATTGTCCCACTTGAAACCGGTACAATTATCTCCACCGCAGTATGAAATGATTTCTTTCACCGATTCGATCGAACGATTGCAAATGATCTCCACCAAATACGGTCTCATTCGCTGTATTCCAACTATCCGTTGTATTGGAATACGTTGAATTTCCAATATTTTTAAACAACGAAATTTCGAAACATCAACCACACCATCGTGATCGTCTTGGTTGAAACTAGTCAAACGTAGTATGGTCGTCTTTTGCACGAAATCGTGTATGAATTGCAGATCTCGAAATGCGTCCGATTTTGAGTTATTTGGCTTCACCACTTGAAAGGTTTGCGGTGCACAAATTTCATTCTCGTCGGCAATCAAACTGAATGAATCGTTTAATGCGCGTAAAAGTCCACCTGCAAAATGTTAGTTCGTCATTAATTGAATAAACAAATTTTTTGTTGACATCAAAACCCACCAGATAACGTCAATTTAAAGTTGGAATTTAAAACTTTGTCTCCACTTTGGCGAAGATGTTTCGCCAAACGGGTTATCTCCAGAGGATCCATTTTCAGTAATTTCAATTATTACGCTCTTTGTCTCATGATTATATGGACAATTTACCACGAAATTGTTGTTTACATGAATTTTGAATATTCGGATACTATTTTTAGCAAATAGAGGTCATAATGGCGTGGCGAGTGTCACAAAATTGAAAACAAAAACAGTTTTTGATTAAATTAATATGAGTAATTCGCTGATTATGAGTAATGAAATTTTATCAACTTCACTGCACACATTCCATAAGATGTACACTCGATGTGCATCAATCACTTCGCTTGAATAATCTCTTGATGTAGTCAGACACTTGCCGAGCGGATATTTTAAAATAAAGTTATTATTCCTCAATAACAAACAATCTAATCGCAAAATGTAAAGTGTTACTTTGTGTTGCACTGCCTATCTCTGTACTCTTTTGTCAAAAATGTTTTCAAAATGTTCTTGATCAGCTGGTCCGAAATTTCGTAATAATACGAAATCTAAGCGCACTGTTCACTTTTATGGTTGTTTTCTTTTTAAACCATTCATATTTCAGTGTGTCATTTTTAACTTTCAACCTTTTAGATTCAGACGATCGAATCTCCTCCTTGATAAGTGATAGGGTGGTGTAGAGGATAGCGGTTATAAAGGTAAGAAAAGGTCTATGAAGCCTACTGATGATGATAACAAGACGCGACACTATAATATGAGGGAATCCGAAGATCCGTGGTATCCTCATTTAATGCTGGACAAGCTGGACGCGCTTGCTTTCCACCAATGGGATTTTTCCTTCAAAAATTTTGTTCAGGAACGTCCACAAGTTCACCCAAGCTTTGATGTTTCGTTTAAATTGGGTAGCTACAGGATTTGAGTCACATTAGCAAAGCACAACTGCCGTAATTTTCATAAGAAACAATTCCCACAAATAAAACAAAAGAGTTTCCTATGAAAATTAGGGCAGACAATGAATGGTCATCAAGAATGATCCGTTGGTCCAGATATTGTATCTAAGATGGCGCCACATTCACAAAAAATAGACGCGATAAATGACGCCCAGGCCCAGATCACATAGTCAACTATCAAATCGTCAACTACCAAATTAAAGTCAACTATCAAATTTGATAGTTGACTATCAAATTTGATAGTCAACTATCAAATTTGATAGTCAACTATCAAACTTGATAGTCAACTATTAAGTTTGATAGTCAACTATCAAACTTGATAGTCAACTATCAAATTTGATAGTCAACTATCAAACTTGATAGTCAACTATCAAATTTGATAGTCAACTACCAAAATTGATAGTCAACTATCAAATTTGATAGTGAACTATCAAATTTGATAGTCAACTATCAAATTTGATAGTCAACTATCAAATTTGATAGTCAACTATCAAATTTGATAGTCAACTATCAAATTTGATAGTCAACTATCAAATTTGATAGTCAACTATCGAATTTGATAGTCAACTATCAAATTTGATAGTCAACTATCAAAATAATCGGCAACTACCAAATTATAGTCAACTATCAAAATAATAATAATAGTCAATCAGTAATATCAAATTTGATAGTCAACTATCAAATTTGATAGTCAACTATCAAAATAATCGGCAACTACCAAATTATAGTCAACTATCAAAATAATCGGCAACTACCAAATTAAAGTCAACTGTCAAATTTGATAGTGAACTATCAAATTTGAGAGTCAATGATAGTCAATAATCATAAACAGGATAAGGCACTTCTTTGCACATCACCTTCTTCACTTATAAACATTTAAAAAAAATTCATCAACTACCACATTGTACTCATGCAGATCTACAACTTTGCCGAAACATTCTACTGATATACACATAACAACTTTGAAGAAGACACCAATTTTCTCTTAGCTCTTTGTGCGAGTCCGATTTGAATGCTTGGGCTCTATTTCTTACTTGGTCACGATATGAGGCAAAACAATTAAACTCTGGAGATCGCTTCATACGAGTCTAAAAATCTACTTTTTCTGCAATATCTTCTAGACTGTTAGACCACTATGGTCCATCTTCGAAATTGATCTAAGGAATTAAAATTCTCACATTTAGAAATAGAAATCATCCAAATCGGTTAGGAATTGCTCAAGTTATCCGGAGCACAAGGAAAATCGGTTACAAACAATTACGTTTTTTACAAAATTTGATGTATTTTCAATCATAGTCTGTGGTTACACACATTTTTGGCATCTTCTAGCATAAGACCCTTAACTTCCAGTCAAGGGATTAATTCAGATTAGAGAATTTCCTTTAAAATTTGAATTATTTCATGGAGTCGAAGCCACAACGTAACGATTGTAGTAGGAAACACAAATTTTCCAAACGATTTTTTCAAAAAGCGTATTTTGTACCACAGCAATGAAATGTTCGTTAGAGGCTGGAACAGTCTTAACAACCTTAATTCGCATTTCTTCCATTGTGAGCTCCGTTAAACGTTACACGAAGCTCCGTTAAAGATCACACGATTTACTGCTAAAAGCTGACTCGTAAGACTGCTTTGAGTTCACATCCTACCCAGATAACACAGATCACACTTTTTAATGTGGTTGCCCACTGAATGTGCAAAATCCAATATTGTTGAGAATATGTACATAAAATGTACAAAAAATGTGCCTGTAAAGTGGTACATATTTCGATGTAAATAAAAAGCACATTTTTTGTGCCATTAAAGCTCGAAATTATTGCACTAGATTACAAGTACATTTTTCGCACGTGATAAGGTGTACACTATTCCTGTCACATTTAATGTACCAAAAATGTGCTTGTAATGTATAGTACATTTTTCGATGTAAATAAAATTATTGCACTATTGCACTATGTCACATTTAATGTACCAAAAATGTACTTTCTACAATTTAACACTTTATACAAATTTAACACACCAACACATAAGTATCCGGTGGCACAATTAGTAAAGCAGTCGACTCATAATCCCGAGCGTCTTGGGTTCAAGCCCCGCAAATTAAAGAAATTTTTGAAAAACAAAAATGAGAGCTTGGCATAAAAAATGTAGATGGAGAAATGTAGATGGATCATCAGAATAAGAAAAGCCGAAATGAAAAAGTCGGAAAACAAAATTAAATTTTCCTTTCTTTTCTTGTATAACATTAGATGTACATTAAATGTGCTAGTAATTTACACTAAAATGTGCATTAAACGTACATTAAATGTGTATTCAAGGTGTTTTAAATGTACATTAGATGCACATACATGTACCACACTTCAGTGTACATTTAATGTACATTAAATGGGTTCACATTTAATGTACATTTGATGTACATTAAATGCATTTCTCGTTCCAAAGAAAAGATGGCACTTTATGAACATTTCGTGGGGTCAATTGTTATCTTGGCTAGCAGATAGGCTCTAGGTCCATATCAATTTTGAGGTGATCTACAAATTTTAAGAAATGTATGAAAGACGTGGAAAGTGTAAGGGACCCGCACGGATTTTTTTAAGATTTTATGGATTTTTTAAGATTTTAGAGAATTTCGTAAGATTTACTTAAGATTTTAGTTTTCTCAGATTTCAAAGATTTTCTTAAGATTTTAAAGATTTTCTTAAGATTTTAAAGATTTTCTGAAGATTTCAAAGATTTTTTTAAGATTTTAAAGATTTTTTTAAGATTTTAAAGATTTTCTAAAGATTTTTGAAGATTTTCTGGGCAAATTTGGGATTTTTTGGGAGCCTGTGCCACGATTTTTCGGAGTCGTTTACCATTCGAGCGGATTCTGAAAACTCACAGCAGAAGAGGACGATGGGCTAAAGAAGTTCGATGTAGATTCCATAAAGCTTACGCCACTGGCTTTAGAAATAAAAAAATAATTTTCTGCGCCAACATGGAAGTTAAATCAGCGCCGTAGATATTTTTATAATTTGCTATCTATGACAGGCGCAGCCGACTCGGATGCAAAATATCCATAACTGTCTACATGGGGAAAAGAAATTTAGAGGCGCAAGTCACAGAATACTTCCTTTTAGGACCACCTTTCAGATATGATGATCTCCCTTTTTCATTATAAATTCCCGAATTCAAGGAAACGGCCTAACGCCTCGATTTTTTAATAAAAACATTTTAAAATGGCCTGTTCTGGCTGAAAAGCCGAACTTTCTTAATGTGATGCGACGTTCTGGTGATAACAGAAGGCGAACGGTTCACTTGTACGCCACTGAGCAAACAAAATCTTGTTCATTGTATGTGTGTAAAATTTCCAAGCGAAAAGAGAGGAAATTTTACGCGCCTTTCGAGGTTGCTTTGTTTAATATGCTGACGACTCTTCTCTCTATTAAAATTTCCATGTTCAACATATTTATCTCCGAACGAAGTAATTATACACATTGAACCATCGCGTAGAATCTGTTTTGTTTAAAAACGAAAATGTTAAAATGTGTGCATGCGACGAGCTGCTTTTGTATAAACAACATTTCGAACGGAAAAAATGATAATCGAATCAGCTGTTCGTCTGTTTTGATGGATGTGTTTGTATATGAGGTGCGCGGTAAAAAGTGCAGTTGATAGTTGTAATTATTGGTACGACTGAAACAAAGATTCAGTCGAACGAAGGAGTTCGGGAGAACAAGTCGTTGCTTTCATAAAGTTTACTTCGAAAAAATTGAATTGGAAAAATTGAGTTTAGTTGAAGAAATTAAGTACAAAATTGTGGATAATTACCTGAAAAATCTGTTGTTCGATCAGACGGAGAAAGTGAAGAAAAGTTTGAAACGTTTCATTGAAATCTATTGACAAAATTCAGAAAAATCAAGATGTCTCTCAGATGTATTGGAGTAATGATGCTGAAGCAACTTGGAGCAAAGAATGTGGCAAACGTCCGCATGCTCAGTACATCACAGAAATTAAATAAAATTGGAGAACATGTGCCAAACAATTACTTAGACAAAAGCATCATAAATCGATACAAAAACTTGGAGTACGATACAAACAAAGTGCAAGCCACGTACTTGTGGATTGATGGAACTGGAGAAAATATTCGCCTGAAAGATCGTGTGGTGAATGGTGTACCCAAATCTGCAGCCGATCTACCCAAATGGAGTTACGACGGCAGTTCAACGTATCAAGCGTTGGGTGGAAATTCGGATATCATTTTGCATCCGCGCGCGATGTATCGGGATCCGTTTAAACCCGGAAAGCATGATGTGATTGTAATGTGCGACACGTACAAACCCGATGGTGGTCCTAGTGATACAAATCATCGTTATGCCCTGCAAGCGACTGTGGATAAAACAACACAACATGAACCATGGTTTGGCATTGAACAAGAATACACTTTGCTGGACACTGATGGGCGACCATTCGGCTGGCCGGCAAATGGCTTCCCCGAACCACAAGGACCATATTATTGTGGCGTTGGCGCTAATCGAGTATATGCGCGAGATTTAATCGAATCGCATGCTTTGGCTTGTTTGTACGCTGGTATCGACTTCGGTGGAACTAATGCGGAGGTGATGCCATCGCAATGGGAATACCAAGTTGGACCATCCATTGGCATAAAAGCTGCTGATGATTTGTGGGTGAGTCGTTACATACTACATCGCATCGCTGAAGAGTTTGGTATTTGTGTCACATTCCATCCGAAACCGATTCGAGGAGATTGGAACGGTGCTGGGGCTCATACAAATTATTCCACGGCTGCAATGCGCGCTGAAGGTGGCATTAAGGCTATCAAAGATGCCATCGAACGTTTGTCGAGAAAACAGGAAAAACATATCAAGGCATACGATCCACGTGGAGGCGAATACAACAAGCTACGATTGTCCGGATCGCATGAAACATCGTCAATCACTAAATTCTCATGGGGTGTTGCCGATCGAGGTGTAAGTATTCGTGTACCGAAGTTGGTGGCTGAGTCAGGTAAAGGCTTCTTGGAGGATCGTCGACCAGCGTCGAATATGGATCCATATGCCGTGTGTAATGCACTGTTAACAACAACACTGCTAGATGACTGAAATGGATGAATGGTAAGAAAGTTAATATATTCGGTGCAAATTTTATTCAATTAGAGTTGATATCATAGAATTGAAACATATTATGCAGATGACGATGAGAGACCATCCATTTTTTGTGTCATATCTTAAAACAGTTGAAAAGAACTTTATCAAATTTTTGAAATGTATTTTTTTAGGTGAATATTTATAAAAGTTAGTGTTGGAACAAACAATAGCAACAGCAAACCTAATTTTTTAAATTCATTTTTTTATACTTCTACTACTTAATTTGTACTTAGTGATAATGTCTTAGGTTAATAAATTTATTTAAAATCATAGAAATTCGAATAATGTTTTAAATTAAAGCCATTTCTAATGACTGAACGAAAAGTTTTTTTCTTTAATTTTTTTTTGTTAATTTGGCGGCCAAGGGTTTGTCATTTTTATTTTTGTTAAACTTTAGTTATAATACTTTAAGAAATAAATTTATATATTTTTTTATGAAATCAGTATTTAAAACTTGAATAATTTTCTAGGTCAGTTGCCGTGAAGGGAAAATTTAAAAATTTATCATTGTTGAAAGATCAAATAAAACTTTAATGAACTATTTTGACTTGTTTTTTGTGTGAGTTTAGAAGACTATTCAGTTCAAGAATTTTTGTGTAACAGATTGCCAGTTGATGCATTTTTTTCGGGAATCCTTTGGTTGCTAAAGGGCCATCCATTATGTACGTACTTCTAGAGGAGGTGGGGGTCAAGAAATCCATACGATTTAGTGCGAGGGGTGAGGGATAGTGCGTACTCGGTTGGTTTTTTTTCGGGGTCGGGTCGTGAATTCAGCTCTTCCAGTGTTCACGTGGTACGGAATTCAAAAATCACCACAAAAACACTTTTTAAAAGGGAAACGTGACGCAAGTCTTCGTCCCTTCTTCCAAAACAACTGATATCAATTTGGGTGACGCTTACAGCTTCCCTACGCAAAAAATTTTCTGAAATATTTTCACTTTTGATTAAAAAAATTAGTCAAACATAACCAAAGACCCGTACGTATCAGAATAGATGTGACAAACAGAATAGATGTGGCAAAGTGACTCGAACGTACCTAAATATACAAATAAGCAAACAATCCAACGTTTTCTGTTCCTTTATAACTGTAAGAATTTCAAAGATCCATAGAAATTACCCAAGGTAATGTCAAAGGCCCTACCGAAGTACGTCTCAGACCAGTCAAATCTAGAAAAGCTTATATCCAAGGACTAAGTCGTTTCTCCCTAAAACCCGGAAAAACGTGTTATCTAAAATTTTAGTGTCTACAACTTTGTTCTTGGAAGCAACTTTCTACCTCTCATAGTTCTGGAGATGTGGGTCATCCTGCCCAATTATGGAAGTGGCCATTGGCCATATACCAGGATTGGGCCATATTTCCCCAAAACCCTGAAACACATGTTCGCTTAAATTTAATTCTCTATAACTTCGCCTTTGGAACCAACTTTCTAACTCCCATAGTTCTGGAGATCTGGGTCACCCTGCCCAATTATGGAAGTGCCATATACCAAGATTGTGTCACATTTCCCCAAAACCCTGAAACACGTGTTCGCTTAAATTTAATTCTCTACAACTTTGCCTTTGAAATTAAATCTCTGTATTGCGTATTTAAGCAAATACTGAAAAAAAACTATCTCTTATCATTTTGGGCAGAGAAATTTATTTTCGCCCATTCCATGGCTCCCAGTGCTCAGACCCCTGACCCGATTCCAACAAAAAAAAATTCCCCAGTTTTTTGGCATCAAATGTTTTCATTTGACACCAAATTGAGCAATTTCCGTGCTTTACTTGCTGAGATATTTGCGAAAAAGTTTCACCGACCCTCGAAAAACCATGTTTTTGGTCACTTCCTCGACCATATCTCCGGAACCACTTGATCGATTTTGCTCATCTTCGAACTTGAATCATGGGGGGCATGTACCTTTCAGGGAAAAAAAAAGATTATGCTGATCGGTTGAACCGTTTTTATTGCTGATTCGTCATCTCTAGACGATAATAGATGCATCCCCCCCACTCCCACCTCGATCTACCCCATGTTACAATAAAATTGTTTGTAGTAAACGTATAGGACCTCTTGTACTTCGTACGGGTCCAAAAATGCCGGACCCTTCAACCTCATAATAATTTTTCTGTTGTTTCAGATTTGACACGAAAAAAAATTAAGTTTTGCATGATGTGTGGAGTACGGGTAGCCAAATTTTTGGCGTGCGAAATCTGAAAGCGTAGAAAAATTATTACGTTGGGAGGGTCCGGCATTTGTGACGCATTTCTTTAATCAAAAATGAAAATATTTCAAAAGAATTTTTTGCGTTCCGAAGCTGTAAGCGTCACCCAAATTGATATCAGTTGTTTTGGAAGAAAAGAAGAAACAAATTTTGGAGAACAAATTTCAAATGGCGAAAAAAATTTCCGGCGAAAAAAAATTTTCGGCGAAAAAAAATTTCCGGCGAAAAAAATTTATCTTCAACTAAAACAATTTGAATTTTCCCCCTAAGTCCATCCCATAACCACCGTCGGCTAGGCATGAGACTTTTTGAAAAACATCGATAATATCGATCGAACAAAAATATCGATATTTGATTATCAAAATCAATATCAAAAATTTTATAAATATCGATAATTATCAAAATATCAATCAATCAATCAATTTCAAAATTTCAATTATTTAATCGGCGCAACTTTTGTTAATTTTTATAATTTTGGCCACTGAAATTACGATATATGGGGCAGCCAGACGGAAAAAGAAGTGTACGGTTTTCCGCCGCCAAGCTAACTTTTTCAAATATTGACCGATTTTCAAAAAATTGTTTCCCTTAGAGGTAGTTAAAAGAGTTAAGGAGAGTTAAGGGTCAAGTTCGAAGATGGGAATTTTCGGACCCAGAACCAAAGGGGCAAAGAAGGCCCAACACGTGGATGGTGAGGGGAGAAGTGAGGGGACGGTAGTGGAAGTGTATTTAAACATTTTTTTTTTATTTTTTCTGTGAAAAAATTTCAAAAAAGAAATGAGGGGAGGGGCCTAGTGCTAAAAACTTTTTGTATGTGAATACGCGTTTTTCGGCGATACTTAAAATTTTCACTTCATTAATTATTTTACTTTTTATTTTTGAAATTTTAAATGGCTTTTTTTATGCTTTTAATAAATCGGCTCAGCCGAAACAAGCCGTCGCGGACGACAAATAATTTGACGCGCCGATGTGAGCCGGTTTTAGCCGCCGCCGACTTTTTTAAATTTTCCTCAAGCCGCCGCCGGCAACGCATTCTCTAGCAGCCGCGCAGATGTGATAGATTCAAATGAGAAGATTAAACCGATCGAACTTAACACGATACTTTTGGTGCGTTCAGATAACTTAATATCAAAATGAGCTCCACTAAGTCTAAATAAACGATATTTACGAAATTTTTTTTCCAAATTTCATGAAAGTTCACCAAAATTCATTAACATTTCAAAGAATTTCATGAAATTTCACAAATTTTACGAAATTTCAAGAACCATAAAGTTCCACGTATTCTTTTTATTTCACAAAAAATAGGCCATAGGAAAAAACGATGGTGAGTTACAGTTTTCCTGGTAGACCTCCTCTTTTCATCGAAAAATTGTATCAAATTTTCTTCTGATTTCAATTTTCAACAAGCAAGGTTTACTAGCTGACGTCTTTTTTTTCTTTGCCAATCTTCTACTTTCTATACAGAAATTCTAAAGTCACGTACAATCGAGATAAGGGCACGCAACCGTATTCTAGATTGTATTCGCTAAAACATTAAAATGCTGATGTCGAGAATGAAAATTCAATTATCGATTCGAAAGCGTTAACCACACAACAAGAGGGTGCCTTTTAATCAAAGTCAATAGTACGGGGCTTGTGTAGCCGCCTGGATATAATTGCTATCGATGTGTTTTGCTGATTAAAGTTTCGTCATGGAGCTATTAAAGATCATTTTACAAACTATCGATATTTTGATAGTTTTTCGATTGATAATTGATATTAAAAATATCGATAATCGACAATGGAAAATTATCGATATTTTGATTATCACAAAAATATCGCACATGCCTACCGTCGGCCATTTTGTTGCTCACCCTGACACACTACACACCCAACCCAACAATGTTTCCTTTGACACCAAACATTTATCTGCAACACAAAAAAAATTTTGATTTTTCCCCTAAGTCCGTCCCATACCACCGTCGGCCATTTTGTTGGTTACCCTGACACACCACACACTCAACCCAACAACTTTTCCTTTGATTCCGAACATCTATCTCCATCCTAACACAGTCCAAAAATTTTGTTCATATTTGACCCATACTTTGAATATACTCACACACACATATAAAACATTCTTTTATATGGGCATTGTATGGCGCCTTCTAAGATCCTTGGAGCACAAACGAGGCTGGTGCCCCCTCTTTTTTTAAATTTTATATGGCGTAGAATGCCCACTCGAAGATCCCTGCAAAATTTCAAGAAAAGTTTTCGAGCACGAGCCAAAAAATTCGGTTTTCATACAAATGGCTCTGGAACTAACTAACTAACCAACACACTAACTAACTAATACAGTAAGATGTTTCCATTAACTTTGGCTTCTATGAAATAGCACATTTTGTATGGAAAATGACGATTTTCTAAAGGTGATATCTTCGAATCCACCGAACCGATTTTAATGAGTGAAAACACACTTCACTTTAGAATTTTCCGGGTTGTATCCAGGAAAAATATTTTCCGGGGGTACGTCGCAAGGGGGGGGGGGGGAAGTCAAAACTTAGCTGTATAAATGGTTCCGCACTCCGCAGTCTACGAAAAAAAAATTCCTAATTTTTTGTTCGTGTGTGGACTTGCGTCACGGTCGCATTGCTACAGAAGTAAGAACCAAGGATATCGTATCTGATCTTAGCTGGCTTCCGGTTCATCAATGGGTCGTATTGTCTGTTCTTAGATCAGGTAAACCTGACGTTGGTTAAAAAATTTCGTTCAAAATTTAAATTACAGTGACCGAATCCTTTTCGTTTTACCAGCTGGTCTACATATACATTGAAAATGAGCAACGTCATACCGTCATCAATTATTTCGAAAGATGGAAGTTCTTTCTTTGCTGAAATTGCAATTTACTAGTCAATATTTTCGCCATTATCTCGTTCATGGCTCCACTTTCTACGTCAAAAAAGCATTTAAATATTTTTTCGCTAGGCACCAAGTGAGGTAAGCATAAAAAAATATTCTTAATAGGAAAACACCGATAACGTCATCTACCTTCGATTCTTGTCATGAAATCAATTTTCAACTTTTGCGGAGTTTTTCAAAACGAATGAATACGTTTAGTTCTTCTTCAACTGTAAATCAACAATAAATTATTCCTTTTGCAAAGCATATAGATTACAGTAGGGAAATCAAAAGATTGTGCAACTTTTTACTTCAGTAGTAAATTTTACTAGTGAAATGAAATGTTGCACAATCTCATTGTTCCGTTACTGTAATGCCGTTGGCAAATTTACCTTAAAACCTAAGAACCCCGTTCCAAAGCCTTCCTTATGCAAATACTCAGTACGGCTATCCAAAGGGGCAACGCAGTTGTAATTATAGGCAGCTTTAGGGCAAGTGATGAAATGAAGGAGGTCTTTTATTTACTGTGATTTTAGTCCTTGTAGTAACAGCGAAACTTTATGGAAACCGAAAAGTCTTCAAACAATTTTGAAGCTACTGATTTAAATTTAGTGAAGTAGGTGGTTCTAATTTTTTTTAGCAATTGATTAAATAATTAACTATGAAAGCGTGGATGGCACCACGAGAGAAAAGGGACTAGAACTCTATTGAGGAGTAAAATAACATACACAATGGATCTCCTACCTCTCCAAAAGTATGTATCGCTCTGGTTTCATTAGTTGGTCAAATCCAAAAACGATGTATCGGAGAGTTGTATAGAATCAAAAAAAAAAATTGGGTCGATAAACCTCAGAGGGATGGGGGCTCAAAGATTGAGCCCGTATGCATAGTTGACCGACACGTTGAAGTTTAAAATCCAATGTCACAAAACCGATCAAGACCCATATTTTCGTTGTTCCGTCCCCATCGGGCTGTAAAGAAGCGTCCTCTACCTTATTTTTTAGCCAAATTTGTTTTAGCAGACCCCCGCCCCAGCCATAGACCCCATGGATAGTCTCCCCTACAAAAAGCAATCTTTATTTTTCTTCTATTTCATTTCGTTGAGTCTTGAGTATGTAGAAACGCAAATGCATAGCGGGTAATTATTTTGTTGTCTTGTGGCCAGAAAACAAAACATTGCCGGATCAGTCAAAGTCAGGTTTTCGTATTTTCTGGCCGCAAGGCAACAAAAGTATATTATTAGCCAAAGGATATAATGACGCGATTATAGTCGAGGTGAAGTGAATGTCCGAGGGGCTATGCCCCGAGGACTATTCACGTACCGAGACTATAATCAAACTATTTATCCCTTGGTTAATACGATAGTTTATATCATTTGGGGATATAATTCGCCATTTGACTCGTGGCTTTTTTTGATTTCCTTTGAGATTTGACGTCATGATATTATAGTCGGACTATAATGAAAATTTCTTTGGTTCGAAACTCAACCGCAGACGGATTTGTACCGATTGTTAGATTTGTAAACAAAACAAAACTGACTGAATCGTTCAAGTCAAGTGAAGTTGAGTGTAGTGCCATCGTACGGCTTACCGGTGAAAGGCATTGTTGGGAGGTGCCGGTATTCTACTCCTACTAGTTTCGCTCCTAGTTACATCTCATAGATGACACTGGGTTTGTCGCACAGCTTACCACTGGCGCAGTAAAACTTTCCGGTAACGAAAGGATCTCAAAAAGTAGAACCACAAACAGCTAAACTAGTAAATAATGATCTAGCCTCTAACCCTTCATGGGTTGTAAGGCAGATTATTATTATTATAATGAAAATTATAGTCGAATCGAAAATTATAGTCTGGTTATAGTGAAAATTATTGTCGAGTCGACCATAATATGCCTATTATATACCTCCCAGTTTGTACGAAACTCGACTATAATATGGTCATTATACCCCTACTTTCAGGTATATAAATGGCTAATTATATGCCCGAATGATATAAAATACAGTACTGTCTCGCTGGGAAATTTTTTGTGTCGACTCTGGATTGTAATCCTCGCCTTCAGCTCGAAATACAACCGTCTCACACGCCTCAACAAGAAATGTTCCAGCAAGACAGTAATGTGTTATTGCTCACCTGATCATTACGTTCTGATTACATATTTCGTGAGGTTGCCCAAAATCAATCGTCCAAAACTGATACATAAATAAATATAAATTATAGGTATATACGCAAGACTCTTGAAACTAATTATTTTTTTCTGCAAAAACGTACATCATTAAGACTGAAGGGAGTCTCACGCAATAATTGTATAGTAACAATAGGTTCAAGGCCGTGAAACATTAAAAAATCCATCTCAATTCAAAAGCGTAACACATTTTTTTCTCATCGATTTATTTTCGAATTTTAGAAAGCTATAGAACTGTATAAGCGGTAATTTCTGTATGTAAAATATTTTTAGGAGATACTTCTCTGCACTGTGTTACATATTCGAAGCCACTACCGACTCGTACGAAGTATGAGCACAAATATGATGTCAAGCATTTGGCCCATTTGTTTAAATAATATGTTTTCTTGTTTACCATGAAGTTGCTTACGGATTGATAGATATGCTATTTATTAGAGCAACTTGCAGTAGTCAGTACCTTTAGGGGTCGTTCACATATTACGTCACCCCTCCTCCCCGTCACGCATTTTGAGCTAAATCTGACGCAAAACTTCATAGACCGTAACGTTTCGCCAAACCCCTTCCCCCTAGATGTGAACGACCCCTTATGTCAACAAATATTTTTCTCTCGTCGCTTGTATAAAAAATCTCCTATCTCCTGTTTGCTAACTTTTTAAGCGAGTTGTTTTACTTCACTCGACGCAAAATAACTTTTTCATTCCTAGGACGGAAAACAGCAGTCCTATTTTAAACTCGAAAAAATATACAGGAGAAGAATCGTAAGATTGTGCAACGTTTCGTTTTAACTCGTTTCACCGAAAAACCGAGTTTTACATACACAAAATGCAAGCGAATACGTGAAAAAGGAGATAAAAGAGAAATTAGAAAGATGCACAAGCTTGTGATTCTCTTCCTGTATGTTTTTCCTAGTTACGTTACTAATTATTTCCAAGCCGAGAATGTGAGATTGCTCAGGAATGTCCACTTGAATTAGGAAAGCAAAAATCAGGAATCAAGAAATCAGGAATCATGAAATCAGGAACCAAAAATTAGGAAACGAAAATCAGGAAAATAAAAACATGAAACGAAAATCAGGAACCTAAAATAAGGAAAATCAAAAATCAGGAAAAACAAAAATCAGGAAATACCAAATTTAGGAATAAACCAAAATTAGGAAAAACGAAAATCAGGAATTCCTAAGGAGGTCACAACCTTACTTTTGGTATGTAGAAGGCAGAGCTAATAACGCCCTGCAGGCTGCCTTCCGTGCATGAGGCTCTGCCCCAATCCCCACTAGGGGCTCTGCCTCTTAGACTTCGCAAGGACGGATATTCTTCCCTTATCACGGCCTGCGGCGCATTCTCTCAAAAATTATTTTCTTCCTTTGCCTGATTCCTAATTTTGGTTTTTCCTAATTTAATTCATTCTAATTTTTGTTTTTCCTATTTTTAGTTTTTCCTGATTTTTTTTCCTTATTTTTGGCAAATAATTTTTTTTTCCTAACTTTCGGTTTCCTAATTTTTGTTCTCCTAATTCGTGTGGAATACCATTGTTCAGACAAAAAAAAATCTCAAACAATTTCGAAATAAGAAGAGTTATTTCGCGCTGGGTGTAAGAAGTAATGTATAAATAAGTCGTAAGGTTTGTAGATTGGTTCCTGGGAGTATGGTAGGGGAGTGAATTTTTTGCATCGTTTTCTAAGACTAATAGAGTCATTTCGTATATTCTAGTCTTTTGGAAGTGTTTCAACTTCGAAATCAACTAAGACTTTTAATTCAAAAACTTAAGACACAGCCGGAAGCAATAAAAATGTGTACACACACTGTTTACAGTGTGCTTGCTTGTTTTGTTGTTCTTTTACATAAATGTGCGGGTGTGTGTATACTCCTGAAACACTTTTGTTAGCATGCTTCTTATCGTGTCGAAATTATTATGATTGCTAGTAATAAAAATATGATCGCAAAGTTTACGTCCGTCATTCAAAGAGCGAGAGATGGTTACGTTACATAAATTTCGATAAACACACATTCATTCGTGGAATAATAATATTTTTCCAAATTGAAAATTCTCCCGATTTCATAAACAACATTTTACGCTGTTTTCGAACGAAAAAGTGTTGCTAATCTTTGATATCACACAAATCTTTGAAAATGTAATGAACAAAAGTGTCAATGACTCCCCATGATAAATAGAATTTTATTTTTATCACAACAGTCCAGTTAGATATGATTTACAAAATACACAGCGACAATATCGGCGAAATAGAAAACTTTTATATACCCGTTTTGAATAAACAAGACAGACAAATTGAAAAATATTTGAATATACTCTACATTAAAGAGTAGCCAGGGCCGTAACTATCTGCACTATCTGCAAACAATTCCCGTCAATGTTGTTGGAAATTTCATTTAAAATATCAAATCCCACACAGCCCTGAGAGGTAAATTACATAAAACGCTACAGTGAAAATATTTGGTATTTTAGGAAAATTGAGTAAATTTTTCTTTTATGTAATGCGCTCGTCTCTCTAAAATTTGATTTTCATTTTAAATAAAGGAGTTAGTTAGGTGGAAGTGTTACTCCATTCAAAACTTGGAAAAACACCTGTTTTTTTGTACAAACAGTACACTTGTAATCTTCAACATTTTATGCAGTAATTTAGTATTATCGGAAGCACAAAGAGCACACATTTATTCAACTATCTGTACAGAAACTATACATTTGTCACGATCGACCAAGGAAAAAAATATTTCTGTTTACAGTCAGATAGATGAAACGCAACGCAACAATCATCACGTAGGTATATATCATTGATAAAACGTTTGTCTCAATGTGTGGTGACTAGTAACTAATTTTGCATGAATTATCAATTTGTTTGGGTCGCGGAATACAATGTCCTTTCCCTATATCAGTATGTTGTGTTGTCTTATATCTAATTCTCAAAATCCCTAGCTTCTCCACAAACCACAATCACTGCCTGCGGCAGGAATTTTATTGCGTCAAGTCGATAGCTTGAAGCTCTGCCGATCTTACATAAGTCATCTGCGGTTTGCATTTTGGTTTAAAAAGGTCCTTTAATCTGTACGTCCTTCACTGTTGAATCATCGATGATTCATCGGGGAATCACAGATGATTCACCGGGCAATTACCGATGATTTACCAAGGAATCATCGATGTTTCACCAATGAATCACAGATGATTTACCTGGGAATCATCGGTGATTTAACGGGGAATCTCAAATGATTCACCGTCGAATCTCAAATAATTCAGCGGGGAATCACAGATGATTCACAGGAGAATCACATATGATTCACAGGGGAATCATCGATGATTCACAGTGGATACACCGATGATTCACAGTGGATACACCGGCGATACACGGGAAAATCAACTAGAATTCAACGGGAAATTACAGATGATTCAAGGCGAATCACCGATGATTAACCGAGGAATCACAAATGATTCACCGGGGAATCACCTATGATTCACCGGCGATTCACCGATGATTCACAGTGAAGTCACCGATGATTTACCGGGGAATCACCGATGATTCAACGGAGAATCTCAGATGATTCACAGGGGAATCAGAGATAATAACTTTTACAATCAATTCTGGCATTGTATACAATTTACAGTTACAACTATGAGCTAACAGTACGTTAAGGATGTTGAATACACATTGAGCATTTATCAAGTTTCATTAATTACGATTGTATTAATTATTAATTGTATTTTTTTATAATTACTAAAGAATAATTATAGAAAAAACTTCAAATGAATTCACGAAAGAATCAAATATGATTCAACTAGAGATGAGCGGGTTGCCCGAAACTTGCCCGAATTGTTTTTTTCGGGTTCATGGGTTTCGGGTTTCGAAAATTTTAATCGGGTCGGATTCGTTCCGGGCCGGGTTTCTAAACAGTTCGGGTTTCGGGTTTCAAAAAAATTTATCGGGTCGGGTTCGGTCCGGGCTGGGTTTTGAAACAATTCGGGTTTCGGGTTTCGAAAAATTTTATCGGGTCGGGTTCGGTCCGGGTCGGGTTTCGAAAAATGGTCGACCCGCTCATCTCTAAATTCAACGGAAAATTACAGATGATTCAAGGCGAATCACCGATGATTAACCGGGGAAACACCGATGATTCACCGGAGAATCACCGATGATTAATCGGTAAATCACCGATTATTAACCGGGGAATCACCGATGATTCACTGGGGAATCACCGATGATTCACTGGGGAATCACCGATAATTCACTATGAGGAATCACCGATGATTCAACGGGGAATCACCGATGATTCAACGGGGAATCACCGATGATTCACTATGAGGAATCACCGATGATTCAACGGGGAATCTCAGATGATTCAGCGGGGAATCACAGATGAGTCATAGTGGAATCATCGATGATTCACAGTGGAATCACCGGTGATACACAAGAGAATCAAGGATAATTCACCGAAAAATGGTCGACCCGCTCATCTCTAAATTCAACGGAAAATTACAGATGATTCAAGGCGAATCACCGATGATTAACCGGGGAAACACCGATGATTCACCGGAGAATCACCGATGATTAATCGGTAAATCACCGATTATTAACCGGGGAATCACCGATGATTCACTGGGGAATTCAACGGGGAATCTCAGATGATTCAGCGGGGAATCACAGATGAGTCATAGTGGAATCATCGATGATTCACAGTGGAATCACCGGTGATACACAAGAGAATCAAGGATAATTCACCGAAAAATGGTCGACCCGCTCATCTCTAAATTCAACGGGGAATTACAGATGATTCACCAGGGAATCACCGAGGATTTACCAGGGAATGACCGATGATTCACTGGGGAATCAACGATGATTCACCGGAGAATCAACGATGCATGACCGCGGAATCACCGATGATTCACCGGGGAATCATCGATGATTCACGGGAGAATCACCGATGATCCACGAGAGAATCAAGGATAATTCACCGAAAAATCACCAATAGTTCACTAAGGAATCATCGGTGATTCCACGGTAAATCATCGGTGATTCACCAATAAATCACCGATGATTTACGTGAAAAATTAACTTCTTTGACTACATCATATCGCTACTTTCCTACACTCATATGACAATGGTTTATTTACATCATCAGTGAAATCTTGAGTCATTTAGGGAACTATGAGTTGTGGAATTTATGTAAAATATTTGTTATCAATATGCAATTTCCGTTTCTAAAATTGTCAACAAAACCTGAGTTTCCGCCTTTCACTAATATCGATTGCCACTACATTAACTTCTATAAATGTAATGGTTCTAGTTTCGTTATTATTAACTCACGCAACAAATTCCATTTTTAAACTTTTAAAATTTACTTTCAAAAATTAGTTGAACTCATAAATTCATAATTTTATACCTGTACATAGCTTTAAAATCATACAATACTCTTTGTATGTTCATTATTGTTGTAGGTAGATAAGATTATTGTTTTAAAGATAAAAATGAAACCTGCGGTTGTTTAATGTCTCGGCTATGACTTGTTACTTGTAAATAAATACACACATTTTATATATTTAGAAACGCGTTCGACAACTTTTAAAATTTATTTTCTTTTTTTTTGGCTGCAACCCAAAAAGTAAGTGAAAATTGCAAAATACATCGAATATAATATTTTCATTCAGCTGATTTAGCAGTAAACTATAAATTGATTTCACATATCCACATATTCTGAGTCTAGTCAGTCGCATAGGTACATTTACTATGTCCTACTTATATTCAAGGTTACATCGAAAAATGTGTCGTCTTTCAACATATCGTTACTATTTTACGAGAGTTTGTTGCTCGATCGCATCGTCAAAACGAAACAGACAATCTTGCATTGTGTTCTGATTTCAATAATAATAACAGCAGATGGTTTAAGTATACAAGGACAACCTTTTCACAAATAAGAATGAGTTAAGCAGCATTTCATTTATAACAGTAAATCGAAGGGTTTTTGCTGTGAATGGTAAATAATTCATGAGTGTTAAGTCATTACTCTTGTGTTACCATATACGAATATCATCGTTCGATTGCAATACAAACACTTTAGTTATTTTGATAATTTGGTAAGAAAATTTCTCAAAAATTTTGAAATTATTAAAATAATTTTCATTCCAATGGAAGAAAATTTTCTTACCTCAGTTTACCTCATTTTCCATTCATAGAGCATAAAATTTACTTTGGTACAATTTTTTAACGAGTGTAGAAGACGAGCTGAAAATGAGGAATAATTTTTCTTCTTTTTGTATAGATGAATCTTTGCTAGGACTTTTTTCAGAGACGAATAAAGATCAAATAATAAACACAAGGCTTTCACCAATAAGGGAGGGTGTGATTATAATGGGCGCGCGATAGCAATGCGCCCGTGACGCAAGTCCACACACGAACAAAAAATTAGGATTTTTTTTTCGTAGACTGCGGAACTATATATACAGCTTAGTTTTGACGTCCCCCTTTGCGACGTATCCCCCGGAAAATATATTTCCTGAATTCTACGGAAAATTCTTTTACTCATTGAAATCGGTTCCGTGGATCCGGAGATACGGCCTTAAGAAAATGACCATTTTCAATACAAAATGTGCTATTTCTTAGAAGCCAAAGTTAATGGAAACATCCTACGTTAGTTACTTAGTGAGTTAGCTAGTTAGTTAGTTCCAGGGCCATTTGTATCAAAACCGACTTTTTTGGCTCGTGCTCGAAAACGGCTCGAAAACTTTTCTTGAAATTTTTCAGGGGCCTTCGGGTGGGCATTATACGCTCCACATGAGATTTTAAAAAGGGGGGGGGGGTACCGGCCTCGTTTGGGCGCCAGGGCTATTAGAAGGCGCCATATAAAGCCCATATAAAAGAATTTTGTGTGTGTGTGTGTGAGTGTATTCAAAGTATGGGTCAAATATGAGCAAAATTTTGGGACAGTGTGAGGATGGAGATGGATGTTTGGTGTCAAAAGAAAAGTTATTGGGTTTGGTGTGTATGTGTAGTGTGTCAGGGTGACCAACAAAATGGCCGAAGGTGATATGGGACGGACTTAGGGGGAAAATTAAATTTTTTTTGTTGGAGATAGATGTTTCGTGTCAAAGGAATTTTTTTTCGCTGGAAATTTTTTCGCCGACAATTTTTTCGCCGGAAATTTTTTTTCGTCGGAATTTTTTTTGTCCAGAAATTTTTTTCGCCGGAAAGTTTTTTCGCTGAAAATTTCTTTCCGCTGAAAATTTTTTTCGTCGGAAATTTTTTCTCCAAAATTAGTTTTCTCTTTTCTTCCAAAACTACTCATGTCACAACAAAAATCCTTTGTAAAAGGGAAAGGTGACGCAAGCCCTCGTCTCTTCTTTCAAAACTACTGATATCAATTTGGGTGACGCTTACAGCTTCGGAACGCAAAAATTCTTTTGGAATGTTTTCGCTTTTGATTCAAAAAATGCGTCACAAATGCCGGACCCCCAATGTTATAGTTTTTCTGTTCTTTCAGATTTGACACGAAAAACAAAAGTTTTGCGTGATGTGCGGAGTATGGGTAGCCAAATTTTTGGCGTACGAAATCTGAAAGTACATAAAAATTATTGCGTTGGGAGGGTCCGGCATTCGTGACGCATTTCTTTAATCAAAAATGAAAATATTTCAAAAAAATTTGTTGCGTTCCGAGGCTGTCAACGTCACCCAAATTGATATCAGTTGTTTTGGAAGAAGGGACGAGGACTTGCGTCACGTTTTCTTTTAAAAAGGGTTTTTGATGTGATAGTATATTACAGTGAATGCGGAGGTAATCATTCATTCAATTTTGTGATACGAGCCGAACTCACAAGTGTGTTGTTAAGCAATAAGCTCTCGAAACTATTATTTTGCCATGTGTAGAGTTTGAACACCTGAGCCGAAGTTGGCGAGCTCGCAAGGTTGATTCCGAATTAATGAATGATTTCCAAGCATCAAATATAATTAATTTTTTTGGATGTATCATGCGGAGGTTGAGCATGACGTGTATGTTCATCCCCAAGGCAGTAACATCGCTGTATTCGAATTCAGTTGTACCATCATTTTATTAGACATTTTCCCGTGAATTGGCAGTAGCACTATCGTTTTACGTACATTTTATTTACATGCAATTAAAAGAATTTGGTCATTAGTATATTAACATTTTCGAAATTCGCTTCATTCGAAAAACCAAACGATTTTGTTGGCTCACACTCCATGGGATTTTATATGATACATGGTAACATTGGTAACATAGACACAGCATCGTAAACGATATTTACTATATTGCACTCCATCGGATGAGAAGGTTATTTGTTATCCAAGTGGAGAAAGTGATGAATTCCAACAAGATCCAAAGTTTGCGGCCAAAGAGGAGCGAGGTTTGTAATTCGCTCGAAATAGAATATCATTTTCTCTCTGAGAATTACACGTAGCTTTTTGTGCGTGCAAGGTGTGAATGACCGTTTTTATTTACGAAACAAAAAACCTCAATTTACTAAAACGTTCACATTAAAAAAAAAAGAAATAGCAACACAATCGAGGAGTGCCTCACTTTTGAGATTTGTGGATTAAATGGATTAAAGTGAGTAAATTGAAGTGAGTGACCCCTCGAACACAATAACATTCCATGAAACAAATCATAACGACGACGAAACGTAAGACGCCATACTCTCACCGCATTTGAGTGGAGAAAAAATAAGGTAATTCAATTCAACCCGCACGCATAAAGATAATATTGTGTAGTCATAACCATTTTGTCTTTATTTTATTTGGTAAGACATTTTCGCTCCCTAGGGAAGTAAAACATATTACCTCTCTAGGTACGTAAAGAGATTTCCGTCATGTGTAATTTGTGTAAAAATATCCCAAAATAACACAGCATATAATGAACGATTTCCGCGGGAGATACACATACATGTAATGCGAAACTTTCGTAGGGGATATAATGACGCGATTATAGTCGAGATGATGTCGATCCTATGATTTACATACAGTTATCCCGAAAGACCGATATAGACCCAGTCGACCCGTCGAGGTGTAGAACGACCTCTCACTTATCCTTGTATGTGAATCTCCTCATTCGCTATCTAAATCGTCACCAGCTAAGTTATTCAATGCAATTTATTTTTATTGGTAAGTCAATGGTGAAGCCAACAAATTGGTATTATCGTATCTCAATTCTGAAATAGATACGTACGTGTTGTAGCATAAGGAAGATATGACGCAGGTTCTTTCGTCTTCATCAAAAATAAGAGATAACGTTTAGAATGACCCTGAAAGTACAATTCAATTGACCCAAGTTATAGCGTCACTCCAAATGATATCATTGCTTTAGAAGAAAAAACAGCAAGTTCTGCCGCCAAAATATGTGGTGAAGTAGGCAGTTATGAATTTTTCATGGGACAGAGTAAGCCGCCACTGTTACTGACATATTTTGCTAATAATTTTATCGGCTATCCCATCGGAAAGATAAGCACTACATGTTTGACGTAATTTTGTACAGGAAATCAAATTTTTGCGTATGAAAGCTGAAAGCGTAGAAAAATTATTACGTTGGTGGGTCCGGAATTTGTGACGCATTTTTTTATTCAAAAATGAAAACATTCCAAAAGAATTTTTTGCGTTTCAAAGCTTTAGGCGTCGTGTCACCCCAATTGATATCACTTGTTTTGGAAGAAGGGACGAGGACTTGCGTCACATTTTATTTTTAATGAGGGTTTTTGTTGTGATATCAATAGTTTTGAAAGAAAAAAGGAAACAAATTTTGGAGAAAAAAATTTCCGGCGAAAAAAATTTTCGGCGAAAACAATTTCCGGAGAAAAAATTTTTCGGTGGAAAAAAATTTCCGAGAAAACAATTTTCGGAACGACAAAAATTTTCCACGAAACAAATTCCGATGAAAACAAATTTCCGACCGAAAAAAAATTTTCCTACGAAAAAAATTTTCCGGCGACAACACCAAACAACACCCAAAGGGGAACTAAGGGGGTTTTCAGTGGAAAAAAACCTTCCGGCGAAAAAATTTCCGACCGAAAAAAAATTTCCGGCGAAAAACAATTTCCGAGGAACAATTTTCGACGGAAAAACATTTTTCGGTTGTGAAAAAAAAATTTCCGGACGGAAAAACAATTTCCTGCGAAAAAAAAAATTCCGTCCGAAAAAACATTTTTGGCGAAAAAAATTTCCTACGAAAAAAAATTTTCCGGCGAAAAGAAATTTCCAAGGTTATGGAGCCGTTTTCGAGCACGAGCCAAAAAAGTTTTCTTACAAATAGTTCTGGAACTAACTAACTAACGTAGGATATTTCCATTAACTTTGGCTATGAAATAGCACATTTTGTACAGAAAATGACAATTTTCTAAAGGTCATATCTCCGGATACACTGGACCGATTTTAATGAGTAAAATGTCGAATCAAAATTTTACGTAGAATCCGAAAAAATCAAGGGGTACAACGCAAGGGAAAAATGTCAGCTTTATATATAGTTCCGCCGTCTATGAAAAACAATTTCTTAATTTTTTGTACGTATGTGAGAAAAAAATTGCGG
Organism: Pseudolycoriella hygida; assembly: GCA_029228625.1. Classification (NCBI taxonomy): domain Eukaryota; kingdom Metazoa; phylum Arthropoda; class Insecta; order Diptera; family Sciaridae; genus Pseudolycoriella; species Pseudolycoriella hygida. The sequence goes on along the minus strand of CM055403.1, from coordinate 181,614,542 downwards.
CGAAAAAAAATTGCGGCGAAAAAAATTTTCGACGAAAAATATTTCCGGTGAAAAAAATTTTCCGGCGAAAAAATTTCCGGCGAAGAAAATTTTCGGCGAAAAAAATGGTGAATTTTTAAAAAACGCTTCTATGTGATGTGATCCACAACTGATTGATCGTACTGATTGAGGAGGACACAATTGAACACAAAAAGAAGGTATGTTGTGCGAAGTATACAAAACTTACCAACCACAACAGTCGATAAAACCATAACATTTATATCATCCTAAAATATCAACAAGAAGACGACTGATCGACTGATGAATATTTTATTATGTAATTACAATGACGATGAGGCGCACACTACATTTAAAAACTATTCCAGTTAAACTTGTTTTCAGTCAAAAATTGAATCCGAAAAGCGTTGTGACCCAATGTTAATGATGATGTGATATGATCAGGTGATATCTTAAAACGATTTTTTGTTATTTATGTAAGCCAGTTTTTTATTGTAAGCCATTCGACTTATTTAATTTAAATCAAACAATTTATCAATTTCCCCCATTAATTTCCATATTTTAAAATGCGTTACGCAATTGGGTATGCTGAAGCATACTTGAATGAACGTTATTCTGTTCTTTTTGTAAATCTTTGTCAATATTTCATAACATAATTTCAGTAGTTGTATACAAAGCAGAAGATACACGATTTGAATATGTTAGCCTGCTGGTATAGTGGTATTCATGCAGTGTGAGAATTTGCAGTGTGTTTATGTTTCAGAACTAGTTTTTATTTCAAAAAATTAATCAAACAATTCAGTCCATTTAAACTCGTTTGAAAGATCAATTGATTTGTATTTTATATTTTTAAGCCACAATGAAAAATGTGAGAAAATTACATGGTGTATCGAAGAAGTGCTCGTATTTTGAACACCGAGATATAATGTTCCATGCCACAGAGGTTCTAATGTATGACTCTAAGGTGAATAAAGTTCGTTTTTGAGAGAGATTTCGCTTACAATAAGTTCAACCACATACATAAAATGAATTGCCTTATGATTGACTCAGGGTGCGCTATTTAAACTGAAAAAATAGGTTTGTGGAATTCATTTTGAGATTCAATTGTCTGAACAATGGAAAAACCCAAATGTCGGCGAGTTTACATAAATTAATGAACTTAAACAAAGGACTCCCAAACGAATCGTTGCGCTTTCTTTCGTTTTGAGAATAATTTTCCATTGCCTTGTTGGCACAAATCACAAAATTATTTTCCTCAAGAAATTAACTTAAGCATTTCTTTGTTGCAAAATCGCATTCTATAAAAATAAATTATTCTTAAAATAAACAAAGAGCAAGTACTCAGCATGTAGCGTCACATTTCGGGGTAAAAAAATTATGAATCAACTTTGAGTTAATCTTGATCATCTCGTCAACATTCGACTTAATTTGTTTAGAAAACGAGATTCGATTATCTCACGCCAATGCAACAATAATAGAACATCAAATGTAAGTATAAAATCGGTAGCGTCACATAAGTGTGAATCATCAAGAGAACGAAAGTAAAATTTTTCTTATAAACAATGATAAGGTTACGACGACAGGAGGAGAAAAATGCATATTTACGTTTCTGTCTTTGACCCTTTATTTTAAAAAATTCTGTTTAAAGTCAGCCTTCCTAGAGAGGCACATATTGATGCAATTTGGACACAAATAAAACAAAAAAAGTCCCCAACTGTTGGTTGTAAACAAATTCTTAAACGTCGGAAAAATATTGTAAATGGAATTAACTTTGCAATCAGAGCGCAGCGAGAGCAGCATTTTCCTCAAAGACGTTCGAGAATTAATATTGTGGAAACAAACTCTACTCTAAAACAAATCGAAGAAAAATTTTTTCGGAGAAAATTTTTTTGTGAGAAAATTTTTGTGAGAAAAATTTCAGAGAAAATTTTTTTTCAGAGAAAATTTTCTCGGCAAAAATTTTCCTTCGAAAAAAATTTTCTCGAAAAAACATTTTCTCCAAAAAAAAAAAAAATTTCTCTGAAAAAAAATTTTCTCCGTAAACAATTTCTCTGAAAAAAAATTTTCTCCTCAAAATTTTCTTGAAAAAAATTTCTGCGAACAAAATTTTTTCTGTTTTTCTCACAAAAAAATTTTCTCTAAAAAAAAATTTTTTCGAAAAAAAATTTTCTCCGAAAAAAAATTTCTGTGAAAAAAAATTTTTTCAATCAATCTCTATAACTTTCCCGAAGATAGCAAAAAATCTAAGATGGCGTCACTTTGACAGCTGGCCGCCATTTTCTTAGGATCACAAAAAAATTCTACTCACCAATCTCTGTAACTTTCCCGAAGAAACCATGTGTCTAGCTATTGTCATTTCGGAGCTAAGATTCGAAAACTCCGAGCATTACCTGAAAAAACCGTGAAAATTGACCACTTTTCCACATGCCACGGCTTTCCCGGAATTTCCCCCGAAAAGCGGCATAAGAAATTTTTCATTTGGGGCCGAGAATGTCTGACTTCTCGTTCTCGAGATCGAAAATTATTAATCCAATTTCCAACCGATTTTGATTAGTCTGGGCTCGTTGGAAAGCTGCTGCAACGTAGTAAAGATAATTTGGATGGAGAGGAAGCGAGGGCTATAAACTCAAAAGTTCGCGTCCCAAAGGATTTTGTATGGCGTTTTTTGAGTTTGTGGACCTCTTTTTTGGGGGTGTGACGACTGCGTCACGTCCTCCGCTACCGCTGCGGGCATGATGCAAAGGATCCGTACGTATCAGAATAGATGTGATTAACAGAATAGATGTTGCAAAACCAATCGAGCGCATCTAAGTAAATATTGCCGTGGCTCTTAATTTAATGTGAACGTAATTAAATATTTGAAATTACGATATAAAATTACTTTGGAAATTACTTTGCCGAAAGGGCAACATTGAAAAACCGGTACGAAGCGATGGCGCAAAAAAGCCCCAAATCCCAAAAAAGGGTAAAATTTCAAGAAAATAAAATCTGTTTTTGTACTAGGGCCGATCGTAGAAGTGACCTAGGGTCGCAACATGTTCTAGGAAATATTGTCATGCCCCACTGATTACTAGGGCATGGTCACAATATAGAAATACAACACAATATTCTTTGTATTATGTGACAAAGTGTCATAACGTTTATATGTATTGGTAGAACGTGTACGTGATCTCGTCCGAAATTGTATCTTATACACCAACGATGTTACAGTCATCGTTTTTTGTACGAAATACGAGTCTAAGTAAAATTGACTGTACAAAAACCTCATCAGGAAAGGAATATTTTCGAAAAACGAGTAGAGGTCGCGTAGCGTGTGTTGGGACACTAAGGAGCCTAATTTTCGCCTAGATATAAAGTCAAAAAGTTTCACCGACCTTCAAAAAACCACGTTTTTGACCAATTTTTACAGCAGCTTGAAAAGTTCTTGGCCAATTTTGCCTAAATTAATTTTCGTAATCAGTTTTTCAACTATCTTTCACGAAAAAAGATTTTGTAAATCGAATTATGTAGAAAAAACACGTTGAGACCTAGTAGAGACTCAGTTTTATGGCCCTGGCTGAGTTTAAGGGTTCAAAATCAAAAACTTCAATTCAGGCATTCCCAGAACAAAAAATATTTTTATTGCCTACCCCATCCGAAAGTTGAACATTACTTAAATGTTTACCCCTACGAAAACCATGCATTACATGTAGGGTTTTTTTCGGATATTTTTTGTGATGCAAAACTCTTGTCTCCACTAGTAAAGAAAAATTCTTGTCGTCACTAATGAAGTAAAAACTTTTGTTTTCACTGGTAAGGTCAAACTTTTGTAGTGCTCAACTTTCGGATGGATAGGAATTCATTACTTCGGACACAATTTTGAGAACTCGCACACCCACTCGTGTCACTTTGAGCAATACACTTAAAAACTGTTATTTTGACTCGCGAAGTTGTGTACATCGCCTTCGGCTGGGATATGCAAACACTGCGATAGTCAAAACAACAGTTTTCAAAGCTTTTTACTCAAAAAAATACTCGTAGTAGAGGTCCATCCTCAAACAAACTCACAAAAATAGTTGTTTTTATAGTAGAATTGTGCGGTTTTTTCCATCGGATAGTATTCGATACAGAGATTCTAAAACGATTAGAAGACCTTGAGAAAGGGCTCCCGTACGCCCCCACCGCCCTTCAAAGTTTTCAATGTAGAGGTCACTTTGATGGAGTGTTTTGGGCGCTACATTCATGCTAGAATGCTCATATAGGGCTCAAATGAAAGATAAAAGTCCAAATTTTTTTTTCATGTATCCGAATTTTCCGTTTTCCTATCTCTTTTCATAGGTTTTCCGAAAAACTGATTTTTTTGTTCATACATAACCTCAAATAACTTTTAAAGTTGAATTTCTAGAAGCAAACTTTGTTCTAAAGATTTATTCTCCTCTCAATCCTCTACAACATTGGCGAAGACACGGATATTCTATTTTCGTATGGGGAGGATCCAGGAGAGGTTTTCCACTTCCGGGTCATAAATTTCTAACACAATCAATGACATTTTACTGAAGTAATATCTCACAAGCAAAGTGAATTTCGACTGCAAAGTTGATAGTGTTTATGCTAGGCACTATTGAAATATATAGAATACGTAGATTGTGGAAAATTCCTCATCCTGAGAGTTCACCACTTAAAACATTTGGATCTGAACACTATTTCTAAGGTTTTTTCGTTTCTGTCCTGGATTTATGCTTTGTTTGATAGGTACGCAAAAGAGTTCTTGACCTTCATGGTCCATGGAAGTGTTCCTTCATGGTCCATCTTTCATCCGATTCTAGAAGTGAAGAATTCCCATCGATCCAGAACACCCATTTTCCATGGACGGAGTGGGTCTTTCGGAAAACCTATGAAAACAGATAGGAAAATGGAAAATTCGGATACATGAAAAAAACTTTGGACTTTTATCTTTCACTTGAGCCCTATATGAGCATTCTAGCATTAATGTACCGCCCACAACACTCCATCAAAGTGACCTCTACATTGAAAATTTTGAAGGGCGGTAGAGGGCGTACGGGGGCCCTTTCTCAAGGTCTCCTAATCGTTTTAGAATCTCTATATCGAATACTATCCGATGGAAAAAACCGCACAATTCTACTGTAAAAAAAACTATTTTTTGGTGGTGGACCTCTAGTATCGTAAGTTGGGCTCGCATCACAAAATTGTGTCCTCATGCAATGAATTACGTTCGCAGGGTCCAAGGTAATGTGCTATTGAAAATCGAAAGAGATTTTCTCCTGTTACGGACCGACGGACAAAACTTTTTTGGCAGATTCGGCATCTAGGGTACATGATCGATGCGTTCCCCTACTTTTCCCTCAAATCAACTGGTTTCAAACGCACTGCTTCAAAAATGAGTTTATAAAAAGGTGTATCACTCATTCAGAATTAGTTGGAGGACTGTAAACAAGCACTTACAACTCTGTGAATGTCCTAGACTTTACGAATTTACGAAAGCAGATAATTTTTCTTATGAAGATCTTAGACGAAGTCTTTCGTATACAGTTTTATCCACAAAATAAAAACGTACACTAAAGATATGAATTTCCGTCATACAGGCAGCTAACTAAATCGTCTAAATCTGATGCTTAGCTTAAATTTTGGTTGTTTGTTCGATCCAATAAATCCCTTATTTACTTTTAAAAACAAAGCGTTGTGTATTGACCAGACAAAGAGGCGAATAAAGTTAATCTATAAAAGCTAAATGGCTAAATATTTACATTTTCATAACGATTTTGAGCGGTTGAATGTGATGGTACATAGATATACGCACCTGTTGACGATTTGTCAAGGTCACATTCGCTTTCTTTTTAGTTTAGAAACCACTCAAAATATGAGGAAATGAAAACTTGATAAAAAATCGATTAAAATGGTCCATAAAACACAAACCCAATTTGTCAAACCTGTAAAGTCGTAAAGTTCGAAGTCTTGTTTCAGCTGAACAAAGCGTGAGTAAAAAAGCCTACTCACACTGTCTAAAACCAGTAAATTATCAGCATTCAACAATCACTATATTGTGTCGGCCTTTGGGTCTAACACGTCCAACAATAAACGACGAAAAAAAAAACCATGCGCGCGAAACGTGTATAATAAAATCAAACAAAACTGAAAGGTGCTCTCTAATGTGTGGCATATAAAATCATAATACAAGTCTGTGTATCTAACGATTAGAATAGAGAGACAGCGTTTACTATTCGCGATTCCAGCGTAGTAAATTTCGCATAAATTCAACGCGAAAACTATAAAACTGACCTTTTCAATGCGATAAACAAAAAATTTGTTTATTTTGTCGGTAGTTTAACATTATTTGGTTAGCACGATTAGACAATTTTCAGCGTTAAAGTTAAATATAAAATTGTTTACAAGCCGCTACTAATAGTCGTCATTAGCAAATTTTAACAATTTGATAATTGAACGAAATAAAGCGAAACAATATTTACAATTTCAGATAATAAACGTTTTTGTTGTGTAAGAATTAGTAGCTAATTGAGTCACCATCGTTGGCATTGTTTATGTACATCAGTACGGGAATCACTTAAAACGCTCGTGTATTGTATACCTAAGGTGCTCAAAGTATAAGATTCTACCATTTTTACAACGAATAGGAGAAATATATTTCTAAATTCGAGGTTGTTTCCGAACACTCGGCGCAATTAATTTCAATATTAGTTTTGGATGAGTTTTCTAATGAAAAAACCTATTTAAATTGCCTTCAGCGCTTCACGTGCCTTTTCCTTAGTGCCCATGTAGACACTGGCAAACGCCTCAGGCCTTCGGCCTTCTGCCTTCGCACGAACATTCTTAACAGAATGTAGTAGCAACCACGTCTTCTCACAAAACTCTCACACTTTGCCGAAGATATTACCGCTCCATCTCATTTCACTCTTCAAATACTTTCGAAACATTAAATTGACACATTTATCCAACTGCCCAACATTAATTATGAATGCTGTCAAAATTTCTCTTAAAAATTTCCTCAAACACGTTTTCTCCTCGTTTCGAACGTTTTCCTACAATATCAGAAGAAAAAAAAATTTTTAATTTTTTTTTCGGGCAGCGCCACTTCGACTGAGTACCGCCGCCGAATCACTCAACCGATGCATTCTCTTCAGTGGATAATTACCTGTCATTTGGTTCATCCGTGACCACATTCTGACAAATAATGGCGTAGGAGTTAAACCCCCAAAAGTGTTCATTTCGGTGTTTAAATCTCTGAGAAACGCCATATATCACGGTAGTGAGATATTTTTTCACGCTACAGTCTTAAGCCAAAATGTAGCCCGTAATGTGGACTACATTCTAAGATAAACAATTTAACAATCATAACCCAGTCAATCAAATTCTTCCTTTTGCCCTCCTATTGCCTTCCTTTTGCTTTCCTTTCTTTCTATCTTTTTCCGTCTAACGAATGTTTGACGTTTAAAAAAGAAACAAAAGATATGACTTTTTCGAATTTTTAAAAGGGAAGAATTTGGTTAACTGGGTGAGTTTCTCTGCCTTACTTTCGTACTGATAAAGTGAGCAATACCCAAAAAATTTACCTATTTCACGCTGTACCTCCTCCGGGTGAACTCAGATTGAAAAATTTTCTTAAGCAAAATTGTTGCCCCCAAAAAACTCTGAAACTTTTTCTCCCCGACCGAAACTCTATCGATGTTTATTAAGTGACTTGTTGATGATTTTAAAATTTGACCTTTCAAACCCCCATAAGAAAACTTTTTTCGAACAAACTTTTTTCGGTGTCTTGTTTTCTCCACGTTTCAGACCACCCTCTACACCATATGAAAAACTGTTTTTTTGTTTGCTCCTCAATTTTCATTTTGACGGTAAATCGGTCCCCCATATTAACGCGAAAACACGTTTTGACGGTAAAAGCGTTAAAAACAGACGCACAGACAGACAGACAAACAAACCGTCTTTATAATATGTAATAAGTTAACGTTTTAAGTTATAAATTTTTATACGTTGTAAGTTATAAGCTACAAGTTATAAGTTTTGAAACTGATCAGTACTAATTCGTATAAGTTTTGAAACTGATCAGTGCTGATTCGTATTAGTTTTAAAACTGATTAGTACTGATACGGATACTGGACGATCAGTTTCAAAACTGATCAGTACTGATCCGTATCAGTATCAAAACTGATCAGTACTGGTGCGTACCAGTTTTAAAACTGATCAGTACTGATTCGTATCAGTATCAAAACTGACCAGTACTAATGCGTATCAGTTTTAAAACACATCAGTACTGATCAGTTTTAAAACTGATACGCATCAGCAATGGTCAGTTTTGATAATGATATGGATCAGTACTGATCAGTTTTGAAACTGATGGGCATCAGTACTGATCAGTTTTGAAACTGATACGCATCAGTATTAATCAGTTTTAAAACTTATAACATATAGCTTATAACTCATAAAAATTTATAACTTAAAACGCAAACTTATAACTTATAACGTAGACTTATAACTTATAGCGAAAACATATAACTTATAACTTATAACGTAGTAGCACCGGTTATTGAACATTTTGCGCCTATTTAAAACTTATTTTCGTTTGTATTTTTCTCAATTTTTCTGGTCTTCACCAAAGAAATATCATAATTTTCCTATTTTCTTTTGTATCTCACGAGGAATCGTTTATGTCCCAAAGTTTTTAGATAAGATTTATTTTACCAAATTTTTTTACTAAATTTGTTCAATGTTTGGGGCCCGTTCAATTATAGGTGCTACTACGTTAGTTATTTGGACTTTTTCAGTTACCCAACAAATAACTTCCACAACGCTTTCAAGACGCTTTTTCTCAATGCACTAAGGGTGCCACCTCAACTTTGATTAGCATCATTAGAAGAATCTTGCCTTCCCTAAATTATCTAGCTAAATTTACAATACTATACAATATGTTTCGTTGGTTTATTAAACACACTAACGATCGTAAATATATCTCACACTTTTCACCAAGGATTTATGAATTATAAGTGTCTTTTGTAGCACTTTGAAACCAATTGTTTATTAATAACGACACATTCATCATTTCGCTAATGAGTCAATTTTTGTATGCACATACAAAATTTTCATAATTGTTTACATGTTTAATGACACCACAACAAATTGCATTGTTTGAAAAAGTAATCGGTCAATGTGTTTACTTTACTCTTTTGTTTTTACATATGTTTTGTGTTCCGCCTCACTGTGCTTATGGTAATCACGCAATTTCGATAAGATTTTCAGAAACAAAGTAATTGTCTCTCTGTTTTGTCTGTACGACAATTTTTTTATTTGCGGAAAAAGAAAAGTCTTAAGAAATGCATAACAACTGGAGCCAGGTTATTACACTTGCATCCTCTGTTCTTTTGATCATGCACTCGTACGTGATTCGGTAGCAATAAAATTTTACAAGAAAAGAAACAAAAAAGATTTGGAAACACAGATAGTGTAGAGAGAATTATTAAACATTCAGGGACTCAGATCTTTTGGCATTAATGTTTAAATGCAGGAAAAGGAGAATTTACGATTGGAGGGTATTGGAATGTCACCATATTTGTTATGCGCATAGGTCCTCATGCTGGCTTTTCGTACACATAAGGGCAAAGATTGTGTGCGAATAATGTCCAATGGTATTTGCATACGTGGGCAAATAGCAAAAAAGGAGATTGTTAGCAAACGTGTGGGAAGATACTTTTCCTAATTTTAATTTTTATTGCATGAGTAACAATGCCGAAGGGCTCGTCCATAAATGACGTCCAGTTTTGTCAGTGCTGCCAGCACATTGAAATCGTTAATAACTCGATAAATATCCATTCTGGCGAATCAAACGTGTGTCTTACACCCCCAATTAGGGGGGTATTTAGGGGGGTAGAACACACATTTGACTCGCCAGAATGCATCTTTATCGAGTAATTAACGATTTAAATGTACTGGCGGCGCTGAAAAAACTGGACGTCATTTATGGACGAGCCTGAAGGACTTACCAAATATTATTTTATGACAAACATAAGAATACCTTGTGGTATGAGTTATCGAAACTATGGCAATTAAGGGTTTTTAGAGCACAAAATAATAATGATTTATAGTCTCTTGACATTAGATTATTGTTTGTCTACAGCAACCAAAAAAACTTTGATCACCTGTCAGAATATGAACAAAAAAACAAATTTTTTAACTTTACAACTTCAATAAAATATATGAATGTTTAACCGAACGAAGCATAAAAATAGAAATACGAGACTTTCGTTGAATTCTTTCATTTAATAAACATGAATGTATCATCTACGTTACAAATGATCGATGTTTTTTATCAAGAAAAGTCAAAGTCCAACATTTTTTATTTTTTTATTGCGATTTGAATAATTCTGGCAAAATGTCGTTGTACTTAAAGTACACTCTCTAGACAGAGATTGCCTATCTGAGTTTTCATTTAATTTATGGTTTGTTTGGCTAATAACTGATTTGGGGTTTTTTAATTGGAGAATCGTTACAATTTTTACGCTTTTCGATTAAGTTATCAGTTAAAATACGTAAATTTTAAGCGATTGTGTCAATGACATTTTGAATTACCGGGCAACCGGAAGTTATTCAGGCGCGGAAATATACCTTTTAAGTTACGAACGGTAACCAGAGAAATGATAAGTTGGTACGCCTGAGCCGAGGTAGATCACACAACATGTGAATGACAGCTGAGTTATGGGAATCACATTCTCTTACATACAAACCAACTGTCATTCACATGTGTGTTCTACCTTACTTATCACTTCTCTGACGGTAGCACGTACTTTATTTTTCCACTTTTCACTTCAAGTGACGTAAATAACTACTGCGTACATGCGGACCGCAAATCTATCGTTTCATCGATTTTCATTAACTTTCGACGTTTTGATCATTCATACAGTCTAAAGCGAAAGAATTTTACTATTGCACCACTTCAGTTTATGGTTACGTAAACCCAGTCTATATATTTATGTCATTGCCTAAGATGAATACCACATGAAAGGTCGTAGAGAAGAGTAGGCCGAGGAGTAGGCTGAGTAGATAGTTTAGGTATTGGTCCTTAAAAGCCAAAAATATTTTTTTAAAAAATTTATCGATGCTTGTGTGGCTGGTGGGGGATGTTTGAAAACCGAACACATGTAATTTTCTTACAGAAATTTCTCAGGGTACAGGAAACGTACAAGGTCGTGAGGGATATTCCCGTGAAGTAACGCCAAACTCAAATCGCCAAAGTGTGAAGAAACACAAAAAAAGCGCCAAAAAAGAGAAGAAACGCCAAATTAATTTTTTCCAGCTCTTGGCGTTTCTTCACACTTTGGCGATTTTTTTGGCTTTTCTTCACACTTTGGCGTTTTTTCTTGGCGTTTAACAAATAGTTACAAAATCGTAAATCAACAGAAAAAATCGCCAAAATGTGAAGAAACGCCAAAAAAAAAATCGCCAAGGTATGAAGAAGCGCCAAAAAAATCGCCAAAGTGTGAAGAAGCGCCAAAAAAAATCGACAAAATAGAGAAGAAACGCCAAAATAATTTCTTTTCATGTTTTGGGCTTATTATCACACTGGCGATTTGTTTGTCGATTCTTCACACTTTGGCGTTTTTTCTTGACTTTTCTTCACATTTTGGCGATTTTTTCTGCTGATTCAAGAAATAACTACAAAATAATAAATCGCCAAAGAAATTGGCAAAGTGTGAAAAAACGCCAAAAAAAAAAAAATCGCCAAGGTGTGAAGAAACGCCGAGACATTAAAAACATTAAAAACACTGTTTTCGCTGGTTGCTGCTAGTCCTTCCGTTCCAATGACACCAAACTGTATCCCGATGGATCTGCTTTTGAAGTGTGAAATTGAGACCGAATTCCTTTACGAGAGTATTCTAGTAGATGAGGAATTCGGTCTCAAATTTACACTTCAAAATAGCAGATCCATCGGGACACTACCCATACAGTTAAGTGTCATTGGAACGGGAGGACCAACAGCAATCAGGGAAAACAGTGTTTTAATGTCTCCGTCGCTTTTCAGATGCATAGGATACGTTTGAAGTTAATCGAAATATTACAATTTTTATACCTATCTTCAACAGCTCATAGCTCAGTGTGTATGAATTTTAAACCCAAGAAGACCCTATTTCGTCCGAAACAACATGAAATTACCTTTCCAACGAGACCCCCCACGACCTTGTACGTTTCCTGTACCCTGAGAAATTTCTATAAGAAATGTACATGTCTTCGGTTTACAAACACCCTCCACTAGCCACACAAGCATCGATGAATTTAAAAAAAAAAAATTGGCTTCTAGTGACCAACACCTGTCTAGGCACATATAATAAGAATCCACTGGAAGATGCGTCCCTCTCTATGTTTCTGGCGAATTCTTCCTGTGTTGATTCATGACTCTTCAACTCTAAGTTGTTTTTTCGTGTGGTGCAGGTATTTTTCTCGAATTGGCTTCGGATCAACAAATTTCCCATAAAAAATTTAGTTCAACTTTCCCTTCCTAGCAACGCAATGAAGAATCACGACTCATTATTGCTCAAACTGATTTTTTCAATACGTTCGGGTCATGTGACCATGAATGGTTTGTTAGGAGAAACCCTCTCCTTTTTCGTAGTGTTGCCTGATTAAAATAAACTTGGTGTGGCAATAGAGTTATAGAAAATACGAATTTCAACCTCACCGTCCAATTTCGTCAGTCAACGGAACTCTTATGACAACGCCACAAGCAAATCTATGAAAATCTATTAATAAAACCTTTACCGATAACAGGGAGATATAAAAAATATTTCATTAATTTCTACGACACGCGTGGTGTCGATGGTGTGAGTTGTAGTAAATTAACATCAATTCGATAATCATACACAAGGTCCTCTCTGATATTCAATTATAAATACACCTCAACACACGAGCAACCCATTGACATTTGTTCGTAATTCCAGAATTGACAGGATAATGTGACGCAGATCCAAAAGCTATAATATAGGAATAGGATGCTAAAGTTTAATGCTCTCGTTTTCTAAAATAGCATTGAAAGGTCGTGTAATTTACGGTCCGAAGCCGTAGAGTGATAAAAAACTACTACGTTACTTGATAACTTGTGACACGACAGCACCATTATTCGTGGGAAAACGATTTTTACATAAGAATATTAGGTTCAGAAAGCTGTTTATTCTTGATGATCATCGTGATTCGCAGCATTATTAACAAAAGAATTACGATTTTACGTTTCGATATCCATAAATTTTTAATGAATTATTTATTAGTCATGTGTAAAATACCAAATATTAAGTTGTTAGATCACGTATACTACGTCTTTGTTCAAAACATAAGAATTCAAAGAATGGATAAAAACCACTTTTTATGTCGGGTCGTAGCAAATTAATATTTGGAGTAAAAAATCTTGAATTATTGCATAACCAGTCGCAAAAAATATATCAGACAGACGAACGTGTATTGTGTACCCGCGAACGTTTATCGCTTATGGGTAGGATAGTAGTATAGGCGCTCTAATTATTAACGTCACATGTTTTCATTCAAAAATCATTCTTAGCTACGACGCTGCTAGAGTCCGCACTTACCTAACTTAGTTTGGTTTATCCACGAATTTTATGGCATATTGCGAGTTTCCTTCCAAAATTTCGTTAGATTAGATCTTCCACCTTGATACGGAATGATAAAGAGTTATATTGAAACGTAAAATAATTCGTTTTAAAAATCATCGAGTACAACACTTGCCTCACTGATGATGTGTATGAGACAGCGTTTTCAAAATTCCAAAAAACTTGGTTGGAGTGGTTTCATTTGTAATTGGACGCAGGCGGTATCAGACGGCGACACGAACATTCTGAGTTCTTATCAGACTAAAGCGATTAGAAGTTCCTTCATTCGGAATGTTATGTTTAGCCTTTGCTTCGTTTCCGCTGTAGGAACTGAGATGTAAGGTACATATTGAGGGGTTTACAGTCAGGGGGTACAGTCATCCGATAAAATTATGTCATAAGATCAAAGATAGCTATCCATTCTTCCTGTAAAGTTCTGGGATCACCCGCCAGATGATACCATTCATCCTTTACAAATTAATGCCTTAACAAAGAAGCGTAAGAATTATTTTGAATGCGTCTGTAAAACTTTGCAGAATTGCAGCTGGTTGAAATTCTGCAATATTTTAATAGTAGATTAACATACTTGGTTGGTATTAGGTTCATTAATCGAGTGTATGGCACACGCATAGTCCGTTGTGTGGTAATTTCCGTAAGAACTTCCGTAAATCTCCTTAGTAATAAAATTATTAATCAACAAGGAAGGTAATAGAATATTAATGTTGCAGTTGGGCGTTCATGTAGTTGTGCGACATCAATAGTCAACTTTACTCCTTAAAAACGCATATGGTATGAACGTCGAGCACATATAAGATAAAGATTTTTTTAGGGAGTAAGGTTGACTATTGACGTTGCACTAATTGAAGCAACTAAAACTGCACCAGTAATATTTTGTTAACTCCCTTGTTCATTAATAATTTTATTACTAAATTGGTTTATACAGCTTGTATACTTTTTACTGAATTTACCACAGAAGTCATACATAACCTCATACATAACGAACGTTACGTGCGCTGTACACTCTCACAAATCGTTGTGCACTTTATACTCGCATCATGTGTGACTTCGATGTGGGAATGTTGGTCACGTGCTGTTTGTGTTGAACGATTTATTTTTTACACGGTCACAGATAGAGAGCTTGGGCAAATCGACTTACAGCCAAATTTATAACATATATACATATAGCTATAAGTAATAAGGTATATGTTTACGCTAAAAGCTACAGATTACGTTATAAGTTATAAGTTTACGTTACGAGCTATAAGTTATAATTTATAAATTACAAGTTTACGGTACAAGTTGCAAGTTTATAGCCCAGATCAGTATTCTAACTCACCCAGATCAGTACAGTTCAGTTTTAAAACTGATCCGGATCAGTATTGATCAGTTTCGAAACTGATCCGGATCAATACTTATTAGTTTCAAAACTGATCAGTATCAGTACTGATCAGTTTTAAAACTGATCGGGAACAGTACTGATCAGTTTTAAAACTGATCCGGATCAGCACTGATCAGTTTTAAAACTGATCCGGATCAGTATTGATCAGTTTTAAAACTGACACGGATCAGTACTGATCAGTTTTAAAACTGATCCGGATCAGTACTGATCAATTTTAAAACTGATCCGGAACAGCACTGATCAGTTTTAAAACTGATCCGGATCAGTACTGATCAGTTTTAAAACTGACACGGATCAGGACTGATCAGTTTTAAAACTAATGCGGATCATTACTGATCAATTTTAAAACTGATCCGGATCAGCACTGATCAGTTTTAAAACTGATACGGATAAGTAATGATCAGTTTTAAAATTGATCCGGATCAGTACTGATCAGTTTCAAAACTAATAATCCAAATAAGTTTTGAAACTGATCAGTTCTGATGTGGATCAGTTTTGGAATTGATCAGTACTGGTCTGTATCATTTACAATACTGATCTAAGCTATAAACTCATAATGTTAAATTATAACATAAACTTGTAACTTATACCGTAAACATATAACTCAAAACAAATAGCTATGTGTAAGTGCTATAAATTTGGCTATATGTGCCTTTGCCCAAATTCTCTGATGTATCGTTGCGTATAGTTTTACATAGGTTGCATAGGGGTAAAATGTATTGTTCATACCTGACACACTTTTAGATAAGCCATAGTAACATACATCTTTGTAATGAGGTTCATACCTCTCGTTATGCATACAGGAACACAATAAAAAAGATGTCGTTCGTTATAAACATTGACTTCTTTTGTATTGTGTTCGTGTGTACATACACTCGATTAATGAACCCCATACCAAGGAAGTATATCAATATAGTAATAACTGTATGGCAAATCATTTCCTGTACTGCAAATTCAAAACATATTTTTGTTAAATTTATTGACTTTTGACAATGGAAAACTTTCATTAAAAAAATTAAGTTCAAAATTTTAAAAAACAGATTCATTGTCGTAATGACCGAAGAAAATGTTTATATCGATAACACATAAAGCGTATATGTCACGACCTCTTTTAATGACGAAAGCATCAATCAATTTGGAAAAATTAATCGCTTTTTGAACAAATATGTTTTGTTTATCAACATTGTGCCAGTTATTTGTTTGTTGTTTTTTTGTCAATGCAACAAAAATTAAAAAACAAAAACATTTTCCGCAAAACATTATATATCTCCTAAGATTTTATATTTCAAAAACAAAATAAAATCACACGCATTTTCCAATGTAAAATTCCAAAAATTAGCGAATGTATATAGCACAAAAGCTAGCATGTGTTGTAAACAATTCATTGATTCGATGTTTGTACATTTGCCTCGCAGCGAAACACGACTGTACATAAAGAAACTATTTATTTATTACGATAATATGACCACTGAGTATATGACCCGCTTATTTGTGACGAAGGGGGAAAGGTCCTGTTCAAGTGCAGTAATTTATAAGCGTACATGTAACGAATGTAGTATATTGTATGACAGTAGAACAAAAGACAATACAAATTAATCATTTTCAAAAATTCGTCGTATTCTACACATGACTTTGACAGTTGAGTTATAAATTAATATGTTATCGTGTGATGTCATTCAAACGTTGATAGTTACATCCAACATCTTATTTTCAGTTCACACGACGAAATTCTTATAGAAATGTCAAAACTACACCCACATCTTTATAGTGAACAGCATTCATTTGATCGCAAAACCACGTAAATGTTTTAAATTTTCACAACAAAAAAAATATATGAGACTGAAACGAATGCAGAACTACTCCTGCTTTAACATTATCTAATGTTTAGATAACCCATTATGAAAATAACTATTGGATTTGGGTAATAATGTTAATACGCTTTTATGTCAGTTGATTGGGTATAAAATTAGTAATGATTAACGTTCCATACACTTAAGTGTTTTTAACTTATCTACGGAAAAAGAATTGAATTCATTCAGTTTACTGTAACACTTCAGTTAAATTTATGCATTGTATGTAGTAGTTACAACCTAAAGCAACAGATCAAATAAGCATGTGTGAAGATAAATCAGCTTTTGAGCGTCAATTGGCTCACTGACAGCAAAGTCCCAAAAGAAGATGTCAAGCATATGTTCGACAAAGTGTGAGGTGCTGTTATATTTTGTGTAAAGTAAAATTGTCTATAAACAAACCGAGGCAAAATACAAAAGTCCAACTGGAGTAGAGTTTGTGTACCTCGCAGAAAAGATTGCAACACGCGCGCATAGCGCCGCCTTGTTTTTTTTATATCAGGCCTTGCTTTAATAATAATAGGAATCCACCGTAACAACCCGTCCGCATTATTTTTTATTTACTACTCCCGCAATTTTTTATGAACTTTCGCTCAGATGGATTCTTCTTACATATCGTCGTTTCCATTCGTAAAGGATGTAAGTACAACTGTCAACTTCTGACAGCTGTCAGATTTGAATTTCGGCACCAAGTTTTTCAATAATTATTTGAGTCCTTAAAATTCTTTGTATGTATGTCAGTGTGAGGAATCGCTTTTAAAACTTTGAGCCAAAATTCAAATCTGACAGCTGTCAAAAGTTGAAGGTGGTACTTACATCCTTTACGAATGGAAACGACGAGATCCTTTCGTTACCGATTGCTTACCGGGCCATTGCTTGTGCGATAGCTACTTTATATTTTCACTCTTCCTATCCGTCCGTCTGTGCGAATTAAATACACAGAAAAATGGAAAATTTATCGCAGCTACGGAATATTATCTCTCTTGGTAAGTATTTATATACCTATACACTGAGGCCCCTTGTCAATATCCATATAATATGAATCATTGAAGAGTAGTGTCATTCTGATATAAAAAAGTACTTATAGCGAAAAGTTGACAAATCCGACGAACGATTCAAAAGCACAATTTTTCTTCAGAGACAACAGAGAGTTCTTCCTTTTGAGCTTGTCACATAGCATTTTTATCCGTATGTAAATTATTGGAAATGTGTAGTGCTACTTATATAGAGTACAATTCTTTTCATACAAATGGTGTCTGTTTACAATCGTTCCGCAAATGAAACGAGTTTGCAATTAGAATCCATAGTAATACATGGCCATAAAACGTAATGACTTGGACAAAGCAAGCATTCAGTTCTAAAATTAAGTGATGCATGGTTTAATTTGTCTTCATTTGGAATAAAATTCATTAAATTTTCATTGTCTTAAAAAAATAAAATTAATTATTTCGTCCGACTTACCTTCAGAAAACTTACATTGAATTCCATCCAGTGCAAACACTTCAGACTCTATTGAAAGAATTGGAAGTAGTTTCCTCAGGGCACCACAGGCAAAAACTCGATCTCGTTGAGCTCACGTGCAGTTAGGTGCAATGAGGTGTGAGGGGCAGTGAGATGCAGTGAGGTGTAGTCGGGACATGGCAGTCTTTTGTTTTGATCTTTGCAACTTATACTCAACGTGAAGTTAGCCAAACTAACTTCATAGCAAAAAAATCAGCTGATTTCACACATAAATTTACCGAAATCAGCTGAAAAATTGAAAAGTTCAAAAAATCATCTGATTTTTTGCAACGAAGTTAGCTTCTGTCGCAACTTCACGTTGATTAATACTGGTACATATTAGAACAAAAGACCCTTAAAGTTGACCACTTTTACAGATGCCATGGCTTTTCCAGAGTTTTCCCGGAAAAGCGGCATATGAAATTTTTCATTTGGGCCGAGACTGACGTTAACTGAAAATTTCATAAAAATTGCCTAGTTCTCGAGATCGAAAATTATTAATAGATAGAACATAGATAGAAACCGACAGATCAGAAAATAAGTTTTCATAATAATGAGAACAATATAAAAATCGATGGAACATAGCAAAATGTTATTTTCAAACCTCAATATCTCAGTCAATTTCCAACCGATTTTGATGTGTCTTGGCCTTTTTTGGGTTTGTAGACTTCTTTCTTGGGGTATGGGGACTGCGTCACGCCCTCCACTACCACTGCGGGCATGATTACATATTATCCCATATAAACGAGTTGTCAACCTTTGGTGATTTATAGTATATTATTAACCAAGGGCGTGATTATAGTCGAAGTGAAGTGAATGTCGGAGACTATAATAAAGCTATTTACCCCTTGGTCAATACGATAGTTTATATCATTTGGGTATATACTCAGCCATTCAACTCGTGGCTTTTTTGTATTTTTCATTGAGATTTGACGTCATGATATTATAGTCGGACTATAATGCAATTTATAGTCGAATCAAAAATTATACTCCCACTATAATGAAAATTATAGTCGAGTCGACCTTATTATACCTATTACGTACCTCCCAGTTTGTATGAAACTCGACTATAATATGGTCATTATACCCCCACTTTCAGATGTATAAACTGCTAATTATGCCCAAATGATACAGATTGATTTAAGTCATTATACTCCTTAAGAGAGAAATGTGTTTAATCCAAATGAAAACATATGGCGCAAACGTTAAAATCAAACAGTTCATGGAGAGTCAGAAATGAAGATATAATAGACAGATTCTCAAGCTGTGCTTTCCTGTAAAAGTAAGTACACGTAAGTACCATATATGCAAACAGAACAAAATAATTCTTATTCACATGATGGCCCTATGTTTGTCTTGTGAATGTTTAAAGACTTTTTAAGAGCTTGATCAGCATAGCTTAGCGTTTTGTCAGATGAATTGTTAGTTGCAGGTATACGTATGCAAAATTTAGTATTATTTTAGAATAGAGTAGTTTAGTCAATGTGCGTGAATTGTTCGCAAGTAAGGAATAGCAAAACCGAAACTTTCAAATGTTTCAAAGTTTGTGAAATCTTATCAGAAAAATCCAGATGTCACTCAAAATGAAGCGTTAACGATAAATGGCGCCATCTGATAATGATCGAACGTATATTCAACCTCATTTTGTTATAATCAATGCATTTCATGCATGTTTTTCACGTAGTGCTCGGAGTTTTTGAATTTTAGCTCCGAAGTGACAATAGTTAGAGAGTTGGTTTGTTCGGAAAAGTTATAGAGTTTCATCAGGAGAATTTTTTGGGTTCATAATATGGTTCATGTGGTTCATATGGTTCATATTTGGGTTTTCGAAGAAAAATATTTTTTTGGAAAAATTTTTTTCTGAGAATTTTTTTGGAGATAATGTTTTCATTAGAAAAATTTTTCCGTAGAAATTTCAATGTTTTTTGTAGAACATTCTTTTTCAGAGAAATTTTTTTTCGAAGAAATTTTTTTTTTTCAGAGAAAAATTTGTTCGAAGAAAAATTGTTTTTCAGAGACAAATTTTTTTTTTGGAGAAAATGTTTTTTGGAAAAATTTTTCTGAGATTTTTTTTGGAGAAAATTTTTTCTTAGAAAAATTTTTCGTAGAAATTTTAATGTTTTTTTGTAGAACATTCTTTTTCAGAGAAATTTTTTTTCGTAAAAATTTTTTTTTGGAGAAAATTTTTTTCTTAGAACAATAAGAAATAAAAGTCAAATTTTTGCAGCGCAAAAACTGAAACTACAGAAAAATTATTTCGTCGTTGGGTCCGGCGTTTGTAGCGCAATATTTTTAACGCAACGTAATTTTGTTTTAAAAAAAGCGCTGTAATTGTTTCAGAAAGTTAAAACTTTGAACACAAGCTTTCATTCAAACAAACTTTTGCGTATTATCAGCGATAGCGTCACCTCAAGCGATGTCATTAATTTTGGAAGCGGACTTACGGACTGCGTCACATTTTACCTTTTAAGAGGTGTTTGTATGCGATATATATAATATTGTATAATAATGGAATGTGACGCAAAAACATGTTTCTTTCTTTATATTAATAAAATATTTCCTTTCCCCTCACGTTATTTACCTTTCTTCTCCCAGTTGACGCTTGGTTTGATCAGTCTCAGAGGAAAATTTTTTACAAAACCCTCATTTTCGTATGAATTATCTAAAAAAGGTAGTGTCATTGACTCTTGTACTATAATAAAAACTTTGTGCTGCCCACTTTCTATATGTTTAGTAGTTGCATTGTTTGAAGCAGTGATACTATGTGAGTTACCATCTCAGTTGAGGTCAAAGAGCTGCAGATAACAATAATAACGTAAAAAGAGGAGATATGATGTATATTTTTATCGCTAATGTAAATGTAAATGTATGTAACTAGGTACTACCACATCTACCTATCGCTATCATTATTTTCGTTTCGGATTCTCATTTTAGCAGATGACTAAGCAATTGTTCGATATTTTGTAAATTAATGTTTGAATCATTCATGGAGGCCGTAGATTTATATCATGTGTTAGAGATAGATGATGTTTTTCACACCGAAATAAAGCGTAATGAGCGGATAAAATTAGGAAACTTCTAGGTAATACAAAAAATGTTTGTTTTTCTTAAAAAACATTCTCTTCATTTGGTTCTATATACGTCTCACAAGTATATTGTAATTTCCTATTCTCGCATAGCCTTCTTTCGTAATTATGCAGGATGCGCAGGATGATAGATGGAATCAAGTTTTGCTTCGAAAATTAATAACGAAACAAACCGCAGAAAATATTTACTATAATAATCGCACTATGCCAAGGTCTTAACCCTTAATCAACACGGTCGGGCATCTTAATTCGACTGGTAACAAACATGATAGTGAACAAAAAATGCAGAGTGTGAAAACTCATGAATAATATCGATTCTACTCAACCAACCCGCCCAAATAGGGACTTGCAATTTCTAAAAAACGTAAAAAACGGCCCGGCTTCAGTAACTCACACGAATATTGTGGTGATTTGTTATTAATTAGCCTGTAAATTAAGCCCATGCACTTCAATTTTCCCTCAGCCCATGCCCCAAAAACCGATCAGTCAAAGACCCCAAAAAACCTCACAACAATACTCGAAGTGCTTTCGCTAACAGCAATCGCGTCCCAACTGGAGTAAAATAAGCTAGTGACCAAAGATTCCTCAATCCAATAAAAACTTTCTGATATATCGTTTCCACGTGATCATTCCAAGTAAGTCTAGCATTCATCTTCATACCCAAGTTCTTCACTACTCAATTTAAAGTACTCTACGAGAATTTCGACACCATTCAAAGTAATAGCAGATAACACACGCCGAAGCTCTTTTCCTCACCCAAAACCTGAAGCACAAATCTCACACTACCTCCCTCTAATAAGAAATATTGATCGACTTTGGTTGTTGTTAGTTTGAAATTTTCTATAACATCAAGAGTGGAAAACGAGACAAAAATTATTCTCATCATCATTATAGACACCCGGTCCTCCTGGACCGAAGTTGTTAGATTCCATTTTTCAATGACCTATCAACTAAAACCCCCTTCCTTAGTCTTCATGCTCTCTTCTCCCCGGAACCGCCTCACAGCATTACTTCGGGGAGGGGCTGTGCTTTCGCACCTACTCTCTCAGATCAACTGGCAGTCTTCTTTGATCGTCTCTCCATTCACTTTGCAGCTTCCCCATTATTTTTGCAACTACATTATTCGCTTCTCGCCACACCTCCTCATCGCGGCACATCTGCGATATTATGTTTTCGGCGTTTACATCTGACCTACTCACAGTCATCAGCTCACTTCGCTCTTGTTCGAAGCGGGGACATACAAATAACACGTGCTCCGCAGTCTCTTCCTCCCCCTCGCATGTCGTGCAGAAAGGTGACTCCGCGAATCCAAAGCATTCGTGGCCCGACAGAAACTGTGTCAATTGGAAGTTAACCTCTCCATGTTTCCTATGTACCCATGTCGTTATGTTTGATATGAGTCTATGGATCCACCTTCCCTTGTCAGAGGTGTCCCAGTCTCGCTGCCACTGTCTCATTGATTCGGCTTTTAATTGCGTTCTTACTGTTTTGGTAGTTTGACCCTCCCTCCTCTTATTTCTATGACATTCGCTGTCTTCCGTCAACGTTATGCATATGGGCATCGTCCCAGCTATGACAGATACCGCTTCTAGGGATATCGTTGGGTATGCGCTTGCTACTCTTATGCTTGCCAGCCTTTGGGCTCTATTAAGCCTCCTCAGATTTCTCTTCGTATCTAGCGCCTGTATCCACCCTGGTGCCCCGTAGCGCAATATTGATAGGATGACGCTTACTAGGAGCCTTCTTTTGCTGTTGCGCGGTCCAAAGCCGTTTAGCATTATTTTGGCCAGTGCTGCGCGATGGCTTTCATTGCCTTATCACACGTTTAGTCCACATGACTATTAAAATTTCTGCGGTCGTCCAGCATAACTCCAAGGTATTTTAATTGGCGAGTGGATGTGATTTCTTTCCCGTCAATGTTCAAAACGATCCGCTCAGTTTTTTTTTTTGCAGTTACTAACTAGCATGATCTCGGTTTTCTGGTGGGCCAGCTTCAGTTTTGCCGTTGTCATCCAATTTTCGACAGTTTCCAGCGTCTCCATCATAACAACCTCCACCCCTATCTTCGACGTTCCGGACACCTTGAGGATCAAGTCGTCGGCAAAAGCAATCGTCGCAGTGCATCTTGGCAGTTTTAGCCGCAGCGCTGTGTCATTCGTTACATTTCACAGCGTTGGTCCTAATATGGTTCCCTGTGGTACTCCAGCTGTTATGTCTACTGTCTTTTTCCCTTCAGTATTATCGTACGTTAGTACTCGTCGCTCGAAAGCTTTTCAGCATCCTGCAGAGGTAATTGGGGCATGCAACCCCTTGGCTATCTCCATCCAGCTTGCGCTATTAAAGCCTCATATCATTAAAGGTCTATCGTCGTTACAGCACAGAAGCGGTTACCCCGTATTTTTTGCTTCCGCGCCTTGTCTGCAACCTCTACAACTTTATTAATGGCCTTATTCGGCGATCTCCCTTTTCGAAATCCGAATTGTTCGTCTGACAGTCCGTGCTCGCCCTTCTAGCATTTTCCTTAATCCATCCAAAAAGCATATAGGTCTATATGATGATGGCTTGTCTGGCAGTTTCCTTCATTTTGATATTAGGACCAATTTCTGTTTCTTACATATTTCAGGAAAACATCCGTCGTTGCATTGTCAATCTGAGCATGTTAGGCTTCGCGCATCGTGCTGCCTTTAGAGCTACATTGGGGATTCTATCTGGTCCCGGCGCCTTGTTATTCTTTGACTTTTTTGCATCCATCTAGATCTATTCTGCAGTGATCGACCGATCATGTCTGTCTTCCACTTTATAGTCACAAGGAGTGGAGATGAGCGGGTTGCCCGAAGCTTCGAAAAACCCGACCCGAACCCGAATTGTTTTTTTCGGGTTCATGGGTTTCGGGTGTCGAAAATTTTAATCGGGTCGGGTTCGGTTCGGGCCGGGTTTGGAAACAGTTCGGGTTTCGGGTTTCGAAAAATTTTATCGGGTCGGGTTCGGTCCGGGTCGGGTTGTTGTATCATTTTATTCGGGTACCGATCCTTTATTGACTTCTTATATTTTACGAAACTCGTCTAAATTTTATCATCTTACATTACGCGAATTTTGTTTTAGTCTAAAGTCCGTGAAGAATGCAGACGTCGGACCTTGAAATAATTTTTGTTTCGAAGTAATTTGGGTTGTGAGTTTCGAAAAACTTGAGTGTCTGGCTCGGTCCGGGTCGGGTTTTAAAACAATTCGGGTTTCGGGTTTCGAAAAATTTTATCGGGTCGGGTTTCGAAACATGGCCGACCCGCTCATCTCTAACAAGGAGTTTGCGGCCACGTGATCTGTTCGTCTGTGAAAGAGCTCTCTCACTATGGCACCTAGCTTCTCCGGACACTTTTCTTTCGGCCCTGAGCAAGTTTTTTTTTTTTTAGATTTTTATCAGTTTGGGACGATCACTTTCGTGGTCTGGAACACAGATCTTGTGACCCTTTGTTCCTTTTTCCCGCTCATCATTTAAAAAATCATGAAAACCTTTGCGTGCCGACCAGGAACCTGTCTAATATGATAGGCCCTAGCTCGGCCACTTTCGAAGGGTGCACGACGTAGTCGCCTAGCGCCCTGAGTCTTAGTTGATGGAATTTAGGGCATTCACATATAACGTGAAAGCCCGTTTTCTCTTCCAAGCCACAGGAATAGTCTGGGTCAACTGAAATTCTCATCTTCGTGAGGTGCTTGTTGAGTCCGCAATGTCCGGTCGTCGCACTAACAACCCTTCTTATGCGATCCCGGCCCATCGTCAGGAGCTCCTTAGTCCATTTCTCGTTCGGAGTGGGGAAGAAATGCTTGGTATGCACTCCTCCTTCGTACGCTGTCCAGCTTTTTCTATGCTCCGCCCTCACCCAGTCCTTCACCGCTTTCGCACAAAGCGAATTCGGGATGGGGATGTGAGGTTCAGGTCCGTATGAGATTGCCGTTGAGCCGGTTTTTGCCAGCCTATCAGCCTTCTCATTACCGTTCACTCCGGAGTGCCCAGGCACCCAAACCAGTTTGACTCGATTGCTCAGCCCTATCTGGTTCAAGTAGCCCTTACATTCTTCCACCAATTTAGAAGTCACAATGGGTGATATCAGCGCCTTTATTGCTGATTCACTATCAGTGCACACGATCACGTCTTCACCATTCAGTCCTTCTGGCAGAATTTCTCGAGCTCCCAAAAGAGCTGCTGAAGTTTCCGCCTGGAAGATGCTGGATAGACTTCCCAGGTGAATCCAGGTGCCGGTATCCGTCCTCGGGTTATATACCCCGGCTCCGGTCCCTTCACCTGTCTTCGACCCGTCTGTGAATCTGACCCATTCACTTTCGGGTAGCGTAAGTGGCCACCCGTTCGCCCACTCATCCCTGTTTGGGAATAGCACTCCAAAGTTTCTTTCGAAACTCAGTTTCTGTGTCATAGAGTCCCGCGACATGTCAAAGATATGATCAGAGATCATATTTTTGATCTTCCCATGCCCGGTCTTGAAACCTGGAGACCACCAGCCATTTTGTGTCAACCTGTCTGCTGTTGCGAAAGCTTTCGCCTTCACTACTATATCGATAGGTGGCACTGCCAGTAGCACTTCCAGGGCCGCCGTTGCCGTCGTCTTCATGGCACCCGTGGCACACACACACGCTAACCTCTGAACTTCTTTCAACCTTTCCCTCGCCGTCTGCACGTTGAGCCTTGGCCACCATACTACGCAGCCATGACTTATCGCGGGCCTTACTACCGCTTCGTACATCCACAGCATTGCTTTTGAGGATAAGCCCCAGCTCTTCCCAATAGCACTTCTGCAAATCCAAAAGGCCGTCAGAGCTTTTTGAGCTTTGTCCTCTACATGGGCGATCCAGTTTAGCTTGCGGTCAAGCGTAACTCCCAGATATTTCACCTGGGGGCTAATTTCAACGTCCTTCCCGAAGATCCTCACTTTCCCAACAAGATCTGAGCCTGTGAGTCTTCGGCTGAACAGCACTATGTCCGTCTTATCTGGGTTTACTTGCAGACCCCTTTCCCGGCACCATCGCTCCACTATTCTCAGAGCCATTCTCAAGCAGTCTCCCAGAGTGCTCTCGAACTTGCCTTTGATCAGGATGGTCAGATCGTCCGAGTATCCCTGGGTAAGGAACCCGCTTTCGTTTAGCTCCCTTAGAAGGGAATCAACCACCATGCACCATAGCAGGGGTGAAAGAATGCCGCCTTGGGGACATCCCTTGGCAACCCAGAGATCAGCCTTGGCGCCGCAGACGTCATCCTATCTATCCATCTGACTACAACTGGCGCTACTCCCCTCTCTACTAGCGTCCTGCCGATCACTTCGAATCCCGTGTTGTCGAAGGCCCCTTGTATGTCCATAAAACATCCAAGGGATATTTATTCGACGCGAAAGGAATCTTCTATCTCAGCTACAAGACCATGTAGAGCGGAGACAAGATTCGACAAGAATTTCTTCCCTTATGTGCAGATCAATGAGCCTTTCTAGTGTCTTCAGTATGAATGAAGTCAGGCTTATTGGTCTGTAGTCCTTCGCCTTATTATTTGACAGTTTACCTGGCTTCGGTATGAAGGAGACTTTCACCTTTTCCCATTTCTTTGGAATGTGGCCTAGAGCCAGAGAACTGATCATCACCTCTCGCAGTGGTTCCAACAGAATCTCTCCGCTTTCTTTTAATAGCGCAGGAAAGATGCCGTCGTTTCCAGCTGACTTGAAAGGTTTGAACTTTCCTATGGCCCATTTTAGCTTATCCATTGTGATAATTTTTTTATCGAGCACCCAGTCTTCTTCCGATGGGGGAGTAAGATCTGGTTCCGGCCCGTCGTCTTTGTCTTCCCTACAACCTGGAAAATGTACCTCAAGCAAGTGCCTAGCCGTCTCTTGGCCACAACTTGTAAATTCACCATTGGGTTTTAAGAGGGAGCTTGGTAGTAGCTTTGGGTCTTTCGACAGGATTTTATGGATCCTTGCATAATCTGGAATATGTTCCATTTCCTCACAGAACCGTCTCCACGCCTCTCTTGTCTTTCCTTTGACTTCTTTCCTGAAGGCCTTCTGAGCTGCCTTATAGGCTTCCCAGTCTGCCTCATTCGAGGTCCTTAAAGCTTTATTCCAGGCTTTCCTTGCGGCGAGCCTGAGTTTCTCTACTTTGGCACACCAAATTTTCCCATCTTTCTTCTTGATGGACTTGGTTTCTGGGCACGAGTGCTCATATGCAGATGTGAGTAGAGCCGTGATTTTATCCACAGGTTCACTCAGCTCTGTTGGTGATCTCGGCAGAATTGTGCCTAGTTCGTCTTTGACGTGTTGTTTGAGAAAGTTTCTGTATTGCTCCCAGTTCGTTCGCCTGGGATTTCTAAATCTTACCACTTTTGGAATGTATCCTTTCAGACTGAACTGTATAGTTCTATGGTCCGAAAAGCTAGGTTCCAGTGAGACTTCCCACGATCCAATCTGATCCGCGATGCACTCTGACGCGAGCGTAATATCCAGAACTTCTCTTCTGTTCCTCGTAACGAACGTTGGGATCGAGCCCTTATTCACAATACGAAGCTCAGAAATAGCTATGGATTGTAGCAGCAAGCTTCCTCTCGGGTTGATGTTTGTACTACCCCAGATTGTATGATGCGAATTTGCATCACAGCTACTTTATTCAGTTGCAATATTCGGGCTCTTTTAGGTTCCCAAGCCAAAAGCGCCGATTTATTTACACAAAATGTACATATGGTAGCACTATTGACGTGTATTGATTGTGTTGAAGAAGTACACAATTTTTAGATGAAATATCTACAGCTTCAAGCGTACAAAATCGAATACAGAAACCATGTACACTTCTATAATTGAGTTCTACGCATAACATACACAACACATAACCCTTACTTACCCTACACATTGCATGCACATTTCATCCACATAAAATACACATCAAATGCGCAAATGTTAGTGATAACTAACTAGTGGTATGTGCATGCAATGTGTAGGGTAAGTAAGGATTCTGTGTATGTTATGCGTATCACTCAATTATAGACGTGCGCATGGTTTATTCGATTTTGTATGCACATAAAATTTGGATATTGGCTTGAAGATAGGCTTGCATGAGTCAAGTCTAACCTTGCCAAATCAAAAACTACTGGGATTTCCACGGTATGTTATGCGACACTGAGCGATTGTAAACACCGCAAATACACACAAGGAAAGTCGATTTACATTAAACTTTAAAGAGGAAATTCAACCGCTCTCTCTTGCATAATTATAGTGTCTATCTCTGTTAAATATTTCCAACCGAATTCACTTGAACTTTACGAGTGGGCAAGGCACTTGCAATGTGCTATTACATCAACAAAGGTTCGCTTAATGAAAAAAAAAACGTAAATTATGCAAACAAGTTACAATTCTAAAATTCAATTCAATTTTAATTTCAATTCAAAATATTTTATTCAATAAACGATACAGTATGAATAGATAAAGATAAATCAACATGTGCGAAATGACTGTGTGAAATTATAAAGTCTTTGCAGCAATCATGAGATATGCTCGTGTACTTCATAAATGAAACAGCCATCATAATCCAATTTGGAAAATTGAATTGTGTCGTGGATTCTTATCACGTTAATTTATTATCTCTCTTCAAAAATGATTAACGATTACAATAGATACATTGTGCGACGTGTACGCATTGCGATGTGAATAAACTTCTTGACTGGAGAATTTACTAATTTGCTTCGATTGGAAGAGATTTGTAAGCGTGAAAATCGATTGTTGTTTACATACCGCTTTCAATGAAGCACTTTAGACTTTGTTGATCATCTTTCAAACAATATTATCTCTACGTTAGTCAAGTACTTCTGCTTGTAATCACTGGCTTCGATAATTTACGACATAATTCAGCGGAAAATTTATACTACGATAATGATAGGAATGGACAATTGATTTGACCTAAATTTTTGACTCATACTTTTTTATGTGAATGAGTTTGACATAGATGGCAAGACAATGTGTCTATCTCATACAACATACTACTACGTTTTGTTATTAATTTAATTAATTTAGTCCAGTTCCCGGTATATCAACTGTCAGATGAGAGTGTCCAGTTGACTCTTTCCGGATGAGAGTATCCAGTTGCCAAGCCGAATTGCTAGTGACAATCTTTGATTGAAACGACTAAAACCGTTCGAAACAAACGATAAGTACTGTCACCTTCAGAGCAAGGTCATTCACACAAAATATTGAAGAGTTTGAGTCCCCATAACCTTCTACAAGTGACCCCTTCTAAATTTTGAAAAAATTGGTGCCGATCGGTTCTTAATGATCTCCTCAACATTTTAGGAAACTTTCAGCCGAAACCCATTTTGAAAATTTTCCATATATTTTTTCATATAAAATGCTTAGGGACCGTCCTCCTTTCAAATATAACATCAAATATGAGAAACAGAGAGAAAATGTGTGCTTTACGTCCTTCCGACTGTTTTACAACAGTATGTTACAGCACATTTTAAACGTTTAACACGCAAGCTCCCTTTGGGAATTGATAAAACGCTTTTTTTGAATTCAACTTTTTTCAAGGCAACAGAGCTTAAGTGAACGAGATCTCTAACAATGTCGACGCAAGTTTCACGACTAGGATGTTGGTAATTCTGACTGTTTTGAAAAAAATTTAAATTTTTGGCGCATTCTACTGTCTGTAGTATATTACACACCAGCCCTATTTTTGGAAAATCGTAATTCCAAAATTTTCCAAATAATAATTTGGAAATTATTTTCCAAATATTATTGGGAAAATGTTTGGAGAATTTGGAAATATGATTTTCCAAAAATAGGCCTTGCACCCCATTGCACCTAGCTGCACTCCATTGCACCTAGCTGCACTCCATTGCACCTAGCTGCACTCCATTGCACCTAGCTGCACTCCATTGCACCTAGCTGCACTCCATTGCACCCAGCTGCACTCCATTGCACCTAGCTGCACTCCATTGCACCTAGCTGCACTCCATTGCACCCAGCTGCACTCCATTGCACCTAGCTGCACTCCATTGCAACCTAGCGCACTCCATTGCACCTAGCTGCACTCCATTGCACCTCGCTGCACTCCATTGCACCTAGCTGCACTCCATGCACCAAGCTGCACTCCATTGCACCTAGTGCACTCCATTGCACCTAGCTGCACTCCATGCCCCTAGCTGCACTCATTGCCCCTAGCTGCACTCCATTGCACCTAGCTGCACTCCATTGCACCTAGCTGCACTCCATTGCACCTAGCTGCACTCCATTGCACCTAGCTGCACTCCATTGCACCTAGCTGCACTCCATTGCACCTAGTTGCATTCCATTGCACCTAGCTGCATTCCATTGCACCTAGCTGCATTCCATTGCACCTAGCTACAGCTCAGGTTATTTTCATATCATTCACTCTTAGTACACTATTCATGATAAATTGAGATAAAGCACAGCGTTCCCTTTTAACAACAGCAACAAAAAAAATGTTCGTTTGTCCGTCTCGTCATTTTTTTTCTAAACGGCTGCGCCGATCACCCTAAAGTTTTTTCCCCTGAAAGGGACATATATCTCATGATTCGATGTCAAGAATGAGCAAGATCTTTTAAGTGGCTCCGGGGACATGGTCGACAAAGTGACCCAAAAACATGGTTTTTCGAGGGTCGGTGAAATCTGGTCGCACATATCTCAGCAAGTATCCCGCAGAAATTGTTCACTTTGGTGTCAGTTCAAAGCATTTGATCTCACAAGACTGGACAAATTTTTTTTTTGGAAATTGGGTAAGTGATCTGAGCACTGGGAATGGACGAAATTGAGTTTCTTAGCCATTTACGAAAATAGATTTTACTGAACCAATCAAATAAGCCACTCATTGCCACCTGTCTGTCCAGAAATACACACAAAAGTTTGAAATGGCCAACCTTGGGTATTAGGTCCACTCGCTAACTACGTTACCTGGACGATCGGGACCTTCGACAGTTTTGTAGCATTTTTAATGCTCTACATTTTGCTAGAACATCTCTTTTAAAAACGGATGGTACTTCACAGAGATATTGTCAACTGAACCGGTCGGGAGGACTTCTTGCCAGAGCCGGCCGACCCGCCTAACCACATATTCCGACTCAGTTTTTGGTGCTCTACATTTTTCACACCCAGGCTATTACAGGTTTTAAAATGTCTGAAATTCGGTACGCCCTAATATTAAACCAAATGTACAGCTCGTCCAAGATGAATTTCATATGAAATGTACAAATCTTTAGTTTTCGTATCAGTTTCATTTTGGACGAGCTGTAGCTTCATTTTTTCTCAACATTTACAAACGGAATCGTGAAGGCTTTTAGGTTTGAAACAAATAAAATGTATAGGCATTGCCAAAAAAAAATTCTTTCGATTTTTGTTGAGTAACTCGTTAATAGTCGAAAATAAAGAGCTTCCTATCAATTAGTTTCCCGAAAAGACAAAATCGCTGAAAATGGCCTATATCTCGGGAGTGGGAAACTTCTTCACGCAACATTGTTCAGCAATTTCGTTGCTCCAAGCCTCCACTAACGATTGACACTCATAAATAGTTCCATGACAACAAAGGTAGGAAACCCCTAAATTTGAACAGTTTTCGCTGCCTAGCTCCTCCGCATGAAGTCGGGTCAAAAAGTTTTCTTCTACAAAGTTGTAGGTCATCAAAAACTCTAAGACTTTTTTCCCCCACCAAATCTCTAACACATCATCTTGCCTATATTTTGGCCGATTTTCAATTTTGACCCGTTTTTTACCCATAACTCCCTTATTTCAGAACAATATCCCACCCCGGAACATGTTTTCTCGACGTTTTGCACCATACCCAACAACATATCGAAAAGTATTTTTTTTAATCCTCAGTTTAAACGCAAAAATAACGGGATTGTGACCGACAGACAAATAAATAAATAGACACATAAATAACACATAGACAAATAAGCAGACAGACTTTAGACGTTTATAATTAGTAACTCATTACAATCGATTTGTAAGTCGATTCGGCCATGCAACATAAGTTTGTCGATGTTGCGAATCCTTAATCCTATAACAGGTTGAAAATTAAAAAACGATTATAGACAATGTAGAAAAAATTCAAAAACTCCAAAAAATCGGTGTAAATTCGATTTAAATTTTTATAGTAAGTGACACATTGCAACCAAAATAGAGCTTGCATATCCGAGCCGAAGGCGAGGTATGAAACTTCACGAGTCATCATATCAGTTTTCAAAGCTTGTTGCTCAAAGTAACACGAGTGAGTTTGCGAGTTCTCAAAATTTTGTCCGAAGTAATGAATTATGTAGCAGGGTCCACTTGTATAATGTTTATTGCGTGTCCATCCGACAGTTGAGCTAGGCTGGCGAGTATTCCGGAATAGCTTGATTTTGCACACAAAATATTGTTTTGATCCAAAACCAACAAAAAAATTTTTTTTAATATTTTTGGGTGACGTGATAGAGTGTGAAAAATCGGAAAATTGAATTTACAGCATATACGTTTGATCCTAAGCCCCCAGAAGTGTTTTTATATATAAAACCAATTCATTACCTGTCGAATGAAAGCGAACTTAATGTTTATGAGAAAAATTAAACTGAAACATGGAAATTTTTTTCGATCACATAGACAAGTAACAGAAGGTCACAGGTTGAGAATTTTTATTTTGAATTATTTTGCCATTGTAATGACGCTCAGATTGAACTCAACTAGAACAGTTGTGTTCTTGAACATATTAGAAGCATCAACATTTCGGCATCCAGTGCCAATCATCAGTCAAGTCATGCACCTTGATATGAAAAATTTTGCTAACTATCAGAGTAAGTCAATTTTGGACGATGAAAAGGACGAAAAGGACGTGAAAATTGGAATATTAATTGAAATTTGATGAAAAACATGTCAAAGCTACCACCGCTCTAAGAGGTGCCAACTTTTAAATTTTTTTCGTAAAATAATAATTTGACGTCGTTGGAAAGATAAAGAATTGGGCTATTGTAAAGAAATACTTTTGAGAACATGACGTCAAACGTGTATTTTATAGAATAAGAAATCCCCCAAAATGGCAGAAAATTCACTTTTCCGATTTTTCACACCTTTGAATATCATCCAAAAAAATTTTAAAAAATATATTTGTCGATTGTGCATCAAAAAAATTGTTTTTTTTTGTGAAAATCAAGCTATTCCGGGATACTCGCCTCAACAGTTTTCATAGGGGGTGAACATCGTAAACATACAATGTAATCTCAAGTTTCGGATGGGAAAGCCAAAATAGTAATTTTTGATACAAGTTACGTATGAAGGTAGTTTAACGCACTAGATGTGAGATTGCCGATGCGAGCCGAAGGCGAGTTTGGCAACACATCGTGTGCGTTAAACTACCAGCATACGCAACGTGTATCAAACAACGTTTTTTACAATTCACCGACAAAAACGAGATTTTCTTTTAATATAAAAATTCAATTCCAGTAGTGCGTAAAAAACCCATCATCGCACTAGTGCGGCAAAATGACATCGTGCGACACCGAAATGACGCACGAAAAAGCGAGTTTTTGTCGGTGAATTGCAAAAAAAGTATTTTCGGTCATTTTGCTTTTTCAAACAAAAATTAAAAGGAACGCATCCAGCAGAACTACCAACCTTTCGATTCACAAGCTATGCATAAACCTGTGTACGTCGACCAACTTCATACTTGTTCATTTTTGAATGTTCAATGACAAACGCTAAAGCAAAAGATTGTGAAAGAGAATTATTCGTATTGTGTAGTTCAATGTAAACTTTGAAACTACTAAAAAACTGTAATGTTCTTGAATATACAAGTTCGTATTCAATTTATTATTGAGTTCTAATTTATCCAAAATCGCTGAATTCGTCGCAAACAATGTAAGTGCCTTGCAAAAAAAAAAAAACATTTTGGTTAGAGTTACTTTTGGTTATGTTTTTAGTTAGAATTCGTTCAGTGAAGTGAAATAAAATAATTTTTTTTTCAGATAATGGATGATTATTTAGAGTCTCCAATTCGATCCCTACCACGGCGCCGTGTGCTTTTCCAAGATAATTCACCAGATAATTTAGATAATTTAGACGTATCGATTAATAACCTTACTAATAGTCCGAGAAAAAGTATTGTTACAAACGAATCATGCTCACCACCATACCGAAAAGTACAAGCTCTGAGGTAAGCGTCTTCGTTTTACAGCGTCAGCGACAAACTCAAAAACAAAAATCTCATTCGCAGACTGTTTGACACTCCGTCAACACCAAAAACAATAATACAGAAATCTGCTTTCGACCAACCGAAGATGGCTGCTAGAGAAATATTCCATCGAAACTTAGGACACGATTATAGCGTGCGACCCGTTGCGTACAGACTATACAACAAATCATTGGATGACATTGATAACACAGCAAATGTGAATCCATTTACACCAGACAGCGGCTTCAACGAAAAAAGTAAAAAACGTTCTCGCATTGCCCTACACGAAAGCAGTACGATTGTCGCAAACAGTGCACCAAATGTTAGACGACGATCCGTAGCTTCATTGTTTAGTAACTATGTCGACGACGAGGAAGACGAAACGGAACTAATTCAGGCACCAAAAAGACTCGCCTTACAGGACACAAATATTAGTCGATATCGAAGGGAATTTGTAGAAATTGAGTTGATCGGTAAGTTGTTACTTTTTCGCACATAGAGAGCAGTCACGTGTTTAGAACATTCCATCGAGGGGAAGGAGACACCGAGGCTACGAATTAATTCAAATAACTTTAAGCTGACGGTTAACTCAATAGAACTGAAAGATAAACCATTTCTACGACCGCATTGTTCTGCTGATAACATTTTTTTTTCCTATCGTAAATACAAAGCTGAAAAAATGGCAGTGTCTGATCGGGCCCAAGCTTCACCTTCCGTCAGTTATAAATCGTATTGTTTACGCAAATGGTCCTTATTTTGGTGTACCACCGACGCCGGTGAATGTAGAATTGACTACAAATTCAATATATTGGGCGACTATTATAGTTATGCCAAGAACAAAATACGAATTCCTTTAGTCGAAAATTTGTTATTTTCCATGACAAGGTCGAACAAAATCAGCAAAAAAAAAATCTGTTTCCGTCTGCCATGTTGTTGTATTCTACAACCAGAGAGTAATTTTTCAGAGAGACTTCGCTCTTGTTTTCTTGCATTGTTGGGCAGTACAATTCGGTGAGCAATTATTGTCGCTCTTCTCTAAATTTCTACTTTTGTGTAAATACTTAGTGAGGGCGCGCTTATTCGCGAGGACCAATTAGAACGAAGAATTTCTCTACATTGTTTACTGTTAATATTAATGTAATGTTAATGTTGAAACAATAGGGAGCGTCAGATTGCAACCACTAAATCCAACAAAAGAGCGCGTTGGAAAACTAAAATTCTCAGTGAAACCTGAGCAAAATTGAATATTAGACAAGTTTCTGACATAAACCGTTCAGTAACTAAAATGTTTCGCTGGGTTTCTTTGAATCACAAAATATTTCCAAATTTATACCATCAAATTGTCTTTCATGCTTTAAAAATTAATTTATCACAACAAAAACCTTTTAAAAGGTAAAGTGTGACGCAGTCCCTAATGTCTACTTCCAAAATTAATGATATCAGTGGAGGTGACGCTTGCGCTGAAAATACGCATACATTTCCTTGACGACAACGTTACCCTGTGTTCA
>CM055403.1:181529605-181577907 GCA_029228625.1 Pseudolycoriella hygida | reverse complement strand
TGAAACAACGTTTGTATCGTCGGCAATTGTTTTGTTTATTTTATGAATTTGCTTGCGCTGTTCTAGTAATTTATGGCGAATTCGTGGTAGTTGATTCATAATAAATGAGTCGTCACTGGCCGCTGATTTCATAAACAAAAAACTTAAAATTGAACAAATGGAACACCTCAGCGGACGTTGTTTATTGCAATTAAAAATAACTCTTTTCGTTTCAGCGAACAACCGATTTTTACATGCCAGGCACATGTTTTTCACATTGACCCGAAAACGAAACGCACATGGATTACGGCTAGTACAAAAGCGGTTTCCGTTAGCTTTTTCTACGATTCATCGAGAAATTTGTATCGTATAATCAGCGTGGAGGGCAGCAAAGCTGTTATAAATTCGACCATAACGCCTATGATGAGCTTTACCCAAACGTCTCAAAAATTCGGCCAGTGGAGTGATGTTCGGGCCAACACGGTGTACGGATTGGGATTTTCGTCGGAAGCAGAGTTGACAAAATTCGTGGAAAAATTTCAAGAAGTCAAGGAAGCCACGAAGAATGCACTGGCGAAAACTGCGAATGGCAGTTCGGTAGCCACACCTATCACCTCAGCGTAAGTTTTCGACCACTAATTTCTGTATTTAAATCCTGGAGTGTTCTTCGCTCCACATTCCGTAGGGCCTACCATTCCAAGTTTCATCCATTCAAGTTCTCTGTTACGCTCTTCCTTCCTGCTGAATGAATGAATGAAATCCACATTCCACTTTCCACAATTTTGGTGAGACAATGATCGTAAAGTGATTGGTGATCACAAAGTCTGGGGTAAATCTCTTCGGTGGACGTACGAAGAAGCAATTCAATTTTCATGATAGTGTCGTGACCTTAAACATCTCAAAGTATAAAATTACGATCACGAATTAGGTTCGCCTCTGGTGCTGATTATATTAGTGCTGGGTCCAATTCATAGAAATTAGGAAGCATAAAGCTTTGTCGTTTACTGGCGATACCATGCAAAGTTCTGTTCTTCACACATTTCCTTCAACTGTGATCGATAAGGCACGAATGTGATTGAACACTCTAAGCTCGGATTTCTTACTGAAGCGCCGCACATAAATGTTTCACCAGCTCAAGCTTTAAAGCACTAACAAAAAATATTTTTTCTTTACAACAGAAATACATCTCCAGTGACAGGAAGAAACTCGGTCTTCCAAAATGACAACGCAGTTACAAACGACATTAATGTCGAGCCTCCTCAACTAATGTCAGCCGCTAATCTACAAGTAAATCATACAAACATTTCATCTGCACTTTCATTTGCAAATAATTTTCAATTTTCAGAATGCGAATCCTGACAGTCCATCACATAAAATAATTACGAATGCAAACAATTTAGAAAATAAACCATCGTTAAACAATTCATCCACTGAGTCCGGGCCACAAACAGAGCAACAAATGAAATATGAAAATGAACGACTTAAGATGGCGTTGGCTCAAAGGTAAGCATTGGATTTTCCGGGGGGGGGGGGGGGGGGGGGGAAGTCAAGACCGGTTTGGGTTATGGTTTCGGTACGGATTCTAAGTATAAATAAGGTTTGGCAATAGGGGTTTGCGGGTCGACCTTTTTTTTAAAAATGGAACTCGAACCAAAACCGATCAAAAACAGAAATTTCAGACCCGACTCGAACCGAAACCGAATCAAAATGAATCATAAGCAGAGACCCATACTCGATTCGAGCGTATCTAAATAAAAATTAGCAAGCAGTTCAATGTTTTATGTTTTTCTTGAACTATGAGAATTTAAAAGATCAACAGAAATTATACGAGGTAATGTCAAAAGCCCAACAGAAGTATGCCTTATAACATCAAGAGACCGTTGATTGTTGGCCGAAATGTTCTCCACTGCAACATATCACAAATAGAACCAACGTAGTTTCTCCAAAAAATCCTGAAAATACTTCCTCCAAAAAGTAATTCTCACCAACTTTCCCTTTGGAAGCATTTTTCTAACTGCCATAGTTCCAGAGATATGAGTCATCCTTCCTAATTCTAGAAGTCGTTATATCTCAGGATTGGGACAGTTTTTTCCAAAATCCTGAAACGCGTGTTCTCTAAAACTTTATTCTTTACAA
Source organism: Pseudolycoriella hygida (assembly GCA_029228625.1). Lineage (NCBI taxonomy): Eukaryota > Metazoa > Arthropoda > Insecta > Diptera > Sciaridae > Pseudolycoriella > Pseudolycoriella hygida. The sequence goes on along the minus strand of CM055403.1, from coordinate 181,575,792 downwards.
CTTTGTCTTTGGAAGTCACTTTCTAACTGCCGTAGTTTTAGAGATATGAGTCGTATCTCCCAATTCTAGAACTGGTCATATCCCAGGATTGGGCCATTTTTCCCAAAACCCTAAACGCGTGTTCTCTAAAATTTTATTCTCTACAACATTGCCTTTGGAAGCCACTTTCTAACTGCCGTAGTTCTAGAGATATGAGTCGTATCTCCCAATTCTAGAACTGGTCATATCCCAGGATTAGGTCATTTTTTCCCAAAACCCTGAAACGCGTGTTCTCTAAAATTTTATTCTCTACAACTTTGCCTCTGGAAGCAACTTTCTAACTGCCGTAGTTTAAGAGATATGAGTCGTATCTACCAATTCTAGAACTGGTCATATCCCAGGATTGAGCCATTTTTTTCCAGAACTCTGAGACGCGTGATCTCTAAAATTTTATTCTCTACAACTTTGCCTTTGGAAGCCACTTTCTAACTGCCGTAGTTCTAGAGATATGAGTCGTATCCCCCAATTCTAGAACTGGTCATATCCCAGGATTGAGCCATTTTTTTCCAGAACCCTGAAACGCTTGTTCTCTAAAATTTTATTCTCTACAACTTTGCCTTTGGAAGCAACTTTCTAACTGCCGTAGTTTTAGAGATGGGAGTCGTATCTCCCAATTTTAGAACTGGTCATATCCCAGGATTGAGCCATTTTTTTCCAGAACCCTGAAACGCTTGTTCTCTAAAATTTTATTCTCTACAACTTTGCCTTTGGAAGCAACTTTCTAACTGCCGTAGTTTTAGAGATGGGAGTCGTATCTCCCAATTTTAGAACTGGTCATATCCCAGGATTGAGCCATTTTTTCCCAAAACCCTGAAACACGTGTTCTCTAAAATTCTATTTTCTACAACTTTGCCTGTGACAGGAAATCTGCATATTGCATAGTTGAACAAATATTCCATCGGTCCCAGTGCCTACCCAATGACCCGATTTCCACAAAAAAAAAATTCCCAGTTCTGTGAGACATTTGCCACCCAAAAGAACAATTTCCGTATTGTAACATTTTTTTTGTAACTTTTTCTGCCATATCTCTGGAATCACTTGACAGATTTTGCTCATCTTTGAACTTGAATCACAGGACATAAGTAGTACATAAAAGTTCAGAGCGATCGGTGCAGCCGTTTAGAAAAACCCGACCCGAACCCGAGCTTTTTTTCAGAGATTTCATTTGAAATGTTTTTTAAACTTAATTTCGATTCGGGTCAGATTTTGTTAGTTGAAGCCTTCAAACCGCCGAATTGATTCGGTTTCGGATCAGATTTTTAGTCGAGTTTCAAGCGGCCCTCTCACATCTAGTTAAGAGTTCTGCGAAAAGGAAAGGGACAGCAAATTAGACCACAACTTTCAGCTAAATTTTTACTTTATTCGTTCATGCATCTACATCGCGCTAAACAACTCAACTGGAGAAACATTTTAAATTGGAACGATGGTATCTCTTTGTGCTTCTCTCATCCATCTGTAGAGGGCGTATTTGACTAGTTCTCTAGCATCTGTTAGCGCCTGGGTATCGTCTTCGCTTGATGGTCCCAAATCGTTACCCTGAGAGGCACCTTAAACCGACAGAAATTTGAATTCATTCTTTCAATTGAATGGAAATGCTTATTTCTTACCCAAAATGACCAAGGATGGAGCGGCTTCGAAGTGTGTGACTTGAACACCTACCGATCTGGTTGGATCCAATTGTCCGTGAGTGTAGTACACATTGGATGCACCAGGATTGAGTCCACCACGAATGGTATTGAAACGGGCAATGTTGTCGTTCATTTGTTCAGGGGTGTAGCTGCAAATCAATGAAGATATCGTCAGAATAACATCGTATAATGACCTTTACCAAGCTCTTACTAATCGAAAATATCTCCACAAGCAATGTGTCGGAATTCAGCTGGGAAGCTTGAACCGAATGGTTGGAATCTGGAGTTAGATGAATGGTACCAACCGAGTTGTGTGCAGAGTAGATAAGTGTATTGTCTGAATCCAAGCAGAGCCATGTCTGAATTCCAACTGGTCTGACGTTCGGCTTCAATGGCTACTTGGTAGTCAATGTCAATGCATTCATCTTCCTGCTCTTCACCAATGAATTCGATCAAATAGATAATGACAGCTGCAATTGCATGTGCATCGGATTCATGATCGTCGTCATCCAAAAGATCGCAGACTCCTTGAACGTTAGCGATTCTATTTGGAAGAATTTGTTAGCAAAGCTTTGCAAAAAAAAATTCCGGACCTCAACTTACTGGTCGAATTGAGCCAACAATGAGAATGCTTCCGAAATGAATGAGAAGAATAATTGAACGTCCAATTCATCGTCGAATACGTTACATAAGTGGAACATTTCGGATACTTCGGCATGGCGACCAGCGAAAACCATTTCTTCGACTTGGGCGAAGCCACGTTCAATGTTATCGTAACATTCGTTACCACCGACATGACGGTACACAGCACCGGACAATTCTTTGAATTGGAATTGATCGTAAATAGCTAGAACTGGTGCACTAGATGCCCAAGCGCCAGCTACAAGGTGAGGATATACCTGACGTGACCAGGCTGCAAGACTAGCCGAATATTGTCCTCCAATAACGATAACTGGTGAGTTTTGAGCTCCGGGAGTAACAGAACTTGACTTAATGAATTCGATAAAGTGGGCGGTGTCAGCAAGGGCTTGATCAATAGTCAAGAATCTCAAACTCTCGTCAGATACATCTCTATAAAATAGAAACATTGAACACGTCGAACATATCCAACAAGAATGGACAGGACTTACTCAGTTGGTCTGCTAAGACCAAAGAAACGATGTTCAAGGTAGAACATATAACATGAAAATTCTTGTGACATTTCCTCCATAAAACTGTTCTCAAGACGGTATTCCGTGATGTTCCATTCGCCACCCAAGAAAAGGAAAATGCAACCGTCGGGAAGGAAGTGCTCACCATTCATCATGTATCTCTGTTGCCAGGTGACTTCATTGGTCGGGTCAAAGTTATCTAAACGTTGGGTAACCCATTCTGTGACAACATTGCTAGTGCGTGGTGGAGGATTCTTCGGTTCGGGGAATGGATCACGACGGTTGATCAACTTGTGAAAATCAAGTTTTTTACTTCCAATTCGGAAACCTTCAGTCATTAAGACTAAGGCCACAAGGGTGATTAGGGTTAACAGCTTGGCCATCATACAAACTTCTGAAAATAAAAGTTCAAAATTAATTTCAGGAATGATACAAATGTTTTCCGAACTAGTGGCTAAAGGAATCTTTTACTGTAGTGCTGTTAGCTAGAGCATTCCGAGAAATAGATATTCAAAAGTCCTGAAGAGAATAGAAAAATCTCAGCGGATGTCATTCATTGCTTTATGATTTATAGATCGCTCTTTAACAAGTATATTTTACATCATGGAAGTATATCCATCTAAAATACTTTCACGTTGTAAAATATACGCGCACTCAGTTTACATGTCCTCGTCGGTCACGTTTAAAACGTTTTCCTTTTCTCCGTTTCGAATTTCTTTATTCACAAATTTCCAAATGACTTAGTAAATGTCTTCACTTAAAACTAAACCAAAGTGTTCACAAAATGATTCTTAGTACCTTGTCTACTTGGCAGACTCGAATATTTTGAGTTGACGGGAAGCAGAAACTGTGTATTTATGTAGCAGATACAGATCGAATCATGAACCATATCATTTGACTTACAATACATATTGGAACTTATCGTCAAGCCATAAAATCCCAGATAAAGTGCAATAAAATTGGTGGACTGCAATAAAAATATCTGGCGAAAATTGCTAAGCATCTGGTGACTTTTTAATTACTGTGAAGATGATTGATTGTCAGTAATTTAGTTTGATAACCGAATGTGTGTTAATTTTAATTAACTTCTACAACGAATCCGAAGTATTCACAGCGCACGAAACCGGAAAACTTATCATTTTGACAACAATGTTTAACTCAGTAATCCATGAGAGATAGAAATCGTACGTAGCAACCATTCATATTTTGTCTTTGCTTATAGCATCAACGATTCGATCACTCATTCATGTTTTACCCATACGATATACACGGGTCTTATGCGTTTACCACAACGTAGAATTTCGAGCCTGGAAGACAAATCTTTAAAACAAACTTTGTCCATCCGTTCACGATAATTAACGTAAATTGGATCGATTTTCGAATCCTCTCCGAAATTGCTCTTCTTCAGAAAGCGAACTATTTAAGTGGTTCGGGATGTAGGGTTGGTGTAACTCATGCTAGTTGACCGTACACGATATTTCGTGAACTTAGAAGGTTGGGAGTGGATTATGTGGGGCTTGGAAGGCAGATAGGGGTTCATCCATTAATTACGTAACGCTTCTTCAGTGTTGCCACAAATTTTGAATCAACGATATCCCGGAATAGAAGCATTACAGAATGGTCAAATGTGTGGCAGACCAACCATTTGGGGGGGTATAAAAGGGGTCGACCATATATTTGACCCTTCTGGAATGCTTCTATCCCGAGATATCGTTGATTCAAAATTTGTGGCAACACTGAAAAAGCGATACGTAATTTATGGACGATCCCTAGGGGGTTGTGATAGGTTTTGGTTGTAGTGCTGGGAAAGTGTTGGGTTTGTGATTTGCTGAAGGGAATAGTATTTTGAGACCCGTACGAAAAACATAATGCTTCGAAAAGGGGTCTATTGCGTTTACCACGACGTTTGTAACCATATGAATTTCGACACTGGAGTAGGTGAGAAGCATCGATCATGGTCCTTAGATGACGAATCAACAATAAATAAAATGTCCGTCCGTCTGTCTTTCAACACGATAACTCGAGTAAAACTCAACCGATTTTCAAACTTTTTCCCCTTTTTTCCCTGAAAGGTAATCGAAAAATCTTTTATGGGATTGAATCTGGGCACCGTCGGCCGTTTGAGTGGTTTTTCGTCTTTTGTACATAACTCAAGTAAATCTTTTCCGATTTTCATAAATTTTTTTTGTTTAATCGAAAGGTCTAGGAATGTCTCACATGAAAGAAAATTTTTTGATGAGAAGCCCTTGGACTCAGGCAGGACCCTAAAACTGACTTTCTACTAGGGCTCAACGTGTTTGCTTACATAAATTAGGTAAATCCTAACCGATTTTGTTGATTCTTTTTCTATTTGAGAGGTAACCGAATTCCAAATTATATTCAAAAACAAAATTGGGCTGAAGTGAGCTTCAGGTCAGTCCTAAGGTCAGCCCAAGACAAACAAATTCTTTTTTGCTATGTTGTAGAGAAATCTGAGGCGAACATTTTTGTCTATTCGGGGGTCGATTTTGTGCTTTCGAAAAGATTGCTTCGGACGGGTTTTTCAATATTGTCCTCATGGCAATTTCCAATACAATTTATTGTGGACGTAATTTCATACACTTTAGGCAATATTTACTGAAATACGTTCGAGTCTTTTCGTAATATCAACTCTGTTTGCCACATCTATTCTGATACGTACGGTTCCCTTATGTTTTTTAATGCGTTGGTTGGAAATCATTTTGTAAACATTTCTTTGTTTGTATTTTGGGCAATGAAATGAAATAATAAAACTTCGATACACTCCTGGATCTTGCGATGCTTTCTTAGGGAATGGCAAGGGTCTGGGTACGGATTTGACCACCGGCCTCCTAAGGAACGAAATTTGGCGTTACGGCACTTCACACAGCTGCCATAGCTAGCGGCGGCGACTCCAAATTTCGTGATAAGACAAAATAGGTTAGTGTCAATCCATTTTGGAAAAAAAGGAAACCAATTTTGGAGAAAAAAACTTTCGGCGAAAAAAAAATTTCTGCGAAAAAAAATTTTAAATTACCGTCGGAAAAAATTTCTTGCGACAAAAAGGACGTCGAAAAAATTTACGGCTAAAAAAAATTTTAGGGGAAAAACGCTTCCGGCGAAAAAAAAATTCCGACGAAAAAAAATTTCCGGCGAGAAAAATTACCGGCGAAAAAAAAAAATTCCCGACGAGAAAAAAATTTTCGGCCGAAAAAATTTTTGGCCAAAAAATTTTCGGGAAAAAATTTTTGGCCAAAAAAAATTTTCAGCAAAAAAAAATTTCCGTCGAAACAAATTTCCGACGAAAAATTTCGACAAAAAAAACTTTCGCCGAAAAAAATTTAAAATTACCGCCGGAAAAAATTTCTTGCGAAAAACATTTCAGCCGAAAAAAAATTCCGTCCAAAAAAATTTCCGGCGAAAAAAGTTTCCGGCGAAAAAAAAATTTCCGGCGAGAAAAAATTCTGGCGAAAAAAAATTCCGGCGAAAAAAAAATTCCCGGCGAAGCAAAAAATTTTCGACGAAAAAAAATTTTGGGCGGAAAAAACTTTTAGCCAAAAAAAATTTTCAGCAAAAAAAATTTCCGGCGAAAAAAATTTTCTTTATAACTTTGCCGAAGAAACCAACAGTGTAACTGTTCTTATTCCAAATAAAAAAAAAAAAAATGGCCAAAATGGCGTCACTTTGACAGCTGGTAGTCGTTTTCTTAGCATCCCAAAAAATTCTCCTCAATAATCTCTATAACTTTCTTGAAGAAACCAACTCTCTAGCTATTGTCACTCTGGAGCTAAAATTCGGAAACTCCGAGCATTACCTGAAAAACCCTCAAAATTGACCACTTTTCCCGGAAAAGCGGCATATAAAAATTTTCATTTTGTGCCGAGACTGACGTTCCCTGAAAATTTCATGAAAATCGTTGGAGCGGCTCTCGAGATCGAAAATTATTAATACATAGATAGATAGATTTGACGGATTTGACCACCTTAGAAACGAAATTTGGCGTTAAGGCACTTCACACAGCTGCCATAGCTAGCGGCGGCGACCCCAACTTTCGTGATAAGATAAAATCAATTATTGTCAATCCATTTTTGAAGAAAAAAAACCAATTTTGGAGAAAAAAATTTCTGGCGAAAAAAAATTTCCAACAAAAAAAATTTCCGTCGAAAAAAATTTCCGACGAAAAATTTCCGACAACAAAAATTTCGGCGAAAAAAATTTTTGGCGAAAAAACATTTCAGACGAAAAAAAAAATACGGCGAAAAAAATTTCCGGCGAAAAAAAAAATTTCCGGCGAAAAAAAATTTCCTGCGAGAAAAAATAGATTGATACATAGTGTGTTCATAATAATGAGAACAATAGAAAAATCCATGGCCCAAAGAAAAATGTCATTTTCAAACCTCGATATCTCAGTCAATTTCCAACCGATTTGGGTGGCCGTCAAAAGTCCCGAAAATTAGAATCTCGAATGCAGAAATCAGGCCCGGACTGACCATACTGGGCGATCGGGCGATGCCCGAAGCGCCCCACGGTTTTGGCGCCCCTCACACGGTCAAGCGCCCTTCTAAAAAAAATGTGTTATAAATTCGCAACCGACGTCAATTCTTGAATTTTGACGAATATTCAAATATTGCAAGAGATGTTACTTGTGTCGTTGATAAACTAGATGAATTTCTTCCTTGCCGATACATTTCATTACAGCCCGCAAATGAAGAAAAAACCAATGTCTATGCTCTAATTTTAAAAATTTTCGCCTGCGGCGCTATAGTCATTCAATTATTGTATTAATAATCTTACATACAGTGATTTTCAGCTTAAAAATTTCGCTGAAATTAGACGTTAATATATGCGAAGTGAAATACGAAAATGGAATGTAAGGAGACCAAAAACTAAAAATTTATGAAGAACGTTCAAAAAAATTTCGCTCGCTCCGCTCGCCTCTTTGCAGAAATTGTATTCAGCCTAATAATCAAATCTATGGCGCTTAAAAAATGTAACTGTGTAATGTCTAACTAAAACGGCGTTATGATTGATAAAAGACTGTCACAACGTCAAATTATGATAAAAGACTGTCACAACGTCAAATTTAAAGAAAAATTTAAATGAAGTACTCGAATGATTTACATAACTTCTTAAAATTATGAAAGCTCGACATGACTATTGTTTGGGTCATCACATGCACCTTTTGATTGGCACTTCGGGTGTGTGCCCGATAGTTGCCCCTTTAATCTCAATTTCGGCGCCTTTTAGTCCCATCGCCCGATGCGCCTTTTGGTAGCCAGTCCGGCCCTGGCAGAAATCCCGAATGCAGAAATCCCGAAAATCCAAAATCCCGAATGTACAAAAATCTCGAATAACAAAAATCCCGAATAACAAAAATCCCGAATGTTTAGGTTTAAGGAGAAAGAAGTTTTTTGAGTTGCGTCTCAGCGAAGGTGAAATTTAAAAAAAAGCAGGTTGAGGGGCGGCAGCCCCCGCTGTGAGTGCGGGGTCTAAGGGACAGAGCCCCTAGCGGGGTTTCGGGTAGAGCCCCATGCACGTTAGGCCGTCTGCAAGACGTACAAAAAGCCAGCCGGAGGCATAAAAAATAGGCTCGCCGCAGGCGCGGGGGTGAGGTGGCAGAACCTCCGTAACTCAAATTCACTCGTATCAATCAGGATTTTTATTATTTCACAATTTTTGTTTTCATTCGGGATTATGGTTTTTCGGAATATTTGTACATTCGGGATTTTGGATTTTCGGGATTTGTGCATTCGGGATTTCGGACGGGAGCCTGAGTCTGGGCTCTTTGGAAAGCTGCTACGACGTGTTTTTTTTTTTTTTAATAATTTGAAGGAGGAGGTAGAGAGAGGAAAAAACTCAAAAGTATGCATATATGGGCCATTCCACGAAAACTCCGTTCCAACGCTCGAAATGCTCAGTAGTTACGAAAAGATATTCATAGAAATTGGTGCATCAGAAGCATTGATCCTTCAACTAGAGGTTAGTTATTTTTCTATGAATATCATTTCGTAACTACTGAGAATTTCATGCGTTGGAACGAAATGGTCCGTGGAATTGCCCATATACGACTCCTTGTCCCAAAGGATTTTGTATGGAGTTTTTTGAGTTTGTGGACTTCTTCTTTGGGGTGTGGGGACTGCGTCACGCCCTCCGCTACCGCTGTTCAATGTAAAATAGTAAAAGTAAGACACGAATGCAAGCTTCTTATTTTTGCACTTCATAGTGTGCTCGTATTCCAGAGCTCTTCTTACATATATTTAAGAGACTAACGTTGGGGTCGTAGTACTCAAATAGACATATTCGTCACAAACACGCGCACACGTAGACTCGGAAACATTATACTCTACATTATACTATACTCATAAAATGTTTACTTTCTCCGCCCGCTTCCCTGTTCTCTTCCGCTTTTAACGTATTTATTGGGAAGAGGGCGTCATCTCCACTGATGACTGTAAAGTTTTTGTTTAACAATTTTGAATAATTCGACTTACAAATCTTTTCTCTTTTCTCTATTCAGTTGCACGAATGCTAAAAAGTGGGAAATCGAACTGGCGACTTTAAAAAGTAACAACATACGTTTAACCAGCGCATTACAAGAATCCACAGCAAACGTAGACGAATGGAAGCGACAACTTCATACTTACAAAGAAGAAAATCTTCGATTAAAGTTAGCTATGGATGCAATGAAACCTGTTGGAAGTCAATCGTCTGGACAGACGTCAACGGAAAGTAATGATGAAATGCGTCGAGAAATCATTTTCTTAAAAAATCGAGTGCAGGTGTTGGAAAAGGATTTAATGAATGCAGACATTGAACTGAAAGCAACGAATAAATGTTTGAAGGAGAAGAACAATGACCAAATTGTAAGATAAATTGTTGGGTTACGCTGTTGACGATGTGGAAGATTCACTTTTGTTTTTTGTTTATTTCAGATGAAGCAATTGACTGACATTAACAGTGAGTACTCGAAGCGGCTGATCGAAATGAGCAATTTGCAGAAAGAAATGGAAAAGCTGCTGTTACAACGGAGCACTTGAAATTTAGAATTTGGTAAAAATGACAAGGTACCGAATTACAACTTACAGTTAAGATTTTGCATTTATTTTTGAGTTTTTTGTTGGAAAACTAAGAATTACATCCTAAAGATACCAAAGGGGATAATGCACTGGGCAAGTATACGATAAAATACTTGACGTCGTGACGGGATAGAGTGTTCTGTCTCACAGTTCCCAGTCGTATGAATTTTGGGGCCACTAAGTACTTTCAGGAATGCCCGACAATTCAGTCTAATCCTCGCTGAGCAGCTCGCTTGGTCTTTGACTGTAAGGAACTGAGAAGAAGAACCACATCTTGAGCGCTACATTCCATTTCAAAATCCGGATTCCAAAAATTTTAGGTGAAATAGAAAATCTGCCTCCCTCTATGTCTGCGGATTTTTCCGTCTCCAGACTTAGTTTTTGCAGAGTGTGTACAGACCCACATACTCAGGCCCATTGCCAGAGTGGATCATTACGAAGGAATCATCAGAGTTGCTCATGCCTTGCGAAGCAATAGCGTGAGTCTATAGCTTTGAAAAATCTTTTACCTAGAAATGTCTGGGTAACCGACCCCCCAGGACAGGGACAATTTAACGACTGTCTCGACGGGTTCACTGACGGATCCCGTCAAGACGGTAACTCTGGGGCAGGATTTTGTTGCCCAACTATTGGCAAGGAAATCTCCCTCCCACTTGGAAATATGACCACTGTATACCTCTCCGAAATCTTGGCTATAAAGAATTGCTTTCATCATATCCAAGAAAGCAGTTGTGCGAACATCGGACAGCCAATCTGCTCTTAAAGCGTTAGATAACTACAAATTTACGCCTTCTTTAATATTAGAATGCTGGGACGCTCTCCAATTTCTTACATCTAGGTACCGAGTCACTCTGCTGTGAATCCCAGGACACAGCGGGTTCTTCGGCAATGAACAAGCAGATAAACTAGCTAGATCAGCCTTAAATTCCATTCGTATAGACCCCGAACCCGAAGCTGATGTAGCTCTCTCCGTTCTTCAGAGCAGGGTGAATCTATGGAAGAAAAATCAGTTCACTTACTACTGGCCCACACGTCCGACAAGCTAAAAACAGATGCTGCTACAAAATCCGGAGGCACAAAATCAGGAGTCGTCAAATACGGACGAAAAATCCGGAGGCGTCAAAATCCAGAGGCGTCAAAATCCGGAGGCGTCACAATCCAGAGACGTCACAATCCGGAGACGTCACAATCCGGAGACGTAACAATCCGGAGACGTAACAATCCGGAGACGTCACAATCCGAAGGCGTCAAAATCCGGATGAATTTTAAAAATCCGGATGAAATCAGGACAAAATACGAACGAAATCCAGTTGAAATATAACGAAGGTGTAATTTTCTGCACCTCTACGCACAAGAAAAAAAAAAACAAAAAAGCGGGGGCGAGGGAGGTTACAAAATCCGGACGCTACAAAATTCAGACGATATAAAATAGTCTGGATTTTGATGTCTCTGAATTTTGATGCCTCCGGATCTTGTAGTCTCCGGATTATGACGCCTCCAGATTTTAACGACTCCGGATTTTGACGCTTCCGGATTTTGACGCCTCCGGATCTTTTGTCCGGATTTTGTCACCTCTGGTGCCACCGGATTTTGTAGGGGAGCCCTAAAAATAGTATTCAGATAAACAAATTCCGCTCTCGTCGAGCAGGCGCGATCTGAAAAGGTTGACACTGGACACTGTAGCCTTAACAAACACCTTCGTACAATGGGTATTACCGATAGTCCCTGACCAGGTGACCCAGTGTCTAGACATGGAGGGTGCTGAGCACTTTCTTTGCAAATATAGTAGCCAGATCCAAGTGTCTGGGGGCATATGTGTTATCTTATGAATACATTAGGAACATTCCGCCTCAAAGCATATTGGACTATCTAAATAAAACCAAAAGAATTTAAATTAACGACGGGCACGCACAACAGGCCCAATGGAGTCCTAGGTGCAGAGATCGATGCGATCTCACCCGCTTTATCTATCTATCTACTGACACATAATCAGAAATTATAGGTGCAGAACAGTAATTCCCCAAATAATGCTCCGTTTGCCACAAGAGAAACCATGATTAACGGGCGTGATATCATCGCCTACCTCTCGCGCAACCTCAAACATCAAACCACCTTTTTCATACAACGACTGAGTTTTATGTATTTTGTTATGCGTTTTATTTTTTGTTGTGTTAGCATGCATCATGCAACATATTTTTGTGTTCTATATAGAGAAAAGGATTTCTTTAAAGTTTTACTTGACGTAATTTTTTTTTTTTTGTTTAGAGAATCGAAATAAATTATAAACATTCCCGATAAACTTTGCACTTTCCTCAAGGATAAATAGAAATTTTGCTTCGTTTTTCATATTGCTTTTCTTGTTTTTTCTCTTGATTTCTCTGTTTTTTCTCTTGTTTTCTATGTTTTTTTATGTTTTTTTGTTCTTTTTTCTGTTTCTGTTTTGTTTTCTTATGTTTTTTTTGTTCTTTTTTTTGTTTTTGTTTTTTATGTTTTTTTGTTCTTTTTTTTTGTTTCTCTTTGTTTTTCGTTGTTTTTTAACATGTTTTTTTGTTATTTACGATCGCTTTGAACTTGTTTCTTTCTGTTTATCCAGCCCTCGGAAGTTTCCATGTTAAAAAATTGATATCTTCGGTTCCAAACCTCGTATCTAACTCATTTTCCCTTTGAATCTTGAAGAAATATCACAGCTAGAGGTAAAAATAGGTAGATGCCATTCACACAATGTGCGAATAGTGAAAAAGCCATATCAAAAATCTCGAAAATTAAAATCCAATGCACAAATCCCGAAAGTCCAAAATCCCGAATAACGAAATTCCCGAAAATCGCTAATCCCGAATATAAAAAAATCCCGAATGACAAAAAAAATTGTGAAATATTAAAACTCCTGATTGATACGAGTGACTTTGAGTTTTGGGGGCTCTGCCCACTCACCCCCGCGCCTGCGGCGGTCTTTTTTTTACGCCTGCGGCTGGCTTTTTTTTACGCCTGCAGGCGGCGGCCTAATGTGCATGGGGCTCTGCCCCAAACCCCGCTAGGTGCTCTGCCCCCCTTAACCCCTCACAGCGGGGGCTGCCGCTTTTTTTTTTTTTTAATTTCACCTTCGCTGAGACGTAGCTCAAATAACTTCTTTCTTCTTAAACCCAGTCAACATTAACTGGACTACATGCACGCCATTAAGTAAATACCCTGAGGTATGTACTTCCGGGTAGAGATGAGCGGGTCGACCATTTTTCGAAACCCGACCCGGACCGAACCCGACCCGGACCGAACCCGACCCGATCAAATTTTTCGAAACCCGAAACCCGAACTGTTTCCAAACCCGGTCCGCACCGAACCCGATCTGATTAAAATTTTCGAAACCCAAAACCCATGAACTCGAAAAAAAAAATCGGGTTCGGGTTTGGGTCGGGTTTTTCGAAGTTTCGGGCAACCCGCTCATTTCTACTTCCGGGTGACTTAGTGCTGAATTGCAGATTTTCTGGATTTTTGTTATTCGGGATTTTTGTACATTCGGGATTAGTGATTTTCGGGAATTTTGTTATTCGGGATTTTGGATTTTCGAGAGTTTTGACGGCCACCCTATGAGCAATATTAGCACGAACCTAGTTTGAGCATTTCGTAAAAGGAAAATGTTCTAAGCGTCGTTAGTCACCTAGTTTTTGTGACATGTGTAGAGGGAAAAGTTCCCTAATTTTGTTGACCACGTAGGTTCTTGTCCCGTTTCATTAGAGCGCAATTTCCCTAGCATCGTCAGCCACCTAGTTTTGTGACATTTTGTAAAAGGAAAATCTCCTTACTCCACCTAGATTTGATTAGCCATTTAGGTATAAATTTGAATGTGAAAATGAATTAAGAAAGTTTGGTTGTTGAGAGAGCGACTTTAATTTTAAATCGTAAGCTATTACGTTCACCTACTAAAAGGAACAACCTTGCAAGCATTTTTATAACTTTAATATTCTTCTTCATTACACAAAAATGCAAAATATACTTTTCGTCGATGTGCGAATACTCATTATATGGCTATTCGAACAATGTGCGGAAAGCCTTTTCGTAAAAAATATTTTCTGCAAACCATTTTAGTGTAATGTTGCGCGCGAGAAGGTCAACCAAAGTCAGAACACAGGGTGACGTTGAACTTTCTCACTAAAAAATCTGTATCTTCAGATTACAAAATCATTTTTTTATGAACGAGAAACATTTTCGGAACGTTCCAGACGAAGAAAATAGGCGAATGACGCCACCGACAGGTAGCTAGTGTAGAACGTGGTTCGTATCACTTTTCATCAGGCAACACCAGCTGCCTGTCGGTAGCGCCATCTTTTTTCATAGCTGAATAGGATTCGACAAACAACTGAAAAGTGATACGAACCACTCGCTATTACTAACATTTGGACTGCAAATTCTATTTCACAAAGTAACAAATGTACGGAGCAAGTTCAAGTAATTTTCTGTTAAAGAATTTCTCCCAAGAGCGATTGATTTGTTGGAGAATATTTGCCATTAGCTGGTGTCTTTTAAGTGGGCTGCCGGCAATATTTTGCAAACAGTTCGGCTCTCGTTCAATATGTCTAATTTTTTACGAAAGTTCCTAAATAAAGACGTTGTGTGACGCCAGGCTAATACAATTTTCCCAGGGGGGCAGTGCAAGTGACGCATACGGTCAGAATGTTTCTCTTCAATCAGCACGTTAGACCGATTACTCCTTCCATCCCAGTGAACCCTGCACCCAAGCTAGCTATAGGGGGAAGTGTGACGTGATCTGCTCTATGCCTCCACAAAATTCTATTCACCTAAAGAGACCTTAACACAGAATATTGTAAAATCGATAAATTGCCTTGACCTGAATAATCAACCAACCAAGTGACTGATTTATTGTCACACACCCACATGAATCATCAAACAATTGTTTTTATTTACAGCCGTCGCTCAGTTCAATACCAGATAATTTAATGAATCAAAAAGGCGTTGTTGAACACGTTCTATCCAATGATAATGGAGGTGTGGACGCTGTAAATAGAAGAGAAACTTTTTCACGTGCCAATTCGATCAAAGAGCCTACAGGTTGTGTGAAAAGCGACGATGGATTAAGTGTGGGTTCAAATGCTATAACTACTGGCACAAAAACCGCAACAATTCTGGTGTCGAAAACGAAAACCAAAACAGGACTTCCATTGTTATTGAAAAATTCAATCAATTAGGCTAATCATACGCTCTCTTATGTAATGTCGTACGCATCATAGTCTCCCCTCAAAGGATCATTTAGTTATAAGTATTTTTGCAAAGAATTTATAGTTTTGTTTTATCCCTTACTGAAGGACTGTTTATTTCTCGTTATGCTTTGCCAAAATGCAATATTTTAGCGTTAAGAATTAAGTGTGTGTACGTGTGTGTGTGTGTTAGATTTTATACTTTTTTGGACTTTGGTTTGTTCGTTGTGAGGAAACCTTTGACTTAACTACTTGTACCCGGCCATATAAGACACTCAACTCGATTACTTAACAGTTATTTCTTTTATCTATTGCATAAAAACACAAGTATCTCAAATGATTACAAAAAATGATTTATCCAGCTGCTAATCAACGTTGTAAACTTTATTGTTTTCTATCAGATAACTCCACTTGAAACTACTAATCTCGATGATAGGCAAATAACGAAAAAGGAAACAAATCAACCTCAAATTAGCTAATAAATATTCATTGAACGAATTTCGTAAGCCTCTAAGGCCGTTTGCGATAACACTTTATCGTTGCCACCATAGTAACGTGTTGGTGAAGTTAGCACAACTCAAGAAAATACATATTGAGATTAGAAAGGATTTCGCTGGGTTGTTTAACATGGCGGTGAGTATTTGAGTGGTGAAATTTAGTTTAATTATTCACTTTAAATGCGTCAAATTTTTCCAAGAATTCAATAGAGCGGGGTTCGCATCACCTTTCATCAGGCAACACTAACCCCTGTCGGTGGCTTTTTTTCGGCTCCCGTCAAAAATCCCGAAAATCCAAAATCCCGACTAACAAAAATCCCGAATGTACAAATATCCCGAAAAACCATAATCCCGAATGAAAACAAAAATTGTGAAAGATAAAAAATCCTGATTGAAGTGAATTTGAGTTTGGGGGGCTCTGTACCCTCACCCCCGCACCTGCGGTGGGCTTATTTTTTACGCCTGCGGCTGGCTTTTTTTACGTCTCGCAGACGGCCTAAAGAACCCCGCTAGGTGCTTATACCCCCTTGACCCCTCCGGGGGGTAATTTCACCTTCGCTCCTTAAACCTAAACATTCGGGATTTTTGTACATTCAGGATTATTGATTTTCGAGATTTTTGTTGGTCGGGATTTTGGATTTTCGGGATTTTAATTTTCGGGATTTTTGACGGCCACCCTTCTTTTCAAAGCTGAATACGGATCAATATCAAACTAGTGGCGCCATTCATTTTTTTCGTAGCTAAATAGGATTCGACACACAACCGAATATTCACTCAATAGACCGTGTTATGTCCGTGTCTTGTCACCAAGTCTCAAGTGGTGACATCTATGCTTTTTTCATAGCTGAATTAATATATGAAATAGAGTGAGGATTCAGCTGCGTGTCGAATCTTATTCAGCTATGAAAAAAATGGATGGCGTCACCAACAGGGGTACTTTAGTTTTATATTGATATTCAGCTGTGAAAACAAGCGGATGACGCCACCGACAGGCGGCTAGTATTGTCTGATGAAAAGTGATGCGAACCACGCTCTATTGAGTTGAAATTACGAAAGGAAAAATTTGTCACGACTCACAGTGATTATTTTGGTAATTGTAGCGGTCTTAATTATATAGCTATAACTACTCAGGAATTTTTGGTCTTCAGCAAAGTTGTTCACCATGAAATGAGGAACAACTTTGCTGAAGAAACTTTTTTTCCATCAATTTTATTTTAGAAGTTACCGAATGATGAAGTCGAACTTTCTGCAAAATGCAGTGTTCTGGTCAAAATTGCATAACTCTTACGGAGTCTGAGATAGAAATTTTTTGTCTTCAGCAAAGTTGTTCAGCATGAAATGGGGAACAACTTGACTGAAGAAGCAATTTTTCCACCAATTTTATTTCGGAAGTTATGACCTGTTATTGCTGGACAAATTCTCGAATTCCAAATTACCAGAATTCAACAAGTCATAACTTCCGAAATAAAATTGATGGAAAAATTGCTTCTTCAGCAAAGTTGTTCCTCATTTCATGCTGAACAACTTTGCTGACGACGAAAAATTTCTATCTCAAATTCCTGAGCAGTTATACAGGACCTATTCATATGAAACTGGACAAGCTACTATGTTTGTCATTTTCACACTCACATTGAATGACTGAGAGAATCATATAAGGCGTCTAGTTTCTTATGAAAGGCCCAGTATAGTTAAGACCGTTACTATTACCAAAATAATCACTGTGCGACTGGGGAAACGAACCCACAACCTTCCACTTGCTGGTTGGTGCTCTTACCAATTGAGCTACCGTGTTATAATACATTATAGCCAAGCAAAAAAACTGATTTAATGTCTCAAGTGGCGTCATCCATGCTTTCACAGCTTAGTGGCCACAGACTTAGGGGGTACAGAACTAAGCAGATGCGACAGCTTAGGCATACCATGTCAGGAATCCAACATGACAAATCTATATTCACCTCAAACTTGGGCCCCGTATTTTTTGGCACCACTGTACCTGGATAGAAATCGCATGTTGAATGAAATTTTGGTTTGAATCAAGAAATGCTAAGTTGACACCGCTGTGCCTGGATAGAATGCGGATGTCGACAGACATTTTTTCCATGGGAGAGAATTCTCTCAAATACATGTAGTTTGACAGATTGGTTCCATGAAAACCTCACAAATGCTACGTTGGTACCACTGTGCCTGGATAGAATGCTCATGTTAAATGACATGACAACCAACATGTATGGTTCCATGAAAACCAAAATGTCTTTTAACATGCGCATTCTATCCAAGCACAGTGGTACCAACGTAGCATTTGTGAGGTTTTCTTGGAACCAATCTGTCAAACTAAATGTATTTGAGAGAATTCTCTCCCATGAAAAATATGTCTGTCGACATGCACATTCTATCCAGGCACAGTGGTACCAACTAAGCATTTCTTTGATATTTTTCCTTATCAGCTGAAAGGAATTGCGTTACCTTCAGTGTCAAAATGTTTGCCAGCCAGTTGAATTTATTTCGATGTGTAGAAAAGTGGCGGTGTGTTTCATGCAAAGCAATGTCGAATTCCACACATTTTTGATCCCCACCATGTCATTAAAGCCATCATTGAAGGATCATTTTTGACACGCTGAACGTGCTCTTGAGTTGTGCTAACTTCGTCCATACATAGTGACGCTGTCACTATTATGAAAATTGACGTTAATATTTGTAGCGTTCGGAATGAACATCACCAGACAAAAATATCCTCCAACAAAATATCCGCTCAGACAAAAAATAACTCTAACAGAATAGCCGCGAGATTCAACTAAAAAAATTCCCAACGAAAAGTAGCTTCTGGGAAAATGCTCCCACCTTCGTGGTGGCCCAGGCTCGCCGGCAGAGCGCTTCATTTTATGAAAACCGTTTCATTTCGACAATGAAAAGTATTATGTCTGACGTTACTTAGTGTATCTTTTGTATAATTGCCACTCTATTACACACTTTTGAAGCCTGGGGTTTCGATTTAACTTGGCGAAATTGTGGCGGACAATTGTGTAATGTTATCACAAATTGATTTGCAATGTATTTCCAATTTTTCTTTATTTCATTCCTAAAATCCTTTGAAAGGTTTAGCGTGGAAGTATTCGATACATGCGTTTCTCACCCACACGCATGCATTTATGAGAAGTAAAACAAATCTTTCAATAAATATAGAAAATCTTCACTAGACATTGCATTTTATTTTGCTTTATCGTATAATAATTTTAGTTTGCACAACAAAGAAAAACGATATGCTAACTTCATCTCGATCGGACGACATAAATGCTTGTGATCTCGTTCGTATTGCACAACATTCGCTATTCTACCGTCAAAAGGAAAAAACTTAGAGAAAATCAGCGACGATTTTCAGCGAAATTCACTGATTCTCGGCGATTGTTTTAATTTTGTCGCTAATTTAATTTTTTTCGGCGAAATTCATTGAAAATTTTTGCTGATTTTCTCTAAGTTTTTTTTTCTTATGAAGCGTCATTATGACGGCAGCATTATTGTTCGGCCAGCACGAATGAAGCAATTGGGAAACGAGCCCAAACTCCGTACCATTTTTGCACCGAAAAAAATCAGCAAAAAGACAATTGATAACAGAAAAGAATGGACAATTTAGCTTAGTTTGTTTGAAACTCGCTTAAAAATAATTCATTAGACTACCTCGATATTTCCGATTGGAAAAGAGCAATTTTATTATTGAAATTTGTTAGATGTTAATATATTTTGATGCCATAAGTGAGTAATAAGTAATTTAATGATAAAACGTAAATTATTGCCATTTGATATCCAAACATATTATCCGATCTTTTTTACTTCAATGGCTAAATAAATAGTTTCAACTTCTTGACAACGGAATGTGAAAAAATTTCGAATTTACTCTAACGATTTTTAGATCCGTAATAAAAACACAATGCTTCGAAAAGGAGTTTGTTAAGGCCCATAACTTGTATGCTAAAATATAGTCTACCTTTAGGCGCTCAAATATTATATTTTCGCTGATATCAGTGGACAAAGACGCAGTTTCAAAAAAGTAAGTCAGCATTTCCCTTCCTAAAAATGTTGCCTTTTAATAGCAACTAAACTTATTTTTTGGGATCCTACCTACTCTGAGAACGGCGAAAAAATCGTAAAAATTTGCACAAAAACTCGTCGTTCTGAGACAAGGTTCAATCCCAAAAAATAAGTTTAGTTGCTTTTAAAAGGCAACATATTTAGGAAGGGAAATGCTGACTTACTTTTTTGAAACTGCATCTTTGTCCATGGATATCAGCGAAAATATAATATTTGAGCGCCTAAATGTAGACTATATTTTAGCACACAAGTTATGGGCCTTAAGATACGGGAGTTTGTGGAATTTTCGTTCTAGCGTAAAGAGGAATCTTGCAAAAAAAAATTTTTTTGCGAGGGGTAAACGACAACTATAAATCATGTCCCACACATTTACAATTATGTGTCATTTATGGCTATTTATTGCCATTTATGTGTAAATGGGGGGTCATTTCTGACCCATTTAGATGTAATACTGTCCAACCATTTACCATTGCAGTTTACTTCTCGTCCGTTTATCTACCTATACATGACTCTAGTAAAATTTGACCGATTTTCAAAATATTTTTCGGGTTATTATTTACCTTCCAATAAGAAAATGATAAATGTCCAATAAAAAAATAATTTTCGTTCAATAAAAATAATAAATGTCCAATAAAAAATACATTTTCCTTTTACAAAATGAAGTTTTTTTTGGACATTTATAATTTTTATTGGACAAAAATGATTTTTTTATTGGACTTTTATTATATTTTTTGAACAAAATAATTTTTTCTATTGGAAGATTTAATACGATCCATATTTTTCCTCTGAAAGTTGGTCGAGAAACGTGAATTGGGATTGAATTCGGGCATTTTCGGGCTAAGGACCGTTGACCTAGGGCCTTGTGAGTGGTTTTTGTTCATTAATTGAGTAAATCTTTTCTGAAAAGCCCTAAAATTTATAGAAGAAAATTTATTATTTACTTGGGCCATAACAGTGCTAGCTCACTACATGATTTTTCCGTTTTGATTGGGTAAATTCTATCAGACTTGATGAATAAATCATATTCATGAACAAATTTCGTGCGAAGACGACCACTTAGGACACCGGTAGACGCTAAGGCGAAGAGAAAATGGCTCATGAATATCGTGTTCCACATTTACACTTATTAAGTAGCGGTGGCTACTTTATGGGAATGCTCTGACTGTCTGCGCGAGTTTTTTTTTGACATCTGTTAAAGTGACAGTTGTCAAAGTGACAGCTGTCAAGGTTACAGCTGTCACTATGACATCTGTCACTCTTCCGCTACTTATATAGTAATGGGCTGTGGCCCGCTACTTTCTTATACCGTTTCAGTGGTTTATTTACTCGTTATTCAAAGAAAATTGTTCCATTTTCGGAGCAGAATTTACTTGAAATTACGAGAAGTCGTTCCACAATTTGCACTAGTAATTTACCCCTCGCCCTATCGTAGAATAATATACTACATTGCCGTAATTTGCATAAGAAACTTAGTGATGACGTCACTAAGTTTCTTATGCAAATTACGGCAGTACATCGAAAGTAATTCATTACATGTGAACACAAACTCACGAGTGTTTTCTTGAGCAGCAAACTTTGACAACGTTATTTTGACGAGTGTACAGCTTGCATATCCGAGCCGAAGGCGAGGTATGCATCTTCACGAGTCAAAATAACAGTTTCCAAAGCGTGTTGCTCAAAGTAACGCGCGTGAGTTTGCGAGTTCTCAAAATTGTGTCCGATGTAATGAATTATGTAGAAAGTTCAGCATTGAAAAGTTTTACCTCACTAGTGAAAACAAAAGTTTTTATTTCACTAGTGAAGAAAAGAGTTTTGCTTCCCAAGAAGACCCCACTGTCAACCGCTGACAGATTTGTTCCGATTGTTGAAACGGTTCAAGTCAAATGAAGTTGAGTGTAGCGCCATCGTTCGACTTACTGGTGACAGGCGGTGTTGGGAGGTTCCACTCAGGGTCTATTTTTTAGAATGGAATTCCTAAAAATTCCATAAAATTCTTAAAAAATTCCAAAAAATTCCTAATTTCTCAAATTTAGGATGTTGGGAATTTTTAATAATTTATGGAATTTTTTAGAATTATATTTTCAAAAATAGGCCCTGGTTTTACTCCTGGTTACTTTACTTTTACTTTTTCGGCGCTACAGGTTTCGCTCCTACTAGTGCATCTAATAGATGGCTCTGGGTTTGCAGTAAAAATTTTCCGGTTATAAAAGAATCTCAAAAAGTAGAACCGCAAACAGCAAAACTAGTAAATAATATTGATTTAGCCTCAGCTTTCGAGTGGGGTAGGCAATGAATAAATTTTTTGGGGAGAAAATATGAAAAAATGGAATTCTACAAAGTCATTCAGAAACAAATTTCTTCGATATTGTAATCAATTACAAAATTCAAAATGGCCGCCAAATGAACCGGAAGTGGCATGTACCTTCTAGACTGAATGACTTAAAAACTTAATTTTTTCTTCAAAGTCATAGCATTCGCTTCCCATGAACCCAGCAACTTTTAACAATTCAAAATGGCCGCCACTTTAACCGGAAGTGACATGGATCTTCTAAGCTAAGAGATTTAAAAACTTAGTTTCTTCTCTGAAGTGAATATGCCTCTGATGATGAGGTTTTCTTTGCATTGCTGTAGAGAAAAAAGAGCCAAAGATTTTGCACATGGAAGTATGGTTACAAGGCTTCTCCTTTGAGCCCTAGGTCGGTCCTAACCCAAAAAATGTTTTTTTTTATGCTGGAAATTTTCGTCCATAGGTAAGAGACTTGTTTTTTGAAAATTTTTTTAATTTTTTATGACGATTTCTTTGAAATTGTATAGCATTTTCTTTTTTTAAATTTTTGAAAATTATTTTGAAATTTTTTATACCGTTGCTTTTTATGATATTTCTAATCCAATTTGGTAAGGACGTATCATACCGTAGGCTTTATAGGTAACACGAAAATACGACGAGCATTCGAAGCAGTACACATACCCAAAATCGAACTTCAACATTCCAATATATCCTTTCAGTGCGGTTCAATTTTGAATTTTGTCCTGCGTTGTAATGGAATTTCGTACGATATATGCGTAATTACGTACGTTATTTGGCGTAAAATCAGGACACAAGCAATAGATTTTTATAATGCCGTCTAGTGTCAAATTATTTAACTTTCAATTAAAATTCAAATGCTGAGCGGATTGAAAGGGTTTATCACCGAACAGAGGAATAATCGATCAAAATCAAACAGCAGAAAATTCTAAAAAAAGATGAGAAAGAAGAACATTGGGTGGGTTCCTTTCCCATACATAGAAAATACTTATCAGGAAAAAATTAAAATGTAAAGTGACCGTCACATCTGGAATCAAAATTCGAAATATATTAAATGGAAAGACAAGCAAAACAACGAGGCAGCAGGTATGCGTATCGTACCGTACGTTTCCATACTGTGAGAACACAAAGGCAATGTCCTTACATAGACCGTCTTTTGTCCGTATCTTGTCACCGAACCTCAAGTGGTGACATCTATGTTTTTTCGTAGCTGAATTAGCGTCTCAACATAGAACTATTCCATTTTCTCAAGTGACGTCATCCATGCTTTCATAGCTGAATACGGACGAACAT
This sequence comes from Pseudolycoriella hygida, assembly GCA_029228625.1. NCBI lineage: Eukaryota > Metazoa > Arthropoda > Insecta > Diptera > Sciaridae > Pseudolycoriella > Pseudolycoriella hygida. Next base: position 181,552,516 of record CM055403.1, on the reverse strand, counting down.
AAAACTAATGACACAATCTATTGTTACAAATATAACAAATCAGCAATAGAGTGAGGATTCAGTTGTGTGGCGATTCCTATTCGGCTACGAAAAAAAGGATGGCGCCACAGACAGGGGTACTCTAGTTTTATAATGATCTTTATACAGCTGTGAAAATAAGCGGATGACGCCACCGACAGGCGGCTAGTATTGTCTGATGAAAAGTGATGCGAACCACGCTCTATTGCAAGACGCACAAAGGACATGAACAAAAATGTAAATAGAGCGTGGTTCGCATCACTTTTCATCAGACAATACTAGCCGCCTGTCGGTGGAGTCATCCGCTGATTTTCACAGCTGAATACGGATCAATTAGAGTACACCTGTCGGTGGCGCCATCCTTTTTTTTCATTGCTGAATAAGATTCGACACACAACTGAATCCTCACTCTATTCTTCTTTGGCAATTTGATGCTGAATTGAATAGAGCGTGGTTCGCATCACTTTTCATCAGACAATACCGCTTATTTTCACAGCTGAATACGGATCAATATAAAACTAGAGTACCCCTGTCAGTGGCGCCATCCTTTTTTTTCGTAGCTGAATAGGATTCGACACACAACTCTATTCTTGCAGATTGATCGATGTTGTCAGATCGTCACTGCCAAAGTGTTTTCGGTATGAAGTTAAGAAGTTAAAACTATTTGTGTTTCAACAGCCTATAACTTTTAAAAAATTTTCAACGGCTTCACTTAATGTATTTACCATCAGATTAAATACCTATTTCAATTTTTGGAATAAATTGAGAGCAAACTGTAGACATGGTAACAGCACTACGTTACCGACATTTCAACTTAACGCAAAGTGTAAATAACTACATAATAAGCTAATAGAACAAAACAAGAGTATTTAATGAAAGCATAAATGAAACATAATGTCTTTATTATACAAAAATAATGATAAAATGAGGTTAGTTCGTATACATACAAAAAATACAAAAAAGTAGCAAGCTAAGCGGAAACAAAAATATTATTAAATCATAGAATTTTAATAACTAAAAATAAATATAAATTATAAAAAAAATGAAAAAGTAGCGTATTGTAATACTCATAAACTAAATAAGAAGGTTGATCTCCACTTTAATATTTAGACATTTTGTGTTTTATGTTAAGAAGTAAACATTTATTGTTGAATGGCAAAAATTAACTAATCGAACACAAGATTGCAATGTTAACTAAAATTAAGGTAAAATACTAATGTCACAAAACAAATAAACATGTTTAATTTACAGTTAATTTTACTACGTTTTTGATTTTGTCGCTAGGCGTCTCGTTCTCTCTTAAGCAATTGTGGATGTCTCGCTCTACGTGTTTGCAACAGGTGACAACCTAACAACAAAAAATTCTTTACAATTTCCTTTGTTAAGTTGTCACCTGTTGCTAATTTTAAAGAAGTTTTACGACCATTGTAATGGTCGTAATGTTAATCTGTAACGATAAAAAACCACTCTGGAGTACCACGTTGGATTTGAATTCGACTGTGAAGCTTTTCCGACATCCTGAAAATCCATTTCTCACCAGTTTTAATCGTTCTTCCGCTTCTACTTCATTTCGTAGAAACTTCATAAGTGACTTTAACTCATCTGCTTCCAGATTTTCAGTTCCTCGTCCTTTGCCAAACTTTCAATAGTTCCTTCGGTAATTTGATAACTCTGAGTGTCTCCGATGCCTCACCTCACCTGAGTTTCCAGCTTATCGTAAAATGTTAATATCGTTTTCTTTTGAAACGAAATCGCCTTATTCATAACCAATGTCAGCAATTCTCTCCTCGCCACACAGATTGCATCACCCGAGCTTAGACTAATTATGCGTTAACTCCATATGTTGAAAGGTGTGCTAAATTCAATCTGCAAACACTGACAAGACTTGTTCTTGTCCATTCACTTGTTGCTCTCGGGTAAAATCAATTCACCAGTAATGCAATAACGGATATTATCGACATTAATACCGATAGGGTAACGCTTGCTAGGAGCCTCCTTAAGCTGCTGTACGGTTCGAACCCATTCGCTGCGTTGGCTTTCATTGCCTTTTCACACGCGTAGTCCAGCATGACTCCCAGTTATTTTAATTTACTAGTGGATGTGAACTCGTCGTTCGAAATAGCTTTTCAGCATCCTGCAGGAGGTATGCAGAATGAATGAATGAATGAATGAAGAGGTAGTCAGGAACTCTCATAGCATGCATCGCCCTTTTTTTTAATAAGGGTGGGAAAATCTTCATAGACACTCGGTCCTCCCGGACCAAGGTAGTGTTGGATTCCATTCTTCAATGACCTACCCCCTTCCTTAGTATTCATGCTCTCTTCTCCCCGCAACCGCCTCACAGCATTACTTCGGGGAGGGGCTGTGCTTTCGCACCTACTCTCTCAGATCAACTGGCAGTCTTCTTTGATCGTCTCTCCATGCACTTTGCAGCTCACCCATTATTTTTGCTACTACATTATCCGCTACTCTCCACACCTCCTCATCGCGGCACATCTGCGATATTATGTTTTCGGCATTTACCTCTGACCTACTCATCGCCATCAGCTCACCTCGCTCTTGTTCGAAGCGGGGACAGACAAACAACACGTGCTCCACAGTCTCTTCCTCTCCCTCGCATGTGGTGCAGGAAGGTGACAATGTGAATCCAAACCTGTGTCAATTGGAAGTTAACCTCTCCATGTTTCCTCTGTACCCATGTCGTTATGTATGGTATGCATCGCCCTAGCTATTTTCATCCAGCCTTTGCTATTAAAGACGTCGGAAATCTCTGTAACTTTTTTAATAGCGTCAATCGCCGATCTCCCTTTTCGAAATCCAAATTGGTCGTCTGACAGTCCGCTCTCTCTTTCTGTGTATTTTCTTAGTCTCTTCAGGATCATGGCTTCCAGCATTTTTTCCATTCCATCCAACAAGCATACAGGTCTATATGATGGTTTGTCTGGCTGCTTGATTGGTTTTGGTATTAGGACCAGCTTCTGTTTCATCCAGTTGTTAGGAAATATTCGTTGTCGTGGCACTTCGGTATTGTCAATCTGAACATGTTCGGCTTCATGCTTGTTGCTGCCTTCAGAGCTGCCCAGCAATCTACCCCGGATTCCCGGCTTCGATTTTGCAGTACAATGTTCGTCGCACTTCAACGCTCTGGCTCTCTCGATTCTGATCCTTTGCATCCTCCTTATTGTCTTATTAGCACAGTTACCTGGCTTCGCCCAGGTAATGTTTTAACAATTGTCGACAATTCGTTTGTGAAGCTACTTAATGGTCAATCACAGCTCGTTTCGATTAGTGTGAAGTTTCACAAAGGCAAAGTTGTGGAGAATAAAATTTTAGAAAACACGTGTTTCAGCTTTTATGGGTAAAATTGACTAAGCTTTGGATATGACCACTTCTAGAATGGGGAGAGATGACTCATAGATCTAGAACTAGATGGTAGGTGATAGGTGAGAACGTTTCGGCTAACGAAATCAATTGTCTCAGATGTCATGAGATGTACCTCGGTATGATGGCCTTTAACATTACCTTGAGTAATTTCTAAATTCTTATAGTTCTAAAAAAACATAAAACATTGAATTGTTTGGCCATTTTAATTATTTAGACACATTCTGATACGTACGGGTCTTTGCTTAAGTTTTAATTTGATGTTTGTCATTATAAAGATACCAGCCATGTGCTTTTAACTTTCATCATTTTCATTTTCATCAGAATTCTTTTGTATTCTTTTATTTAAAATTAAGGTATGATGAAAGTTAAAAGCACATGGCTGTAATTTAAAAATTTTTTTTTTGTAACTTGTGCAAAGGTCTGTAATTTCTCTTCGCAATATCAAAATGGATATACCTCGCAAACATAGAAATTCAAGCATCAAGCGGAGTCGGCACGTGAGCTGTCGCTGTCATTTCCGTCATTTCTCTGCCGCGCGAATAATTGCATACACATAAAAAGTCATGGTTTCCACAGTCGAATTTTAGAGTGAATCCGCTATATGGACATACCTGCTAAGCCTGCCAATAAAAAGTCGATATCAATAAAAACATACGCTGCGCGGACCCGTACGAAAGCATGCGTCCGTTGTCACAAGGGACGAATATGAATTTAATGAAATGTTAATTAATTAGTGACTACGTCATTACTTAATTGCATTGGAAACTGCCCGAATTGGCAGTGCCCAAAAGTTAATATTACAAAACCCGTTCGAAGCAACGGTGCAAAAAAACTTTCTTATGCTTACTAAATTCCTCGAACTGGCCAGACTGAAGAAAAAGGAGAGACATCTGAGGCACACTTCCATGTGCACCTAGATCAAATAATTTTTTGTGCTAGAGCCGGCCTAAAGACCGACCCCAAGTAGAGGTGTTGGATACCAAAGCAAAACCATTTTTTGGAAGATCACCTTAGGCGCGACCTTTGATCCAACCTATTCGTTAAGCACAGGCATTGAATCGATACATCCAGAAAAAGGTGCACTAAGTTGCAATAAAGTGCACTAAGGTGCAGTAAGCTGCGGTGATGTGCAGTGAGGTGCTGTGCAGTGCGGGGCTGTGCAGTGAGGTGCTGTGCAGTGAGGTGCTGTGCAGTGAGATGCTGTGCAGTGAGGTGCTGTGCAGTGAGGTGCTGTGCACTGAGGTTTAGTGTGGTGAGGTCAACCGAGGTGTAGTGTAGTTTTAGGTGCACCAAGGTGCAGTGAGGTGTAGTGTAGTGAGGTGCAGTGACATTTTGAATTTTATAATTATAGTAGACAGTTTACGCGCAAAAGCCTTATTTCTTCGTTCGACGAAAATACCAGCTTTCTTTCATTCTTCTGTTCTATTCTTCTTGGCATCGCAGCGTCACGTGCTAACACCATTGTTTCCGTCAAATCTTCTGTCGATTTCTCTTCGTGGTTGTGTTTTGACTGGAGATATTCCTACTTCTATTCCTACACTGTACCTCCTTGCCTGGTGATCGTTGTGTGTGTAACTTTTATCTATCTAACTTATCACTCTAGGGTCTCAATGACCGCATATGCGCGCCTTCGGCTAGGGCCACAGTGCCCCACACGTCAAAATAATCATTTTGGCAAGAGGTGCATAATCTACTATTATCCACTCTCCAGTTCAGACTTGATACCAGCAAAGGTACCAAATACTACCTAGGTGAATCGAGAGGAAGTATTTTATCTATTGATTTTTTTGTACAATTTTTTGAAAAAAGTTTTTGGAATTTTTTTTTTTACAATTGCTTTGGACAGGTTTCTCAATGGCAAGACAATATTTATTTAGGTCTAGTTCGCGGCTTTGTGTAATATCTGTTCTCTTTGCCAAATCTATTCTGATGCGTAACGGGTCCCTTGCATATGTTTCAATTAATCTTTCAATAAAAGTTTTTTTTTGAGAGATATCGTGTTGACAAACAGATGGACGAATGCAAACACATAAAACACTTCTGGGTCTTATGAGTCCTAATGAGTGAGTATCCCTGGATAAAACCCGTGTGCTTCGTACAGATCTAAAAAGTTGGTCAGTTCAATGAACATATTCGAAAGTGTTACTTCTCACGCGCTCCATAACGTTTCTTCAGAGCATTTGCATTCCATACAGTGGCAGCAGCCAAGACAAGAATTTGGTTGGACCGGACAAGACGATAAACAGCTCATGGCTCATGGAATTTTCTGGCCAATCCGAATACATTCAGTATTAATATGACAGTCCTAGAGCTGTAAATTCCTCTTCTTAAAGGGGTCTCACATATTTCCGACGTCGCTGAACTCCAAATTTTCATTTTTTTTCGCCGTAGTCACATCATTTAGATTTGTCAGGGTGGGATGGGCTACTTCTGGCTCCTAAAACACAGATCTATTGATCCTTTGTTTTCTTCCCGTTCATCATGTAAATCATTTAAAACCTTCCGGTTATCACCAAGAACCTAGGCGATAGGTCCTAGGTCTAAGATATCGGAGGGTCGAATCACATAACCACCTAATGTCATGCTCCTTAGCAGGTGAAACTCCTCCAAGCCGCAGTCACATCTTGGATAAGCCAAAATTATCATTTTGGCCAAGTGCTTGTTCAACCGACAGTGACTCGTAATGGCTCCCACTACTCGTCAGGCGTTGGGAAGAAGAGCTTCGTGTGCTTTGCTCCGCCGTACGCGAACCAACTCTTTGCGGACTCAGCCCGCACCCAGTGTTCCACCGTCCTTTCACACAGAGAGTCGATCGTGATATGATTTCTCAGTCCCAATCGGTTTAGGGTCCCTTTCAGCTCTTTGACCAGTTTTGACGTTGTCACAGGCGATGCGTGCGACCCACTGTCTGAGCAGATGGTCGCTCTGCCACCCGTCATTCCTTCTGGAACTAAATTCATTACTCCCATCAACGTCGCAAACGTCTCCGCTTGGAGGACCTTCGCTAACTTTCGCAAATGGAGACTCTCGCAGTCCATCAGCCGGTGGGCAAGTCGGCCAGTTTCCTAGCCAATTCGCTCTGTCCGGTATAACGATCTGGTATCGCCTAACAAAGTCGACCTGTGGAATCATGCGTACTCTGGGCATATCAAAGATCCTTCCATGGCCAGATTCAAAATTCCTCATCGAGAGACCATTTTGCTTCAGCCTGTCTGCCGAGGCAACGGCTCTTGCTTTAACTATCGTCTGGATGGGCGATAGCGCAATGAGCACCTCCATGGCTGCTGTGGCCGTTGTCTTTATAGCTCCCGCAACACAAATGCACACGAACCTCTGAATTTCATTCAACTCCTTCCTCGCGCACTCCACGTTGAGCCTTGGCCACCAAACTACGCAGCCATGGCTCAACATGGGTCTGATCACCGTCTCATAGATCCACAATATGGCTCTAGACGGTATTCCCCAGTCCCTTCCAAAAAACTTTCGACGGATCCAGAAAGCGGCCACCGCTTTCTGTGCTTTGTATTTAACATGCTCAATCCAGTTGAGCTTTTGGTCGAGAATAACCTCTAGATATTTTACTTTTGGGCTGAGATCAACAACCTTTCCGAAGAGCGTGAAGTTCCCCACTAAATTGTGCCCTGCGTTCCTTTTACTAAAAAGCACAGTGTCTGTTTTGTCGGGGTTGACCTTCAAGCCCCTCTCCAGGCACCATTGCTCCACTAACCTCAGCGAACTCCTCAAGCGACTTCCCAGGGTACTTTCGAACTTGCCTTTAACTAGAATAGGCAGGTCGTCCGAATATTCCTGCGCATGAACGCCTGTCTCATTCAACCTCTTGATCATTGAGTCCACGACCATGCACCATAGCAACGCGTCCTTAATTTGTATAAGAAACTTAGTGAATACTTTTTTGAGAGAGAAAATATATGTAATTCTCCCTCAAAAAGTGATCAATAAGTTTCTTATGCAAATTACGGCAGAACGGTGAGAGTATCCCCTCTTGCGGACAGCTTTTCGATACCCAGAAGCTGGACTTTTGACCGCATACGCTGACCTCCACGGTCCTGCATCTGAGCATGTTGCCAATCCACCTCGTTACTATCGGTGCTACGTCCTCTTCTTCTAGCGCTTGCTGAATGACATCGAAGCCGGTGTGTTCGAATGCTGGAGCTCCATAAAACATCCAAGAGCAACCTCACCGAATTCGAATGACTTGTCTACCCCGGCCACAAGGGCGTACAGAGCCGAGTCCATCGATTTACCCACCTGATATGCATGTTGCTTCTCTTGCAGCGGGTATCTTGACAGGATTTCGTCTCTGATGTAGAAGTCTACGAGCTTCTCGAGGGTCTTTAATATAAAGGGGGTGAGACTTATGGGTCGGAAATCTTTGGCTTCGCAATGCGTCACATCGTAAAAACTCAACAAAAGACAGAACTTGCGTTCACTGTATTCCTCCCGTCGTAAATAATTGAAGTAAAAGTCTGATTTTCTCTTCGTTAAATAAACCTTTATTTCAGTAAGTTCTCGCACATAACAAAATTTGTTATATTACTCTTGATGGAGCTACCACATGATGAATTTATTTTGGTAGCTCACTCTCACAATACAATTAAACGAGGGTGTCGTATTACTCATGTGTGTTGTTGTTGTTGTTTTTTTAAGAAAAGCTCGAAATGATGGAAAAGAAAAATTAGGTTTGAAGTCGTACAAGAATTAAATATAAAAAACGAAAAAATCTCTTAAACGCTCAACAATATGATGGATTTACAATTTGTCTAGATATTGAGCCAAATCTGGTAGACCTTCCTTGAGACCTTTACGCTTTCTTGTGTCTTGCACGATGGTGTAAACCTTTGCTGATGGTTCGCTTGGATCACCTGGGAATACCTGCCAGTGATCGAACACACATTGTGGGAAAGCTTGTCCGCCAGTATTCGATCTGAAACATTCGATTGAAAAAATGAGGATCGGCTTGGACCGAAGTTGAATTGTCGGTTAAATGTTACCTTAAATCAGCTGTAAAACCGAATGATTCGTTTACTGGCAAATAGGCCTTTACGACGAACATAGGAGTACCAGTGACTTGTGCTTCTTCGAAAACGTGACCACGACGTCTATTCAGTACACCGTAAATGCCACCAACAGCTACTTCTGGACATTGAATCTCACACAAATAGACAGGCTCCATCAAACGAGGCTTGGCTGTAATAGCAGCAGCGTATAAAACGCGTCGAGCTGTTGGAATGATTTGACCGCCACCACGATGGATAGCGTCAGCGTGTAGTGTAACGTCGTAAATGTTGAATCGAACGCCACGCATATTTTCTTCAGCCAAAACACCTTCTTTACTTGCCCATTGGAAACCAGCCACAACGGAATCTTTGATTTCGTTCAAGTATTGCACACCCTTGGTACAATCGACTAAAATGTTCGGTCCAGTGCCATCGGGTCCGAAGCACCAAATCTTACGCGCTTCAGTTACATCGTAATCGTATTTTTCTGCCAAATAACGTGCACGAACTTTGAAATCGTCGCGTGAGTTAACTTGACCCTTGTCAATATCTTCTGCCAAACCATCTGGCATCGGGCAAGCCTTCATGAATAGACGATTGTGCTTGTTGGGCGACTTGGACAAACACATCTGATCAGATTCCTCGCTAACAGTTTCACGATAAGATACAACCGGATCGGATTTCTTCAATGGGATACAAGCGTGATCTTCTTCCAAATCCTTAAGACAGATTTCCAAATGCAATTCACCGGCACCAGCGATAATGTGCTCACCAGATTCTTCAATGATACATTGGACCATAGGATCGGATTTGGCCAAACGTTTAAGACCTTCAACCAATTTGGGCAAATCAGCTGGATTCTTGGGTTCGACAGCAACACGCACGACGGGCGAGACAGAGAATTTCATGACCTACAGCGAATAGAAAATCGAAATTGAAATTTCGAGGAACAATCGAATGATTTGTGTTTGTTGTAAGGAAAAATCAGCAAAAACAAATCCTCAGTATTTTTCGGTACAGGTCTGTGATAAGAATCATCATTTGAACGAAAGAAAATACATCGATGGATCGACACTCACCTTCATGTTGTGGGCATCCTTGAATGTTGAAATTGTACCCGTTTTCACTAAGAACTGATCGACGCCGACCAAACCGCAAATGTTACCACTGGGCACATCTTCGATGGCTTCAACGTAACGTCCCATCATAAGAATTGTTCGTTGGATAGCTTTTTCGTACAAATCTTCCTTCTTGCCGGGGACGTAGTTTGGACCCATGATGCGGGCTTTCTGGCCGGTAGCAACTTTGCCGGAGAACACACGGCCGAAAGCATAGAAACGTCCCTTATCGGTGGTCGGTACCATTTTCGAGATGTACATCATAAGTGGACCATCTGGATCGCAATTCTTGACGGCAATAGCTGCCTCGTCGTCAAGTGGACCTTCGTACAACATTTCCATACGGTATTTTTGGGCAACGACTGGCGATGGCAAATGGATGGCAATCATCTGAAGCAATGATTCACCGGCTGGCAACCATGTACGCATGATGATCTTCAATAAGGCTTTACCGTCCTTGTCCTTATCTTCGTGCTTCAAGGTAACACCAATCTTCACCAATAAGCTGTCGATTTCCTCCTTCTTGTAGTTCATGACAGCATCGAACACCTTGTAGATGGGATCCAAGATGTACATACAGAATGATCGCTTGTTGTCGGCATCCTTTTGCTTAGCCCATTTCTTGGTTTTTGGATTGAAGAAATTCTCACCCCACAAACGGTTCATGAGCTTCACTACTTCGATCTTGAACTTATCGGCATACAATTCGGAGAATTGTTTCAACGTGAAAGCCCATCCGTGCAATCCCGATCCGAAACCGACAGATCCCTTTGATGGATCAACACGTACTTCACCCATCGGTCCGGTATCATCATTGTAGGTAGCAATGATGACGTTCACGTTTTCGACGATACGTTGGAACGTTTGGTACAGTTCTTCAGAATCCAACTGCAATTCAAGTAAAGCTCGGTCCATCTTGTTCATGAACAAAATCGGCTTGATACGTTCGGCAATAGCTTGACGCAAAACGGTTTCGGTTTGTACACACACACCTGAAATGCGACAGGATATTGAAGGCGTTAATAAAATTTGAAATGAAGGTTTCGTAATCAGTAAAGAGAGAAAAATTCTCAAAGAGTTTTTAAAACTCTAGACGCCGCGGCAGACGACTAAACATGAAAAGATTAGAACTCTGAGAATTCGGTATTCGACACGAATTAGGAAAACAAAAATTAGGAAAAAAAAATTAGGAAACCGAAAATTAGGAAAAAAAATTATTTGCCAAAAATAAGGAAAAACAAAAATCAGGAAAAACTAAAATTAGGAAAAACCAAAATTAGGAATCAGGCAAAGGAAGAAAATAATTTTTGAGAGAATGCGCCGCAGGGCGTGATAAATCCTGGGAAATAAAAAAGCGGGGTCGAGGGGCGGCAGCCCCGCGTAGGGGGGGTCTAAGGAGCAGGGCCCTTAGCTCGGTTTGGTGCAGAGCCCCATGCACGGAAGGCAGCCTGCAGGGCGTTATTAGCTCGCCGCAGACGCGGGGGTTTAAAGGGCGGAGTCCCCTACATACCAAAAATAAGATTGCGACCTCCTTAGGAATTCCTGATTTTCGTTTTTCCTAATTTTGGTTTTTCCTAAATTTGGTATTTCCTGATTTTTGTTTTTCCTGATTTTTGATTTTCCTTATTTTAGGTTCCTGATTTTCGTTCCCTGATTTTCATTTCCTGATTTTTGGTTCCTGATTTCTTGATTCCTGATTTTTGCTTTCCTAATTCAGGTGGACATTCTAACAATGAAAGGTATTGGGTGGAGATTCGTTTGAAAATCCGAAGGCATCGACTGGTTTTTTTTTATAAATAAGTCGATGCCAATGACATAATAATACACAGACTATTCCTGAGATATGAGCGAAAATACGATTTTAAGCTTGGCTTTTTGCGATATCGATTTCTGTGAAAGCATACCGTATTTCATGATGAGACGTGTACAGAATCTACAAGTTTGTAAAATATAGATTCCCTAACAGCACGTCGCAAAAATGTGACCTGTCAAATTTGCGATGTTTTTTCTTAGAAATTCTTGGAATTATTGGTGACGCGTAGCGGAAAGAAATAGAACATTAAAGAGGCACAACTTGTTCATAGAAAGTAGAGACATTTAAGCGTGAGAAATGAGGCACAAAAATCGCATAGAAACTTTTGCCATCTACATCGCCAATAGCTCTCATGCATTGTGACAGTATGACTCTTATGCAAAAAATAGATGAGTCAGAATTCAAAAAGGTTAAGAATGAAGGTACAAATTTGCTCTGAAATAACATCGCAAATAAATTTGAAATGCGATGATTTTTCAAAGCAACTTTCGATCTTCATACTCAAATTTTTTGAGTTCTGATTCATCTATTATTCGTTTAAGAGTGATTTTGCGAAAACTTCTAACGATTTCGTACATTTTTGGGACAAAATGTCCTATTTTTTCCAAATGAATGGGCCTTGGTGGAAGAACTCTGGAGTGGGTGAAGGCTCCAAGAGGTCCAATGATGAAAAACCTTCGTATCATTGGGGCCTACCATCCCATAAAATTTAATTTGGGTATTCCACACGAATTATTAAAACAAAAATTAGGAATCAGGCAATCAGGAAAATAATTTTTTAGAGAATGCGCCGCAGGCCGTGATGAATCCGGGGAAAAAAAGCGGTGCCGAGGGGCGGCAGCTTCCGCGTAGGGGGTCTAAGGGGCAGAGCCCCTGGCTGGCTTTGGTAGAGAATCACTAGCAGGGTTTGGGACAGAACTCCTAGCGGGGTTTTTGGCAAAGCGCCATGCACGGAACGCAGCCTGCAGGGCGATAGTAGTTCGCCGCAGGCGCAGGGGTTTAGGGGGCAGAGTCCCCTACATACCAAACATAAGATTGTGACCTCCTTAGGAATTGAAAACTTTGATATTTTTCCTCATTTATTTCCTTCTGATTTTCGTATTTCCTAATTTTGGTTTTTCCTAAATTTGGTATTTCCTGATTTTTGTATTTCCTGGTTTTTGTTTTTCCTTATTTTAGGTTCCTGATTTTCATTTACTGGTTTTTTGTTCCTGATTTCTTGATTCCTGATTTTAGCTTTCCTAATTCAGGTGGACATTCCAACATGTCCTATTTTTTCCCGATGAATGGGCCATTCGATTCCTTGTTCTATAGTAAAGAAAAGTAATTTCTCACTTTTGGAAAAATTGACATCTCGGGAGAGTTATGACTGCCTAAGTGCATGTCGGGGGGTGGTAAAAATGGTTTTTTGGCTATAACTCGTGTGAATGTCCATGTTATAGCCAAAAAACCATTTTTACCAGGTTTTAGGTTCTTTGCATGTAAGATCGTCAATAAAGTGACCGAATGTTCGTAGCATCGTACGTAAGCCCATACCTCGTGAAATTGTTATTTCCTTGATTTCGGTCGTGATCCCTGGGCAAATAGAAGTTATTAGGGAGCAAAACTCCATCAGCGAGCGAAATTTTCTTTGCAATTTTTAGTCATTCACTGATTTTTAACTATTTCAAGCCTTTTAGCTATTTTTGATAATTTCTGGATTTTTAGTCATTTCCCGTTTTCTGGTCATTTTCCGTTGTTAACCCGATTTTCTGTCCCTTCCCGTTTTTCGGTCATTTCTCGTTTTTAGCAATTTCCCGATTTGAGATCGTCCCTAAATTACGTAACGTTTTTTCAGTGTTGCCACAAATTTTAAATCATCGATATCTCGGGGGGATAGACGCTCTCCAGATAGGTCAAATGTATGGTCGGCCCCCCCTCCCATTTAGGGAGTATAAAAGGGGAGTTGACCATACATTTGACCTATCTGGAGTGCGTCTATCCCGAGATAACGATGATTTAAAATTTGTGGCAACACTGAAAGAGCATTACGTAATTCAGGGACGATCCCTTTTCAGTTATTTTTCGATTTTTAGTAATTTCTCGTTTTTCAGTCATTTCCCGATTCTCAGTCATTTCTGGTAATTTCCGATTTTCGGTCATTTCCCGATTTTCTTCCTTTTCCCTAGTTTGAGTCATTTCCCTATTTTCGACGAGTCGTACCTCTTTTCCCTTCTAATTTCCCGATATCCAGTTTTCCGATTCCAAAACTTCCCGGTATCTACAATATCAGGATACCGCACTTTTTCCACACGTGGAGGGAATTAACCAAGGAACGGTATTTTTTGTCTCAATTTTCAAAGACCATGTAGTAAGAGTAAAAAAGATGCAAATAACGTTCCTTACATTACATACCGTTGGAATGGGCCAAATAACGTTGTGTGGATAATTCCATCCGTACCGTAACCTGGTAACTAATTTAATCTCTTTCACTCTTTCAATGTGAATTATAATTGGCTCATTCTAACCGTATGTAAAGTAAGGAACGTTATTTGGCTCATTCCACGAACCATTCTACCGTTGTAAATAATGTAAATACTATAGATACTCAGTGTACACTAATGTATTTCCGTTCACTTTTATAAAAAAGTTACCAGTTTGTATGGAAAACAATGGTGAACGCAAGCAAATTCACAAAGCTTACAAAGTAGATGTGCTGTAATGTAAGGAACGGTATGTTTTGTCTCAATTTTAAAAGATCATGTAGTAAGAGTAAAAAAGATGCGAATAGCGTTCCTTACATTACATACCGTTAGAATGAGCCATTTGCATCTTTTTCACTCTTACTACATGGCAGAGCCTATTTTCGGGAAACTTCAGGAAATTTCGGGAATTTCAGGAAATTTCGGAAAATTTCGGGAAATTTCAGGTAATTTCGGGAAATTTCAGGAAATTTCAGGAAATTTCGGGAAATTTTAGGAAATTTCGGGAAATTTTAGGAAATTTTAGGGAATTTCGGAAAAATTCGGGAAACCAATTCCCAAAAAAAAAAATAGGCCCGACCCGATAAAATTTTTCGAAACCCGAAACCCGAACTGTTCCCAAACCCGGCCCGGACAGAACCCGACTCGATTAAAATTTTCAAAACCCGAAACCCATGAACCCGAAAAAAACAATTCGGGTTCGGGTTCGGGTCGGGTTTTTCGAAGTTTCGGGCAACCCGCTCATTTCTGCAAATTGGTAAATTTTTTATAAAAGTGAACGAAAACACATTTGTGTACACTCAGTTTCTATATCATTTACATTGTTTACAACGATAGAATGGTTCGTGGAATGAGCCAATTACATGACATGAGACACATTCGTTCCCCAGGTGACAAGATATGTATCTACTTTGTAAACTTTGTGAATTTGATTTGCGTTAACCATTGTTTTCCATAAAAACTGCTTTCTTTTTCATTAAAGTGAGCGAAAATTTTATACATTTGTGTACACTCAGTTCCTATAGCATTTACATTATTTACAAGGGTAGATTTTTACGTGGAAGAATCTATGTAGTAAGAGTGAAAAAGATGCAAAATGCGTTTCTTACGTTGCGTACCGAGAGTAAGTCTTGACATTCACTGCACTTTGACCGAAGCCAATGACGCATTAAACGCATGGGTGCGGTTGCATTTCAAACAATCTTAAAGAAGACAAGAGATGAACATCATAACCTGAATTCGACAACTTTTTTTTCAAGTTTATTAATTCACAACTCGAAAAACCGCAAAAATGTTGTGATGCAACAATAATCTTCTAATCAAACATGTAAATATGTTGCTGTTGGTTGCGTGATATTTAATATTGTTTACGCTGCTACTTAATCATTCACACGTCACGTTTAGCGATAGATAGGTTGCCACATGTCTTGCACGCTACATAAAAAGGATAAATCAAATCTCTTCATTCGAGAAAAGTCGACACATTTTTCGCTTCTTCTTCTTCTTTCAACACAATTTCTTTTTTACATTCTTTCGTGTTTCCGCACGTGTTCGCCATACGCGTATGCACAAAAGCAAAAATGATGAAAAAGATGAAATTTTTACCTGAAACACAATCTACGACAACCAAAGCACCATCGGTAACTCGAAGAGCGGCTGTTACTTCGGACGAAAAATCGACGTGTCCGGGTGAATCGATCAAATTGATCAAGAAACCCTTTTGTCCTTTCTCACATTGGTCGGCATGGGTGATGAAAACCAAATCCTTATCTTCCAATTCGAAAAACATGGAAATAGCGCTGAAAGCAATTTCACAATCGGTCACAACAAATTAATTCGATAACAAAATTTGAGCATTTTTTATATCTCAAACAAAGGAAAAAAAATGGGAAAGTAAAATGGAGAAAGTAGATTGCGAATTTGTACTCACGTTGATTTAATGGTGATGCACCGCTCCTGTTCATCTTTACGGGTATCAGTGAAACGAGTTTCACCGGCCTTAGCACCAGCGATAATACCGGCTTTGGATACCAATGAATCGGTCAGTGTGGATTTGCCATGATCGACATGAGCAATGACGGACATATTACGAATATTTCGCTTCTTGTCCATCATGCCACGGATTTCGTCGACTGTAAAGTTCACCTAGTGGACAGAAAACATTCATTTTAACACATCAGTCGTTTGAAAGAAATTTTAATGTTCTAATCCACTACTTGAAACAAAGCCTCGCGAGATTCCCATGTCGAAAAACCTATTACACGTCAAAACTAATTTCATCACAAAAGCTAATCGATTTTCGCTATCGAATTTCTACCGAAATTGATACAAAATCGCACAGAATAATTATTCATCCGCGTTTAGTACACTATGAGTTATCACTTAACCCAATGAAATACTTGGATTTCACCTACCATTTTGGATCTTTAATGATTCTTTTCTTGTCCGAGTAAAACACAACACGCCTGTATAATAATGGCGTAGGAAAGGAAGGTGATGAGATGACAGCGAACGTGTTGGGGTTATACGACTGAGTAAGCGAAAGGAAATTTGCTTCTCTATTTGATCCCTTTTCAGTTTGTGGTATTTGGTGGTGTCCGAGTAGTGGGATATTAATCAAAAAGGTATACAGTGCATGGTTTCAAATCTCTTTATGAAATTTTTACTTTTCACTAAAAGATTTTGTTAGGTCTTTGCGAAAATACGAAATTCGTCGAAAAGTCTATTGCGTATAACAAGTTGAATTCCGCCCCATGAGTTGATTACTCATTCGTTCGTCCGTCTGTTAACACGATAACTCGAGTAAAATACAACCATTTTTCAAAAACTTGCTTTCCCCTGAAAAGTAATCGAAAAATCTTTAATGGGAATTCATCTGGGTAGCTAGTGGTTGTTAGTTTTTGTATATACATTAGGGGGGTTCAAAATTGTATGGAAAATTAAAATTGCAAAAACTTTGGGGCACCAACCGGAATATTACTCTACATGTATTAATGAACAAAGAAGTATATGGGGTCCGCTCGATCCGAGGTGATTTAGGGGTAGCTCAATGACAAAATGTGACTAAAAACGCGAAAATCGTGAAAATTCAGAGTTCTGAAAAAATTGCACGATATTGGTCGAAGATGAAGAGTTGTGTTAGGGCAACTTTGGTTTAAACCATTCAAAATAGTCCAGAGAAAACGGGTTTTCACTTGGTTGGAGTATCTATAGTATGTCTGTGCCAGGAGAGCCCGTCAAAGAGGACATGTCAAGCTGAACTTCTGTACTCTAAGCCGCGGCCAATATTATAGATCATGAAAAAAGTTCTTCTATGAAATATTAGGCATAGATACTACTTTGAAATAACGCAAAAACTTTTGGTGAAATTAAGCCTAAATCAGACGAATTCGACCAAAACTCGTTTTATTTACATAATATTCACTTTACAGATGGCTTTTTCGTTAAAAAACTTCGAATTTCAGCTGTATTTCGACCTAAAATGTTTGTTATAGGTGAATAAAAAATAATAATAATTTTTTGGAATTTTTCCGAAACACTTAACAGGTTCGTATAGTTAAAATAACACTTTTTCTCACTGTGTCATCCAAAATACACTCAATCTATTTTCAATTTTATTTTCTATTATCTAAAATTACCTTTCCAACGATACCCCACTCGAAATATTTGGCTAAAATTTGAATTTGAATAGGATTAGACCAATTTATGTAAACAAACACGTTGGACCCTAAACTCAGTTTCCTGGCTGAGTCCAAGGGCTTCTAATCAAAAAATTTCCTTCCATAAAATGTGAGACATTCCTAGACCTTTCGATTTTTGAAAGTCGGAAGACATTTACTCGAGTTATGTACAAAAGACCAAAAACCAAAAACCATTGATGATCATTGTAGAGAGGTAGAAGACAAAGTTATTTCAGAAAGGCTGAGAAGGGGTGGTATTGGTCAGAGGTGCCGCCGTTGCTTCAATTACGTCCAAAAAATATCATGAATACTTTGAACCTTTGCTGATATGAGAAAAATATAAAAACTAGAAAATGTAAGAAGCGCTGGGGAACAACATTATCGCCCAAAATTATTTTCGACAATTTTAGCAATGTATACGTCTCGAGGAAGGTGATGTCTCACAAATTGATGTCGTACTTCGTATCTTCGAACCTACTGGATCTTAAATCCGAAGTACGAAGCCTTCAGAAAGTTGCAACAAGTGGAAGACTGTTATTTCGGCCGGGCAGTTGGGTGTCAAAAAGTGATGTCAATGCCGTCACGGTGATATGCTTCAATTCTTGACAACAGCCTCCCTTCGTTTTCATGGTTCAAGGTCACATAGAGGGCAGTTTGTTGTCAAATTGAAAAGTAGTGTTGATTTGAATTGAAAAATATAATAAGGCGCAGCACCAAAATATGTAATCACCTAGTGCAAAATGTTAATTTTTTTAATATTTATTGGCGAAAATAATTTATCCTACATTGTTATAATTGGCGAAAATAATTTCGTGCGATAATATAGTTCCCCAGTGGCGCTGTTATTCAAGGTAAGGGCCATCCATACAAAAGTAGGCATAAGTATTTTTCATATTGTTCTCATATCAACAAAGGTTCAAACAATTCTTTGCATTTGGCCGATGAAATTGGAGCCAACAAAAGTTTTGAACCGTTTACATACTCAAAATTCGCGTCTTTTTTCATGAACTGACGCCATTTTGGATTTTTTTTAAGTGAAAAGTTGTGTTATCGATAGAGTTTTCTTTTCTTAAAATGTTGAGTCCTCAAACGTCTAAATCGAACTTGAGTTGACGAAGTTGTGTCTACTTTTGCATTGATGGCCCTTACCTTGAATAACTGCGCCACCTACATACAATTTCTAGTTTTTATATTTTTCTCATATCAGCAAAGGTTCAAAGAATTCATTATATTTTTAGACCCGCACGAAGTCCCTTAGGTCCATAGGTCGGTGCGGCACGGGAGGGTTTGCCTAAATTGCCATTTCGGCGATTTCAAATGACTTTGATCTAATAAAATTGTATGACATTCCTTAATATTCTATAAAATTTTAGTGTTTATGTAAATAAGTGTTTGTAACAGTTATTCTTTGCCAATGTCTATTCTTATAAGTGCGGGTTGACTTGACCTAGCGATATGTTTTTCGACGAAATTGAAGCAAAATTGGACTTTATAGTGCCAACAGAAGTTTTAGACAACGGCAGCTCCTCTGATCAATCTCGTCCGCTCTCAGCATGCGAACATAGTAAAATAACTTTGTTTTTAACACTCTACAATAATCAGCAATCTAATCGCTTTTATTCCAAAATAAGAGCGAAAGGACAACGTGCAACCCGACTACGTTTACAAATTTAAACGCTATAAGTTTTTAATTTAATTAATAATCAGAAAATTAAGTAGCGCCGAAGTCAGCCGCCGGTAAAAATCCTCAGCCGATGTAAGCCGCCGCCGACAGCTTAAAAAAGTTTAAGCGCCACCGCCGAAAAAAGTGGACCGGCACACGGGTCTACGCAATAGGCCCTCTTCGAAGAACTTTGTTCTTCGTACGGGCTAAACATTTCAGCCAATTCTGGCAAGAGACAGAAAGTTCTTCATTCGATTCACTTTTAGGAAATGTGACTAAATATCTGTAATGTAGAATAAAAACTTCTTATAACTGTTGACGTTGACTTTGTTTCCTAAAATTTATCATTCCATTATGTCCTCTTGACGAAAACATGAACAAAAAACTTTCGACAGTGCGATCCAATTTTTATACATAAGAGCGCGTACAGCTTTAGTTTCACTTTGGTGAAAATTTTGACACTTCTTTCATATTAAACCTGTCAAGATCGACATCAGTGAATTTTATCGAACTAAAGCTGCACGTGTATTTGACATTTGACATTTCCATGCGAGTAACACTGTGATGTGTAAACTTTGATTTCTTCACTCTGGCTAAAATGGCATAATTGTGTCTCGTTTACTCACACAGCACATTTAAAAGTCATCAAGTCATCAAGTCATAACTGTCATCTTTCATCTGGCGTGCCACATGCAATTTTACATATCAACGAACAAAGAGAACAAGAAGGTGTAACAAAAGTGTCGCGTGAAACAATGTCAAACTATTTGTATTTTGATTCCCCTGAACTCCGAATCGGTTCGCAATTATTAGCATTAAAATGTGACTTTGGTCCCATTCGTTCATAGTTTTTATTCAATATGAGCCAATATGAGCATTCTATCAGTGGTGCCAACATATCATTTCTCTATGGAAGAAACGAAAGAAACTTTATAATGTGAACGCTGCTCACTGTGTGCATAGTGGGCATAGTGTTACCCATTTTACCGTATTTTCCTCCCCAGTGTCACTATGACATTAGGCATCTCAAAATATTCTAATTTTTGTAATACGCGAATCTAATCGTTTGAAAACAAAATAAAAAATATTCCTAGAATGGGCAAAAAGAGTAAAAAGTAAGTGAAATGTGAATAGTTAGCAGCGGAAAGGTTTTTTAATTTTTATTTGTTCAGATCCAGACGTCGTGATTCGTCTTCGTCGGAATCAACGGATGATAGTTCAGCGTCCTCCGATTCTCGTGACAGAAGACGGAAAATGAAGAAACATTCTCGAGACTCATCAAGGCGGAGATCGAAAGACCGAAAATCATCGAGACGCAGATCATCCAGCAGCGAGTCTGATTCATCGGTTAAATTATTGCAGAAATTGGAAAGTAAACGCATGAAAGAAGCGGTAGAGCGGAAAAGACGAAAGGAGAATTTGAAGAAGTTGGAAACACCCGAAGAAAAGCGAGCTCGTCGTCTCAGGGAAAAACAGATAAAGGAAAATAAGCGTAGGGAGCGTATGGGATGGGACAATGAATATCAACATTACACAAATCAAGACAATCCGTTCGGCGATGCACATCTGACCTCAACATTCGTTTGGACGAAAAAATTGGAGAAAAAAGGTTTGAAAGGTATGCCAACGGAAGAGTTGGAAATCATCAATCGACAAAAACAAATGGAAAATAAAAGCGAATTGGAGAAAGTGAAGAAGCGGAGACAAGAACGGGAAATGGAGAGGTTGCAACGCGAAGAGGAAATGGTGCTGTTGCAGAGATCCCGAGAAGCAGCTCAGTTTGAGGAGTGGGAACGACAAGAAGACAAATTTCATTTGGAGCAAGCAAGACTTCGTAGTAAAATTAGAATTCAAGACGGCCGGGCGAAGCCAATTGATTTGTTAGCTCAGTACATTTCAAACCAAAGCCTCGAAGAATCTTTAGAAATGCAGATGCATGAGCCTTACACCTATTTGAATGGCCTGGGAATGAAGGACCTGGAAGACTTGTTAGTGGACATCAAAGTGTACATTGAATTGGAAAAAGGCCACAATCACGAATATTGGGAGGATTTGACAGTTATCGTTCAAGATGAGCTGCAGAAACTGAAAAAATTGGTTCTCGGTGGAGAGTACCATGCAACAGTTGGTCGTCGCGAGGGAATCCATCAAAGTGTAGCTAGGGATGTTACTGAAATATTTCGAGGGAAAACTACGGTGCAGTTAGAGGAATTGAAGAGAAAAATTGAGGCAAAGATCGATGAGAAAAGTGATGGTGTTGATATCGGTTACTGGGAGAGTTTGCTGTCTCAATTAAAGGCGCATATGGCCAGGGCTCGTTTGAAGGATAAGCATCAGGAGAACTTGAGATTAAAACTGGAGCAACTGAAGAAAGAGCAGGAACCCTCCAGTGATCACCATCAACAATACGACGATCCTCAACCATCTACCTCTAAGTCAGTGAATGAAACTGTTACGAAGGACGAAAGTGGAGAAAATAGTTCCGAGGACGATGATATTGCTGACTCAACAGAAGATCCATCGGAAAATGTTCTGGCCGACTGTTTCACATTGTACGAACAAGGATTGTATAGTCCTATCTACATCAACGAAGAGACATTGGACAAGGACATTAAAATTGTGAACGAGGAAGACGATGAAGCAATCATTGAGAACCTCCGATCACGATTACTTCAGGCCCAGGAGGATGACGATCCTTACTCCAAAGAAGAAATTCGAATGGCTAAAGAAGCTCGCAAGGGCATGGGTGACGATGAGGCAGAGTTTTCAGTCGAAACGAAACTTGACTCGCAAATTTATTTATGGTCCGACAAGTATCGACCGCGCAAACCTCGATACTTTAACCGTGTGCACACCGGATTTGAATGGAATAAATACAATCAAACCCACTACGACATGGACAATCCGCCACCGAAAATCGTGCAAGGATACAAATTCAACATTTTTTATCCAGATTTGATTGACAAAAGTTGTACGCCCCAGTACTTTTTGACGCCCTGCAACGATAACAAAGATTTCGCTTTGCTGAGGTTTCACGCTGGCCCACCGTATGAGGACTTGGCTTTCAAAATTGTTAATCGAGAATGGGAATTTAGTTACAAACGTGGATTCCGATGCCAATTTCAGAATAACATTTTTCAGCTTTGGTTTCATTTCAAAAGATATCGATATCGTCGATAATGCTCATGTAGAAATTGTGGTTTTCATTTTGTAAATTTTTTTATTAGTTTCGTAAAAAACTATATGAATAAAACAACTGCGAAAGTAACTGGATTTTTTCTCAATTTCAATTTCTGACTTCAGGTGAAGACTTTCAGCCTAGTGCGAGTAGGAATTTCGAATTTTTCTTGCTGATACTAATACAGTTTTTTGCTTGGCGACAGCTCGATAAATTGTCCCAGTAATTTTTAAATTCCATATT
This sequence comes from Pseudolycoriella hygida, assembly GCA_029228625.1. Lineage (NCBI taxonomy): Eukaryota > Metazoa > Arthropoda > Insecta > Diptera > Sciaridae > Pseudolycoriella > Pseudolycoriella hygida. Next base: position 181,529,939 of record CM055403.1, on the reverse strand, counting down.
TCGTTTCCTGTGAATTACCTGTTTCGTTAATGAGCACGGGACTCCCGTGAATGGCTCCGGACCGATGGGCTTATACCTGGCGCCCCTCCTAGCTAGTGCATCAGTTCTTTTGTTGCCTTCAATTCCGCTGTGTCCTGGAACCCAGATAAGATGCATAGAGTTCACCTGGGCTGCATTATTCAGAGCTTCCCAGCATTGTAATGTAAGTGCAGAATCAATTTTGAATGAGGAATTTTTCAACGGAAAAAAATTCAGCGAAAAAAAATATTGGCGAAAAAAAAATTCCCGGCGAAAAAATAATTTCAGCGAAAAAAAAATTTCAGGGGAAAAAAAT
>CM055403.1:181489856-181523552 GCA_029228625.1 Pseudolycoriella hygida | reverse complement strand
GAGACGCTAGAAACTGTCGAAAACTGGATGACAACGGCGGGGCTGAGGCTGGCCCACCAGAAAACTGAGATCATGCTAGTAAGTAACTGCAGAAAAACCGAACGAATCATTTTGAACATTGACGGGGAAGAAATCACAATCACTCGCCATGTGGACTACACGGGCGAAAAGGCAATGAAAGCCACCGCAGCGTTGGCCAGAATAATGCCAAACGGCTTTGGACCGCGCAGTAGCAAAAGGAGGCTCCTTGCAAGTGTCACCCTATCGATATTGCGCTACGGGGCACCAGCGTGGATACAGGCGCTAGATGCGAAGAGGAATCGGAGAAGGCTTAATAGAGCCCAGAGGCTGGCAAGCATAAGAGTAGCAAGCGCATATCGAACAATATCCTTAGAAGCGGTATGTGTTATAGCCGGGACGATGCCCATATGCATAACGCTGACAGAAGACAGTGAATGTCATAGAAAGAAGAGAATAGAGGGTCAAACTACCAAAACAGTTAGGACGAAATTAAGAGCCGAATCACTGAGACAGTGGCAGCAAGAGTGGGACTCCTCGGATAAGGGAAGGCGGACCTATAGACTCATACCAAAAATAACGACATGGGTACAGAGAAAACATGGAGAGGTTAATTTCCACCTGACACAGTTTCTGTCTGGTCACGGATGCTTCAGGAAGTACCTGCACAGGTTTGGATTCACGGAGTCACCTTTCTGCACGACATGCGATAGTCAGGAAGAGACTGCGGAGCACGTGTTATTCGTCTGCCCCCGCTTCGAACAAGAACGAGGAGAGCTGTTGACTGTGAGTAGGCCAGATGTAAGTGCCGAAAACATAATATCGGAGATGTGCCGCGATGAGGAGGTGTGGATAGTGGCGGATAATGTAGTTGGCGAATAATGACGAAGCTGCAAATTGCATGGAGAGACGATCAAAGAAGACTGGCAGTTGATCTGAGAGAGTAGGTGCGAAAGCACAGCTCCTCCCGAAGTAATGCTGTGAGGCGGTTCCGGGGAGAAGAGAGCACGAAGACTAAGGAAGGAGGTTTTAGTTGGTAGGTCATTGAAGAATGGAATCCAACACTACCTTGGTTCAGAAAGACCGGGTGTCTATGAAGATTTCCTCACCCTTATAAAAAAAAAAAAAAAATGAGGATGTGGGCACCAGTCTCAGGAAAAGGTTCATAAGAGTTCTGCTTGCGATGCTGATGGGTGTGTTAACAACGAGTTGTTGAATGTTTGACTGGTCCTACGAATATGACAATGGTAGATATCTGCTGTAATCTTTACCCAAAATTTTTACTTCAACCTATAGAGTATTGTTAGTTAACATTAACAATGTTAGTTAAGTTAACTCCATTATTAGGTAGCGATTAATCGATAGGCGACCCTTCCTGTCGGTCCGTCCGTCCGTCTTTACACGTTCACCGAGGACTCACCGATGATTCACAGTGAAATCACCGATAATTCACAGCGAAATTACCGATTATTCACAGTGAAATAACCGATTATTCACAGTGAAATCACCTATTATTTACAGTGAAATCACCGATGATTCGCAGTAAGGTAACAGATGACTCACAGTGAAATCACCGATGATTCACAGTGAAATTACCGATTATTCATAGTGAAATAATCGATTGTTCACAGTTGAATCACAGTGACATCACCGATGATTCACAGTGAAATAACCGATTACTCACGGTGAAATCATCTATTATTCACAGTGAAATCACCGATGATTCGCAGTGAGATCACCGATGATTCACAGTGAAATCACCAATGATTCATAGTAAAATCACCGATGATTCACAGTGAAATCACCGATTATTCACAATGAAATCACAGATGATTCACAGTAGAATTACATATAATTCACAGAAGAATTACCGATAATTCACAAAAGAATCTTGGATGATTCACAGGGAAATCACTAATGATTCACAGGGAAATTACCAATCATTCATAGGGTAATCACTTATAATTCACACCTGAAACATCAGTGATTCACCGGGGAATCACCAATGATTCACTTTGAAATCACAGATGGTTCGCCGGGAAATCACCTTTGATTCATCGGGTGAATCACCAATGACTTTCCGGAGATTCACAGGTGAATCACCTATAAATCACAAATAATTCACTGTGGAATCACTCATGCTTCGGTCATATATGATTTGTCATCGATGAATGGAATGGAAGTACACTCTATAGATACTTTCCTATACCCATTATAGAGGTTTATTATCACTCTTTTCACTAATTATTCCCAAGGGCAACATAGAGCTTCAGTTTGGCAGTACCTCGTATCCTCAACAGACAAATTTTCCCGTCGAACCCATTCGCTACTTCCCTTCTTTTCAAGAAAATATTGTTTTTCACAAAAAAAATCTGGTGGTTCTCACTGGCTCATGAACTTTTTCAGCTATTCAACTAAAAGAAAGTTAGAGCCGTCAGAAACGATCATTTATTTAGTCCAACATCTCCTTTCTTCCTTACAATTTTTTACTGTCAAGTTTCACTAAAGGTTAACTTTTCTACACATGTCAACGATACTCAGGCGAATAGGTGACAATATTTTAAAATGGTCATTTCCATAATGGAGAATTTTCATACAAAATCGAAAGCTAGTCAGTAAAACTTAAAAGCTACAAACCTTCAAAGCTCAACGACGGTTGAGCTAGTCTAGCAACAGCTTAAGAAAATAGAAAATACACGAAAATTTACTTATGAAAATAGATTTTAAAGATTAATGGCGTAGCGCATCCAGCTGGGAGAAGTTAGCTGCGTATAGGCCTGGTTGGAGAAGGCCAAGACCCTTAAAGGGTTGTAGTTCCGGTTAAGTACGTAAGTAAGTAAAGTCATCTAAGGCCATTCTGTGGTTATACGAGGCTGTGATCCGACCCGTGATGAGTCACGGTTCTGTAATAGCGGCCAAGACTGGACGTGGAGAAAGCGAAGGAAAGACTGAGTGAGATACAAAGGCTAGTGTGCATAAGCATAACTGGAGCTATGAAGACCACGGCCACCGCGGCCTTGGAGACGCTGTTAGCGATACCGCCTTTGGACTTAGTAATTAAGGCCAGAGCTTTCGCCACTGCGGATAGGATAGAGCAGTCAGACTTATGGGCCCCGTACTTCTGTTTAGGGCATGGCAGAATTAGGGACGTTATTTCGGACATGATTTTTGACATGCCAAGGGACCGGGTGGCGCCAGTAACTGACTTCACTAGGCGTTTTGAAGCGATATTTCCGAGCAGGCAGGAATGGCTAGATGGGTGGCCAACCTGTTTGCCTAGAAATGCGAAATTGTTTTTCACTGATGATCCAAGGCCGTAGAAAGAGCAGGAGCTGGAATATACGATCCAGACACTGCACATGGCCGTTGGTTCCATTTGGGCAAAACTTCCAGTGTCCTCCAGGCAGAGGTGTACGCACCTCTCATGCGAGCTCAAGAATCACTGCCGGCGGAGACGCCACGTCTACCAATACCCCAGGCACTATGCAATGATGCATTAAGCAACTGGGTGCGACGGAGACACGCAGAACGCTGGGAAGCGTATGAAGGAGGCGCGCATACGAAGCGATTCTTCCCGAAACCTGATGAAAGATGGGCCAAGGACCTTATCAAAATGGACCGTGATCGTATCAGAAGGGTAGTAGGGGCATTGTGGGCATTGTGGGCTGAACCGACACCTGAATAAGATGCGGTTGTCGGAGACCCCAAGATGTTCTTGCGGATTAGAAGAGAAAACTGGCATACACGTGATATGTGATTGCCTTAGATTCCTCGAAATGAGACTGTGAGACCATCTGAGGCTATCAAATGTGGACGTCTCATTTTTGACCGATTCTTGGAAGCGAGAGGAAGGCTCACATAATGATTTATATGATGAATGGGAAAAGGAACAAAGGATCCCAGGATCTGTGTTTCAAGACCAACAATAGGTCGTCCCAAACTGATAAATCTAAGTAAAGCGATACACAAGATGTAAAAACTCTCCAAAATCATAGTCATTTCCATGGTGAAAATTACCAATATATGGGTAAAGTAGTTGTTGCTGCAAATTCATTGTATTTAAGTGTTTATTTTGAAGTGTAATTATAAGAATCTGAAAGATTTTTTTTGTGCCACGACTGGGATCCGAACCCAGAATCTTCACCTTGCTGGGATCCCAGTCGTGACACAAAAATTTTCTTTCAGATTTCTCTGCAAAAATATCATTTTTCTCAAAATATAAATTCGTATTTCGTTCACTTTAGTCACTCATTGTATTTATTTAGTTTTGAGTCGTAACGTGAATTGTAGCAATTTAATTCAAGAAATGATTGCTGTAAGGTGTAACAAACCAAAAAAAATGTGATGAATTATTTCATGTAAAAATCACATTTCTGTTTTGTGTTACTTTGCTTGCTGAAAGCTCTGATGAAAGCCGTCGTGAATATTTTAACGATTCACCAGTGAATCTTATCGGACTGAAGCTGACGCACTCTTCGACACCCCACCACCACCACTGTGCCCACCGCACACATTTTCAAGCAAAAATAGATCTACAACTTGTTTAAGTTTATACACGCCCAGACGTCTTTCGATGGATAAAAGAAGAAAACTTTGAAGGATAGTGGGTTTATCTTTCTTATATAACTTAATTTTTCAACAAAGCAAATCCAATGAATACATCTAAACCATTCAAAGACTTTTTCTTAGTAAATCACATTTTTCAACTTGTTTGAAGAGCAAGAAATAAAGTAAATATATATTTAGACATATAGACTTTTTTACGATGTCAATCAAACCGGCGATGCAAAGGTAATTCAGTTTCTTTGTAATTTTGTCCTTCCATCTACCCACAGCATTTTTTTATACTTATCAATACCACTAACCTTATTAAATCAAGCAGAGTATCAGCAGTGAGGACTTGTCGCGTTACAGGCTGAGTTGTATTTTGCAGTGATTTTGATGTCTTAAATGAATCACCAGGTCGTATTGCTGATACTAAGATAATACCGAGAATAACGGCACTCACTGTTGTGGTTAAATAGTACACTATTGATCTGAAAACAGTAAACAAATTGAAAGAACGAGCAGCGGACATTCTGTACATCATTTTATTACCTGCTAGCAATTTTTCCAGACATACTTAGATCTAATGAACCTATCGCACTAGTTATAGATGCTACAAGTAACGGTACTATCAGACACTTAAGCATCCTGAAATTAGATGTATTTTAACGAAGTGGCGCTAGATTTAGTCACCGTTCGTCAATAGTCTTTTCAGGCTATTCTTATTACAAAACGAGATTTCATTTCATTCGTTCACCGGGAATGTAATAACCTCAAATAAACTATTGGCATAAGGTGGCAAATATCTTCAAAAAGAAAATTGTAGTACGGTAGGGTACAGCCACTAAAAATTATTATTATTTTTCAGTGACAAATAACACCCACAGTTCTGCCGTGCAAATCATAAAAACCTTGAGATGAAAGAAAGAAAAGATTTCGTATGAAAAAGTCCATACAAAATCTTTTCTCTCTTTCATCGCAAGGTTTTTATGATTTGCACGGCCGAGTTGTTTAAGTCACCAACCACTTCTTATAAAATTGCAATTTACCTTAAAAACAATTCGCCAGGGTATGCTATATACATAACGTCTCTTGGTGACCATCCTGTTGTGACTTCTTTTATGATTAGACCGATGCATGTGCCACCAACAACACCCACAATTGTGAGAAGTGTTAATAGATTTTCTTTGAAAAATGCTTTCCATTTTGAATTAACTGGCATCTTTTGTAGGTGAATGTATGTGGATGATGGATGGCGGCTGGTATGGTCTTAAGTAAGATATGCATAAATAAATAAATTATTTTCAAGTTGTGTCAACCTAACTTAAGAACGATCTTAAAAAAATTTTGTTTTAAGCCAAAAAAAAGTTCAGAAGAAATTGAGGGCCGTTCATGCACGCAAAAATCGACGTTTTTGAGACCCTCCTCCCCCTGTCACACAAGCTCGATCCCCTTCCCCCGATTTGTAACGTTACGGGAAAAAATATTTGAAAGCCATAAAAACTCCACAAAGACGTCTTTTATTTGTGAGAATCGTCAATCATAAGGGTAGTATCACTCCATCCAAGTTCGAAATCAAAAAGTAATTTAAGTGAAAGTTGTAGACGGTAGCGAGTATTTTATGGCAAAATACTTTTCAATTTGACATCAGGCTGCGTACTTTGAGCCATAAAAAAGGAAGCTACGTGGTGTCACAATTTTGATTATATCACTGTGACTGTAAGGAATACGGATACAGCTATGATTTCGCTCTCATGTGCCTGGCGAAGCAAACAGAGCTACACACGAGCGGTGAAGGTCGGGCGCCAAACGGTCCAGCCGCTTTCGAGTATTTGTAAGAATTACAGAATACACTTCATTTGTAAAGGTTAGAGTTATTAAAAAAGAATGAAAATTGAAGAAAATTGTAAATTTCAGTCAAACATTTTCAAAAAGTTTGCGTAATGTAACACGCGTCCAGACCAACCCTCCCCTCACACTCTGCGACGCTAGCCAGAAACTCCCCACCCTCAGAGCATGACAATTTTGATGGACGCGTAGAACAAATTATGTATAAACGATGCACGATTCTTCATAGTTTCTCCAGCATTTAGAGATGACGGAGGATTTTTCATGTTCTGTCATCATTATTCCATCATTTTTAAGACAAGTGTACATCAAAGTTGTATAAAGTTTATACATTTAAGTTATTATTTATTTAACGTGAGACTTATTTGAATTATATTATATTAATTATAAATTTTTATCAGTTACAAGGTGTAAGTTAGGGGTCGTGCACATATGACGTCACGTTTGCTATAAAAAATGAGTATCCATAAAACGGTCATAACTTAGTCAAGACAGCAAATTCTGTTTATAGGACTCTGGCTACCCCCCAAAATAGGGAGTGTATTTGGGGGGGCAGCCGGAGTACTATAAGCAAAATCTCTTACCAGTTTGGAGATATAGACTTTGTGGATTTTATAGCAAGCGTGACGTTATATGTGTACGACCCCTTATGAGTTATAAATTTTTATAAGTTATGAACTAAGTTATAAGTTTTGAAACTGATCAGTACTGATCTCTATAAGTTTTGCAACTGACCCGTATCAGTTTTGAAATTGATCAGTACTAATTTGTATCATTTTGGAACTGATCAGTACTGCTTCAGATTAGTTTTGAAACTGATCAGTTATTATAACTTGTAGCTTATAACTTATAAAAATTTATAACTTAAAACGTAGACATATAACTTATAAGCTATAGCTATATGGTGAGTCATATTGATTTGAAACGGCATTCGAATTTGAACCACAATAACCAAAGAAACTATACAAATAACGACGAATCATTGAATTGGAACGTTCGAAATCGTCTAGTTCCAAATCAAAATTTGCCTGTATTTTAGATAACAACAAAAACCCTTTTTAAAAGGAAAACGTGACGCCAGTCCTCGTCTCTTCTTCCAAAATAACTGATATCAATTTGAGTGACGCTTACAGCTTCGGAACGCAAAAAATTCTTTTGAAAGAGAAAAAACTTCCGGCGAAAAAAATTTTCAGTGAAAAAAATTTCCGGCGACCTGTCGAAAAAAAATTTCAGGCGAAAAAAATTTCCGGCGAAAAAAATTCAGGCGAAAAAATTTCCGACGAAAAAATTTTAAGCGAAAAAAAAATTTCGGCGAAAAAAGTTTCCAGCGAAAAAAAATTTGCGGCTAATAAAGTTTCCGGCGAAAAAAAATTCCGACGAAAAAAATTTCCAGCGAAAGGAAATTTTCGGCGAAAAAATTTCGTTCTCGAGCACGAGCCAAAAAAGTCGGTTTTCACACAAATGGCTCTGGAACTAACTAACTAACCCACTAATTAGCCCACTAACTAACGTAGGATGTTTCCGTTAACTTTGGCTTCTATGAAATAGCACATTTTGTATGGAAAATGACGATTTTCTAAAGGTCATGTCTTCTGATCCACTGGACCGATTTTAATAAGTAAAACGTCGATTGCAATCAAAATTTTACGTAGAATCCGAAAAACTAGGTCTCAGGGGGTACGACACAAGGGAAAAAAGTCAGAACTTAGCTTAGTTCCGACGCGCCGTCTACGAAAAAAATTTTTCGCATCGCTACCGCGCGCTCATGATTTGGAACGCCTTGCACGGAGGCCCATGTCGTTTCATTTTGAAATCATTCCAAATCAACGAGTAAATTAGCCCAAGCTCTCTAATGTTCTAGAGATGTTTAATTTAGAAATTATTTGAATCTTACAGGAGAACTTGTCATTCCCCCACATCGGTTCTCTCGTTTTCGCTTACGCAATAAAGTATTATATTGACTATTGACGTTTGAGGGGAAATCCCGGCAAGACTCGATGTTCCCTTCAAATGTCAATAAAATACTACTACCTCCAGTGATAAAAAGTAACCTAAGGATCCATTTCGTGCATGAAAAGTGAAGTTTTTTAAACTCAATTTCATATTGCAATTCGATTGAATAATATTGTCGAATCAGCTTCACTGTGGTGTGTAATGACTACTATATTTGCCCTCATGGGCGAATAGCATCGTCCTTTTTTAATGTTGTTTTGTAGACATCTGAACCCACTCTAAGGTCTTTACTACTTTAATAAGCTGCCTTAAAATTACTTTTTCTATAAAGTTTATCAAGTTTCTGCGTTGTATACACACTGATTTTTAGAATACACTTAAGCTTCACAAATCACGAGAGCTTTTATGTCTCCTTCTTTTGTTCTCTGTATGCTCTGCATCTTTCATAAACGTTTATTAAGATTTTCGCATCTGAATTGAACAACGAAATTTTGTTTATTTTTTTCTCTGCAAATTTTGTTACTGGAGTATTCAGTGTACAAGACTTTGTTGCTGAAAAGCTTTTCATGTCCATAACCTTTCACAAAAAGATTTCTCTGGGCTTTGGGATGTAATTAGTGCCTACTATGAACTTATGACTCATCAATGTATCAATACGTTTAGAGGGTAATCTCTTTTCAATAGAAAATGTCAGCTTTTCAACCTACGAAAGACCATTTTATTTGATAAATGATATTTCGTATTGTTACATGTTCTGAACTCCACAAACCGTTAATTAAGATATTGAAAATGTGATAATTTTTATACATCGTTTGCTGAGACAAAGATTCTCGACCCTTTATTCGAAGATTTTTTCTCCTCTTGGGCCAAATTATTTTTTCTGTACCTTTAACATTTTCCCCAAACTCTTCAATCCTACTTGATTGTGCAATTCACCTCGATCTTTGTTGTTCAGTAATGCAAAATAAGAGATTTTTACCAACGGCTTCTTTGAAGTTGTCATTACGAAACTTCCTCGTATTTCCGCAAAACAAGCTAAATTTTGTCAAAAACATAACATAGCTGCATTTCTGAACGCGTGAATTAAATGCTATGTGCAAGCTTCGCTTTGCACTTCATTCCATGCGTGCGGAATGAAAATTCTTCGTTTCATCGATTTTCTGGGACCATCGGCGTCCTTAACATTTTATAACACATCGCTTGCATAAAATCAGAAAGTCGCCGTTTCCTGTAATAAATTCCACACAACTTCTTGCTTTTTCAGCTCATCACTAGAGTGGGACATACATTCGTATCAGAGAGCGTTCACTTTATGTACTTGATATTAGGATGAAGAGAGATAGAAATAAAGTTATTCTGAACCCTTATGTTACGGCAAACAAACAACATTAATTGACAATTTTACTTGCTCTCATATGCAATAATACTTACATATCTGCCCTAATTTGCATAAGAAACTTAGTGCGAAAGAAACAAAAAACTTTGTGTGGAATTTTGTATAGATTTTTTTTCTCTTTTTCGCACTAAGTTTCTTATGCAAATTACGGCAGATATGCATACAGAAAAAATGATTACAAGTGATTTGTGCCATCTGTTCGCAATCTATAAGAAGCTAAAAAATTACTTTCGCCAAGATCTCTACTTGCGAAAATATTTCACTAAACATAATCTGCTCCAAATGTCAGAATTCTCAATTAAGTTAGTGTGCTTCAAATGTCAAGTGTATAGAATGTGGTGCCATCTATTTTCGTTAAGAACTGCCTATACATACGTTTTGTACAAGTGTTGTGAAAGCGTATTCACCGCAAGGGGCTGTATACAATTGGACAGACGACACATCGGATGCTCTGTACCAAAATTTTTAAAAAAGATTTTACTTTGGCGTGTGCTGCACTGGTTCAGCGCGTTTGTGGAATTTATGTTTCCTTCTCGGTATCCAAATTCGATTTTCACATATTTCCCGGTATCCAGCATATTTGACCAGATTTTCCGATTTTAAAGATAGGGTTGCATACAAACTTGTTAATAAGCCATGGATCAAGATTAGAGAACTTCAGATTTGCCAACAAAGGTAGCAACATAAACTGAAACACTTTTGCAAGGCACTCTGATGTCCCATACAAATTTATCGTAAGCATTTTTGTTTCTTTCTTTATTGGCAAATCTGAAGTGCTCTATTATCAGCGCCAAGGCCAACTTTAACTTAAAGTATGCATATGAAAACACGAGCGGAGCGAGCGAAATTTTTTAAAATATTTTTTTCAATTTTATTTATAAAATTAAACTAAAATTTAATATTTTGTATATTTTTGTTTGTTGTTTATCAGGAAAAAATGCAAATTGATACTTTCACAGTGTTTTTTTCGAGTTATCCTCGGATATTTTCAGAAACTTCTTGTGCTTCACTTCAGGGACTTTCTTTTCAAAAAATAGGGACTGAAACCAAACCCAACGAAAACAGAATCGATAACATGACACCTCAATAATCACCAAGCGAATTATAAACTGAAATTGTCTCTGCGGAAAAATTGTGGAACACATCAGCCATTCAAAATATGTCGGCGATACTTTGGACCGGTCTGTCACGTACAGAAAACATTGCGAAAAAACGGCGGCTAAAACAAAATCGCGAACCACGTGGGGCGCGAACGCTGAGACTATGCGCACATCAGCGACTGCATTTGTTTTCTCCGTCGCGGAGTACTGCAGTCCGGTATGGCTAAATAGCGCACATACCAGCAAAGTTGACATTCAGCTCAACGATACGTTCCGGACTATTAGTGGAGCAATCAAATCAACTCCCGTAGAATGGCTTTCGGTACTGGCGAACATAGTTCCACGTCATATACGTCGGCAACATGCACTGTCGAAAGAGTATCATGCAAAATCATCAACTACCTCACCTCACCAGAATATGGAGCTACATCAAGGTTCAATACTGGGCCCATTTTTGTTCATACTTTTTATTAACGACCTTTTCTCTTCGCTATCATCTTGTTACGGATTCGCGGATGACCTCAAATTATATAAATCTGTCAAGAATAAATATGATTGTGAAATGCTCCAAGACGATTTGGATAAAATAGCGAGGTGGTGTATCGAAAACAAAATGTTACTGAATCTTAAGAAATGTGCCGTTTTATCACTTACTCACAGTATCGACAAGATAATTTTCGATTATGGTCTGGATAATGTGATAATTGATAGAGTTTCATCTATCAAGGATCTTGGAGTTATTATAGACGACAAATTATCGTTCACCGAACATGTCGAGATGATCTGCAGGAAATCTTTACAAATGCTTGGGTTCATTTTCCGTTGTGGCAAATACTTCCGTCATAAGTCAAGTCTACTGTCACTTTACAATGCACTCGTTCGAAATCGTTTAGAATATTGCTCATCGGTCTGGAGTCCACAATATAACAACGCTATTGACCGAATTGAAAGAATTCAAAAGAAATTTACAAGAATGTTTTATTATAAATTCAATTTGGAACATCCACGTCCTCATTATGATGTACGATTGCAAAATCTTAAAATGCACTCTTTGGAATCCAGGCGGCTGGAAAACGATGAAATCACACTTTTCAAAATCATACATAACTTTATTGATTCAAAATCGTTAAAGCAACGCTTATCGTATCATAGACCGATCAGGATCACTAGACGCAATCAGTTCCAAATCACTAATAACCAAGTGAATGACCATCGGAATCAAGTATTCTATCTACCTAAGATGTCAACAAATTATGAAGCCAATGCACCTATAAATAGAATCCAAAAAAACCATGACTTTTACTTTTCTACGGTGAATATATTTGATAGTAGAATTTCAGTTTTTAAAAAACGAATAAGAAATTTTTTTGAGTACTAACCTTGTCTTAGCTATATTTCTGATTGAATTTCTGATTTAATTTTTGATTTAATTTGTAATGTAAATATTTAAAATTTATTTAATGTAAATATCTAAGATGAACATGTTATTGGGCCATCGGCCTGTTTGTTTATCTATAAAAATTCAATAAATAAAATAAATAAATAAATAAATCATTTGAGCCGACTGGTGTCCAGAAGACCGTCGTTTAAAACCGCAATCAGACTACAAGAAACTGATTTTATTGCATTGGATCGGTAGCATGAAGAGTCGCACTTCCGAAATCGCAACAAACTTATTTCTGATCCGACGGTTCGCCTACCTGGTTTCAACTTGCCGAGAAAAGAATGGGTAACACTGAATCGCATCCGTACAGGACATGGAAAGTGTGGTCATAAAATGTATATTTGGAGAATGACTGATAATTCAGGGTGTGACTGTGGCGCTCCGAGCCAGACAATGATACACATCGCTTCTGAATGCGCTTTGAGAGCGTTATCGGATAATATTAAAGATGTACACGAAGTCGCGACAAGATTGGTTTAACTAAGCTTGATTCACAACTCTAAAGACAAAAAAAATGTGATAAAATTCCTGACGAAAGTAACTTAACTGTGATATATGTATATAGTTTATAGTGAAACTTTGTGAAAAACACATACGCTAAATATATATAAAAAGGGACTTTTTTTCAATCACTTTTTTCATAGTTTAATTTTTGAGCACAAGACTTTTATTTTGATGTATATTTTCCAGAACAGAACGCTAAGTTCAGCAATGAAAATTTGTTGACATGTGGAAAATATGTGAACAAGTCCCACGGTCCGTTACTTTCTCATTATTTTCATTTTAATTTTTCATAAAAAACTTGCAGCTGTTTCCGCTTTTCGTTACCTTTAGCGAACATTTCCGTTATTTCATGCTTTCAGCCATTTGCCGTTATCTAGTCATTTTACATTTTCCAGCTATTTTCCGATTTTAATTAATTTCCCACATTTTTGTTATTTCCAACATTCTTCCCATTTCCAAATTTTCAGTCACTTCACAACTTATTGTAATTTCCCGATTTTTACTCTACACTTGTCAAAAACAGTTTCGAAACCTCATATCACAAAATTGATCCCTCAGAACGTAATCTACTATTAATTTAGCACAAGACAGTAATCGAGTGTTGAATAGTAAAATTTTACGACGAACTTGTCAGAGGTTGCATCATTAGTTAAAATTCACTTGTATTGCCGTAACACAAAACCAATTACAATGCGTTTGGTCTTCGAACAACTTTTATCAATCAGAACAATTCCAATTAATTACGTTAATGATTCCATCCATAGTAATGTTCGTTTTTATATCAAGTTAATGTAATTTAAAGCAAAGACAGGTGATCAAACAAACAAGGCTTGCGAAAAGTGTTTTTAATTTTGTAAATTGCTAAGATAAACATTTAAACAAATTGAAAACTTTAATGGAAATGTTAATGTCTAATCGATAAATAAATAATAGAAAACAGTAAAGTGTACAGCTTAAAAAAATGGCAAATGGAACGAAGTTTGCAACCAGTACGTAGTTGAAACTTCATTCAGTTCGCAGCCCGATTGTTCACCTGGGTAACGAATTTCATCCCTTTCACTCATTCATTGTGATTTATTTTAACACGAGACAAAACACATTCGTTCCCCAGGTGACATGGTAGCGACAATGTATGGGTTACCGATGGAATCATCCTTTTGATGTTTTAAGGGGAACTCAATTTTTATAAATGTGAAACACACACAACTTAAACTTCTCAGACCAGAACAACAAACACAACATTCGTTTTTGCATAGCAAAAGGGCTGAAGTAAAAGTGGGAATCACGTTTAAAGTTTGTAGCCTGTGGAAAAAATAATGGCTCAGATTACATTAGGGGCCATTCAAATAGTGCGCACGCTTTTTTGGGGGGAAGGGGGCTCGAGAAAAGCGACCACTCCATACATTTTGAATTTTTTCTTCATTAATTTTGGGTCCAATGGGGAAAGGGATTAACAGTCTGAAAGTTTTTTTTTGTATATCTGTCGAATCTTTTGGGTGAGTTCACGCTTTAGTATTCGATCATTATGAACACATACACACAAACTTCCATCCTCCCTCCACATAACTCACTGAAGGAAATTCGAACAGTCGACCGAGTCGACCTCACAACGTCAATATTACCTTTAAGTTAATGTAATCCGTAAAATCTCAAGAGTTTATGTAAAACTGGGATGTAATTAGAATGCAGCACTTAATCCAATACTGTCACCAATTATTGCAATCATTTTTCTCATGGATTCCGCACAAATTCACTCCAATAAACAAATGATTCCATTATTTTTTCACCTCTCTTTTCATGTGTGTTTTGCGGTTATTCTTCAACATTCGAGGAGCTTTTAAGCATTGTATGAAAGTTTCTTTTTCGTATATTACAAAACGTATCCGACAGTTTTGTTTTAAATTTTCTCCCCTATCAGTCACTCTAACCCTTCCATCAAAAAATGTAAGATTGTGATAATATCACAATTGAATTTAGTTTATATTTCGCGACCAAAAGGACACTGTCTTGTTCTACTACACGAGTTTTATTATACGAAACAAATACACAACTTTACCATAAAGCTTTCGCATCGACGATCAAAATACAACTGATTGATAGGAAGTTAGTGAAATGCTTGCAAAGCGTTCAAAATTAATCTCTCATGTTTCACATGACTATCAAAACCGGATGGTAGCAATTTCAGCATTAATTTTCGTTTTATATTTAGGGCGGCTGTATGGATTTCCAACATGAGTGGAAAATCATTTTTAATTATAGACAGTCATTCGACAGAGCATTGGATGAAAATTGGTGCCTAGAATGATTAAAAAATATCTTCTCGTTTTCATATTGATTTCCATAAAATTGAATCCAAGAATGGATTAAATTAACGATAGCCGAGATAGAGTTTCCTTTATTCGCACATCATATATACCTATTCGCTTTTCCAATACTATGCATTCATATGCATTATCGTAGTAAATGCTATCTTTATGATTTCGTAGTGACCCTGTATTGCTGACAACAGGGGAGAACACGTCATTCATTCAAAGTTTGTTGTTTTGTTTATTTATTTAAATTATATATAAAATAAATGGGCAGCAATTGACGAAGTTCATAAATTTAAACCAAAGCTGCAGGTCCGAACTGGCAACAAGTACAGCTTCGTAGTCGAATTCGCCTTTTTAGAAAACAATACAAAAATTTGTCTCGTCGGCCAATGCCAAATTATGCGATCCAATTCACCAAATTCTTTCGATTGGAAAATTTGACTTCTTTAGGAAAAGCTTAGGAACAAAAGAAGCTTTCTCAAGCTTTTTTTTTTTAATTCGTATTTTCAAATCGGAAAATATTTGTCGTTTGACATATTGTAAATTCCGTCATGAAATTTTGTATATTTGGACATAGGCCGACGCCGCGTGGCACCAAAAGAGTTGATAAAATTGCTGTTATGATGACGCAAGTCTAATTGATTAAACACATAAAAAACAAAACTGGTGTGTACCATCACGATCTTAAGAAAATATTCCATTTAAATCTTCCATGATCCAGTGTTAAGGGAATATGTGTATGGGGCCATTTCATTTGTATAATTCTTTTGTTTCTGCACTGGAGATGAGCGGGCGGGAGGGGATTTCAAATTACGCCCGTGCCCGATAGGAAATGGGCAGGGCAAAAATTTAACGGGTACATTTTTGGGCGAGCAATTTTTTTTTAAATTTAGGGCTAGGGCAGGGTGGGTACGGGCACAAAGTTAATTGGCGACATACCCGACTTAAAATTTAAATAGCCTAAAATGGACTAAAACAATTTCAACTCAATTTCTGAAGGTGTGCTAGGGCAGAATTTGAGGAACGGGCAGATTCGTGCAGGAAATTGACGGGTACATTTCGGGGCAGACATTTTTTTAAATTTCAGGCGCTCGGGCACAAATTTCACGGGCACCATTTGTGGTGTTTTTTTTTTCAAAGTTTAGGCTAGGGTAGGGCAGGCACTGACAGCAAAAAAGTGGTGCCTGCTCATCTCTATTCTGCACTAAAGGCAACTGATACACACGCCTAACACAACTACACTTATGTGAATTTACAGTATTTTTACCCGAAAGTCTTGCCTTACGAGTGGTGGGAATATAGATAGATAGATATATTAGTGGATGGCAGCTACCCCTTGTACCTAATCCTCCATAGCGCCTGTTGCGCGTCCCACAGAAAATTACATTCTATTAGTTGAGCGCAGAAACTCCATTTTACGTTTAGGAGACACGCTCCAAACGTTGTTTTCTGAAAGTATGAAGCTTCTGAGGATCTTATGTCTTTTTGTGATATGTGCTGGGCATTTGAATAGATAATAACGGGCTGTTTTTATCTCGCCACAGTTGTCACAAGATGAGCTAGGGGTTAGCTCGTTGCGTTCACATGTGTTTTTTTAGATTGCAATGGCCCGTAAGGATGCTGGTGATTATGTTGAGGTTCGATTTATTTAGGGAAAGGAAGAATTTTGTATTTTTTTCGTTCATTGACATGCACCGTTTAGATTGTTTGACGAGTTTAGTCTCCTTCCAGTGTGTTTAGCGAAGGTTGTTTTTATCACTTCAACAAAATGTTGGATCTGAGAGATCCAATAAATAGCTAGAAGTAGAATCTAGCAGTTTAAATAAAAAAACAAACTTGAACGTTGACGAAGCAGTGTATTTAAGTCTATACACTTGGAATGATTGCTCATTCTAATATGAGTTGTGCTGATTTACACATAGTTCTAGCAAGACATAGGTGTACTGAAGCTGTCTTGATACGCCGAAATCAGTTTTTTTCCTTGTTATTCGTCCCTTGCTTAAGGCCCATAACTTGTGTGCTAAAATATAGTCTACATTTAGGCGCTCAAATATTATATTTTCGCTGATATCCGTGGACAAAGATGCAGTTTCAAAAAAGGAAGTCAGCATTTCCCTTCCTAAATATGTTGCCTTTTAAGAGCAACTAAACTTTTTTTTTTTTGGATTGAACCTTGTCTCAGAACGACGAGTTTTTGTGCAAATTTTTACGATTTTTTCGCCGTTATTTGTACTTTGTACATCGTCTATTTGTACTTTTTAGTTGATTTATTAACAAATTTGGCCGTGTCGAAGCAATACAAAAGATTTACTAAGTTGTTTTTTTTCAGTTCGTGATAATGTTCTTTTGAGTTGTATGTGATAGTTTCAGTACCGGCTCTGCCTGGGAAACTGTGAGCAGTAGATACCCGTACCTGTCAGATCATTATTTTTCGACCCTTCGTCGGTTAAAAACATAAGACAATTCCCTGTTGGGATGACTGTAGCTTAAGCCCATTCTTCTTTGCTGGGTATTTGAATGATCTTTCGAATCTATACGAGGGTGTAATGATATCCGCTATGTGCGTTCCCTATTCATGCTATTCCACAGTTACGCAAGGCCGTGGCCTCATTTGATTAGGAGAGAGCTGTGATGGAATCTGAGCATAGTACTACCTCAATATGAATATCAGGCATTGCCTCGAGCGCCGCGCCGCCGTTCATTGCCCCTGTCCCACTTAAAAGCCAGTCTTTGTATTTTTGCAAGGGAGTTTTAAACTGTTATTACTTTACATCTGGGCTACCAGATGACTGCAGCAAAAGACATCATAAGTCTAATGATGGTATATAGATGCTTGCTAGAATTAAGTTTGTTATCTATAGTGAGTCCCAAAGCTTTAGCCGAGCTTGACATTCACTTCTTTCCCAAAGAGTGTGGGTGCCGTAAAGCTTTGAGATTTCCCACCTTTCTTAAATAAAATAAAGTTTATCGGTGAACTCAATAACGCAGTTTTAACTACTTTTCGCCCTAATAATAAATAAAATTGATTTGGTCTTGTCGTAGCCCGATCCGATTATAGAATTTTATTGACATTTCGAGGCTTGCCGAGATTTCTGCTCAAACGTCAATACGATGCTTTATTGCAAAACAGATGTGGTGGAATGACAAGTCTTCCTGTGAGATTCAAATAATTTCTAAATTATACATCTAGAACATTGTTCTATGTTATCATGACGTTCTCGCTTATGTGATAAAAAAGAATACACACTTGTCACGAAGTGTCTCGGTAAACCTCGACTGCTTCGTGGCAAGTGTGTAACATTTATTATTGCATACGCGCAGGTGAAAAATGATTGATCTAGTAATATAAGTTGAAATTATGGCTGCTAGGATTTTCGCACCTACATTAGATGCGGAACTTCGCGCCAGCCTCATTCACAATATGACATTTCGTATAAGGAAAATGTTCTATTGTGAATCGCACTGGCGCGAACTTCCTCGAAAATGACATTTGTCATTCTCCTATATTTGTTTTCTCTTTTTCGCTTTTGCAATAAAGCATCATATTGCCATTTGAGGGGAAATCTCAGCAAGCCTCAAATGGCAATAAAATAATATTAGCAGACTGTTTTTTACTAGACAGTAAAGTAATGGTGGAAGTACCCAACCCTGTGGACATCCTTTGCTAACGTGAACACTTACTTTGCTGTCATGCATGTAGAAGAATGATGGGAATGATGGGAATGAAAATGAAGTCTCTCAACGTCTCAACGTCTCATACACTCATACTCATACTCTTACGAAAATAATGACGAAGCTGCAAATTGCATGGAGAGACGATCAAAGAAGACTGGCAGTTGATCTAAGAGAGTAGGTGCGAAAGCACAGCTCCTCCCCGAAGTAATGCTGTGAGGCGGTTCCGGGGAGAAGAGAGCACGAAGACTAAGGAAGGAGGTTTTAGTTGGTAGGTCATTAAAGAGTGGAATCCAACACTACCTTGGTTCAGAAAGACCGGGTGTCTATGAAGATTTCCTCACCCTTATAAAAAAAAAAAAAACTCATACTCTTACACTCATACTCATACAAAAAACATCAGTCAATCACAAAATAAAAAAATTGGCTGAAACCAAATTTTTATATCCGGAAAATTTCTCCAAATTTATTCCAAAAAATTATGTCATTTTTCAAAACGTTTATATCTAATTTTCGAAAAATCTTTTTATTTTGGAAAAATGAACCTCTAAACAAAATTTCAAACTCCGAATGTGAAGACAGATGATACAGCCGATGCAGCTTCAGCCAAAACAGACGCCCAATCCACAGCCTTACTGCAAAAATCCAATGACGCCGTTGAAAGCTGGACCAAGAAGTGGAGAATTAAACTCAACGAACAAAGAGCAGTTCATGTAAAATTCACTAACAAAAAGATCCCGCATCCTACGCGTTTGACGATGAATGGAAATCTCATCCCTCACAAAAGAACAGCGAAATATCTTGGAATGAACATCGACGCCAAAGCCAAATGGGTCGAGTATATCAAAACCAAAGTGACCGATCTAAGTATTCGATTCCGTGAAATGTATTGGATACTAAACCGCAAATCGAGAACGTCCATTGACAACGATTTGCTTATCTACAACCAAAACCTTAAACCAATCTGGATATATGGTATCCAATTGTGGTGATGTGCGAGTAACTGCCATATACTGACAATTCAACGATTCCAGAACAAAATATTGTTAATGCCCCGTGGTACATGAAAAACGCTAACATACATCGTGACCTCAAAGTTCCCATGGTAGCTGATGCCATTAGAACGATTGCAACAAAGCACGAAAACAAACTTACACAAAATGAAAATTCTGAGGCTCTTCGCTTACTCGACTTCGCACCCAAGACAACTCAAACGCACCCAGCCACATGAACTCGTTAAACGCCAGGAGTAGTTACGAAACAACAACAACTCTACAAAAACTTATCCATAGACCAAGTGCAAAGACTATCATTGGATACTTTGCGAAATTTTAAACCAACTCAGATGTAAAATAATGATTGGCCATTTTATGATCAGTTTTAATAAAATCTTAACAAAAAAATGTTTTCGCTTCAAGATAGTAGAAGCATTTCTCGATTTACTCTTACATTCAAATTAGTACTTTATTGATGGGCGAGAGAAAATCGAGGATTTCTTCTAATGTAAATATTGTACATAACGAGTGAGCGTAGCGAACAAGTGAGAGTACAATATTTACATAAGAAGATATCCGAGATTTCTCACGCCCACCAATACAATATTTGATTTCATTAGGCGAGAGAATATCGTACGTTATTCATTCGAGCGCATGAGTGTGATAGCTGCGAGAATTTATAATTGCTTCGAAGTGTCAGGGTCCTGGGTTCGAGTCACGGCGGCTGCAGGTCTTTTTTTCAATTTTTTTTCCAACATTTTTTTTTTAATTTTATTTATTTGGTCGTTTTGGTCGTCACGTGAAATTACTATTTTCATATAGACATTTGAATTTTGCTCTGTGAGAAAATCACATTCATGACATAAATGAAAACTGATTCAAATACAAAACGAACAAAAATACAAATACAAAACGTAAAGAAAACCACTCAAAATACATAAGCTTATGTTGTATACGGAGAAAAACAACGCTAGTGTTTGTGAGAGACATATTTGTACATTCTACGCTACTATATGCTTCTATTTGTCAACAAACAGTATCAACAAAATTTGTACATACCAAATGAACGAATTTGTGCAGCGGTTAGCGTCGATTCTTGCGGATCGTTGGGTCGTGAGTTCAAATCACGGCGGTGCCACTGTTTTTTTCAGTTAATTGGCAAAGAGAAAACGAATTTTCCCTAGTAATTTAATGTATGGTTTTTCCTTTGTATGCATGAGTGAATAACGTACGATATTCTCTCGCCGATGAAATAAAACGTATTAAATCATTACATAACTTTTCTTAAGGTGATATCTTTCAAATGCACTAAATTCATACCTTCAACAGTTTTGCTTTCAAAACGCGATAAGCGTAATCTAACTTTGAATGATTACAGTTATTTATAGCATCGGCTTTGTCCAAAGAGTTATTTTGATTTTTTTTAACATTAATTCTCAGATCTTTTAAGCGTAAAGTAGAGAGGAGAAACAATTTCACTACTACTGTAATTTCAGTACCTACAATGAAGACCAAAGTTTGATCAAAGATGTGGCAAATGCCTTGCTTCGCTTCCCTGTCACAGCCCGGCGAAAAAAATTCTGCTTTGTAAACAATTGATATGTAATCGAAGCACAGACCTCGTACTAGACATGTTGATAATAAATACATCAAATTGATTACCAATTAAAGTAAACAAATTTATGTAATAATTATCTATTGAAGGTTCTCGTTCGATTTTTGATCGAATCGCGACATGTTAATCTAGGGGCATACTGGTTCACACGAGGTTTTTCAGGATTAGTAACGAGTGATACTATATTTTTAGTACATGGCGATAGAAATTACAGAAATTTGAGATTAGAAACGACAGCTTTTTATATGTTGTTCTACACACACGTGAGTGTCTTTTTGAATTTTTTTCTACTGACCACAAAAAGAATGAATTATAAGAAAAATTAATCGAAATTTTCCATTGAACATTTCTAGATATTTCCAGAAAGTTTTTGAAAAAACTGCTTTCATTTGGTTCCCTTTTCGGTTATTGAACGTTAGAAGATTAAGTCATTCAAAGAGATAAGAAGTTTTAGTAATGTTATTGAAATCCAATTTTATTAATCCACCAAGACACTTCTAGTAAATTCCAGTAATAGGCATCTAAATTAATAAACTAAACACCTCGTTGAAAAAGAATACATTGAGGAACGTTTGAGTAACATTATTAGGACACCTATAGGAACTTTTCAGAGAGCCAAAACAGCAGAACAGCTGATTGAAGAATGTCATACGTGAGCGGTAAAAATTGCTCTAAGCCAATCAGATAATAGTATTTGTCATACGTGAGCGAAACGATTGAAAATGATGTGCTCCGACTCTCTTCATGAAAAACTCCTATATGTCTTCAAGGAAGTTGTTCTGACACAAGGATTGACGCTTCATAGAGTATAAATCGACGTTTTAGCGCGGTGTCGGCTTATGTCATGACGAAATGCAAATGATGCGTTTGTTGAGTTATGCCCTTCATCCTGAAATTTCGTTTTCTTTGACATAAGCAGACGTCGTACTACGCGTTTTATTGCAACACCTTAACGAAAACCGGAATTTCCTCGAATTTTCCCTTTGTAGCATTGAATTTCTCATTTGTTCACTCGACAGAACTTAACTTCCACTGAAAGAAAAAACATGATAAATTACACTGAAGACGGCAACAGCTGCCGCCGCTTAAATTTTTCAGAACTAGCTTCCGCTTCGTTTTTTATACCTGTCGACAGCGCACATGTCTCAAGCATCACTGATAATCAAGATCATTGCAAGGTCACCAGATTATGCATTAATTTATTATCCGCAAACATTATTTGCGTTTTCATTTAAACAACACTCACGCAAAATATTTAACGACTTCTTTTATTTTAACGTTTTGTAGTAAACACACAAGTGTTACAACTTATTCAACAATAAATTTACAAAGTCATCAATTAACATAACAAAATGTACTTATAATTAACTCTATTGAATAAACGTAATGCATCTTAAGTGACTTTAAATCAACTATTGACAGAAATTATTTGAATGCTTGTTATAACAAGCAAATAGTAAAATCGAAAATGTGAATCAAATAAGCCGATGGAATGAAAGAGGCGTAAAATTATTAAGTGCTAGAAATGTTTCTCTTCATAAACGAAAATTGGAAAATTACCAGGAAAATAACTAGCGCCAAACTATCACACTAAGAGTCTAAGACCTAAATACTTCAGATAAATCAGCGTGTTCACAAAGCATCCTGCTCAGGCATCGGTTCTAACTGTTGATTTAGATAGTGATGTATGAGTTAATTCCATCGTCCCCTGGGTAACGAATTTCATCTCTTTCAGTCTTTCCGTGTGATTTATATTAACACTAGCTTGGTTACCGAGCTTCGCCCGGGGTATGGATTCTCTAATTTATGAAAATTGATTTCAAACCTTTACGACCTGCTGAAAGTTTCTAGGAAACCTCTAATTATATAAAGTACTTCAGTACTTTGAGCTCTGACCCGGCAATTGTAAGTAAAAATCCTTCTAGAGTCTGAAAAAAAATGAAACACTGATACACAAAGTGTCATGAAAACAAAACCAAAAGCTGCACAAAAGTGTCCTCTAGCATCTATCAAAAATCATTTTTAGGTCCACTGATAGAGCATAGAATCTTAGCTGATTTCTGTGACCAATAGTTTCGTGAGAAATTAAGTTTTCTTGACGTCTACTGCAGCAAATCAAAATATAATTTTTAGACCTCAACCAACTCTAGCATAGACCAGGAGATTAGAGGTTAACGGGCGGACCTTTACGAGAGAGTGTAGTGAGGTGCACCAAGGTGCAGTGAGGTGTACCAAGGCGTAGTGAGCTGCATCAAGGTGTAGTGAGGTTCATCAAGGTGTAGTGAGGTGCGCCAAGGTGTAGTGAGGTGCACCAAGGTGTAGTGAGGTGCACCAAGGTGTAGTGAGGTGCACCAAGGTGTAGTGAGGTGCACCAAGGTGTAGTGAGGTGCACCAAGGTGTAGTGAGGTTTTATTTTGGGGATTGGGTTTTATATTATAGATGAGACAAAACACATTCGTTCTCCAGGTGACATCGTAGCGACAACGTATGGGTTACCGATGGAATGAGCCTATGCCAAAAACTCGAAAAAACCCGAAATTTCATTCATAAAGTTATACACAACTGTCACTCTCGCGTCGGCAAAATTGATCGAATTGATCGTATCTTGTCCCCGAACCTCAAGTAGTTACACCTAAGTTATTTTCATAGGTGAATTCACGCCGCAACATAGAACTAGACCCTTTTCTCTAGTGGATCGATAAACTTTTTCATAGCTGGATGCTGTCTAACATGAAACTATTATTACTTAGTCAATTCAATTTTTTCAATTTTATCCTCCGTATCGTTGCAATTCAGCAATCTCTAAAGTGCAAAAATTATTGAAAAAGTAAGTTAAATTAATAAAATGCTAGAAGTGACTTTCATAAACAATAAGATCCTACATTGTGTGAATCAAATTAAATTTAAAAGTGAAACGTTTTTGGTGGTTTGATATTGATTGTTCGTCGTTATTGTGATTGAAATTTTATGTGTATGTGGCTATCAGATTTTAATGTACAAAAAATATTTTTCAAAAGTTTTTTGTCATAAAGAAAACATAACCAAAGACCCGTACGTATCAAAATAGATGTGGCAAGTCGAACCGATTTTGCAAATAGGTGCGAACTTATCAGAATTGCAAATTGTTGCAACGTTATTAAAATTAGCAGAATTCGAAGGACCTACAGAAATTACCCAAGGTAATGTCGATAATTCTCCTGAAGTACGGCAATTGTAGAAAAGGATATATTCCGATATTGGGTCACTTTTCCCTAAAACCCTGAAACACGGGTTGTCTCAAATTCTATTCTCTATACTTTCCTTTTGGAAGCAACTTTCTAACTGGCATAGGTCTAGAGATATAAGTCATTCCTCCTGATTCTAGAATGGACTCAATTCCAAGGATTGTGACATTTTTCTGGGTAACCCTGAGACACGCATTCACTAACATTTAATTCTCTACATTTGCTCTCCATATTTCATAGGTGAGCAAATATAAGGGTAAACCTTTACTGCTCGTAAACTTCGTATCGAATTTTTGTAAGTGAAATAACAAAAAAACGAAATCACTTTCGTTCAGAAGAATTAATTTCTAAATAATTAGCTGTCAACATAAATCATTTCAAAAATAATTCTAAACAAAAGTGGCTCCGTTTTTTTATTACTTCACTTACAAAATAGACTAAATAGACTAAAAACCATCTGCTTTCGTATGTGGAAAAGAAACTCAATTTCGTCCATTCCATTGGTCCCAACTCGATAGTGTAGTGGTTAACACATCTGCTTGCTACTACGAGATTGAGTTGCCAGTGCGTTCGAAGCTCAACCGCAGACGGATTTGTACCGATTGTTAGATTTGTAAACAAAACAAAACTGATTGAATCGTTCAAGCCAAGTGAAGTTGAGTGTAGTGCCATCGTACGGCTTACCGGAAAAGCATTGTTGGGAGAACCGATATTCTACTCCTACTAGGTTCGCTTCTAATTACATCTCATAGATGGCACTGGGTTTGTCGCACAGATTTACCACTGGCACAGTAAAAAAATTTCCGGTAATGAAAGGATCTCAAAAAGTAGAACCACAAACAGCGAAACTAGTAAGGGGCCATTCATAAATGACGTCATTTTAATGTACATTTTTCTTCTAACAAACTGTCAAAGAAACTACAGGAAAATGTTTGGCTTAGTCTGCGTTTCTCTCTCGACAAACAACCTCGGGCATGCTCCTAGTTATAAATTCTTGACAGAAATTTGACAAAACCACAAATTCTCAACCGGACGTCACGCTTCTCATAACCCACCAAATTCGTCCGGTTTCCCTATACCCCCTCCCCCTCTAATGACCGGACGTCATTTATGAATGATCCCTAAATAATGATCTAGCCTCTAACCCTTCATGGGTTGTAAAGCAGATTATTATTATTGGTCCCAGTGCCTAGACCACTAACCCGATTTCCAGTTTTTGTAGATCAATGCTTTCACTTGACACTAAAATGAACAATTTCCATGCTATACTTGCTGAGATATTTGCGAAAAAGTTTTACCGACCCTCGAAAAACCATCCTCAAAAACCAAACCTCGACCATATCTCCGAAACCCCTTGACCGATTTTGCTCATCTTCGCACTTGAATCATGGGACATATGTACCTTTCAGGGAATAAAAGTTTAGGTTGATCGCTGCAGCCGTTTAGAAAAAGTGACGGGACGCACATTTTTTTTCGCTCTAATTCGTCATCTCTAGACGCCTCGATCTACCCCATGTTACAATAAAATGTCTTGTAGTAAACGTATACGACCTTTGAACTTCGTACGGGTCCAATAAATCAAAAATTATAGAGCGTGGCTCGCATCACCTTTCATCAGGCAATACCAGCCGCCTGGTAGTGGACGTGGTGGCTCAGTGGTGACGCGCTGGCATTCCACCAAGAATATCCGGGTTCGATCCCCGGTAACGAATGGGTTTTTTCCATCAAAAAAAAATTTTAATTCAGGAACGTCCACAAGTTCACCCAAGCTATGCTTCGTTTAAATTGGGTAGTTACAGGATTCGATTGCCTGTAACGAAACGCGTGCATTCAGTGACGTCACTCACACTAGCAATGCACAATGAATTGGTCATCAAGGCACATTCAACAAAAATAGACACGAAAGATGGCGCCCAGATCACACAATGGGTTCGTGAGGTCCCAGCAGACAAAAGAGTCATCACTCGGTCGTCGGAACTGTTGGCTAGCCAATCTCCCCGGCAATAGCATCGAAAAACAAAACAACTACGAATGAATAAGTGTGAAAAATAGAAATGTATTAAAATCTAATGTGCAATTGAGATATAATAACCGAACCTGTCGTAATGACCTCTCGGTCACTCACAATTGTAATAGAATAGAATAAAAATATATAATTGTAATAGATGTAAGAAACCATACGCTAAATAAATAAATAAACCAGCCGCCTGTCGGTGACGTCATCAGCTTATTTTCTTAGCTGAATACGGATCAACATAATACTGAAGCACTCCTGCCGGTAGCGCAATCTATTTCTGTCGTAGCGTAATAGGATTCGACACACAACAGAGTCCTCACTCTACTTCATTCAAAGTCGAACATCACAACCTGTCACTTATACGTCGCCATTCAGCAACTGTCAAACTCGCGTTCGCCTCTATCTACATCATCAAACGCTCTCTGGTTTTACTTATTGCTCTCCCAAAACCTCAAAGCATGTGGAATGAATAGAGCGTGGTTTGCATCACTTTTCATCAGGCAATAGAGCGTGGTTTGCATCACTTTTCATCAGGCAATAGTAGCCGCCTGTTGGTGGCGTCATCTGCTTATTTTCATAGCTGAATACGGATCAATATAAAACTAAAGTACCCCTGTCGGTGGCTCCACCCATTTTTTTTTCGTAGCTGAATAGGATTCGACACACAACTGAATCCTCACTCTATTGGGTTTAAAGCGCAACTTTTGTTCTGTTCACTGATTCATTTATGTATAGTATAACCTTCAACCGTTATCTGATCGACTTATATTGCGATAATGCGATTAATTTCAAATTCGAAACATAGTCAAAATTTGGATGAAAAGTTGTTCGTTTGGACTTTGTAGTTTCCGAATTTAATCGAATGTTTACAAAGATTTTTGTGGCCAAATTTAGAGGGGTAGTCTTTTAGTTGGTGTTTCTTGACTCATTACACTTTGCAAATCTGTGCGCATGCCTATGACCCATTCGCAGTAAAAATAAAGTTGGATAAAGTAATTCACTAAAATTTATTAGCCTTTTAGCTAAGCTTGCAGATATCATTTCCCCAAAAGAAGAAACAAGAATGAACTTGAATTGGATAAATAAAATTACACGCAACACTCAAACTTCCACATACGCTTTCAATTAAATCCTACCCCAAATACCAAGGTAACGATAGTCAAGGGATCAATTCGATTATACACACAACAATAGATGTGATACTCAGAAAGGCTTTTTTGGAGGACGCTATGACAAAACTACAGTCGAAGTGTATTATATGTTAGTGAGTTCTCCGAAATGAAATCAAATAAACAAATCAAATACCTTCAATATTATTTTCTCTTCTGTTACTGTGAGGGCAAAAAAATCGATTTGTATCTGAGGATGCTTTAGGAAAGCTTTGTGGTATACAAATATTTATTTTAATGAAAAATCATCGTCTATTTACCTAGGATAAAGTCTACTCGATATATTTTTTTATTTATCTACACCGGGTGTCACTTTTGGTGTTCTTGATTTTCGTCTGCATCTTGAAGATATCCATTTTTAATTTTCATATTGCTAGGATTCGGCAACATCAACAAATTTAAGTTGCATCACCGAATCGAATTACAAATCGATTGTTTCTTCTTCGGCAAGATTAAATTATGAATGAATATTGGATGAATAAGTGACACCCTCTTGATATCTGCTTATTCGTACTATTCATAATGATTACGAACTGGTAGAGAGTGAAAATAGTCAAGTCACATCGAAGGAAAGTAGGCTGTCAGAGTGATGAATGTCTTTGGGACATGTTGTCTTCATTAAATCCCTCTTTTCGATTCGTTTCATTTCCTAACAAGTTTTTGCAAGAAACGGAGAAAATAAAGCTCGACAATGCCGATAGTAATGCTTGAACGCTACGTGAATGTGTTTTATGCAAAAAGTATTTGGGAGTGACGACAAGGATATATATGGGAATACGTTCTTCTCATCATTACCAAGTATACGATGCATAAAGTGTTATTTTCATCCTAATTTTCATAAAGTCAAGATATTTTTAACACTAAGTACGCTTTTAATTTCTATTCGACAAGCATTGCAAACGTTATACCGAAATCATTTTTGTTACTCCGATTAACGTTACTTCATTAACGAAATTACTTTTGTTTCTGGAATAACGTTACATGGAAAACGTTTCTATTTCGTTGCGGAAATAACGTTATTGGAGCAACAAAAATAATTTCGTTACTGAAATAACGTTAATCTATTAAGGTTGTAATTCTAAACAATAACGTTATTCGTAGAACGAAATTAAAAACGTTACTGAATAACGTTACATGATTGGAACGAAATTGTACAATAACGTTATAGAAAAAAAGAAATCATTTTGTTACGAGAAAAACGTTATTCAAATAACAAAGGAATTTAGTTACATGAATAACGTTATTTGAAAAACGAAATTATTTTCGATATGGTGAATAACGTTATTCGAAAGGTTCGTTCGTAACGTAACGCCAAAATCAGGCATCCTGAGTAACGTTATTTGTAACTTTACTGTAAGGTAACGTTACAAAATACGGGTTTCTGTAACCGTTACAAATGTAACGAAAAGATAAAGTTACAATGAGTAATGTTACCTAATGTTACGACATAAGTAACGTTATTTATGCGTGTAACGATTTGTAAAAACCAGGCATCCTGAGTAACGTTATTTGTAACTTTACTTTTATGTTACTCTAAGGTAACGTTACGAAATACGGGTTTTTGTAACCGTTACAACTGTAACGAAAAGATGAAGGTACAATGAGTAACGTTACCTAACGTTACGACATAAGTAACGTTATTTATGCTTGTAACGATTTGTAAAAACTGAAGGCAAAAGCGGAGCTAAATTGTTTGTTCCATGGAGCCGAGCTGTCACAGCTGACACGTTTTATTTGTTCCACACATTGTTTTTGTTGTTATTTTCATATTTCAGTAATATGTTTGTAACGTTACTCCGATAAAAATACAATTGTAACGTTACGAGTTGTAACGAAACAATAAAAAGTTCCGAATAGTATTGTGGTTGCAGTCTAAATTTGATATTTTCGTAGTCTCTCAGCACTCTCTCAATTTTATTGCGACGTGCATTGTTTGACAGATAATGAGAATAACTTCTCCTAGCACTCTCTCAATTTTATTTCTCGATACATTTTTTGACAGGTACTGAGATCGAATTGAGAGAACTGAGAGCTGGCGCAATTTCATCGCAATTCTCAATCGTAAAAATAATTTTCTCAAAACTCCAATTTTCAACTGCGACAACAATAACGTTACATAATGGAACTTTTAGAATAAAGGTATAACGTTATGGATGCCTGACGAAAATAATAATGTTATTGGGGATCTCTGCTATTCGATACTACTACACAACATAGCGCATCAAAAAGTTGTTTCAGTCAAGTAGAATTCGATCCTCCAACTGCGACGCGTATATTCAATACGCTTCGCTGCGCGTGCGTAAACATCTTGTGTGTAATCATGCACCAGTTATCGGTTATGTAGCGGTCTCTCACCAGCACCATTAATCGGCTATATTTCAATGCGAAACTATGGTTTGGCCAGAGACTACTACATGGCCGATAACTGATGCATTTACATTATTGAAAGTTATTTTTCTGTAATAGGTGACAGTATGTTGTTGACATGCAGCAAAAAGTAGTTTTCGCTCACAAGTGATAAAAATAGTACATAACTGTCTCGCTCCTTCTTGATGAGACGTGTGGGAAGGTTGTATTTCGAGCCGAAGGCGAGGATTACATTCCACACGTCGAAACAAGAAATTTCCAGTGAGACAGTACTGTACTCAGTGGTAACAGTGATCAGGCTCAAAAATGTCAACTGTTGGAAAGACTCCACAAATGGTCACGCAAAAATCCTAATTGCCAATGAAAAACACATTCCAGAACTTTCAATGCATTCAGATAGATGCATCCCAAAGTATTTTTTTGAGAAGAACTTCAAAGTTCTCATGCCAGAGAGAAACTTCTGGGTCGGTGATTGTCCGCTGAGAGAATTAGACCTCAATTTTTATACAGATGGATCAAAAGCAAACCACGGATCAGGACTATTCTAAGAACGGCCAGATAAATTTATACGAACCGTTGGACTCATACACGACCATTATGCAAGCTGAAACATGTGCAATTCAAAAAACGTGTAGAATGTTAATAATGGAAGGCACTAAAAATAAACGAATCAACATATATGTTCGGACAGCCAAGAATGCCTTAAGGCACTCAATGGGTACTGTTTCACCTCAAAACTCATATTGAATGCATGAATCTGCTAAAATACTCTACCTACCAACAATAGGGTGAGCACGTACTGGGTCCAGCAATATAGAAGGCAATGAAATAGTCGATAAACTGGCATGCTCAGGTAGTAAAATCAAGCTATTAGTCCCGTTGCCAACCTTAGGGCTAACATACAAATTACAGAGGAAGACCATAAGAACCTTCTACAAATAACGGCATCACGCACTCTGGAAGAGACTAAATAACTGTAAGCACAGTAGAACCATCATCTATGGCCCATGCTCTAGTAATACAAAGTTCCTACTACACAGATTTAAGGAAGATCTACGAATAGTCATAGGAGCTATTACGGGACACTGCAAACTGAATAAACACCTTCACAGAATGAACAATGAAATTAACGGACACACTCGTATGCAGGAGCTGCGAAGAAGAGGATGAAACGCCATTACATCTGATGTCATCCTGCCCAGCACACTCAGCAAGGAGAGGAAGAATTTTTGGAAAGCGCTGAGGACGATATGAAGAACCTCAAACAAGAACCAATTCTATCCTATTTAAAAAAGAAAAGTTAGGTACAACCAACACAACATACTTACTAATTGGACACAAAAGGAGCCCAACATGAGGCTCCTAATAATATTTATAATTCAAACCAATAAATGTAACTAACTGTATTTTGTTGTCTTGCGGCCAGAAAATACGAAAAACTGACTTATACCGATCCGGGATTGTTGTGTTTTCTGGCCGCAAGACAACAAAATTTTTTTGCGCAGACGGACAAAAAACGTCAGATTTTCTCACCGAATTTAGATTCTAAAGTAACCTCTTTAACATTTGAATGTCATTTATGGCCCTGCTTGAAATGTCGTTTTTTACCCACCTACCATTTTTATCCCAGTCCAGTATGTCATTTTTTACCCACATGCAACATAAACAGAATAAGGTTTCACTTTGTTCAAGCTCCACCCTCGGATTTGACCTTTTCACCACCTGAGTCTAAATGCACCGTTTTAGCTCCTTGTGATGTAATGTACTATTATGTAATTTCGTTGCGAATATAGAACTTTTTCGTTCTGTTTTTGGTTTCGAAATGAGCTACTTTTCGTAACTAAAAAGCCAGTTATATGAACAGTTTTTTGTCACTACTTTTGAGCTGCGAAAAACGAAATTGCATAAAACGTACTATGTGATTTTCCACATCTAGTGACAAAAACACTTTCTTTTCGCAACTTGTTGCATAAATTACTATTTCGTTCACACCATTATACTCTCAACGTATACAAAAAAAAGTCCTTATAAGAGGATGCGTGGCATAAATGAATAGTTTTCGCAACTAAATTACATGGCCTTTGCTCTCAATGTGTTGCAAAACTCGCATTCGGCTCGTCCTTGCATCCAGTGCAAAAAGATATCTAATTTCGATACAAAATATTTGCTCCTCTCCTTATATCCTAATCTTCCATTTCCAAGGGAGTAAGCAAATTTTCAGAAGAGAAAATCCGTATAGCCTATAAAAAGAAAACAACTTGCGTGAATATATTTTTTGGTGAGAAACATTATCATCAGTTTTTAAGTTGTTGCAATGAGTACTCTGACTATGTTTGCTGCTTATTTCTGTGAGTGAATTGCTTCGAATAAGTATGCAAATATTTAACAAATGTAGCAACTGAAGTTACAGATTGACTGATGTTGGGAATGAGAACATGATTTAACATTTTGCGCTCGTTTTTTTTTTGTGGCAGATATTATTTTCAATAAAGCAAAAAACAAATTTGCTTATGAAGATTAGATGTAAGAGCCGTCAGATTAAATGTTAGTTAAAAATATGACTAAAAAACATGTATCGGCTGAATAATTTCCAGAAATAAATTTCGAAGTCAAACAAGTATATTTTTGTCACGTTTCAGATAAAAAATGTAATTATAATAAAAACAAATAAAGTTCTCACACTAGTCCCACTCCTTGATCTCCTAATTTTTACCTCTCCCACTTACCAGCAATACAATTTTTCTGCATACGTGAGAGTGTGATTGTGATTGTGACGGAAAATATTTTCCCATCACTTGGGACGAAAAGTTGCTTTCCGCGGTATGTGCAACAACACACTCTCACTATTACAGAAAAATATCTTAATGCATAGCGAGCGGTATTGTTGTGTTACATTGACGGTTCATCGCCAATGTATACATAAAATAAATGCCACGAAATTGCACGAAACTGTGTAAACTGCACGAAGCCACTTATAACCTGCACGAAACCATGTAAATCTAGTTACTGTGTAAGGTATGAAACGCTCTCATCGTACTAAACGAAAAACATGGCCGCTTTGTTGTTGTCAAAGCAAACGTGTGGAAAATATGTGAAATTTTTTGGTGTGTTTCATGCTCGGAGCGGTAGCGGAGAGCGTGACGCAGTCCCCACACCCCAAAAAAAACGTCCACAAACCCAAAAACCTCCATACAAAAACCTTTATTTATTAAAAAAAAAAAACTACGTCGCAGCAGCTTTCCAACAAGCCCTCACTCATCAAAATCGGTTGAAAATTGGCTGAGATGTGGAGGTTTGAAGATGGTACTTTTCCATACATCTTACCAAAATCCATTGTTCTCATTATTATGACAACTTTTTTTCTGATCTGTCGGTTTCTATATATCTAGTTCTATCTATGTTCTATTAATAATTTTCGATCTCGAGAACTTGACAGCCGATTTGCATCAAATTTTCAGGGAACGTCAGAATCGGTCCAAAATGAAAAATTTCATATGTCGCTTTTCCGGAAAAACTC
>CM055403.1:181469796-181489356 GCA_029228625.1 Pseudolycoriella hygida | reverse complement strand
ATTGAGTGCGCTACCATCTATTTTCGTTAAGAACTGTCTAAATTGCACCCGAATGAAAGTTCAAAATAAATCTTGATTTTTCATTGTTCGAACTCGTTCGGCTTGACTTTTCTCGTTCAGTGAAAACTGTCAAATTTCACTGGAGCTTAAGAGCACGCTGCAAAATGTCAACTGTCAAATTTGCGATGTTTTTTTTAGAGCAGAATCCTTCGTAAATAACATATTATTCAAAATTATAACTCATGTACTGTGAGAGGATGACTCTTAGACAAATGATGGATGAATCAGAATTCAAAAAGTTTGAGTAAGAAGGTCGAAAGTTGTTCTGAAAAGTCATCGCATTCTAAGTGGATTTGCGATGTTATTTCAGAGCATATTTATACCTTCATTCTTAAACCTTTGGAATTCTAGTTCATTCTAGTATTATGTGGGTAAGAGTCATCCTCTCACAGTACATTAGCTATAATTTTGAATAATTTTTTATTTACGCAGGATTCTGTTATGAAAAAACATCGCAAATTTGACAGTTCACATTTTTGCGACGTGCTCTTAACTTTTTTCTACCCATTTGCCTTAATTTTCATAAGAAACAAGTCTCACAAATAAAAAAAAGAATTCTTTCTCTTCTGAGAGCTGTCAAATATGAGAGATTTTGATATTTTGGAAATATTGTTGCTGAAAATTCATTCTATTTATTTAATTTTAAGTCATAAATTAAATTGAAGCAATTTAATTCAAGAAATTTTTGCTGTAAAGTGTAACAAATCAAAAAAACTGAAATGAATTATGTACCCAAAAATATTTACTGAAAGCTGTCGGTCGTGAATCTTTTAACGATTCACCAACGAATCTTATCGGACTGAAGCTGTACGCGCTCTTCCATAATTTTCAGCTTAGATTTTGCAATTTTGCAATGAAATGTGAAAATCATAGGGATATATTCGCTTCATACTTTACTGGTATAACGAAGCCGTAGAGTTACTTCAAAGTGGGAAATGTGGAAGTTATGCAACAAAAAGTACATCAATTACAATTTCCCTACTGAAAGTATGTACGTACTGCACTGAATTCCAGCCATTTGAAATGCTTAGTAAGTTTTCTTCTATCAAAAGTTTTATAATATTTTTCATTTATTGAAGGAAATTGAATTGAATTAAATTCCGAAAATTGCGTAGAACATTTTGTTTGAACTTTTTTTTTCGGAATTCAATTATAACTTTTTTCTGTGAGAGGAAAATAAATGTCTAGTTAAGCGAGCTGAGCCAACAAACATTGTGTACACGTACACCTTGTAATTGTCAGCTATTTCCACAACCTCTAAACCTAAAATGCACTGCCATCATAAGAGTTTACATTTCGTATTATATGTACTAAAGAGCCACATGGCGGAAGTTTTTCAACTAATGAATGTTTTTCTCTTAAAGTCTTGAATGCAATCATTACACACGTTACCTATTTATAAAAAAATTTCGGAAACACTTTTCACAAAAACATTCTCATTTGCTAGAACTATGAGTTCCAATATTTCACTGCAATGGTCAGTTTTTTTAGCTTTTTTACTTAATAAACACTTCCAAATGCATAATTTTTTTCACCAATGTGTTTCCTCACTTAATCTTTAACTGAGTAATTAATTTAAATGACAGAAAACATTTTCTACGAGTCAGAAATTGATAAAAAAATTTTGAATTGATGATTCCAAATAAAAATGGCCGCCATCTTTATTGTGATTTGACCTTTACCAATATTTGCAAATGTATCAACTCAAAAAGTTTTTATCTATTTCTAAATCGTAGTAAATGTTTTCTGTGATTTAAATGGATTACTCAGTTAAAGATTAAGTGAGCAAACACATTGGTCGAAAAAATTATGCATTTCGAAGTGTTTATTAACTACAAAAGCTGAAAAAACTGACTTTTGAAGTGAAATGTTGGAATTCACATTTCTAGCAAATATAAATATTTTCTCCAAAAGCGTTCCCGCAATTTCCTTTAGAAATAGGTAAAGTATGTAATGATGATATGAGCATTGGTTTTCATTCAAGACTTTAAGAGAAAAACGTTACACAAAAGTGTCACTTTTCCCATACAAATTTTCATTAGTTGAAAAATTTCCGCCAGATGTCTCTTCAATACGTAGTGTAAACTCATAAGGCAAACAAACTTAAGAAATTCAGCTAAGGTTTTTGAAGGAATTCGCGAAAAAAATAAAATTAGCGACAAAATTAAACAAAACAATCGCCGATAATTTTTTGTTTAGTTTTGTCGCTAATTTGATTTTTTCGGGAAATTTCGTTGGAAATCTTCGTTGATTTTCACTAAGCCTCTTTTTTCCTTATGACGGCAGTGCAGTCCTGTGTCTATTCTTTTCAATTTTTCGTCAGTGTGGTAGGATTTTCTAAATATTTCGGTCCCTTTCCAATGTTTAAGGGCAAACACACCCCCAATAGTAAGTAACTGCATGTTGAAGTTACTATGCGAAAGACAAAACATGGAATTATTTTTGCTCTCGTTTGCTGTCTAGAAAATATTTTTGTTATTTGCGTTTCAAAGTTTATGACAAAATGTAATCTTCGCCATTGGATATATTAACGCAAGACAACTCAATATTATTGGGTATAGCTAGTCTCCTTTTGTCGTGTAAAAATGTTCACTAAATTCTGCAGATTCCACTCAACTCATTGATTTTTATGTCTTCATTTCCGATCTCGCGAAAAATTCCTTAACTTATTTTCCAAACAATTTAAGCGTTATTTGACGGGAGCGGCTCTAATCGCATTATTGTATTGTTGATTTTTGTAATTTCGCAACGGTTGTTGGCCCTTCTGACTTCATTGTAATTTGGTTTTGGTATGTTGATTTCATTGACTTAATTAACATATCAATAAGCGATGTAAATGTAAATTTTTTATGTCATTAACTTGTTTTAATTGAAGCCATTAATTGTACTTCGTAAATTTAACATTTATTTTAATTGTGGAGCATTTCATGCTTGTAAAGTACCAGCAAAAACTGGTAACTGTTTACAATTCCTTTTCAAATCAAATTCAACATTCCTAACATTCCTTACAATTATTCTTAAGTTTGGTGTGGGCTAATGAATTGTCAAGTAAACAATGCGATCTTTTTTAGAACAGAATCCTGTGTAAATAACAAATTATTCCAAATAATAACTCATGAACTGTGAGAAAATGACTCTTATATAGTGGAATCAGAATACAAGAATTTTAAGTATGAAGGTACAAATTTGCTCTAAAATAACATCGCAAACGAACTTGGAATACGATGATTTTTCAGAGCAACTTTCGACCTTCATACTCAAACTTTTTGAATTGTGATTCATCTATTATTCGTGTAAGAGTCATCCTCTCACAGTACATGAGCTATAGTTTTGAATAATTTGTTATTTACGCAGCATTCTGTTCTAAAAAAAACATCGCAAATTTGACAGTTCACATTTTTGCGACGTACGATGTTTTTTACAACAGTATCACGCGTAAATTATTCAAAATTATAGGTTATGTACTGTGAAAGGATGAATGTTACGCGGAAAAAAGATGAATCAGAATTTAAAAAGTTTGAGTGTGAAGGTCGAAAGTTGCTATGAAAAATCATCGCATTCCAAGTTCGTTTGCGATGTTATTTCAGAGCAAATTTGTACCTTCATACTTAAACTTTTTGAATTCTGATTCATCTGTTATTTGCATAAGAGTCATCCTCTGACAGTCATCTGTTATTTGCACAAGAGTCATCCTCTGACTCTGGGTTACATGGGTTATGATTTTGATAATTTGATAATTTGAAAATAATAATTTGTTATTTTCGCATGATTTTGCTTAAAAAACATCGCAAATTTGACAGCTCTCATTTTTTAGACGTGCACAAATGCACGAATTTGCTTTGAAATAACATCGCAAACGAACTTGGAATGCGATGATTTTTCAGAGCAACTTTCGACCTTCATACTTAAATTTTCTGAATTCTGATTCATCTATTATTTGCGTAAGTCATCCACAGTACATTTTGAATAATTTGTAATTTACGCAGGAAGCTGTTCTAAAAAAAACATCGCACATTTGACAGTTCAAATTTTTGCAACGTGGTCTTAAAAAAACCTCTTACTTAAAGTCTTAAAGTCGCGATTGTTAGTCAAATAAATAAAACTTAACGTAAAACTGAATAAAATTATTAAAAATTACATTGCTATATTTGAAATAGTTTGGAGTTGGTAGCAGAGCCTATTATTTGGGAACAAATTCCCAAAATTTCCCAAAATTTCCCAAAAATTCTCAAAATTTCCGAAAAATTCCCAAAATTTCCCAAAAAAAATATAAAAAATTTCCAAATAATAATTTAATAGTTAACTTTATGATGAAGGGCATCTCTTTCCAGACAAGTTGAAAATTCGAAATTTTAGATTGTTTGCTCAGCAAAATTTTTATTTTTAAATTTCAATCCTCATTAGACTCCAATACCTTCGTTTTGGCACTAATTTGTATTTTCTGCAAAGTGTGATAGCTGAGATATGCACTAGGGCTACCCTCGTAAAGGCCTTCCTAGCGCTCAACAAGAAAGGGGTAGAATGAATGTTTCTCGTATCGGACAATGTAACACAATGGCATTGTTTTCAACCGGTTATGAGCGTTGTGAGGGACTGAAATCAAAAATCAAATAACAGGCTCTGGTTGGTAGTTTCAAATGAAATTTCAATTTAGTTTGTTTGTTTGTTTAATAGACGCTTTTAGCGCGGTTCAATTTTGAATTTTTCACTTCGTTACAATCGAATTTCGTATGGTATATGCGTAAAATCGGCACACAAATAATAGATTTTTACAGTGCCATCTTGTGTCAAATTATTCAAGTTTCAATTAAAATTCAAAAGTCGAGCGGACTAAAAGTGTCTATTCAATCCATTTTGTCCATTAATCCACAAATATCAGAAGTGAGCTCGGAAAATAGTACTTTTCGATACAAGTTACGTATGAAGGTAGTTTAACGTACAAAATGTGAGATTGCCGAAACGAGCCGAAGGCATGTTCAGCGACAAACTACAGCCATATGTAACGATTATCAAAGAAATTTTTTGGCAATTTACTAACAAAAATGAGAGCTTTTTTCATATTTTTTTTTTAAATTTTTTTTTAAATTATTTTACATTTTTTTTAAATTTTTTTTTTAATATTTTTTTAATTTTTTTTTTAATTAATTTTAAATAAATGAACTAAAATGTACGTCTACTTTCATTCAGTGTGGAAAAAAAATTACCGCACAAGTGCGTAAAAAAATTACGCACTAGTGCGAGGAAATGACTTGAACACAATAAGTACTTTAATATACTTTATATCATTCGGGCATATAATTAGTCATTTATATACCAGAAAGTAGGGGTATAATGACCATATTATAGTCGAGTTTCATACAAACTAGGAGGTATATAATAGGCATATTATGGTCGACTCGACTATAACTTTCATTATAATACGACTATAATTTTCGATTCGACTATAATTTTCATTATAGTCCGACTATAATACCATGACGTCAAATTTTGAAGGAAATCAAAAAAAGCCACAAGTCAAATGGCGAATTATATGCCCAAATGATATAAACTATCGTATTAACCAAGGGATAAATAGCTTGATTATAGTCTCGGTACGTGAATATTCCTCGGGGCATAGCTCCTCGGGGCATAGCTCCTCGGAAATTCACTTCACCTCGACTATAATCGTAATATCCCTTGGTTAATAATATACTATTTCTCTCGCTAAAGAGAATTCTGAGAAAATTGATATTTTGAAAACATGATGCAAAACATCGAAATATTTTAGAATAATATTAGTTTGCTTCCCATACAAAATACAACGCATTTTTTTATGCAGAAAAAAGGTAGTTTCAACTGGAATCAAGAAGTAGGTTAACATCCATCGGCCAATAAATTTTACAATGATCAACAATTGAAAAAAATTTTAATCGAGATTAATTATTCATTTAAATTATTCAAATGATTAATCTACATGCCCATGTAACCCATCCCATAAATCCGGTGTTATCTGGAAATCAATTTAAATTCATAATGTGTTCTAAGTGGCAACACATTACATATGCTTTATTAACAAATTAATGACTTTCGAGTATCTTTTCTCATAATTTTTTTTAACTTTTGTTGATTTAAATTGTACATTTTCTTCTTTTCCTCAATTCGCTTCTGCGCAAAAAAAAAGTTCCTCACATGCCTGCACTTCGAATCGCTTTATTAGTTTCGTTGCTCATTCACCCAATGGAATATTTTCAATAAATCCTTTCAAAAGTTTCATGGGAACCCGTTTCCATCCAGATCAATCTAGTTTTACGGAAAGGTCTTCAACGTTTTTGTTTTTTTATTTTTACATATTTTTTGTGTTAATCATTTGCATATAAATTTTCGTTTGTTATTATTCTTGCAATTTCGAACGTAACACAGAGCGACCTCAACTCTCAATGACTCTCAATGTTATTACAAACGGTTTTTTAATTACTTCAGATTTTTTTGAATTTATTTATTTGCTGTTCAATTTTTTTAAGGCTACTTTGGCGCTACTTGTGCATGAAAACCGGATTTTTCGATGAATTCCTACACTCTTAAAATAACTTGACGACTCTTTACCACTTAATTCTCTACCTAAGTAATTTGTGAACACCCAGGATTTTTGCAAAATAACAGTAAAATAAACTTGCCTAAGATGCATGGTGTGATAAAAATTTCATCGATTTATCGTCCTTATAATCAATTGAATCGATTTTTTACTTTCCCCTATGAGAAAAAACACTCAGCTAAAGTTAACTTTTTTATTTTCATGCGATTTCAATCAAATTCATTCCATACGCTTCATCAATCTTTGCTTACAATAATGAACCTACAGTAAAAGCTCTCTATAATGAAATTTGAAAGGAGTCACTTTTGACATAAAGAGCTTTTTACGACAGAGAGCGTTTTAGGTGCATGTCGTCACACCCCCCTGAATTTGTGCTGAGGGGAAATTAGTGCCAATGATGCGCCTGAATTTGTGCTGACGAATTTATGTTAGAATTTGTGCTGCTCTGGTAACCCAGCACAAATTCATCAAAAAATGAAATTTTGATTTTTCGTCATTTTTGTATGGGAACCTACTTCAGTTCAACTTTTCTTCAAAAGACCACTGCACCACGAATTTGTGCTGGCGATTAACACCTACCCAAGATTGTACGACATCTGGTTATAAAATTCTAAATCGAGAGGGTTCTCCATACAAAAAACGCGAAAAATCAAAATTTCGGCCAGTTTTTCAATTTGTTGGTGACCAAATGTCGTAAAATCTTGAGGTAGGTATCAATCGCCAGTACAAATTCAGTAGAAATTCGTGGTGCAGTGGTCTATTGTACAAAACCTGAACTGAAGTGGGTTCCCGGCTCCCCTACAAAATCCAGAGGCGTCAAAATCCGGACAAAAAATCCGGAGGCTACAAAATCCGGAGGCTGCAAAATCCGGAGGCGTCAAAATCCGGAGACGTCAAAATCCGGAGGCTTCAAAATCAGTAGGCGTCAAAATCCGGTGGCGTCAAAATCCAGAGGCATCAAAATCCTGATGATGTTGTTGCGTCTGATTTTGTAGCCTCCGGATTTTTCGTCTGGATTTTGACGCCTCTGGATTTTGTGCCTCCGGATTTTGTAGCGGCACCAGGTTCCCATACAAAAATGACGAAAAATCAAAATTTCATTTTTTGATGAACTTCTGCTGGGTCACCAGAGCAGCACAAATTCAAAAATTGGTACCATTCATCAGCACAAATTCAGGCGCTTCAGTGGCGCTAATTTCCCCTCAGCACAAATTCCGGGGGGTGTGACGACATGCACCTGAGCGTTTCTCGCATCTTTGCATATAAGTCTTGAGCATAAATTTTTTCGGATTTTACAAAAAATTTCACAAAAAACCCCAGTGTTGAACAATGAAATTAGTTAGTGAGATTGATTTCGAGAGTGGATTGAATCGGATTGACTATTTGTCTCTCAATGATCTCTCGGAGTTTTGATAATTAATTATAAATTGAATAGCTAGAATTAAACAAAAACATGTTCCACAAAGTTGAATTCCACAATTCAATATCCACAAACGCAAAGCGCTAAAAACTTCCGCTTTCGATCTGAAGACTTGATGTGTATACGAATAGAATGTACTCAATTTGTAACTTTCCTGCTCATCTATGCATCATAAAAGAACCGAAATATACATTTGTAGGCTAACCAAATTGCTGTAACTTCACAAGAAACGCTCAAAATTATTTCTTCAAGTGAACACAAAATGGTAATTTCATAAAATTTTGCTCCATACCATTGCGGAAAAAGGTATAACAAGATTTCGTATTCAATAAAGCCTGTCGTTTAAACCCTTTGCTTTTATTGCTGCCAATTCCTCAAAACACAATTATTCGTTCATCTCACTTTCTCCGTAAAGGCACTAAGACACCTACCTGTCTTGTAATTTAATTTTATTTGACCAAATTACGACATTTATTTGAAACATTTTTCATACAGGTATACGAACATTAATTTCGTCGGTTTTTTTGGCTCGTACGAGTCGGGACTTGCATGTCCAACTTACCGTGAAACGCAGTAACGGGTCAGTAATTGTAATACTAAATTTTTTGTTTTAAAACACATGATTCAGCAGAAAATCAAAGCGCTTAGGAAATAGTAGTTTTCCTAACGCATGCTAAGAGGTTTCTAGAGTTCTGGAAACGGATACTTGATTTCCTTGAGAAAAATTTCTCCTTTTCGTTGTGATAACAGACCGCTTTCTCCATAAGTGAGAAGAGTACAGAGTTTGTTAGACAATTATGCTTTACCACACCGTTTGCATCACTAGCTAAAAAAAAGCTTTCGGAGCTTTCAATTCATCACTGTAGACCAGAGCCTATTTTTGGGAAATTTTCGGGAAATTTCAGGAAATTTCGGGAAATTTCAGGAAATTTCGGGAAATTTCAGGAAATTTCAGGAAATTTCGGGGAATTTCAGGAAATTTCGTGGAATT
This sequence comes from Pseudolycoriella hygida, assembly GCA_029228625.1. Lineage (NCBI taxonomy): Eukaryota > Metazoa > Arthropoda > Insecta > Diptera > Sciaridae > Pseudolycoriella > Pseudolycoriella hygida. The sequence goes on along the minus strand of CM055403.1, from coordinate 181,480,314 downwards.
TCAAGAAATTTCGGGAAATTTCAGGAAATTTCGGGGAATTTTAGGAAATTTCGGGAATTTCAAGAAAACACCAGAAAAGTTTCGGAAAATTGAGTCAATAACTTTTGTTACAAGAACACATCATTTAGATAAGCAAGTAAAGTTAATAATATTGATTTGAAGTATTTTATATGATGAAATAGTTAGAAATTTCTAAGCAAAAGACATATTACAAACTAGACTACTTCAACGTCGTTATTTTAACAGAACGCGGGTAAAATATATGTTTAACCATGTTTTAGTAAGTAAATGAGTACTAAAGACCATCGTTTCCGATCGTCATATCAACAAACAAAAAAATTTTTTGTAATTTTGGAAATTTCGTGAAATTTTAGGAAATTTCGGGAAATTCGGGAAACCGGTCTCCCAAAAATAGGCTCTGCTGTGGACTAAAGTAGTAGATATATTAGCTTGCGAATCGAATAAATCGTTTAAGGTTTGTTTGAAAGCTAAATTTAGCCCTTGCGCGATTTATTCGCATCGCACGTTAATATAGCTGCTTCTTTATAATGCTCACAGAGTGAAAAGAATGAAAAAGCTGATAGACAGACTTTTTATAAACTCCCATGGTAACAGACCACAAAGTAGTCAACATATGCCTTGGAGTACAGTCTTTCACGTTTTTTGAAACCATTGCCCTACGAGAAAAACTCTCGACCGCGATTTCAACAACGGATTAAAGGCCGCTACCTTACTTCAATTGTTTAAGGAAAGACAATCTAACGAAACAAAACAAAACATGCTGATTTCGGCGTATCACGCCCTCACATACCAAACAAAGTATGTGATTTCATCAGTACACCTTAGTCTTGCAGGACTATGTGTATATCAGCGCAGACACAGAACAACAGATTTGTGCAGTCCAGTGACGATTTTCATTTTTTAATGTAAATGGTCAAGAAATGAACCATCTCACAATCTGCCGCATCTGTACTTCCAAAAATATTAACAAAAATGAAGAGTTTTGTTAATAGATTGCGGAAGTTTTTCAATGTATAAAAGCGAGCGCTGAAAGTTCAAAATTTGTATTTGTTCTGTGTCTGCGCTGATATACACATAGTCCTGCAAGACATAGGTGTACTGATGAAATCACATACTTTGTTTGCTATGTGAGGGCGTGATACGCCGAAATCAGCATGTTTTGTTTTGTTTCGTTAGATTGTCTTTCCTTAAACGTTTTTCTTAATAATAATAATCAATTGCTTCTACATCGTGGTACCCCCGCAGATGCTCACCATTTGTTTCTTTATCGAAAAATTTAGAACAAAACACTTTTCGACATAAGACTAGTCTGCCTCATTGTGCTCTAGAGCAAGTAAATTAATGCGAGTTCACAGGGATTGGTCGTGTCTTGCTTTGAGCTAAGGATCGGAATGGGTCGACCCACACCTGACCCACAATTTCAGCGGGCCGGCACACACCTGACCCACAATTTCAGCGGGTCGACCCACACCTGACCCACAATTTCAGTGGGTCGACCCACACCTAACCCACAATTTCAGTGGGTCGACCCACACCTGACCCGCAATTTCAGCGGGTCGCCCGCACATGACCCACATTGGCAGAAGTCACAGAAATCGTTTTTCTGTGCGTTCTAAAACTGTGGGTCAGGTGTGGGTCGACCCGCCGAAATTGTGGGTCGACCCACTCCGATCCTTACTTTGAGCGATAACGAACGACTTCAAAATTAACCTGGAGGTTCAGTTTTTCATGTAGTTTTCTCGGGACAAATGAGATGGATGTTCTGTTTGAAAGTTTTTGGGAGTAACATTTTCCTTCATAGCTGCGTACGAGTCTTGCATGACTTTCTGATTTAGTAAAGTAACGACGAAGAAAAATGTGACAAAGTCAATGTTAATTTGGCATTCATCCGAATATTCTCATAGAATTATTTTGATCAAAGGATGTGAAACGGACAAGAAATTGCCATAGATAAAAATTTAATGAGATACTCAAATTGCAATTTCCAAAAATTAATTGAAGTTGCCATTTGCCATCATAATTTATAGTTCTCTACATTTCTCAAAATGTTGTTTAATGTCAAAGATAAAATCAGTTGGCAAATGTTATGCAAATTAATCAAATTACACGGATTTAAGCGAGAATCTTAATCTTGCTAAAGTTTTTTTATGCTTCGAAATTCATTTTTGCTATTTCTAAAAATGATTCCCACATACCTCATCGCCCTCCACAGTTTGTTCAATTAGTTCGAAACATTTTGTATTATAATACAAAGTATAAAGTGCGGAAAACCAAATTTAGCATATCACTGAATCAATTTAGTGATACGCGCATTGAATCTCTTTATCATATTGTTGTATCATAGAGTTCGTAAGGTAACAACTAAACTAAACTAAACAGAACGAGGTTAACTATTATTTAGAGTATGTACAGCTTGCAGATGATACTCGTAAATTAGTTTTTTATGACTCTAAAAAGACGATAATAGATTTTTTTTATCATTACTTAAAGATGAAATTGACAATTAAACGCGTCGACAAATCGTTTCAATCTCAAAATGCTTGGAAAATTCGCATGCAATATTTTGAACAACGCTGACCTCGCAGAAGTTTATTTTGTAAACATTTCATGATCGACCCGCTCTTTCTATGCAACCATATGGCCGACTAAAAACAAATTCGTATAAAAGAAATATCCTAACTTCTAGATCGATTTAATTTATAAATACGTCTTGGCCTATCTATCCCCGGGTCGTACCTCGGCACTTCTGCAATTAAGAGCACGTTAAGAGCATGTGAAGTGCCAAATTTGCGATGTTTTTTGAGAACAGCATCCTGCGTAAATAACATAATTATTCGAAAGGAGCGCTGTGGAAGGATGATTCTTACACGAATGAATCAGAATTCAAAAAGTTTGAGTATGAAGTTCGAAAGTTGCTCTGAAAAATCATCGCATCCCAAGTTCGTTTGCGATGTTATTTCAGAGCAAATTTGAACCTTCATACTAAAACTTATTACTTGCGTTAGAGTCATCGTCTCACAGTACAAGAGCTATAATTTTGAAAAATTTGTTATGTACGCAGGATTCGGTTCCAAAAAAAACATCGCAAATTTGACAGTTCATATTTTTGCGACTGTTTAGACATAAAATTCTGGAGTATTTATTTTTAAAAAACGTATTTCTTAAGCACATACCGAGTTGCAGATAGAAATATTTTTACTTGTAATACAGTCATGAAACGTTTGTACTTACTTTACTTTTTCGGCACTTGTGGGCCTTCGCCTGCTGGAGAATTCCGATCCAACGCTAGTTGCCACTTTCTTATTCCAAGCGTGCGAAGATCTTGTTCGAAGCCATCAATCCATCGAAGTTTTGGGCGACCAACTCCTCTTCGCCCTTCTGGATCGTTACGGAATAATTTTTATATTTTTATACATACGTGCAAAATGCTCCGCCCACCTCAGCCTTTGTTCTTTCAATGCATTTGTGACGCATTTTTTTTAATCCAAAATGAAAACATTCCAAAAAAATTTTTTGCGTTTCAAGGCTGCAAGCGTCACCTCAATTGATATCAGTTGTTATGGAAGAAGGGACGAGGACTAGCGTCACGTTTTCCTTTTAAAAAGGGTTTTTAAATAGTTTTGGAAGAAAAGAGCAAACAAATTTTAGAGAAAAAATTTCCGACGAAAAAAATTTCCGGCGAAAAAAATTTTCGGCGAAACACATTGTTTTTAAGTACGCGCAACCCGTTCGCCCCACACAAAATTTCGTCGCCGAAAAACATTCCGGCGACGGCACCTTGCCGGGAAAAAATTTCATCGAAAAAAAATTTCAGCGAACAAAAACTTTTAGCGAAAAAACTTTCGACAAAAAATTTTCGGGGAAAAAAGTTCCTCCGGGCGAAAAAACCTTTCTGCGAAAAAACATTTTCAGCGAAAAAAAATTTTTAGTGAAAAAACGTTACTACAAAAAAATTTCGACGAAAAAAACATGCGGCGATAAAAAAAATTCCGGCGAAAAAAAAATTTAAAAAAAAAATCAATTTTCCCCTAAATGCATCCCATACCACCGTAGGCCATTTTGTTGGTCACCCTGACACACTACACACTCATTTTTGACCCATACTTTGAATACACTCACACACACATACAAAAATTTTTAGCGAAAAAACATTTCGACAAGAAAAATTTCGACGATAAAAATTTCCGGGCAAAAAAAAAATTCCGACGAAAAAAAAATTCCAGCGAAAAAAATTTCCGGCGAAAAAAAAATTAAAAAAAAAAATCAATTTTCCCCCTAAATGCGTCGGCCATTTTGTTGGTCACCCTGACACACTACACACTCAACCCAATAACTTTTCCTTTGACACCAAACATCTATCTCCATCCTAACACAGTCCCAAAATTTTGCTCATTTTTGACCCATACTTTGAATACACTCACACACACATACAAAACCTTCTTTTATATGGCGTCTTCTGAGAGCCCTAGCCCTAGCGCCCAAACGAGGCCCATACTCCCCCTTTTTTAAAATCTCATATGGCGTAGAATGCCCACCCAAAGCTCCCTGAAAAATTCCAAGAAAAGTTATCGTGCCAAAAAAGTCGGTTTTCATACAAATGGCTCTGGAACTAACTAACTAACTAACCCACTAACAAACGTAGGATGTTTCCATTAACTTTCTAAAGGTCATATCTTCGGATCCACTGGACCGATTTTAATGAGTAAAACGTCGATTTCAATCAAAATTTTACGTAGAATCCGAAAAACTAGAACTCAGGGGGGTACGATGCAAGGGGAAAAAGTCTAAACTTACCTGTTTATATGGTTCCGCCGTCTACGAAAAAAAAAATTTCTTAATTTTTTGATGGTATGGGGACTTGCGTCACGGGCGCAATGCTACCGCGCGCCCATGATACGTGTATCCAGTATAATATGATAATGTTAAGAATAATATTCTTTGGTGTAACCGTACTACTACTATAAATCTATGAACTACACACAAATCAATCAAAATAAATTATAACAGGATTACGCTGTCAAAGCAGTTGATGTTATACAAAGTTATCTTCTCTGTTTATATACTTTGGATGTGATATGAGTCTGTCGGTATATTCTTACTGTCAAAATGACGTTTTAAACGTCAAACTTAGTTGAACAAGGTAAGTAAATCTGTTACATTTTTCACATCTCACGTAAGTTTTTTAATTCGTTCAAAATTGTGACGACGTTCTGCGTTTTTGGGTTGCTTCGCGTTAGCCTTATAACTTCGAACGTACTTTCGACAGTTGGAATATAGCAGGGACGACGTGACAGTCTTTTGTTTTAAATCTTTGCAAATAATGTTCAACGTGAAGTTGGCTGCGATTGCAACCTACGGTAACTTCATCATGAGAAAATCAGTTGATTTTTGAACTTTTCAGCTGATTTTGGTAAATTTATGAATGAAGTCAGCTGCAACTAGCTTTACGTTGAATATTACTTGTAAAGAATAAAACAAAAGACTGTCACCCCCGGAATAGAGTGACTTTTGATCCCAACAGATTCATATTTTTTCTACTGTGCCTACACATAGCCCTGTGTCAAAAAAGATCCCTCAATGATGGCTTTAAAGACATCATTTGTGATGGGGATAAAAAATGTATGGAATTTGACATTGTTTCACATAGAACACAGCGCCACTTTTTTACACATCACAATAAATTCAACGAGAGTAGTGCGAAAGTGACAGATGCGAAATTTTTCTAATATGGCAACACCGAATTTCATTCAAAAATCGAAAGTTAGTTAGAAATAGGCGAGGTTCATTTAGCTAACGGGTCTAACAAGTGTGTAATCAGAATGGGAACGTGTAAATGAGGGAATCTAGCTAAAAATCGAATACATGACTAGGTGGGAATGATCGAGGAGTAACGGGGAAGGAACAAAGGGTCAAAAAAAGATCTGTGTCTAGTCTCAAACCAGAAATCTAAGGTCTGCTGCTCTTCAGCTCCGAAACGCTTATTCGTATTAAATTAAACTATTTTTGATACTTTTCCGCTTCTTCGCTTTCGAGCAAATTTGAAAGTTTTTTGAATTTTATTTTGAATTTGCTTAAGTTTTAGTTGTTGCTAGTCAAGCATTGTCGGAATAATTTTTAACGCATTTTTAATGCATTTGCAGAAACTTATTCCCACCGAATATCGTCGAGGCCACAATTTCTCAAGATCGAACGCTTCTAACACCACCGGAAAACGGAACATGTATGTGCACTCTCCAATTTTTTATTTAATTTTTCATTGTTTTTTTTAAAAAAAGTGCCGCTGCAAGAATGGAAAATAAGTATGGAGCCGAGCAAAGGCACAAACGTGTTGGGAATTGTTATGTTCAGCGTCATTTTTGGAGCAACTATCGGCAAAATGAGAGAAGCAGGAAAGCCTTTATTGAATTTCTTTGTTGCGCTCAGTGAAGCCATGATGATCATCACATCTTGGGTAATCTGGTACGACGAATGCAGTTTTTGTTATTTCTTTCGAAGTCATTCAGCTTAATTGGAAATTGTTTTAACAGGCTCTCACCGTTGGGAGTATTCTTCTTGGTATTATCGAAAGTATTGGAAATCGCTAGTTTCACTGAAATGGTCGGTCAATTAGGAATGTATTTCCTAACAGTTATGATTGGTTTATTTGTTCATGGACTCGGAACCATTCCGTTGATATTCTTTTTGGTTGTTAGACGACTACCATATCGTGATATATCGAAAATGGGACAAGTATTGGCCACAGCTTTTGGCACCGGTTCGAGGTCATACATTTTGTAAATTTATGAGAAGCAGCAAATACAAATCCTTTTCGTATATATAGCTCAGCTACAATGCCAATTACAATTCAAAATTTGGACAACATGGGACTGGATCCTCGTGTTACACGATTCGTGATTCCAGTTGGTGCAACGATTAACATGGATGGAACTGCACTTTATGAAGCTGTAGCCGCTCTCTTCATTGCACAATTGAGAGGGCTGTCTTTAACGTTTGGACATATTGTTGCCGTAAGGTAAAATAGTTTTTTCGACTTGAGTTTTTTGAATGTTCCAGCAATGAACCAACTATGCGAAAAGGGTGGTGGTCAGTATTTTCGCGAGTTCTCGAACTTGTAGACGACAGCCTGTTGCGATAAAAGTAGTGACATTGAATCCTCTGTAGCTCAATTTGAAAGTTCTGTCGCTGTCTGTAAAGTTAATCATTCGAAGAAGTCAAGGGGTTAAAGTTTCGCTCGTATGAAATCGTTTAAAAAAGCTTTTAAAAACATATGCAAGGGACCCGCATCTGAGTAAATATTGCCTTAACTTACAATTACTTCCATAGTTAATTGGATTGGAGATTGCCGAAAGGGCGATATTAAAAAACCCATCCGAGCAAACGGCGCAAAAAACCTCTAGTCCCTAAAGAAAGTCTAAGATTTAAAAAAAAGACTCAAAAAAATTAAGAAAAAATTCACTCAGATTTTTTTTGTATTATAGCCAACCGATCTGGAGCATTTAGGAGCGGCCTCTGACCCATACTTTCACGGACAGAAAAGTTGGTCCCTTTTTTCTCTACAACACTGCCCAAAAAACCTCATCATTGAAGAAATATTCATCCGATTTTCACTAATTTAATTTTCGAACAATTTCCGTTATAATTTCGCAGAGGTATAAATCAAAAAGTTTCAAATCAACCACGTTTTTGACCACTTTTTCGACCGTAGCTTCTAAAGTTCTCAACCGATTCAGTTCCGTGATAAGTTTTTCGATTATCTTTAGGAAAAAAATTTTGAAAATCGGATAAAATTTACCCGAATTATGGAGAAAAAACCCGTTAGGCCCTTGAGTTTGAGGACTCAAAATCGGGCATAAGGATCGGAGTGGGTCTACCCACACCTGACCCACAATTTTAGCGGTTCGACCCAAACCTGACCAACGGTTGCAGAGGTCACAGAAATCGTTTTTCCATGCGTTCTAAAACTGTGGGTCAGGTGTGGGTCGACCCGCTAAAATTGTGGGTCAGATGTGGGTCGACCCACAACATGACCTACACTATGACTAAAGTAGACGTGTGCGCCGATCGGCTTTAGTAGATCGGCGTTGGGTCTAAATGACATCCTTGACCATTCCACTCTTCAGAAAACTTTTACACAACGAACCGGAGAATAATTTTTTTGGTTCAAGTAAATCGGCTCGAAGTAAAGTTTACGCTGACGATTTTTTGAATTTTTGAATCGTCGAAAATTGTCGGCGTAAACCCCCTAACTTTTAACTTTGCCTTCCTTCAAGGGATTCCGAAATAGCCTGGAAGTACTTCACAAAGTACCTCGGGGTCACCCTAGACAAGACTCTGGACCTTTAAGTTACATGTGGATCTGATATACTCTAAAGCTTTGAAGCTTTTTGGCGCGCTCTACTCACTCTTAGACAGAAACTCAAAGCTAAGCACCGAAAACAAGTTACGTGTCAACAGGGTAATCATTCAAAGTATTTTGCTTAGTGCTAGCCCAGTTTGGGGCGATTGTGCTAAATTTCATATAGCATTTACGGTCACTTCCGCTTTATTTCGGGCCGCTTCCACTTAATTTCCAGCTACGTCCACTTCCTTTTTTGTCACTTCCGCTGCACTTGCAGTCACTGCCGGTTCATTTACGGTCACTTCCGCATTTCTGATCACTTCCGGTTCATTTTCGGTCACTTCTGCTTCATTTTCGGTCGGTTGTACTTCATTTCTGGTCACATTCGCTTCATTTCCAATCATTTCCTCTTGATTTCCGACCACCTACACTTCATTTCCGGTCACTTCCACTTCGTTTTCAATCACTTTCACTTTACTTATGCTTTATTTCCGGTCACTTCTGGGTTCACTGCCTGTCACTTCCACTTCATTTTCGGATATTTCCGGTCCAAAAAATTCTACTCAACACTTTCTATAACTTTCCCCAAGAAACCAACACTCTAGGTACTCTAATTCAGAAGATAGCAAAAAATGCAAGATGGCGTCACATTGACAGCCATTTTCTTATGGGATCAGCAAAAAAAATCTCATCACCAATATCTATAACTTTAACCGAAGAAACTAACTCTCTAAGTATTCTAGGTATTTTAGAGTATTCACAAAATCCAAGATGGCGTCACTTTGGCAACTGGCAGACGTTTTCTGAAGATCCCTAGAAATTCTTCTGACCAAACTCTATAACTTTCTAGAAGAAACCAACTCTTTAGTTATTGTCATTCCGGAGCTAGAATTCGAGAACCTATAAAACCCACAAGCCCACGGCCTATAAAATTTTTCATTTGGGGCCCAGACTGTAAAAATATCATAAAGATCGGTTGCCTAGTTCTCGGAATCCTGTTCCGTGTTATGAAAACCTGCGCAGAAGTAAAAAGTTCAAGTTTATTTTGCAATGACTGTAAATTTAAAAATTCCAAAAAATTGAAAAATTTGAGAATTTTCAATGAAAAATTAAAGCTACTAAAACTTTGAGGAATTTTAGAAGAACAAAAAATATGAGAAATTGTTACGCTTTGCATTTCTCATTTCAAATTTGGCGCCATACTAACATTCCCTTCCTAGTATAAAGTCTGTCAAATTTGTAGAAAATATTGTGGATCTTGTCAATAAACTAATTGTGTAACAAAATAAAAACGTTTAATTGTATGACAAAATTATAGTTTGAAAATCTAGAGTAAGTTAGCCGAACACTGATCCACAGTATAATATTTGTAACAACCGATTTATTGAATAAAGAAAAAAATACCTACCAAGTGCAAATCTAGGCTAAACTCACGTTACTAATCATTTTTGAGCTTTCAAAAACTCACATGTCTGCTGTCACCCCGTCGTCAATTTGATGAATAAAGCTTTATTATGTTGGCACCTCTCGCTCATACACGTGTTTGTGTTTACACCAGACTCTAAACCAACGCACGTGCCACGTGGTTTTGTCAAAATTTCTTTTGTTCTCTCATTCGACCACGTGCGTTTGTTTACCAATATAAGCATTTACATGCACCCACTTTGGCATTTCCAACATTGTAATTTTTTTATTGTTGGTACTATCGGCACTGATAGAAATTACAGTGCAGTTGCTGTAGCATATTTTGAACCGAGATTTCGATTTGAGTTTAAAAAAAATATAAAAATTATTTTCATATGCCGTAGAAGAGTTTTTGCTTTAAAAATTGCTAATTTATCGATGTAAAATAAATGTGATGAGACTTGCGTTTCTCATTTCGAACTCATATTTCATGTGAGATTTGCGATTAGTTCGAATCACAACAAAAACCTCTTTAAAGGTAAAGTGTGACGCAGTCCGAAAGTCCGCTTCCAAAATAAATGATATCGCTTGAGGTGACGCCATCGCTGATAATACGCACAAGTTTGTTTGAGTGGAATCTTGTTTCAAAACTTTATTTTCTGAAAAACTTACGGCGCTCTTTTTTAAACAAAACTACGTTGTGTTAAAAATTAAAATTAAAAATTTTTTTCGGAGGAAAATTTTTTTTGGAGAAA
>CM055403.1:181432223-181460238 GCA_029228625.1 Pseudolycoriella hygida | reverse complement strand
TTCTTCCAAATCTACTGATATCACAACAAAAACCCTTTTCAAAAGGGAAACGTGACGCAAGTCCTGGTCCCTTCTTCCAAAACAACTGATATCAATTTGGGTGACGCTTACAGCTTCGGAACGCAAAAAATTCTTTTGAAATATAATCATTTTTGATTAAAGAAATGCGTCACAAATGCCGGACCCTCCCAACGTAATAATTTTTCTGCGCTTTCAAATTTCGCACGCCAAATATTTGGCTTCCCGTAATCTACACATCACGCAAAACTTATTTTTTTTTCTGCCACTACTGATATCACAACAAAAACCCTTTTCAAAAGGGAAACGTGACGCAAGTCCTGGTCCCTTCTTCCAAAACAACTGATATCAATTTGGGTGACGCTTACAGCTTCGGAACGCAAAAAATTCTTTTGAAATATAATCATTTTTGATTAAAGAAATGCGTCACAAATGCCGGACCCTCCCAACGTAATAATTTTTCTGCGCTTTCAAATTTCGCACGCCAAATATTTGGCTTCCCGTAATCTACACATCACGCAAAACTTATTTTTTTTTCTGCCACTACTGATATCACAACAAAAACCCTTTTCAAAAGGGAAACGTGACGCAAGTCCTGGTCCCTTCTTCCAAAACAACTGATATCAATTTGGGTGACGCTTACAGCTTCGGAACGCAAAAAATTCTTTTGAAATATAATCATTTTTGATTAAAGAAACGCGTCACAAATGCCGGACCCTCCCAACGTAATAATTTTTCTACGCTTTCAAATTTCGCACGCCAAATATTTGGCTTCCCGTAATCTACACATCACGCAAAACTTATTTTTTTTTCGCGTCAAATGTGAAAGAACAGAAAAACTATATCATTGGGGGTCCGGCATTTGTGACGCATTTCTTTAATCAAAAAAGAGAATTTTTCAAAAAAATTTTTTGCGTTCCGAAGCTGTAAGCATCACCCAAATTGATAACAGTTGTTTTGAAAGAAGGGACCAGAACTTACGACACGGTTCCCTTTCAAAAAGGGTTTTTGTTGTGATATCAGTAGTTTTGGAAGAAAAGAGAAAACAAATTTTGGAGAAAAAATTTTCGGCGAAAAATATTTCCGGCGAAAAAAATTTTCCGGCGAAAAAAAATTTGCTTTGACACTAAACATCTATCTTTAACAAAAAAAAAATTGAAAAAAAAGCAATTTTCTCCCTAAATACATCCCATGCCACCGTCGGCCATTTTGTTGGTCATCATGACACACGTGTAGTGACCCAACCCATCAAATTTTCCTTTGACACCAAATATCTATCTCCATCCTAACACAGTCCAAAGATTTTGCTCATATTTGACCCATACTACCGCACGCCCATGATCAAACGAAAAGAAAAAGTGAATTTGGGAAAACAAATGGAACGGGAAATGGAATTTCCTATTATACAGTCAGATCAGTTCAAAATCAAGATTGTGTCAAGTTACTAAAGTTTGAATAGCCTGACCTAATCACCAGGTGGGTAACTATCCAAAGGCAACTTCTGGGCCTAAATTTTGTACCTGTAGAATTTCTATGAACTCGGAACTCTTCTTCCATTCTCATAAAATTTTTATAACAAAAGAGACAGAAAAAATGGAAAATTTTGTTTCAAAATACCGTCATTGTCGATATCGTCATCACAAGCGTCACCAAGTCCATCTTTATCCGTGTCCATTTGATCGACGTTCAGCACATATGGACAATTGTCGCAGGCATCTCCTCGCTTGTCTCCGCCTCCATGCTCAGAATCAGCTTGATCAGGATTATAAACTAATTCACAGTTGTCAGGATCGTTCAAAATTCCATCATTATCAGCGTCTGGATCTAAACCCCGGAATTGTACAGTTTTTAAAACCGCCACTTCTGAAACTCCAAAACAAATATTTAGTTACCGCAAACATCTCCAATTCCATCTTTATCTGCATCTTCTTGTCCAGAATTTGGAACATAAACGCAATTGTCTTTATGGCATCTTATATCAGTACAATTCAAACCATAGTCTGGCCAGCCATCCATGTCACTATCTGTTCCACAAAATTTGCCATCACCTGCGAGTCCAATTTTACATTTACATCTAAATGTATATCCGCCGGCATGTTTACACTGAAAGTTGAATTATCCGCCCGGAGAAAGAAAATCTTTTTTTTTTCGAAAATTTGAGACTCACTTCCGCATTTCGATCGCAAATGGTTCCATCCGGACAGACTCCCTCCATGGGTTCGCAATGCGACGATGAAGAATCCCTGTGAAAACCGTGTTTGCAACCGCAGTGATAGGAACCTTCGGTGTTCGTACAAATTGAATTGTGACCGCATTGGGCATGGCCACTTAGGCATTCGTCAATGTCACGACAGATTTGATTTCGATAGTCATGTGGCAACGAGGTCGCATAGTAACCGTTTGCATGGTGTCCTTCAAAGCCCAATGGACATGGATCGCATCGGAAGCCTGGCGAAAGGTTGTGACACCGTACAAGAACGTCGCATGGTTCAATTAAGTCGCACTAATCGTGAGATAAGAATTTAAATTTTATTTTAATAATTTCGATTCAAAGCGAGACTTTCGATTCCTCCAAATTAATCAAGAAGTAATTTAAAAATGCGTAGAGGTACAACCAACACATAGAAAATACTTTTATCACATATGCGCGTCGTTCGGATGTCAAATTACATCGACTAGGGAGCGTTTTCGCTTATGTGATAAAATAGTATATTTCAACATACCTCAATACACACGAGATGTGTACGTAAGCGCGGGATTACATTTTTCTTTTCGTCCCTGCTAGCAGGCATGAAATAAATGTTACACACTTGTCGCGAAGCAGTCGAGGTTCACCGAGACTCCTCGTGACAAGTGTGTATTCCTTCGGCGCAGGCAGCAATTCTCGCACAGGGTTAAATTTTCATACTCTCATCCCTTGTAATCCAAATAACTATTTCGTGCTTCCCACTAGGGACGAAAGTTGAAAAATGTAATCCCACGGGACGCCCCTTGGGCTTACATTTTTCAACTTTCGACCCTGGTAGCAAGCATGAAAAACACAACACGGTAAAGCACTTTCGGTCTGCTCCCTTGTTGCACATAAAACAAAGTCATTTGAAAAGGAAATCCTTGAAATTATCGAAAAATTCAAGGAAATCAAACAAAATCCTCCCACTTCGAAACAAAATCAGCAATTTGTGAAAATTTTTCGAAAATGGTAATGTGGCAATGTGGAGTAGCTACTGTCGACTGCAGGCAGAGGCAAATTTAGACAAACATTTTTTAAAATGGCTCTATTGCGTTTACCACGACGTTTGTAACCAGCCGATTTGAGGGGGAGCGGAGAATAGGGGAGAGCATCGATCATGGCGCTTAGATGCTGAGTCTGCAAAACAAAATTTTGTCCGTCCGCCTGTCTGACAACTAATAACTTGAGTAAAACTTTACCGATTTTTTCCCTGAAAGGTAATCGAACAATCTTTTATTGGATTGAATATGGATATTGTTGGGCTAAAGGCCGCTGAGCTAGGGCCATTTAAGTGGTTTTTGGTCTTTGGTACATCACTCGACTAAATATTTTTTCCGATTATCTTAAGTATTTTTTTGTTCGAAAGGATTCCTAGACCTAGGCCCGGCAATTTATAGAAGAAATTTTTTTGATTTTGAGCGCTTGGACTCAGCCAGGGCCCTAAAACTGAGAGTCTACCTGGGCCCATCGTGTTTCATCTATATAAATCTACTAAATCTTATCTGATTTTCAAAATCTTCTTTTTTCCTGAAAGATAATTGAAAAACTGATTGCGGTAGTGAATTTAGTCAATATCTGTCTTAGAAGTTTCGAAGTTACGGTCAAAAACGTGGCTTTCTGAAGGTTGGCTAAATCTTTTCACTTATAATATTTATATAATAATCCGCCGTTACAACCCGTCCGGGTCAGAGGCTAGATCGTTTTATTTACTAATTCCGCAATTTTTGGCGAGTTTTTCCTCGCATAGATTTTATTAGAGATCCTTTCATTACCGACGTTTTTACTGTGTCAGTGACGTCATATTTGTCATTCTTCTATGTACGATTCGTTGCGGCATCAAATTCACAACTACCCAAATGATGAAGCCTGGGTGTGCCTAGGAACGTTACTCTCATTGAAGAAAAATCCTATACAGAATTTGTCCCCACCAGGATTTGAACCCGGATATTCTTGGTGGAATGCCAGTACGTTACCACTGAGTTAAACCGTCCCTTACCTTTTCACGAAATTAGAACGGAAATCGATCTTCAAGGTTTTGAATGAAAGATATGGATTTCCAGAAATCACGAAAATTAAATTAGTGAAAATCGGTTAAGTGGTCGGGTTGCAGGGTTTCTAGTGTAGGCCCAATTCACGCTTCGCGATCCTTGACGATATTTGGTCATTTTTCGTGAATATTCCTTTAATGATGAGGTTTTTTGTGCAGTGTTGTTAAGAAAAAATGTCGAACTTTTTCTCCATGCAAGTATTGGTCCGCGGTCTCTCCTTAGGGTCATAGGTCAATCTGACCAAGGTCGTCATTACATAGAAAAAATTGTTTGTTGCTCTCTTGTGCAGTAAATTTAGGGCAACTATTTTGTCCATGGAAGTATGGGTCAGAGGCCTCTTCTAACTGCTCTAGGTCGTCCTAAGATAAGCCCTAGTACAAAAACTTTTTTTTGAACTTTCTTTTAGTTTTTTTTTAATTTAGGGGATTTCGTGGATATTTAGAGAGCCACCGTTTATTCGGACTATTTTTCAATATTGCCCTTTCGGCAATTTCCAATTCAATTTAATGTGGACGTAATTTGATACAAATGTGAGAGGTGACAATGTGTACTCGGATACTGTGGAGGCTCTCACAACATATATCATCATGAATTTCATCACCGCCCCGGATCCGGCATTTCCGACTGAACATTCTGTTCGCGTACAACCCGCGCGCCGATCCGGCTGAACATTCTGCCAGATGGTGACAAAAGAGATGATATTTACAGTTTCAGTTATTTGTATATAAGACGATGTAATTTATCAAATAAAATATTCTATTTTGTGGTTTCAAACAGAAAGCCTCTTTTCTCTTCTCCACAAACTGGTGACCCACGACTTCAGAACAACTCTTCTGAACTAACAAATTATATTCTAAGGTTCAAGTCAACCTACAATATAATTTCTTCCATCACTAAGCTCTAACTCAATCTAGCATTAGTGATATAACCAACTACTTACCTCAAAACTGGTGACGAGAAAGAGCAACTTGCTCCGACCTTCTGACGGTTAAAACGTTTAGCACAGTCACAATATCAGTAAATCGTAATCAGGTGTGCCCTAAACGAGAATACGTCTTTCTCTTCGGCAATATTAGCAAACAATGTATCCTAACAGACTAGTAGCCACACAACACAAATGGAAATTCAACTCTCAACGGAGATCAAATGAACCATTTTCTCTGTGGCATGAGCAACTACGTAGGTCACACCTATCACTACCCATTACGAGCTTACGACACTAACTAAGTTTCTGGGTTTTTTCGGTTTACCGATTCATTTTCACACACAATATACGTTTGACAAAATGAAGCTCAAACTTTAAAGGGTAGAAGCATCGTAGGTAACCCACTATAACATCAACAGTCAGCCGTTGAAAAGTACTACAGCACAACCGTGCGCAAGTAACACAACGTTTTCCGTCATTTGGCGGATTGGGAAGAAGTGTTCAATGCGTGTTTTTTGATCACAGTATTCACCCGCCAGTGGTAACGACGGACGCTAAATCACGAACTAACTAAGTTCATCGGTTTTTACCCTAAACTCAAACAAAATATTCTATTTTGTGGTTTCAAACAGAAAACATCTTTTCTCTTCTCCACAAACAGTTTGTACGCAATACGTTCGAGTCTTTTTGCAACGCCTATTCTGCATATGCTTTTCGTAAGAGTTAATTTTCTTAAGAGCGTGTCAGATATTTTGACAGTTCTATATTTTGCGATGTTTTTTCATTGCATATTTCTATTTTTAATTCTAAATTCCAAAACATCTACTGTTTGTGTAACACACCCCTTTATTGATTCTATGAATCAGAATATATAATTATTGAGTCTAAGTGTCAAAATTTGATCTGAAAAAACATCGCATAGCCGAGTACTTTGCGATGTTTTTTCAGATCAAATTTTGACACTTAGACTCAATAATTATTTATTCTGATTCAGAGAATCCATAAAGGGATGCGTTATGCAAACAGTAGATGTTTGAAATTAAAATTGATGATCACTGCCTTAGAAATATGCAATGAAAAAACATCGCAAAATATAGAACTGTCAAAATATCTGACACGCTCCTTAGAGCACATTGCAAAAACATGAACTGTCAAATTTGCGATATTTTTTTAAAACAGAATCCTGCGTCAATAGCTAATTAATCAAAATTAAAGCTCATATACTGTGAGAGCATGACTCTTACACGAATGATAGATGAATCAGAACTCAAAAAGTTTGAATATGAAAAACGAAAGTTGCTCTTCAAATACATCGCATTCCAAGTTCGTTTGCGATGTTATTTCACAGCAAATTTGTACTTTTATGCTTAAACTTTTTGAATTATGACTCATGTATTGTTCGTGTAAGATTCATCCTCTCACAGTACATGAGCTGTAATTTTGAATAATTTGTTATTTACGCAGGATTCTCTTCTAAAAAAAACATCGCAAATTTGACAGTTCACACTTTTGCGACGTGCTCTTTATAACATTTAGCGGCTTGAACTGAAGTATCAACTCCTCCCTGACTTGAACATTTTGTCACTATTTGTTTTCGTCCAATTTCTAATTCTTGGAGCTAGGTTTTTCTAAGACGAATCCGTCAGGACGAACGTCTTTTCATATCGATTTTTATAATGAAAAGAAATCTACCGAGGACGAAAAGAGTCAGTACAAGTTGTAGTAGTGAATTAGCGAAAGAAATTTTGACGAAATCTACTTCCGTTTTAGTTGGACAACGTCATCTCGACGCTTTTACTGGTAAAAGATTTCCCCTTAATGTGAAAACAAAGGTCGAATGGTTTATTTTGTTACCTCATCCAAATCGTTACAGTGCGTTCCATTTCCAGTGAATCCTGCTGGACAAGCTGAACATCTGAAGTATGGATGATGACTTAATGGTGTGCATTCAACACCTACGAAATAACAAGGAAATTTTTCGTTATTTTGTGTAATTAATTGTGTTGGTTTGGGTTTTTCTTTTAATTTAGTCATCTAAGTTAAAGTATATTAATAATAGGATTTTAAAACTCATGCTTGCAAGTAAATTACACAAAATAACTAATTATTTTCCTTGTTAACGTAGCGCCGTCAAGCAAAAGAATGAAGAAAACATTCACGACTTCGATCAAACAACATTTTTATTTCAATTTAAAAGATTTTTCTTATTATTTATCACAAAGCGTGAGTTTTAAACACAAAAACTTATTCAAATACTTTTTAAGTTTATTAAAATCTCAATTGAATGGTGAACTACATGTCCTAAAGAAAATTCCACTGCTCGAGGGTAACGGCAGCAAAATATTCTTCGTTCGAATTTGGAAAGGAGCATTTAAGCATTTTGTGTTTGAAAATTGGTGTCGCCAACAGGACATATAGTTCATGTTACACGGTTGGGATGGGAAAACCTAGAAATCTAGAAACAGAAATTCTGAATAAATTCTACGTTAAAGTTCTGCTTCATTCAAAATATTGCTGCTGGAAGACACATGCAGTCTGCTTTCGTTAATATTAAAATTGTTTATAATTGCAAGAGGATGTTAATTTGCAATAAAACATTAGCTGCCACAGAATAAATTGTGCTTACCTTCTGTTTATCTTATGCTTATGCTAAAGAAAAAATACAAAAATCGAAGCCATTCGGGTACCAAAGGGCAGTTCAGAAAAGATGTCACAACAAAGGGGTCAGGGGATCTGTCACATACGGAGGGAGCAGGGTTTCGTGAACTGCGTAACGTCACGTGAACTACAATAATAATTGTTGCACCCTTTCGTCGTAAGCTTCGTTTATGGAATACAACCGGTTTTTTGATATAGTTCCTTCATATGAGGGTCTAGTGGTCGTTTTATGTTTATTGAAGGGGTCATATCTTGAGAATTGTTGCTATAGAAGTTGGTCCACTCAAAAGTCAAAAATTTTCATCGCGTCCAGCGAAGACTTCAGTGCAGGCTGCATTTTTTGTGCAAATTATCGAAAAGTTACCGTAAAAAACCGTTTTTCGACGTTAGATTTCCGACAATTTTCGCACGAAACAGAGCTCCAGACCAAAGTCTTCGTTTATCGCGATCAAAATTTTTTGCCTGTTGGGTGGACCAACTTCTATAGCAACAATCCCCAAGATGTGACTCCTCTATCAAAACTACAACGACTACCATACCCTCACACGCAGAACCTTGGTTGGGGTTGACAGGAGCACTCATTATAAGGTATCACTTAATCATACAATCAAGGAAAGGGCTTACGCTAGACCCGTACGATTGTAATTTAACTTTTGATTACCTTCAAATTATTTCGTCCCCGTTATGATAACACCGTCCCCGTCATGATAATATCGTTCCCATGACTATATTATCGTCCACTGGTAAGACGATATCGTTCTTGGAACAAAATTATACCCCAGTGGTACGATATTTTCATTTCAGGAATGGTATAACCGCCCGGTGGTATAATAATATCATTTCTGTGACGGTGTTATCGCGCGGTGGTATGATTTTATCATTTCTGGAACGTTATTATCGTTCGCTGGTATGTTAATATAGTGTGGTGGTATGATATTATCTTTTTGGGAACGATATTATCGCCTAGTGGTATGATATTATCATTTCGGGAACGATATTATTGCCCAGTGGTATGATATTATCATTTCTGTGGCTGTATTGTCGCCCGGTGGTATAATAATATCGTTCTTGGAACGATGTTATAGTCCGGTGGTATGATATTATCGTCCTGTAGTGAGATAATATCATTTCTGTGGCGCTACTATCGCCCAGTGGTATGATATTATCATTTCGGGAACGATATTATAGTCCGGGTGATGATATTATCATTTCGGGAACGATATTATTGCTCAGTGGTATGATATTATCATTTCTGTGGCTTTATTGTCGCCCGTTGGTATGATATTATCACCCAGTGGTATGATATTATCATTTCGGGAACGATATTATCGCCCAATGGTATGATATTATTGCCCTGTGGTGAGAAAATATCATTTCTGCGGCGATACTATCGCCCAGTGGTATGATATTATCATTTCGGGAACGATATTATCGTCTGGTGGTGAGAAAATATAATTTCTGTGACGATATTATCACCTGATGGTATGGTACTATCATTTCGGGAACGATATTATCGCCCGGGTGATGATACTATCATTTCGGGAACGATATTTTTGCTCAGTGGTATGATATTATCATTTCTGTGACTGTATTGTCGCCCGGTGGTATGATATTATCGTTCTTGAAACAATATTTTAGTCCGGTGGTATGATATTTTCGCCCAGTGGTATGATATTATCATTTCTGGAACGATATTATCGCCCAATGGTATGATATTATTGCCCTGTGGTGAGATAATATCATTTCTGTGACGATATTATCACCCAGTGGTATGATATTATCATTTCGGGAACGATATTATCGTCCGGCGGTGAGATAATATCATTTCGGTGACGATATTATCACCCGGTGGTATGGTACTATCATTTCTGGAACGATATTATCGCCCGAGTGATGATATTATCATTTCGGGAACAATATTATTGCTCAGTGGTATGATATTATAATTTCTGTGATTGTATTGTCGCCCGGTGGTATGATAATATCGGTCTTGGAACGATATTTTAGTACGGTGGTATGATATATATTGTGGTATGATAATCAACGATAAAATCGTCCGATGGTATGATAATATTGCAGAAACTTACTTCGTACGGGTCTAAAAAACAGCCGGGTGGAACACAACAGCCCAAATGTGTTACCTGTCCTGTTTGTTACCCTAAGGTTAGACGAATTTTCGAAAATGATTCGTTTCTGTTATCTTTTATTGGCGTGGCATACTTTATAAACGGCTCCAAAAAGTGGTCAAGCTACTAGCAGAGGCTTGAGGCGGAGCCCCATCATCTTTTTTGTTCACCAAAAAAACCTAGCTGACTCGCAAGCGGCATATGTCGCGTAGACCTATTTTCCGGTTTACTGGGTGTTTTTTACGAAGACGTTTTAACACGACTGCTGGTTGTCATTGATATTAGGATAGCAATTTACGTAAGCGAAGCTATTATTTTTCAATTATAATGTTAGCAACAGTCGCTAATAAAACTGATTAGTGAAGAGAAATAGGAGTAACTTATGGGAAAATGGGCGTTAAAACAGAACGGTTGAACTGCATGGTACTTCATTTAAAGGTAAAATCGAGGTTGAAATACTCGACTAAGAAAGGATTTGCTAGGACGGTTTTGGGTTCTCACAAACACTGACAAATTAGATATAAATTTTGGATGAAGTCTAAAGCTAAAAAAATCGTAAATTATTATTTTTATAATTTAACATTACAAAGTAAATAATTGGTTTGCCATTAACCACAATAATTAACTAAAATTATGGCCGAAAAACTAATTTAAGATTGAAACTTGTCGAGATGAGTATTCTCTGCGGTACGAATGCTTCGCACTATTAATAGTGCCCACGCTAACACCTAATAAAAATGAATCAATAAAATAACGCTGTAATGCCTCATTCAATCAACAATCCGATAATTTAATGGCAAAATGTAAAATGTAATTAAAATTATATTAAAATGGGAATTAATATTTTCGGGTTGGCATTATACGCGGTGTATCGCACATGATGCTTGAATTGTATCATTGATGGACAGACTGAATGTTGTTATTTTATGAACAATTAATGCGCTGTTTTAGTGATCCATGAAACAATGCACGCCAATAAAATGTTAATTTTTTTTCGCTTCAAACCGTTTTGGTATATGAATGTGGTTCACACAATTTTTATTGATTCTTTTGATCTTTCTCAATGCATTGGTTAAAGCCGGTTAATAATCAATTGATGCATTTTAATTACATGAATTTAAAGAAGCGTAAACTCCCGACAAGCATTACTTTCGTCATATTTTATCATCTTAAAAATTGTGTGCTATTACTTATGGTACGATATGTGTGTGATGTGAATAATACCATTTAATAAATTATATCTTAACAGGAACGTGTGATATCGGAAATTGTGTTTATAGGATTTTCTTTGAGCTTAAATTAATTGCTTTCGCAAGGAAATTGTGTTTGAGACATGACATGGTAATTATGGCGTTATAACGATTGGCATATTCATCATACCTGAGGCACATGGATTGTTGTTGCAATGGTTCTGTTGAGTGCATGTCTTGCCATCGCCTTCGTAACCCGATGGACATGGACCGCATTGAGCCCCTTCCACTGTGTCGTAACATTGAACATTGCTGAAAAAAGGATTGCAAACATTTATAAAAAATGTGCTGTGAAAACTCATGGATGGTTTAAGAAGTTCGATATTCCGAGTGGGAAAATTCTTAAATCAAAATTATACATAAGCAAAAATCCCTACGTATCAGAATAGATGTGGCGAAAAGACTCGAACGTTTCTAAATATAAAAATGAGAAAGCAATGCAGTGTTTTGCGTTCTTTTATAACTATAAGAATTTTAAAGATCCAAACAAATAATACAAGGTAATGTCGAAGGCCATACCGAAGTATGTCTCAGACCCATGCACCATATCAGAAAGAGGACCAACGTAGTTTCTACAAGAGATTTTCTCTAGTAATTTTCACCGACTTTGCCTTTAGAAGCATATTTTTAACTTCATAGCTTTAGAGAAATACGTCATTCCTTACAATTCTAGAAGTTGCTTTATCCCGGGATTTGGTAACTTTTCCCTAAAACCCTGAAACATGTGTTCTCTAAAATGTTATTCTCTACAACTTTGCCTTTAGCCATTTTAACCCAAACTGCCACAGTCATTCCTGAGTCATTCCTTCCAATTCTAGAAGCGGTCATATCCCAGGATTGGAGGATTTTTAGCCAAAACCCTGAAGCACGTGTTCTCTGAAATTTTAATCTCTACAACTTTGTCTTTGGAACTACCTTTTAAACTGGCATAGTTTTAGAGATATGAGTCATGCCTCCCAATTCGTATCATATTTTTCGACAAAATCCTGAAACACGTGCTCTCTAAAATTTTATTCTCTAGAACTTTGCCTTTGGAAGGAACTTTTCATAGTTCTAGAGATCCCTCCCAATTAGAAGTGCTCCCCCGAGTGAAAATGGCAGTCTCAGTGAGTACTAAAATTGAGTGTACTCACAGCCTCAAATCAGTCTCAATTTCTGAAAAAAACTCAGAAGTACTCAATTTCGCTTTTTTTTATAAAATCATCATTAATGAGACCAGTGAGTACACTCATTTTACTTTTTTTTAGATTTAGACTGCCTGAGGTCATTGACCACACTCATTTAGACTATTTGAGATCACTGAGTATGCTTATTTCGAGACTTTTTTAGGCTATTGAGCATGCTCAATTGTGAAAAATATTTTTTTAGCCAATGAGACCGTTGAATGTACTCATTTTCGACAAAAATATTTTCTACAATTATTGAGGCTTTTGAGACTGTTGAGCATGCTCAATTGTGAAAAATATTTTTTTTAGCCAATGAGACTGTTGAATGTACTCATTTTCGACAAAAATATTTTTCACAATTTAATTGAGGCTTTTGAGACTCATTGGCTAATTTTTTTTTTCACATTTGAGCATGCTCAACAGTCTCGAAAGCCTCAATAAAATTGTGAAAAATATTTTTGTCGAAAATGAGTACACTCAACAGCCTCATTATCTAAAAAAAATATTTTTCACGATTGAGCATGCTCAACAGTCTCAAAAGCCTCAATTAGTACACTCAACAGTCTCATATCTTTTCGTAACAACGGTTCAAAATAAGACTACAAATACGCATGTGCAATTTAGCAACATGAGTTACGTCGTTGGCGGTCCACATGCAAAGTTAAGCATCATTCGGCGCGGTTAGTACTTAGATGGGTGACAAAGTAAGTAAAAAAAAAAACTTTCTAATATAATTTCAGATTAATCGCGAATTGTGAAGAAAAGAGTACGTGGCGGCATCTACGAACAAAATGAAAAAGTTTCAGTATCATTGGCGGCAAAAAAGCATCTCAAACTACAATTCAAAATTAGCATACTCAAGAATCTCACATACCATCAAAACATACTCAACAGTCTGAAAAACTCTCAAAATGAGTATACTCAACAGTCTCAAATAGTCTAAAAAAAACTTACTCAACAGTTTCAAATAGTCTCAAAATGAGTATACTCAACAGTCTCAAATAGTTTCAAAATGAGTATACTCAACAGTCTCGAATAGTCTCAAAATGAGTATACTCAACAGTCTCAAATAGTCTCAAAATGAGCATACTCATCAGTCTCAAACACCAGAAAAATGTCGATAAATTGAGGCAAAAATGAGCATGAGCATACTCATCATTTTTAATGATGATGACGGTCTCAAAACAGTCTAAAACGTTCGAAAATACAGTACTCAGTGCCATACACAAAAACAGTCTCAATTTCAGTCTTAAATCGCATGTTTTTTTTTTTACTCGGGCCAGTCTTTTATTTTGATAGTAATACTCGAAAGTAATACTCGACGTGAAGTTAGCGGCGGTTGCGACCGAAGCTAACTTCAATGCAAAAAAATCAGCTGATTTCATTCCTAAATTTAGCTGACTTCATTGAAAAGTTCAAAAATCAGCCGTTTTTTTGCAACTGCAGCTAACGTCACGTTGAGTATACTTGCAAAGAACAAAACATAAGATTGGGCCCAGGATTTGGCCATTTTCCCCTAAACCCCTGAGACACGTTGTCCCTAAAATTTTATTCTGCTACAACTTTGATAGTAAATCTCCATATTGCATAGTTGAGCAAATATAGACGAAAAACCATCTGCTTCCGTATATGACCATAATATGACCATTCGTCGAGATAAATTTTACTGCAGCTGTATTTTGATTAACTTATTGTTTTGCACGGTAACGATATTCCACCACTCGAAAATTCAAGTCTGCGGAAGAAAGTTCAGCAAGATGATCGTGACGCCAACCTTACATACACTGTTGCAGTAATCAAATCATTATAAATCGGCAGTTCGGTGTTCGTGTATATTTTTTTGCGTTCTCTCCGGTCTAACTTCTCTCGTAAGATATTAGCTGGAGCAATGTTGCTTAAAATGCTTAGCCATTCGACTTCCGTTGGCTGCACAGCTCCGCAAATTTTTGGCTGAACATCTCCACGTAACACTTGTCAACTTTCAATGACATTGACTCTAGACTCAAACTGAGCGTTTTTTAGGTATTTTTTCTATAGACAAAAAGACCTAATATGGACACTTTGTCCGTCCGTCCGTCTATCTGTGCCATCAAAAATAGAAAACTCAGAGCGAGAGATTATTGCAACAAAAATGTGAATCTCTAACACTGTTATAAAGTCAATTATATCAATCACCATGGCATGTGCTTTACATCGAGTGGAGGACATATGAATATCAAACATTTTAATGGGAGAAAAAATCGATTCTTTGTATTTCTTTGAATATATTTTTTGTTGTGAGAGAGTGAGAGCTAATATTCCAAAGTCATAGATCTTCCGTCTCGCTTTCTTGCTTTTCTACTTTGTTTTTCATTTTTGTACATGGAAGGTGATTGATCAATTTATTAAATAACTTCTATTCACAGTACACAGCTTCATTGCAATAATTACTCAGCCTCCAATTGTTTTCCAGTTGTGCCACCACTAACCGGTCAACGTCAGTGATAAGAATGACTTTATTATATCTTTCAAATGGTTAACATCCAAGTGATTTAAATATTTGATAGTTAGCTGGAAAAATTTGTTCGTATCGCTTTTATAGTCATAATACTTGATAGTTGATAGTTACGCGAAAATTGATAGTTGATAGTTAGCTGGCCGAATTTTTATTTTAACAGAGATGCTTACTTGCCGACATACTCTTGATAGTTGACTTGACATTTCGAAATTGTAGAAAACGCAATTTTCATAGAGTCAAATTGTTGATTTTATAATTTTTGATTGTTGCTTTGACTATGACACTTATTAACGCCCCTCTTTCTTTAAGTTGAGTTATCTAACTATCAACTATCAAGTTGATAGTTGTCTAAGTTGATAGTTGGACAACTATCAAGTTGATAGATGGACAACTATTAAGTTGATAGTTAAACAACTATCATGTTGATAGTTAGACAATTATAAAATTGATAGTTAGCAACTATCAAGTTGATTGTTGTTGATAGTTGCGTTCGCCTGATTTCAACTTGTTTTAACAGAGATGCTTACTTCCGACAGACTACAATCGACTGATGAAATATTTTGTTTGTATTACTTTTACATAGTCCGAATATTTGATTGTTGAAAGTTGATAGTTGCTAGTTGATAGTTGATACTTAGCTGGCCAAATTTTTGTTTTAACTGAGATGCTTACTGACAGAGGGGCGACCATCGACTGATGAAATAATTTTTTCATATGATCCTTATATAGCTAGACACTTGATAGTTGATTGTTAATCGGCCAAATTTTCATTTTAAGAGATGCGTACTTGCCGACAGACTGCAATCGACTGATGGAATATTTCATAGTTGAAAGTTGATACTTGATACCTTGCTGGCCAAATTTTTAGGCTTTTTCGTATACTTATAACGAAAAGCCTATTGTGCTCGGTTAGTTGGTTGGTAGGTTGGTTGATAGGATGTGCAAATTTTGACGTAGCCATATTTTTGGTTGAGGGTGAGTGACTTTTTTGGACATTAAGAATGAGTCACAAATATTAACTTGTGATTTCTTTTTATAGCTAAGAATGATTGTAATAGTCAAGTACAGTAACAACTGATAGTTAAAAACTATCAAGTTGATAGTTGTTGATAGCTAGCCAACTATCAAGTTGAAAGTTAGACAATTATCAAGTTGATAGTTAACAACTATCAAGTTGGTAGTTGTTGATAGTTAGACTAACTTGTCTAACTATCAAATAATACTTGACTATTATGGTGATAGTCAACTAAAATGGTTTTGAAAATATTCAACAATTAAAGAAAACCTTTACTTGCGACGTAAAAACCATGCAGACGTTCGCCTGATTTCAACTTGTTATTTTAAAAGAGATGCGTACTTGCCGACAGACTACAATCGATTGATGAAATATTTTGTTCGTATCACCTTTACATAGTCCGAATATTTGATAGTTGATAGTTGATACTTAGCTGGTCAAATTTTTGTTTAGCAAAAATTGCACATTATCAAATCTATATCACTGCATCTTATAATTTATAACTGCCAGAAACATGTGGGATAACGAATACGAAAACTGGTAAGTGTGCATGTATTGTCGCTTCGTTAATATCACCATGAGTACCTTTTGTCTTATAGGTCAATAAAAGCAATACTTTTTCTCACAAAAATAACATTTATTCTTGCAAACTGATAGCAACGATTTAAAACATCTCTTTTATATTAAATTGAAATTGATTTATTAGTCAGTATCTTTATGCACATGTATTGATAGCACAAATTTTGGTTGAAGCGCTTTAGAAAAAAGACCTTGCTAGACTTTTACAGAGATGAAAAAAAGGTTCTTCTTCTATCAATATTTGAAGAAATTCTGGAAATGTTTGAGTTTAGATTTTTTAACTCATTGTTTTACATGGAAGTCGTAGGAAAGAAACTAACGAAAAATCCGTTGTTTACATTCGGCTGGAATGTAAAATTTTGTGCGTCAGTAGGAGGAAAAATATTTTCCCTCGAACGTTTACACAATCCACACTACCTAATTGTATTGAACCACGTGTTTCTCTTTAAAGAATTTTTCGTTTGTTTTCTTCAATGTGTCTGCTGTAGATTTTCCTTTCATTGAATTGACGACTCAATTACTTAATCTGTTCTCAGCGAAGTATTTTACGTGCGCATAAAATTGATTTAACGTTTGAAGTGGATCATTTTTACGACTCGCATTATCTCATGCTGTCCGTAATTGCAGAGGTAGTATGTTGATCATTATTTTAATTAAATGTGCAGCCTACGTTTCTGCCGGTCCTTATGTAGGAGACATGAGCGAAATTCAAGTATATTACCAAAAAACATTACAACAAATAAGAAAAACATTAATTTTTGTTTGTCTGAAAACAATAGCAGCTAATAATACGATGTTATCGTTGAGAAATAATTTACGTATAAAATTAAGGAAGAAACATTTAATTTCAAATATTTATATGAGTTCCGAGGTGAGACCGACAAATGAATCATACAAAACGTGATATCTATCTACAAACGGTTAGATGCTGGTTTTATGTTGTATTTAACATTTATATTTGTCAATTTCTTCCAGTTAAAAGAGAATTTCAAAAATATGCTGTGTATTAGTCAGATCTTAATGTTAATCGCTACACGTAACAAAACGAAAACTAACCTGTGAATGATCAGCATGTAAAATTAATCTTTTCTTTCGTTTTTGTGCGTAAGAACTGATGTATTTCAAAAAAATTTGTGTTTTTATTATCTTACGTTTATCTATGCTCTTTATCTTTGAAATTTCGTCGACCTCAAGAATCAACAGAATCTCTTTGCAACCCTTCACGCGAGCTGCCTCCTTTGTCACAAAAAAGTGAACTGAAGAAAATACTCTGATAACGGAGTGAGGATAATGCTTAAAAAGGTCCAGATTTGCTTTGAAAAAACATCGCATACCAAATTCGTTTGCGATGTTGCTGCAGATCAAATTTGAACCTTAAGAGCACGTTGCAAAAATGTGAACTGTCAAATTTGCGATGTTTTTTCAGAACAGAATCCTGCGTATATGACAACTTATTCAAAATTGTAGCTCATGCACTGTGAGAGGAAGTCTCTTACACAAATAATAGATGAATCAGAATTCGAAAAGTGTAAGTTTGAAGGTATAAATTTGCTCTGAAATAACATCGCAAACGAACTTGGAATGCGATGATTTTTCAGGTCAACTTTCGACCTTCGTACTAACACTTTTTGAATTCTGATTCATCTATAATTTGCGTAAGAGTCATCCTCTAACAGTGCATGAGTTATAATTTTGAATAATTTTTTATTTACGCAGGATTTTGTTCCAAAAAAAAACATCGCAAATTTGACGGTTCGAATTTTTGGAACGTGCTCTTAAGGCACGTCACAAAAGTGTGAACTGTCAAATTTGCGATGTTTTTTTGAGAACAGAATCCTGCGCAAATAACAAATTATTCAAAATTATAGCTCATGTACAGTGAGTGGATGACTCTTACCCAAATAATAGGTGAATCAGAATGCAAAAAGTAAGTATGAAGGTACGAATTTGCTCTGAAATAACATCGCAAACGAATTTGGAATGCGATAATTTTTAAGAGCCACTTTCGATCTTCATACATAAACTTTTTAAATTTTAATTCATCTATTATTCGTGTAACGGTCATCTTCTCTCAATACATGAGCTATAATTTTCAATAATTTCTTATTTACGTAGGATTCTGCTCTAAAAAAAACATCGCAAATTTGACAGTTCAAATTTTTGCAACGTGCTCTTAAGCAGCCATTCTGAAGCTCGTCTCTGATGTCATACAAATACGTAGTAGATGTCGGCTCTGCCAAAATGTTACCGAAAAAAAGTAACACGTGCAAAAAAACCCTAAATTTTAATTTGGAATTTTCTAATTTGCGTGCTTTCTGTCCTGAAACTCCCCCTTGCAGGCGTCTTTTGATTGACTTGATTAGTCACTTGTCAGCTATTGTTGAAAAAGTAATTAGGGAATTTGCTGATCAAAGATACAAATGTTTTTGGCTTCGGCCAGGGACTATTTTGAGAAATCGATTTGTCAAAAATTTCTCACAAAAATAATTTCTCAAATTTTTCAAAATTTCTCAATGTGTCTCAAAATTGTTCAAGAAACTTCTCAATGTTGTCCTGCATTCACCCTTTCAGCTTCCGTAAATTGAATCATTTTTCAGTTATCAGTGACTGAAGTGAACGAAATTCTAGCATTAATTTTTAAAGCGAAATTATGAGTGTCACGGGGAAATTCACAATAGAATAGTTTCCTTATACAAAATGTCTTATTGTGAATGACGCTGGCGCGAAGTTCCACATCAAATGTAGGAATTTCGCGCCGTATGGGCGCGAAATTCCTAGCAGCCATTATAAGAGAAATGATATTTTTGAAACTAAATATGAAAGTAAATTTTTGGAATGCAAACCCAGAATCTTCACATTGGTGGGGTGCTGCTCTACCAATTGAGGTGCCGTGGACATTTTCATTTTAGACTTTCGAACCGTTGCTTATACACTAACACCTATCTATAGTCAAAGTCATCTACAGATGCGTGTGTCTCTTCATTCTCATAACTGCATGTCCATTAAATCGTATATGTGCTTGAATATCGACATCAATTCGATGTCATCAACGATAGCTCAATTGGTAGAGCAGTACTCCGCCAATGTGAAGATTCTGGGTTTGCATCCCAAAAATCAGTCAGGACTGATAACGTAAAACGTGCTAAACCGACCGACGTACATATTGCTCATGAAGTCGAAAAATCAATAATAAGCGACGCGACAACCAGAATTCTGACCATTTTTTTAGAGAAAATTATGCAGAATTCTTTGCGTATTCGTTAAGATTCATCGCATGAAATAAACCTTTGAAATGGTATAACAGGGGGGTGACAGTCCTTTGTTCTGAACCGTACAAATACTATTTAGAGTGAAGTTAGCTGCAGTTGGGATCGTAGCTAACTTCATTACAAACAAATCAGCTGATCTCATTCACAAATTTACCAAAATCAGCTGACTTCATTGATAAATTCAAAAAATCAGCTGATTTGTTACTAATGAAGTTAGCTACGATCGCAACTGCAGCTAACTTCACTCTGAATAGCATTTGCACGTTTGAGAACAAAGGACTGTATCCCCCCTGTGGCATAAGAAAGTAGCAGTAGGGTAATTTTTTTGACAGCTGTCATTTTGACAGTTGTCACTTTGACAGCTGTAACTTTGACAGCTGTCACAGCCAGAGCATTCCCATAAAGTAGCTACCGCTACTTAATATATGTATTTATTTGTCGATATTCCTTATTCCATCGACCAAATTGTCATTTTCATTGGACCCCCACAACAGCTGATCAAAATATTTTTCTCAAGTGATCAATGCACAATTTCCCACCAATGTTGGTGAAAAAAAAAACGATTCAAGCCAAATTGTTACGTACCTATACGTTAAAAACAAAATAACCGAAAAATCAGGTTCGCCTACGCAATTTTCGATCGTTGCAGTTGTATACCTTTCTAATAATAATGAAACTTTAAAAAATTGTTTTTATTTTCGAAGTTTCTTTGCGATCGACCTACTCACATATTTTATGTTAATGGCTTTATGTTTTGGTGCATATTCATGCATTCTCATATCAAACATTATGCTGAACAATTTTTTTTCTGTAAATAAAGAATCTTGCTGCGCTTCTTTATATCGCGGCTTTTTTGGTATTTTCATATTAAAATTCAAAGTTTAAAAAAAATATATCGGAAAACGACAACCGAACGTTACAATTATTTTTCTTATGTTATGGTGGTCCAAAAGTTGGTGTTGCCGAGTGTGTGTGTGGGAAATTTATTGTTTATCGTCTTGTAAACGAAAATATATTATAATAAATGTAATCCAATCAAAATTTATTGGTAACAACATAAAAATAATAAAAGAATGCACTCCATACACTGCAAAGTTATTTACGTACAGTTCCAATTGAAATAAAATAAAATTTATGCGTCATACACTTCACAGATCAAAACCCATTGAAATTTAAATTTTAATGTTGAAATATAAAAAAAGACGACTTACTGGTAACATGGCCTATCAGCGCAAGTGGTTCCTGGTCTGCAAGTCTTTCCATCACCTACATACCCCCTGGGACAATGACCACATCTCATTCCCGTGGACGTATCATAACACTGAGCACCTGGATAACACGGATTAGCGTTTTGACAATTTTCTCGTACCACAACTGGTTCTTTGCATCCAGCACAATTTTCGATCAATTGCCTCAAATGACCGATTTCGCCTCGTTGATGACCAATGTCATCTTTCAGTTGTTTAACCAACACAATTAAATCTTGAATTGCTTTGGTGAGAGCGTCTGCATTGATTTCGATGGAATTTTAATGATTTTTGATGAAAATAACAATTTTCAAGAGATTTACCATCACAATCTCCATGTAGAATTGGAATGTCACCTCTTCTGTAAATGTCGTTGCTGGTATCTGGTTGGCGTTCTCTGTATCGATCACCACTACCAGATTGATACCAATCTCGAATGTCTCGTTTCTTATTTTTTTCTAAATGAAGCAAAAATTGTTCTCAGTGGCATTCAATTTAAGTTCTTTGCGACTCTCGTTAAGGGGATTCTAATAGAAGATCTCGAATTTTCTTTCATGTTTTTTTCATGAGTAATTTCTTTTGTGAGAGCTTCAAAATCCAAAAAGCAGCTGGTTGAATGGCGGAGAGGTCTGTCTCAATTTTCATAAGAAAGAAGTCCTACAAAAGAATTCTTTTGTTTTATTTGTACGACTTGTTTCTTATCATTGGCGCGCGGTAGCAATGCGCCCGTGACGCAAGTCCACATACGTACAAAAAGTTAAGAATTTTTTTTTCGCAGACGGCGGAACTGTATGTACAGCTAAGTATTGACATTTTTCCCTTGCGTCTTACCCCTCCCCCTCGTTTGGGCGCCAGTGCTGTTAGAAGGCGCCATGTAAAGCCCATATGAAAGAATGTTTTGTATGCGTGTGTGAGTACACTCACAGTATTCAAAGAATGTGTCAAATATGAGCAACATTTTAGGACTGTGTTAGGATGTAGATAGATGTTTGGTGTCAAAGGAAAAGTTGATGGGTTAGGTGTGTAGTGTGTCAGGGTGACCAACAAAATGGCCGACGTATGGGGCGGACTTAGGGGGAAAATTAATTTTTTTTGTTGGAGATAGATGTTTCGTGTCAAAGAATTTTTTTTTTTTTTTTGCTTTTTTCGCCGAAATTTTTTTTTGCCGGAAAACTTTTTCGCGCTAAAATTATTTTTACGAACTTTATTTTCGTCGAAATTTTTTTTTCGGCAAGAATTTTTTCCACCGAACACTTTTTTCGCTTGAAATTTTGTCGCCGAATTTTTTTTTTTTTTTCGCTTGAAATTTTTTCGCGAAGAATTTTTTTCCACCGAACTTTTTTTCGGCGAAATTTTTTTTCGCTGGAAATTTTTTTCGCTTGAAATTTTTTCGTCGGAAATTTTTTTTGCAGGACATTTTTTCTTCAAACTTTGTTTCTTCTTTTCTCCCAAAACTACTGATATCACAACAAGAACCCTTTTTAAATGTGAAACGTGACGCAAGTCCTCGTCCCTTCTTCCAAAACAACTGACATCAATTGGGATGACGCTTACAGCTTTGAAACGCACAAAATTCTTTTGAAATATTTTCACTTTTGATGCGTCACAAATGCCGGATCCTCCCATCGTATTAATTTTTCTACGCTTTCAGATTTCGCACGCCAAAAATTTATCTACCCGTATTCCACACATCACGCAAAACTTTTTTTTTTCGTGTCAAAGTAAAAATATTTCAAAAGAATTTTTTGCGTTCCGAAGCTGTTTTGGAAGAAGACACGAGGAGGTTTCCTTTTGAAAAGAGTTTTTGTTGTGATGAAAATTGCACGGTCTTTTGTTTCGTTTGTAGGGCTTGTCTCTTATGAAAATTAGGGCAGAGGTGTCATTTGTGCGCAGACCCGATCTACCTACACAAGTTTCATAAATAAATAACTGCGAATCGCAAGGAGTGAACGACTAGGGAAAATTGTGGCACAGGCTCTTCTTCTTCTTTCAAAATCATTAAAATCCTAAGAAACTCTTTTGAGATTAAGAAAAATCGCGGATGCTCCAAAAAAATCATGACACACGATTTTTGGGAGTCGTTTACCCCTCGGCGAATCGCAAAAAATCGATAGCAACGAAAAAGTTATTATCAACTGGATGCAGTGTACACCGACATCCGACATACAAAAAGCGTTCGACAGAATTCAACGTGGCTTGTTAATACCGAAATTTCGTAAAAGGGAATTCACTCAGGAATGTTGGAATATCTCACTGGTAGAGCTCAATATGTGAAGATCGGTCAACAGACATCAAGCACTTTCGAAATTACCTCTGGCATCGGACAGGGCAGCCACCTCAGCCCCCTCCTTTTTGTCTTATTCTTGGACGACGTGACGAAGGCGATAAAATATTCACAGTGTCTACTGTATACGGATGATTTGAAAATTTTCAAGAAAGTGCAAACACTGCTGGACTGTTCAGCAATTCAACGTAACTTGGAGGAAATCGATTTGTGGTTCAAACGTAATGGCCTTGATGTCAATATAACAAATGCAACCCTGTTTCGTTCCACCGCAACAAGCATCTAATATAACTGCAACATCGAAGGAAGCTAGCTGACCAGAGTATTTGAGATTCGTGACTTGGGTGTGTTACTGGACAGGAGCTTGAATTTCGCCTCTCACATAGAGTGCGTAGCTGAGAAAGCATTGCCCGGATTCATCAAAAGAATTTGTCATAATTTTCGTTCCGTTAAAGCTCTGAAGAGTATTTACTGTGCGCCTGTACGTTCACACCTCGAGTATACCTTTCAGGTTTGGCAACCGCACAGCGTCACAAAAATGGGCGACATTGAGTCCATACAAAATAAATTCGTAATCTATGTACTGAGGCACACAGTTAAATGTGATCAGAACTCCAGGTTGCCAACATATAGAGCTCGCTGTGAAAAAATTGGGATTGACATATTGGCAAGGAGATGAGAGCGTTTTTCATTTATGACGTACCATCTGAACGCATCGATGCACCTCGACTCCGCTTTTTCTTTGCGCATTTTATATCACGGCCCACGACGCATTTTTAACAGTCTTTTTGTTTCAATTAGAGCTACACTAGTGAAATTACAAAACTGACGTTTTTTCCCACTTTTCGTTTATTTTTCTTGCCAGATTATCACGCTTGCAAAACGCTACGAAACGCAAAAAAAATCACCAAAATGAGAAGTATCGCCAAGAAAAAACGCCAAATTGTGAAGAAACGACAAATAATATTGTGAGTTTACTAAAAATTCTACTTCTGCGACAATCATTTGCGCGACAAATAATTGCGTCAGCCAATGAGAGGTAAGAATTCTTCGATGAATAAATTGGACGATAAAAAATTTAACGAAATATTCTTGTCTCTCATTGGCTGACGCAGTTATTTATCGTGAAAATAATTATCGCAGAACTAGAATTTTTGTAATACAAAGCTAACAATTAGAATTTTTGAGTAAACTCACAATACGAAAAAACAATTTTTTTTGTGTTTTTTCTCTTTTTTGACGATTTTTAATGGTATTTGTCGTTTCTTCACGAGAATGTGAATCACAAGGGATGACGTACAAAAAATCAGCTTGTGTGATTCGGAGCAGGCAGCAATTCTCGCACAGGTTTGAATATTTACGCTTTCATCCCTTGTGATCACAGTTAGGAAATGAATTTCCATTGATCCTCAACCCCTTTTCATGATAATTAACGTTTCTCACAACTCTCAGATATTTGTTTATATTGAAATATCGCATCGAAGAGGTCTAATTTTTTGTTAATGGGAAGTACATGTGTGCAAGAGTGACGCAAAAATGCTTAAAAGAATTAAACGCAACACTTACCTTTATCAGTTTTGTTTTTTAATAATTTTTTATTCCCTCGTCGTCCACCTTTCTGACAATTGGATCGTCCAAATGCTCGTTCAATCGACGAATCAAAATGCAACGGATACTTTCTTTCTCTAAACAGTTTGATAACCGGTTCTTCCATTTGAAGGTACAATTTTGACAAGCTAACATCAAGTTCCATTTTGGATGATTCTTTGCAATCGACATACAAAGTTATCGTATTATCCGTAAACTGTAAGGCTAATGATCGTATGGTCGATGTTTCATTCATGCCAGATACTTCAAAATGTTTGGAATGAGTTATTGTATTCGATGCAATGTCTAGAGTGACTTTATGTTGTTTCCGATCCAAAAAGAAGGAAAATTTATGCTTTATAGTTGGAAAATCAATCATGAACAACGCTTCGATTGCGATTTGAAACTTTCGACGTGGCCTACACAAAAAATTTTTTCATTTCAATTTTAGTTCTCATTCTAAATTCTAATTTATTATGCTAAAAGCTCTAATTTTAATTTTCTCATTATGTTCTTAATTGATAAAAATTAATTTTGTTATTTTTTGCTGTGATTGTGATCGCTGATCAACAATTAAACTTCGTAGGCGATATTAGAGACAGACGGTTAACTCCCACGCTTATTATTCAAATGTGCAATTGTTTTGGATCAAATACATTTCGCTAATTAGTTCTTTAAAACGTATGAACAATGTTGTCCTCACCTTATATGTCTCATCGAAATCACAAAATCATCTTTGACTAGCTGTTCCAAGTTAACTGACTCCACTGGAATTGAACAAGGAAAAATTGTTTACAAATTTTAACATAATATTGTGATAGCAAACATAAGTTACATTGACAAAACATTGTTGACCGCACAGAAAAATATGTAAGACCCGTACAGTTCCGAAACTATTTCTTTTTGATAAAAGCTTTCGTCTTAATCATAAAGGATTCGTCCCATAAATGTCGATTTTTATTATGACATTCCGCTTCGAAAGTCACAAAATCAGAACATCCGATCCTCTTAACTACAGCCATCAAACGCCGCTTCTAACCGAATTTTATATCAGCTTAATACGGAGCCTATTTTTGGGAAATTTTCGGGAAATTTCTGGAATTTCATGAAATTTCGGGATATTTCAGGAAATTTCGTGATATTTCAGGAAATTTCGTGATATTTCAGGAAATTTCGGGATATTTCAGGAAATTTCGGGATATTTCAGGAAAACATTTCGGGATATTTCGGGAAATTTTCGGGAATTTCAAGAAAACACCAGAAAATTTTTGGAAAAGTGAGGCGAGTCAATAACTTTTGAAGTGAGGGGAGTCAATAACTTTTGTTACAAGAAAACATCATTTAGATAAGCAAGTAAAGCTAAAAATATTGATTTGAAGTATTTTTATGATGAAATAGTTACAAATTTCTAAGCAAAAGACATATTACAAACTAGACGTCTTCATCGCCGTCATTTTAACGGAACGCAGGTAAAATATATGTTTAAGCATGTTTTAGTGAGTAAATGGTCTTTTCCGATAGTCATATCAACAAAAAATTTTATTTTATTTTGGAAATTTCGGGAAATTTCGTGAAATTTTAGGAAATTTCGGGAAGTTCGGGAGACCGGTTTCCCAAAAATAGGCTCAGGCTTAATAGCTTCCCGAATACTTTTGCACCGTATCGGTTATTTGGCTACTAGACTAACGGTTGCAAAGTTTCTCTCCAAGACAAAACAATGAGTCGAGGCTGAAATTTTTAAGTCACTTGGAAGATTTCTTTCCAGAGCAAAAAAGGAAATAACGAAGGAAATTTATATTGAGGTGCTTCGATCTTCGAAAGAAGAAAAAAAAATGATACGGGCGGATTTTGCGGACTTCCAAATGTTACTTTCCCTTAGAAGAGTGGAGCAGAAAAACACCATGATTTTTTCATGTGGAAACTTGATTGCTTTGATGTTTCCTGGGTGAAAGAAGAAAGCGAGGGTTATCCACTTCATTTGTTTTTTGGTACAGACTGATGAAATTTTTGGAATTTAAATTTAACTATCGGAATTTTTGGAATTTCGAAGGAATTTTTGGAGATTTTGGAATTTCCTTAATTTCTGAACTCCGGAATCTCGATGAAATTTTTGGAATTTCGATGGAATTTCTATGGAATGTTTGGAACTTCTGTAGAATTTTTGGAACTTCTGTGGAATTTTTGAAATTTCTGTGGAATTTCTTAAATTTTTGGAATTTTCGGAACTTCTGAATTTCGGAAATTTTGTGGAATTTCGATGGAATTTTTGGAGTTTTTGGAATTTGTGAACTCCGGAATTTCGATGAAATTTTTGGAATTTCGATGATATTTTTGGAATTTCGATGGAATTTCTGTGGAAGTTTTGGAACTTCTGTGGAATTTTTAAATTTCTGTGGAATTTCTTGAATTTTTGGAATTTTCGGAACTTCTGAATTTCGGAAATTTTGTGGAAGTTTTGGGATCTCGATGGAATTTTTGCAGTTTTTGGAACTACCGGAATTTCTGAACTCCGGAATTTCGGTGAAATTTTGGGAATTTCCGTGGAAGTTTTGGAACTGCTGTGAAATTTTTGGAACTTTTGTGGAATTTTTTAAATTTCTGTAAAATTTCTTGAATTTTCGGAATTTCTGGAATTTTTATGGAATTTGGAATTTCAGAAAGTTTCGGAACTTCTGAATTGCGGAAATATTGTGGAATTTTTGAAATTTCGATGGAATTTTGATGGAATTTTTGGAATTTCTGTGGAAGTTTTGGAACTTCTGTGGAAGTTTTGGAACTTCTGTAGAATTTTTGGAACTTCTGTGGAATTTTTCAAATTTCTGTGGAATTTCTGAATTTTATAAATTTTGTGGAATTTTTGGAATTTCGATAAATTTTTGGAATTTCGATGGAATTTTTGAAACTTCTGTGGAATTTTTGGAACTTATGTGGAATTTTTGGAACTTCTGTGGAATTTTTTAAATATCTGTGTCATTTCTTGAGTTTTTGGAATTTCTGAAAGTTTCGGAACTTCTAAATTTCGGAAATTTTGTGGAATTTTTGAAATTTTGATGGAATTTTTAGAATTTTGATGGAATTTTTGTGGAATTGGAATTTTGTTCAATTGGAATTTTTGG
>CM055403.1:181421329-181431723 GCA_029228625.1 Pseudolycoriella hygida | reverse complement strand
AATTTTGTGGAATTTTTGAAATTTTGATGGAATTTTTAGAATTTTGATGGAATTTTTGTGGAATTGGAATTTTGTTCAATTGGAATTTTTGGTACAAATTTTTGACCCCTCGGAAGAAAGGGTGAAAATAACGAGAATGTCCTT
Source organism: Pseudolycoriella hygida (assembly GCA_029228625.1). Classification (NCBI taxonomy): domain Eukaryota; kingdom Metazoa; phylum Arthropoda; class Insecta; order Diptera; family Sciaridae; genus Pseudolycoriella; species Pseudolycoriella hygida. The sequence continues at coordinate 181,431,579 of CM055403.1, read as the reverse complement.
TGTGAACTCAAATTTGAAATTCTTCTTGGTTTCCTTTTTATATTGACCGTCTCCAGTTCTTAATAAAACGATAAGTCAATTACGTTTCGTACGAGTCTAAAGATAATTCTATTTTGCGACGTTTGACTCATGTTCCCTAGTTATATGACTTTAATTGGTCGCAGCGGGTGGCTGTCTTATAATTTTCAATAGATATGTTTCTACAACAAAAAAATTCATTGCTTGCGTTTAAGCGATTCTTGGCACACACATAAGACCTCTATACACCGAGTCGTAAAGGATTAATAAATATTGATTTATTGGTTCGATTTAAATAAATTTATTAAAATGTTTTGTGAGTAGAGCTTTAAGTGCTTAAACAAATTTTATAAGTGACATGTCATGTTTAAGTTATCTACACCCAGATATGATGAGTTTGTATAAATACAAAGCACAAATCATGTGGAAAAAGAAACGAGTAGGTTAGCTAGACGCTATAAAAAAATACGTTAATACTTTCGATATTGAATTCCAATGCATAAACTTAAGCTGTTACAAGTTACACTTTTATGGTAAAACAGAATACTTACTATACCTTTAGGTTAACTGTAACACAACATAAAACAACGAGACAACGTTGAAAGATCGTTCGTTTTTTATGTCATCAAGGAATTTTCAAACACATGTGATGATACCATAAGATCGTCACTAAATTGAACATTACTTGTTCGTGCAAACGAGGCAAGAAACAGTTATGGGTTTTGATCGGAATTCCTTAAAACAAAAAAAAAATATCAGGTGGTCAGGTATAAGGTAAATGATCGAGATTCGAGACATGTAGCAGGTATTTTCTACAGTCGATGTGAAGATTTAAATTTTAAAAGTAACGAAACAATGTGAGAGAACCCTAATTGAGATGAAAATCCGCAGGGGTAGACGAAATTAGGACAGAAATTATTAAGAATAGTGGGCCAGACGGGATTCAATGGCTTTGTAGGATTTTTAATTTAGCCATGAAGTCCTCAGTCGTACCCGCTGAATGGAGCTTCGGTGTTATTGCTCCAATCTTTAAGAAGGGCAACCGTAAAGTTTGCAGCAAATACAGGGGGTCTACAGAAAGGTCTGTGCGGGTGTTCTAGGTGTTTGAGGTGCTTAGCAAATACGGCGTCAGTGACAGTTTATTGGGCGCCATTAAAAGTATTTACTCAGGAAGCAAGGCTGCGGTAAGAATAGATGGTGAAATTAGTGAGACCTTCGAGGTTTGTGAGGGAGTTCGTCAGGGTTGTTGTCTCTCCTCTCTTCTGTTCTTTATTTTCATGGACAAGATCATCAGGCATGAAAATTTGCAAGGAAATGTGAAAGTTGGGGAAGTTATTATGAAAATCCTGGCCCATGCGGATAACTTAACTCTATTAGCAGATAGTACCAGTGATTTGCAGAGGGGGATTGACTGCCTGAATGTAGCATGTTAGGAGTACGGGATGAAGATGAGTGTAAGGAAAACTAAGGTTATGCATGTCGGCAACTCTCGGAAAGAGGTAGTTTGTAGTTTAAATGGGGAGCAGCTAGAACAGGTTTCTGAGTTTAAATATTTAGGAAGCATTTTTTCAGAGGATAGCAAGTTAGTTAGGGAATTTGAAGAAAGGAGGAAAATGGGAAACGCGGTGGCCAGTCAGTTGAGGTCTCATGTATTCAACAAAAATGAATTAAGTAGCTATTCACAGGTCAATCTTCAGGCCAACGATTTTATATGGTAGTGAAAGTTGGGTGGACTGCGGGTACTTTGTGCATGGCCTGGAGGTTTCTGATATGAGGGTTCTAAGAAGCATAGCAAAGGTTAATAGAAGGGAGCAGTGAGATTCAATTAAATCGGATTTAGGAGTTAGGGGACTTTCACTGAGTGAACGAACCATCTCCTTGGCAGGGGATAGAAGGGTATGGAGGAGGGTGGTCCAAGATCACCCGGTTGTGGCGAAAAGACCCCACACCGAAAGGTATAGACTAGGGTGGATCGTTTTTCGCTAACAATTTTTTTTTTTGAAAAGCCTCACCCCTACACAGGTCGAGCAGGGTCTTCTGATTATTATACACGCAAAATATTTTTTTAAAAATACAATTTAGGGTTGCTGCAAGGCCGAAAACTGATTTTTTTCGACTTTTATAATTTTGCTTCATATAAAAGCTTCGTGTGACCCATCTACAGACACTTGAGTTACAGTTAATATCGCTAAACTTTCAGGAGATATTGGGCAACAATTTAGCATAAATTATTTGTTTGTAAATGTTTGATTAAGGTACATCGGTAGAACGAAAAGTGTTCCCGGATTCCATTTTTTACTAATATTTTCATACTTTCAGACCCTGTCAGTCGTAAGATATGAAGTGAAAGAAAAATGTTTTTGTTGTATTTTGTAGAGAATTTCGATAGCTTTCTTGCACAAGCAAGGTAGAAAAAAAATATGCATCAGAGTCGGATTTATTCATCTTAAGGTGAAAGCCTGCACAGTGCAAGGGAAAATGATTTTGCACATTTGTTCACAAAAACTTCAGAAACTGGTTTTATTTTTTGAATTATCGACAAAAAATATCATTATGGCAAACATATTGATTTTTTGTATTAAATTCAGCCATTTTTGACCGTGACATCAGTGTTGTCCGTATGAAACCGTTGCGTTCAACTGCTCCCACTACCTTTATTGAAGCTTCAGTCACCAGCTAAAAATAATTTGTTATTTTAGAAGAAGTATCTAGTAGTATTTGATGGATTCACTTATTACTTTTACACATCGTTCTACGGCTTGTGTATGGCAAGGCAATTGGAATGCTGGAATGCCTTGCCATACACAAGCCCTAGGTGAGGCTTTTCAAAAAAAAATTGTTGGCGAAAAACGATCCACCCTAGTATAGACGGTCTGTAAAGTTTGATGATGATGATGTTTCATTTTCCATCTGGACACAAAGGACAAGAGCCCAGAATGGAGCAAACACCTCTTTCCATAGTTCGATCGGATCTTGGGTTTCTTAAGCAAGTACGAGCATCTAGTACCGTAGCAGTTAAAGTTGTCTGAGAAAACGACCGAGTGATTTTTTAGGCCATTAACGCAACAGAATACAAACTTACACACTTCCAGTTTATATAACTTGGGGACAGAAAGCATAGTGGGAAAATCGAATTTGAACAGTAACTCCGTCGAGTAGCGCTCGGGTAGCTTATGTGTAACTTTGAGAGCCCTCCTGTGCAGGACTTGAATCTCGTCTATCAGCGACTTTTTGGCAGAGCCCCAGACATCTAAACAATAGTTCAAACGGCAGAGAACCGTCGAGTCATAAGTAGGTAGAAATCGAAGTCGCCTGATAACTCCTATCCACCTCGACACCTCGGAGCAAAGGTTCACGATTTGGCAACAAACTCCACAAGAGTAAGTCCGAAACATTTAACTGACGAGCAGGCCTCAATCGTGACGCCGTTGAAGGTTAGTGTGGGCAGGCAGTCGATCCTATCATAGGGTTTGCGAGAATGGACTAATTTGGTCTTACTCAAGTTCAAGGTCAACCTATTGATGGGTGTTTCCATGCTGACCACATTACATTTTCATTATATTTTTTAAGATATCTCAGGAAGTATAGCACCAAAAATAAAAAATACACCGATTCCTCATCATAAAGACATTGTAGACACTTTCAGAGAAGACAAAAAAGCTGAATTTTCAACGGGAAACGAGAAAAGGCTACTGTCCACGGCACAATTGTTCCAAAAACTCATTAAAATAGTCTTATACGAAAATATTCAGCAATAAATTTCAAGTCCTCAGAAAGATCGGCAACATTGTCAGAAACAACTGCAGAGGAAATTAACAAATTCGTATCGTCGGCAAACCCAAAAGGCGAGGTCAAAAAAGTCGTTGAGGAATATTAAAAAAAGCAGAGGCGATAGAACACCGCCCTGTGGAACCCCAATCGTAACGTCAGTTAGTCTATTTCCATTACTAATGGTAAAATACAGGGTTGAATGAGCGACGCTAATAGCTAAAACAATTTAAAATTTCGACCTCCGCTTCTTCGACCATATCTCCGGAAGTACTTGACCGAGTTTGCTCATCTTGGTAGCATGCACCATTCAAGAAAAAAAAGTTAAGTGTAATCGGTTGATCCGTTTAGAAAAAAAGTAGAGACGAAAGGACGGACAGACAGACGAACATTTTTTTTGCTGATTCGTCATCTGTAGACGATAATAAATGTATCACCCCACCTTCCACCTCGATCTACCCCATGTTACAATAGTGAACGTATTGGACCTTTGTACTTCGTACGGGTCCAAAGATGAGAATTATTTTTCCCGTTTCACTCGTCAAGATCATAAGCCCTTTCGGTGACGATGACGGTTGCTCAGGGCAGCTGTGTATTCAAAACCGAATTTTCGAACCTCCCGATTGAGCCATTGTAAATGTAGCATCCGCAAAAGTACTTAGCGTGCTGGACTTGCATTCTATGACCGGTTCATTTTGTACAACGTTGCTGCTAAATGTTTTTGTGTAGAAAATCAGTGCATCTCTTCTTGTGACTGTTCCATCTTCGTAGAAAATGAATAAATTGGATATCCATATGGTGATGAATCACCTTATATAGTACGATTTATTAAATTATGAGCTAGCTGTGCTCATAGTGCATTAAGTAAAAACGAGAGGAGTAACGAATCCAGCGATAAATTCATTGTTTCCGTGTATAGCGATTATTAGCAGCATTTTTTGTAGTTTTTGCGAATTTAGACATTTTTCAAATAATTTTCAACGGCATGACAGGGGGGAGGGGAGGTCCAAAAAAGCGAAATTGTGCGTTATGTAATTTATGAACGGCCCCTATAGTGTAGAGAAGTCATTTACCTTAAAACAAAATACTTCTGAATGTGTATGCGGAAGTCCAGAAAGCCACACTTTCTTAATTCTTCACATAAGCTGTCATCAACATAATAACAGCGCCAAGACACATAATAAATAAACGATAATTTTATAACATGCCTCAAGTAGTAACAACAAGATAACATGAATTTCTTCATGGCACACCAAAAAAATTGTATCTCATCACTGAATCGAAAGACGAGATTTTACAAATCGAAATATTTGATTGAGTCAAATTTAATAAATTTTGTTTATTAATTAAATAAATCACAGAATTCAACATTGTGAATATTATTTGAAAGAAGAAGATATCATTATACTGTCAAATAAACATTGGTGTCCTCCAAGAAAACGTAAGTTTTTTGTTAAAAAAAAATGCAAATTTTGTGTAATAAATTTTCAATTTTCATTAAAGATAACAATACACAATCAAAGTACTAAATTAGACTTTATTGGAATATTTTACATATTTTGAGACTATAGAAATTATTTATTTGCGTTTACATGTCCATTAGTATTAGCAATAGATAACCACACATAACACAACATACATAAGCATGCATTCAAACATTTAAATTTTGAAACGATTTGGGGAATATTTTACGTTTTACAAAAGATATCATAATTTATTACAATTCTTTACGATGTATCTTTGAAGTGGACAAATAATTCAAAGTACAATTTCGCATTTGGACAAGGTGTGTATGCGATTAACAGAATGAAAAATCTAACGTTATGTTAGCAAATAACATGACATGGTAATTGGAAATAATTAACTGTTGTAGTTAATGTTTGGCCTAAACATAAAAGTCAAAAATGATACGTTTGATATAGTAATTTTCCTACCTAGTTTTGTAACTAAGGTTTTTTCAGCATTAGTCCTAAATAGTGTTCGCACGAGCCAGAGGCGAGTGTGGACACTATTTAGGACGTGTGCTGAAAAAATCTAGTTACAAAACGAGGTAGGAACAACGTTTTCTGCAATTCAATGCCGAAATAGACAAAACCAAACAACAAAATTTCTATTTCACAATTTCCTTTTCATTGCATTTTTAATGCACATTAAAATTGAGGGCTGAAAAACTTTTCCGCACTCAAATTTGAGTGCTGAAAAACTTTTCCATACTCACTCAAATGTGAGTGTGGAAAAGTTGACCTTTTCCGCACTCAAAGCAGTATTGAAAATTGTCGTATTTCGACATTGAATTGCAGAAATATACTTTTGGAGTGCGAATCGTACTCAATGAAAGTATATAATACTTCCAGAAAGCAAAATATACTTTCGTTTGGTATTGTAACAATGGAAAAGTATTTTCGTTGTATAGAACTTTTTCGTTTAGTTTTTGGTTGCGGAATGAGGTTCTTTTCGTAACTACAAACAGCAGTTTTTCATCACTACTTTTGAGCTGCGAAATAGCATATTGTACACCATGTTGCGCAAAGTGGATTTTTATAGCACCAGTCGTAAGTTAAGGAAAATGAGGATGTGTGTTACAAAATACATGCATCGAAATAGACAAACACCAAAATAAATCGAAGAATCGTTACAAACACTTGAAATTTGTACCAATGATCAATAAACATACCACCAGTTAGTGCGGAAAGAGTACTTTTTGCTACAAGTTACGTATGATGTGAGAATGCTGATACGAGCCGAAGGCGAGTTCGGCAACACATCGTGTGCGTTGAACTATCAGCATTCGTAGCGTGTATAAAACAACGTTTTTTGCAATTCACTAACAAAAACTAGCTGGTTTCCAAAGATTTTTTTTTTTAATTTTATTTTTTAATTTTTTTTTTCAAAAATTTTTCAAAATTTTTTTTTCGTATTTTTTTTAAAAAAAATTTTTTTTTTAATTTTTTCTTCAAATTTTTTTTTCAAATGTTTTTAAAATAAATCAACTAAAGTTAACGTCTACTTTCATTTTAGTGCTTAAAAAAATTACACATTAGTGCGAGAAAATGACTTCATGCGACACCAAAATAACTTGCGAAAAAGCTTGTTTTTGTTGGTGAATTGCAAAAAATATTTATGAAATTCCATCGTATGTCTACTGCAATAAAAAGTGAGCGGAAAAGCTCTATGAAATTCCACTGTATGTCTACGGTCATGGTAAAATAAATATGAGTTTTGTACTTTTGCGCAGGTTTTTGCGGTGTTAAAAATCTGCGAATAAGTACAAAACTAATATTCATTTTGCCATGCCTGCATACCACAAAAATATAAATTTCAATGGCGAAAACACTAGTGGCGAATTTGCATCATGCCCGGAGCGGTAGCGGAGGGCGTGACGCAGTCCCCACACCCAAAAAAAACGTCCACAAACCCAAAAAAACTCCTTACAAAAACCTTTGGGACAAGGAGCCTTCCTCCCACTCCAAAAAACTACGTCGTAGCAACTTTCCAACGAGCCCAGGCTCATTAAAATCGGTTGAAAATTGGCTGAGATATCGAGGTTTGAAAATGAAGGTGGTACGAAGTGTTCCGATGGTAGCCTAAGGTATTTAAGAACAATTTTTGTCGAAAAGAAAAATTTTTTTGGAGAAAATTTTTTTTGGGAGAAACATTTTTTTGGAGAAAAATATTTTCGAGGAAAATTTTTTGGAGAAACATTTTGTGGAAATACATTTTTTTTGGAGAAAACTTTTTTCGAAGCAAATTTTTGGTGAAAAATTTTTTTCGGAAAACATATTTTTTCTGAAGAAACTTTTTTAGGAGAAACGTTGTTTTTCGGAGAAAATCTGTTTGGAGGAAAATTTGCCTGGCGAAAAATTGTTGGAGAACCATTTTTTGAAGAAGAAAAATTTTTTTGAAGAAAAATTTTTTTTTGAGAAAATGTTTTTTGGAGAAAAACTTTTTTTCGGAGACAGTTTTTTTGTATGGGATTCGAGTTTTTTATTATTCTCATCATTATGAAAATTTTTTTTCTGATCTGTCGGTTTCTATGTTCTATCTGTCTATTAATAATTTTCGATCTCGAGAACTAGATAACCGCTCTTCCTAAAATTTTCAGTGAAAGTCAGTCTCGGTCCCCAATAAAAAATTTCATATGCCGCTTTTCCGGAAAAATTCTGGAGAAGCCGTGGCATGTACAAAAATGGTCAATTTTTAGGGTTTTTTAGGTAATGCTCGGAGTTTTCGAATTTTAGTTCCGGAGTGACAATAGCTAGAGAGTTGGTGTCTTCGGGAAAGTTATAGAGTTTGGTGAGGAGAATTTTTTAGCATTTTAGCAAATTGGCTGCCAACTGTAAAAATGACACCATCTTGGATTTTTGCTAAATTCTGAATAAAAATACCTAGAGAGTTGGTTTCTTCAGGAAAGTTATATGAATCACTGAAAAGAATCGGTGACACGAAGTGTTCCGAAGGTAGCCAAAGGTGACACGAAGTGTTCCGAAGGCAGGTGGAGGTGACACAAAGTATTCCGAAGGTGATACGAAGTGTTCCGATGGTAGCCTAAGGCGTTGGAGAATTTTTTTTTTTGAGAAAATTTTTTTTCGGAGAAAATTTTTTTTAAGGAAAAATTTTTTTGAAGAATAGTTTTTTTTTGAGAGAATGTTTTTTGAAGAAAAACTTTTTTTCGGAGACAATTTTTTTCGGAGAAATTTTTTTTCTGAGAAAATTTCTTTTCTGATATAGAAATAGAAATTTTTTCAACTACTGAAAACTTCCAAAACGACTGATATCACAACAAAAACCTCCTTATAGATAGAGTGTGACGCAGTCCTTATGTCTGCTTCCAAAATTAATGATATCGCTTGAGTATGTATGGATTTTTATCCAAAATTCTCGCTTGTGTCGCGGCACGACACCAAATCAGACTGGTTACTAAAAATATGTCGCGTTTCTTCCTAGGCTTATTAATTGTGTCGATTATTTATCTGTTGAGCAGTCCAAAATTTTCTCGCTCGAGCTTTTTACTTGATCTTTGTCCGTTACAAACAATGAAAAAGTTTGATAAAAGATAGTCCCTACTTATGTAAAAAGTTACATAATTCAATGGAAAATTTGGGCTCTCTCAGTAGAAAATTAGGGCCTGAAAGATCCCGCTCAGTCCAAAATCCTTATAAAAGGCACATGCTGGAGCCTCCCAAAAGATGACGCAATTTTCCGCTTTCACTTGAAAGAAGAGACTTTTTTCTGGAGGTACATTCTGCTCGCAAAACGCAGTGACATCACAATGATAACCATAAATTTAACATTCAATGAAACTTTAATTAGCAGATTTGAATGAAAATTTATTTTGTTTTTTAAAAGTTTTGTAAACTTTTTGAATTATATAAAGAACGATTTATTGACAAAACCCTTTATTCAATAAAACATTTGCTTGTGAATTGTTAGTCATTTGTGTAAAAAAATTGTAAGAAATATTGAAGGTTTCAATGGATGTTCAAATGTTTAAAGAAAAAACTCTCGAACTTTTCAAGTTATAATTAATGTTTGCTTGCATTTATTGTGTATGTCACAACTGTTTTGAAATTGCTACTTACATACAAAGTGGATATTTTTCAACTAAAACTCACAGTCATGAATGGCTATGTGAATCAACAAATTTTTTAATTTCTTGTTCATTTCATAAATATTTGTCTTACTCATAACCGTGACAAGAGTCTTTTTCTAATTCAATTTTAATTGAAAACCATGTAAAAGCCCAAATAAAAGCAGACTGTGATAGATCCTATTTAAAAGATCGTGTTTATCTTGACATTTGAAGTTAAATGATTGTTTATTAACCGACATGATATGGCGACATTACAAACAATAATGTTAATCTTCCAAATAAATAGTAGACTACATTGCAATGGGCGGAAGTAAGTCATTGTTGCAAAAGGGACTAATTTTAGCTCAACTCACAAATAAATAAGGGTATGGATATTACCATGCACTCGGTTCCTACTCAGCACCAGGTCTGCCTACTTTAGAAATTTGAGTAACCATAAAGAACGCAGCCTGGTGCCAAAAATATGTTAATGTAATTGCAACGGCAGTTAAGAATACTTCATTCATTTATTTAACGTCTGACTAGTGCAGTCGACGGACTAAAAACATAACAATAATATAACAATAAATATCACAAAAAGGATAAATATACAAAAATTAAAAGGAAATAGAAATAAAAATATAGCAAAAATAGACAAAATAATTAGAAAACTTTATAGATATAATCACAGCTAATTCAATCTCAAAAAATTTGATCGTCTAGGTAATAGGAAAATTGGAATTATCACAGTAGTAGAAAGTAGGTTTATCTCAAATAAATAAATTGATCGTCTAGAGTTTAAGTCTCCAAGTGAGAGCTAAGTCTGAGAAAGTAGGATTGTCGAGTAGACAGTAGTCATAGCCTTGTCCAGTCTCCGAACAAGTTGTCAGGTAGT
>CM055403.1:181388647-181420829 GCA_029228625.1 Pseudolycoriella hygida | reverse complement strand
AGCGAATAAAATAGCATACGTTCCATGCTGTGAAAATAATTCATTAATTCGAAATCAATTTTGTGAACTCGGGAAGTCACTCGTGAATTTTCGAGCAACTCGCTTTGGAAACATTTTTGATGCGGGTAGTTGCATACCTCGCCTTCGGCTTTTGGATATGCAAACTCTACCCTTGTCAAAAACAGTTTCCAAAGCTTAGTGCTCGAAACCACACTTATCATAAAATTGACCCCTCATGTAATGAACAAGGTTGTGCTCGCTAGTCATTTTTTTAGCGACGCTAACGCTAACGCTAGTTTCAAAAAATACTAGCGTCGCTAACTGATTCGCTAGTCTAAAAGAAACTAGCGCGCTAATTTCGCTAATAATCCAAAATCTGGAATAGAAGAAACACCAAAAATTTTTGAAAAACTGGCATTCGGTCGAAAATAAACTGATGACTTGTGATGAACAGCTCCATATTTTAGCGAATCCATTAGCGATTAGCGAAAAATATTCGCTAATCGGATTTTAGCGTCTGCTAATCGCTACTGGCGAGCAGTCTTGAATTTTAGCGTCGCTATTAGCGGCGCTAGCAGCGACGCTAGTCTTTAGTGACGCTAACCCAACCATGGTAATGAATTATTTTCCGTGCGTAGAACGTAATCTACTGTTGATTCAAAGACGTGGGAGAAACATCAGCTACTGATGTTGTTCCAAACGTTTCGAGTGTAAATGCGAGGAACAAATAAACGTAGAAAATCCTTTTGAACTCAAAAGAAAATCCTCAAAAAATCATTTGAAAGTAAATCCTTGAAAATCAAATGAAATCCTTAAAAATCGTAGGAAATCCTTAAAATTCAAAGGAAATCCTTGAAAATCAAAGGAAATCCTTAAAAATCAAAGGAAATCCTTGAAAATCAAAGGAAATCCTTAAAAATCGAAGGAAATCCTTGAAAATCAAAGGAAATCCTTAAAAATCAAAGGAAATCCTTAAAAATCTTGTAAAAATACAAGGAAATTCTCAGAAATTTACGAATTAAATCCTTGAAAACCAAAGAAAACGATTGAAAATCATTGGAAATCAAAAAACATCCTTTGAGAATTTTCTTTAAGAAAATCCTTTTGAACTCAAAAGAAAATCCTTTGAAAGTAAATTCTTGAAAATCAAAGGAAATCCTTGAAAATCAAAGGAAATCCTTAAAAATCAAAGGAAATCCTTGAAAATCAAAGGAAATCCTTAAAAATCAAAGGAAATCCTTACAAATCTTGTAAAAATGCAAGAAAATTCTCAGAAATTTACGAATAAAATCCTTGAAAACCAAAGAAAACGATTGAAAATCATTGGAAATCAAAAAACATCCTTTGAGAATTTTCTTTAAGAAAATCCTTTTGAACTCAAAAGAAAATACTTTGAAAGTAAATTCTTGAAAATCAAAGGAAATCCTTGAAAATCAAAGGAAATTCTTAAAAATCAAAGGAAATCCTTAAAAATCAAAGGAAATCCTAATAAATCAAAAGAAGATCCCTAAAAATCTTGTAAAAATGCTAGAAAATTCTCAGAAATTTTCGAATAAAATCCTTGAAAACCAAAGAAAACGATTGAACATCATTGGAAATCAAAAAACATCCTTTGAGAATTTTCTTTAAGAAAATCCTTTTGCACTCAACTCACACGACGAAATGCTCTTCGTAGAAATGTGAAATAATTATTTCCGAAGGAGTGCCACAATAAAAACCAAAATTCTAACAAGGTTTATCAGTCAATCTCATCCCTTTAATTTATTTAAATCGTCTGTTTAAGTAACAATTTGTGCCCAAACGACCAACCGACCAACGCGTCATAATAAATATTTTTGACGATTTCCGTTTCTTTCTCGAAATGATTCCAGTTTTTTTTCTTATCACAATTTAAAGTGTTACAGTGCGGGATTTTTAAACGATTAATTTATGTATTGAAGAGGTGTTTTGGGTCACGGTTTGTTGCTTTTAATTAAATTTAAAGTCGCTTAACAACACGGTAGGTTGGTATAAAGTTGATTTAATTTAAATGTTATGATAATAAATTTTATAATTGATTTTAATCGAATCAACTCACCTGGATCTAACGAAAGAGCACTCCCTATGTCGACAAATATGTGAAGTAAGACACATGTTACAAGGATAATATTCATTGTCGTTGAGCCACATGAATTACTGCTTGTTCTGGAATACAAAAAAAATGTGAATTTGAACTTAAATTTATGTAAAGTCTCAAATCTTATAAGCTCATGTTCGTAATGGGAGTTTTATATAAAACGTCTCGCCTATCTTAGGAAACGTTTCTATTTGATTTATGTTTTTATTGTTGCTTTCAACTCAACAGAATGTATTACTACGTAACAAAATATTCTTTCAATAATAATAAATCAAACGCTTTGAAGAGAAAATGCATCTAATTTTGTGTCTTTTTTTTCTGAACACACTTTCTCAAATAAAAAAAACGAAGTAATTAACACACTAGTTAAGACATCAATAAGCGTATCATCTCATCACCAAACACATTATAAAAATAAATCAACAAAAGGCCTGGGCTGCAATTTTCATTTCATGCAAACATAACCACACAACAACCCAAAGTTGGTAATTCAATAGTCTTTCAGATTAAAGACATAAAAAGATATTAAAAAAGACACGCGTCCAACACCTCTGCGCTTTTTTTAAAGAAAAAAAAGTCTAAAATTTGTTTAAATATATTGCCATCGACTGTGATTTCGTCCAAATAAGCAAAGATAAACAATAAAATGAACAAAAAAAAAAAACAAATGCCGCAACATCTCAGAGGTATATCAGATAATATCTGCTACAACCATGCCATGCCGTTTATTAAACACTTTAATATCATAGCTCGAGTACCATATATTTAATGCAATATGCAATCGGTTCGGTTATTATAGCGATATTTGATGTTAAATCATCCGCATACACTTTAGTGTCCATCTATTTAATGGAAGATCGGTGCATGGCGACATGCGATATTTTATAGGCTTTTTTTTCAAGAAGGTAACAAGAGAATCTCATGATACGAAAACTATTCAAGTTGAAGTGTGTGTACCTTGTTGATGTAAATATTGAAGAAAAGAAAAGATTTATTATTTTGATGCAATCGAAAATATCAGAGGTTAATCTGTGAAAATTAATTGTTGGTACGATTGCAAATATGAATAAATTACCGGGACGGAAAACAAGGAGTAGCCCTTAGATATGAGAACTATGAAACCTGTAGTTTTTGTATGAAGTATGTAATGAAGTAAATCAAGCCTAAGGTGATGAGGTAAGGTGAATGCTACTGAATTAAGGTTAGTAACATCTCACCAGCTATCAATAACTGATCATTTTAAAGCTTTAGAACTTTGATCCTGGGTTTGAGGCAAGCGTACTGACACTTCTCACGTCAATTCAATTTTTTTTTTAAATAACAGTTTGTAACGCTAACAAATACTCACTTCTTAACAAATTTTACGTTGTGATATTTTTTCATAGTTTTTTCAGATTTTAATAACGAAATGACTATTCTCTAACGGTGCAAATAGTATCCGTGTTATTGTAGATGCTATTTCCTCCTGGGTCAATATAATGTTCCTTTTACCAGAAATGAGTGGAAATAGCCTCTACAATAACGATTACACACCCCGCCCGAGTGCATATGGCGTTTATCTTTAAGAGATAATTCGCGAATATCTCACCAAGATTGTATGAAGCTCACATACATCGCAGCTTCGATTTTCGAAAATTTGTTCTTAATCGAATCTCTGGACTATCCTGAGAAAATCGCAGCAGAAATTGTTTTTTCAAAAAATTTTGTTCGGCTATGGCAGGTGTTGAAAAGTACCTCTGCACCAAAGACGCTGAAAAAGTTTTTTCGTAATATTTTCACGAAGATTTTTCGAATTAGACTGAAATCGGCCTTATTTGTGTAGGCTGATGAGGAACATTTTTAAAAATAAAATACCCCAAAAGTCGATCTGTGGTCCGGGCAATAGCGATTCAAAGTTGAAAAAATGCACTTTTTGAAAGAAATGTAGGAGGCGCTAACAGTGGCAGTCAACAAAACCTAATATACCATCAGAAGCGCAATGATACGAAGTTTCAAAAACAATGCCGAAATCTTTCGGTCAGGGCTGTTTGTGGACCAGAGAGCCTACATAGTGGGAAGTACTCGAAAGTCTAAAAAATAAAGATCTTTTTTGAATACGTCAGACTTATAACTTCTCTCTATGAGGTCTCAAAGCCCATCCTTATCCAATCTCAAAACAGTCAATAATTGTAATTGAGATTGATCTAGAGATGAGCGGGTTACCCGAAACTTCGAAAAACCCGACCCGAACCCGAACCCGAATTGTTTTTTTCGGGTTCATGGGTTTCGGGTTTCGAAAATTTTAATCGGACCGGGTCGGGTATTGAAACAATTCGGGTTTCGAGTTTCGAAAAATTTTATCGGGCCGGATCGGGTTTCGAAAAATGGTCGACCCGCTTATCTCTAGATTGATCCTTGAGTTAGTGTAAAGCTATGAATATTAGGGGTGTCCAAAATTATATATGGGAAAACAAACGAAAATTTTGCCTCCCCAGCCGGAAAAAAACGTTGCGTTTTTGGCCGCTGATGAATAGTGTGTGGGTGCTACCGAATTCGCGTGAGTTTAGGCGGTGCTCAGTGACAAAAACCGTTCAAAACTGCGAAAATCGTGGAAAAGCAGGTTTACCGAAATTTGCATGTAATACAGGAAATATTAAGAGTCATGTTATAGCGAGTTGGATCAAACCAGCTCAAACCCGTCCTTAGAAACCGTTTACTTAGGTCAGGTCTACGGAAGTAACAGTACTGTTTGTCTGCAAGAGAGCATGACGTTCTACTCAAACGCATATGAAGACCTATGGATCTACTGATTTCTTGTTTTCTCTATATTATTACTCGATACAAAATAAATTTTTCCTTTGACTTTTGTCGAGTAGAACGTCATTTTAGGTACCACCAACCTACAACTCGTCCAAAATTAATTTCAAACGGATACACAAATCTTTTGTTTTAAACAAAAATTTTTAGTTTTCGTATCAGTTTCATTTTCAACGAGCTGTAATATTGTCCTGGAAACTACTGCAACATTTGGCAATTTTCTATTTTTATGATATTAATCTGTCCTGAAATAGTCGAAAAATGTCGCAGAGCGCCCAGTAGTGCTCGACTACGGTTAGTGGGCAAACGGGGGGAAATTATTAAGAACGAGAAGTGGGCAATCGGCGAGAAATTACTAAGACCGGGGAGTGGACACTCGCTGAGAAATTGTTAAGAACGGGAAGTGAATCACTATCTACCTTTTAGAAAATTTTCGTAATTTTTCTCGAATTTTCGTGAAAACATTTTTTTGCTAGAAATTCAATGAAATTCCTTTAATTTCGATAAAATCATGAAAATTTTGTAAAAAATCTTTGACAGAAAAATTCGCGAAAAATTCAAGAAAACCACGAAAATTTCACGAAAATTTTCTAAAAAATAGGTAGCGAGGTGAATAGTCAACATGAAACTTCTATAGTGCAGATAATGTCTACTATGAGAAAATGTTAAAAGAACGGGAAATTATATACAACGAGAAAATATCGATATTGAAAAAGCAAAATTTTCCTTCTGTTTTTATCAAATACTCAAGCTGAACACTGCCTAGAAAATTTCAGTGATTTTCTTGATTTTTCGCCTTTTTTTCAAATATTTAGCGAGTTTTGTTGAAAAAAATTTTCATGATTTTATTGAAATTAATGGAATTTCCACAAAAAAAAAATTTTCACGAAAATTCGAGAAAAATCACGAAAATTTTCTTAAATATAGACAGTGCAGCTGAAATCAGACTTACAAAAAATTTTCGATCGCTGCGCTTGCGATTTTTTCTTTTTTCCTGCAACATCTTCGCTCAACCGAAAACCGTCTCACACGAAGCTGTTCCTTGATTCCGTTCGCGATTTTTGCTTTCTTTCCTAATATTCTAAAAAATCTTTCCTGAACCAAAAACAGTCCGAAACGCAATTTTACAGCACTGGCTACAGTAAAGTACATAAAACTAAAATTGTTTTTATTCACCGCAGTGCTTCCCTAGGGAGTTAAAATATACATTAATTGTTGGAGGAAAACTTTGTTTCGTTGATTTGCTGCTTTGGTGAATAAAATAGCATATGCAAGTGCGGGATAATTTGTTTATCCTCTTGGGATAATACATTCCTCACCTTCGGCTCGGGATGCTAAACTCTCCCTCCAATATAAAAAATTATCCCGCAGTTGCATAACCTACTATTCTGCACGAAAATACAGCGAGAAATTCACGGGAAATTGATGTTAACATGGTGTAAAATCGGTGTCAGTAAGGCGGGAAGAAGACATTTTTTCCATTTAGTAATTAGAATTAGAATTTAGTAATTTTAGGAATAGTTGAAGCAAAACAAGCATCTTTAACTGAGTAATCAATTTAAATGACAGAAAACATTTTCTACGAGTCAGAAATTGATAAAAAAATTTTGAGTTGATGATTCCAAATAAAAATGGCCGCCATCTTTATTCTGATTTGACGTTTATAAATATTTGCCAATGTATCAACTCAAAAAGTTTTTTTCGATTTCTAAATCGCAGAAAATGTTTTCTGTGATTTAAATGCATTACTCAGTTTAAGATTAAGTGAGCAAACACATTGGTCGAAAAAATTATGCATTTCGAAGTGTTTACTAACTAGAAAAGCTGAAAAAACTGACTATTGCAGTGAAATATTGGAATTCACATTTCTAGCAAATGAGAATGATTTTTTCAAAAATGTTTCCGCAATTCCCTTTAGAGATAGGTAAAGTATGTAATGATTACATAAGCATTAGTTTGCACTTTAAGACTTTAAGAGAAAAACGATGCACAAAAGTGTCACTTTTCCCATAAAAATTTTCATTAGTCGAAAAATTTCCGCTAGATGGTTCTTTAGTACGTAGTGAAAACTCTTAAACAGAATTCGTTAATTTTGTATTATTCACCAAGCACCAAGTCTTTGTATAATTGTAACGTACTTAAGCATAATATACTTTAAATATTAGTAGTTATCACAGTCGAGGCTGTTCAGTGCAGTTTTGTGATAATTTGAACTTAACATTGTTAGTCCTGTACGAAGGTAAGAAGTTCTTCGAAAAGGGAAATTAACAGCCAGCCGGATCTTGACCCGGGAGCTGGTGTGTTTTTCGTGTAAGGGTATAATAATAATAATAATCCGCCGTTACAACCCGTACGGGTCAGAAGCAAGATCATTTCATCCACTAGCTGCGCAATTTTTTTGTGAGCTTTTGCTCACATGGATTTTCTTAGAGATCCTTTCGCTATGGATCTTTAAGAGAATCCATGTAAACAAAAGCTCACAAAAAATTACGGAACTAGTAAATAAAAATGATGTAGCCTCTGACCCGGACGGGTTGTAACGGCGGATTATTATTATTACAATGAGTTCCTCTAAGACTCATTAAAAATAAATGGTGTGGCGATTTCCTAGATTACAAAAACTTCTTCTTATCAGAGAGTGGAATTTGTGGCCTTTCTTAGGAATACCAAACGAAATTCTTGTTTGAAATGGGACGATTTTCGAAACCACAGAAAACGATTTATAAAATATGAGAATCGAAAGACTTCTTTTAATTTAATGTAAAAAATTATTCAAAGATGTACCTTATGCTAATTAGTTTTCAGTTTTCACAAGAAATATTTGTACCTTTGAACTTTGCATTTCACGTAACAACGTGTTGTTTGCTCATGCCACATTTTTTGTCAACGAAACTTTTCATATTGTCGAGTTTATGCTCAACGCAAGTGACGTGAGAAATACACAAAAAAATTGTTCAAAAAACTCGGTTTCATGCATCGATTATTACAAGAATTTCTTTGAAAACTTGTAGGAATTCACGTTCGTTGTTGAATTGCTAAATTTATTGAAAACAAAATGCTAAATTGGTTTTTAAGACTTTTATCCCCTCGGAATTACTTGGAAAATGTATACACTCCTTTAAATACGTCTGGGTATGCTAATTAACCCTCCGAAGAAGTAAATTATAACAATAAATCAGTTGGATACAATAAATTTCTCTTTTAACATCTTCAAAAGTTAACATTTTTTCTATAGCATTTGTTAACTATCAAGAACCTACAAAAACTGTTTGTTATTTTACAAGACTTTTGAGTCTCTCACCTACGCAGCATTTTACTGCGCTATGATTAACAATTAAAGGCTCGTTTGGTTTTCTATTATTGTTATGATTTCAACAGAACTCACGCCAAAACCTTTCACCAGGGACGGATTTTCCCACTAGAATGGATTTTTCTATTCTTTTTTTCCAGGGAGGCCATGCTTAATTGACAGAAGTTGGTTAATGCCTAATATTTCACATTATATTTTTTCCAATAAAATCCCTCTCCATCTTCGAAAATTCTTGAAAATTCAACCCTTTCGACAAGGTTTCCTGTCGTTCAAAAAAGTAATCTTAAAATTTGTGAAAGTCTTTCAGGGTTTTTGTTCAGTTTACGTAGTTCCGAAGACTTTTAACAATCACTGTACGAGTTGTCAAGTAGTTTGAGGTGAGCCTCCAACAAAACTCATTTTTTAAGATCTTAAACCGAGGGGTTTACGACAACGGGCTCTATAGTATAGTTAAGTAAGGTTGCTGATGGCAACTGGCAATTTTTTTCTTCAACGTCCGCAACATCAAAGCAATGCAATTGAATTCGTCATACAAGTCGGTCATTTTGGCAAACAAAAATTATCAAGCGCACAAGACGTAGAATTTTAACGCCCCAGTCCTAAATGTGTCCTACTCGGCTTCGCCTCGTTAAAATTCCCCTTTGCGTAACATGGACCACAGACCACTATTACAAATGCCTGGGGTTTTATTATTGTTATTAGCGCCCTCTGAAGCCCTCCAAAAACAGACATATCGTCGTCTCCATTCGTAAAGGATGTAAGTACCACCGTCAACTTTTGACAGCTGTCAGATTTGAATTTTGGCTCAAAGTTTTGAAAGTGATTCCTCACACTGACATATACAAAGAATTTTAAGGACTCAAATAATTATTCGTGATTCTAAACGAAGAGAGCGACACCATATTCACATATAGTGGTGAAAAAGTGAACTAAACCAAAACATCTTCAGCTGTCAAAGAACAATAGAATTTGACAGTTCGAGCCTACTTGCATAGTGTCATCTATTGTCAAAAAGAATCGCGAATTGAAAAACTTGGTGCCGAAATTCAAATTTGACAGCTGTCAAAAGTTGACAGTTGTACTTACATCCTTTATGAACGGAAACGACGATATCTAAACATTGTGTGATTTTCAGCCAAACTTAATCAGTATTCGGAAAGATATTGAAGACAAACGTTTTCAGCAATCCCGGTGCAGAGATACTTTTGACCACCTCTGGCGGCTAAACAAAATTTTTAAAAAAAAAAATTTCTTCTACGATTTTTTCAGGATAGTCCACAGATTCGATTAACGCCAAATTTAGGAGAATGGAAGAGATGATCTGAGCTTCATGTAACCTGGTTGAAGAATTTGCGAATTCACTCTTAACAAGCGTTACCTCGGAAGCCGCAGAATTTCTTCAAAAAGGCAGTGGCATAAATTTATTTGCTTCCAATTCAAGTACCCGGAAAAGTGAAAGAATACGGGATCTCAAAGTCCTAAATGCGACCCTGCTTCTCACCTCCGTAATATGTGATTTTACTATATTCGTGAGATAATAAGAGAACATGATCTTGGACATGTTAAAAGGTGATAGGTGAAATACTGGTCGATTGTGTATGTTGCGTTATAATTTCAGTGTTCTCCCTCATGTAATTTTATTTGATTTCTCTTTAATATTTTATTTTATTTAAATTGACGTTATTTATGTAATATTAGAGATCGTTTTAACGTTTTCTTTTTTTCCAAATTACTTATATTTCAGTCAGAATTTTTATTATGCTAATTTTACTTGGATTAACATTAAATGAGCTAGTGAAATATAGGCAAGTGTAAAGTGTCTCGAATTTCCAACATTCTATAATAAAAAAACGAATGTAAGAAATGCGTCGTTCGATAGAAGAGTCATTTTATTGTTACATCTTACCACAAAAGTCAATAAAATTCATGAAATATCTGTGATCTGATCTGCATGTGTATACTTAAGTTAAATCAGAAAAAAAATCATTTCAAGTGCTCACAACACAATGGTCGATAAAATCGTACAATTAGTTTTACTTCACAAACATTTTACGATCTTATCCGACTGAAAATGATATGTGGGATGAGGTTCATTTTACTATAATGGCGTTTAGTAGATTAACGCAATAATGTATAACAGTTTTGTGAAATTGTAGCACCAACAACCTTAAGATGGAAACATTTTGATGCTCTCTGTAAACCGATTTAATCCTTTAAATGTTTACAAAGAGGCTTACAATTTAAGCTCCATTCATTCGTGCTTTTCTGAAGTTATTTTTAGACCTTTTAAATGGAACTGGAAATATGTTTACCTCCTTAATTTACTGTGACTTGTATTTGCTGTTGTCATAATTTACTTTGTCAACACTTAAGTATTTCTTATCTGCCATATGTCTAAGGAAATTGTAGCATAGTCTTCTCGCTTGAATGGTTCGGTGATTAACACCTTAGTTTGATACTGAATGCCAACCGAGTTACAAGTTATTGTTCAAACCGCAAAGAGATTAGTTTCTGTTTCAATTATCGTCATTTAATGCGATCAGTTATGCAGAAGTACAAGGACGAAATAGAGATGACTACACCAGACAACTTTTCGTATTTGAACTTAAGAGAGAATCCGTTTCTACTTTTTCTACTGGCGATTTCGGCTTTATATGGAAGCTGTTCATACTCGTTGATATCATGGGCGCGCGGTAGCGATGCGCCCGTGACGCAAGTCCCCATCGAAAAAAAAATTCAGACAAATTTTTTTCGTAGACTACGGAACCATATATACAGCTATGTGTAGAATATGTACATAAAATGTGCAAAAAATGTGCCTGTGAAGTGGTATATATTTCGATGTACATAAAAAGCACAAATTATTGCACTAGATCACAAGTACATTTTTCGCACATTTTATATGCGTGATAAGGTGTACACTATTCCTATCACATTGAATGTACCAAAAATGTGCTTGTGATGTAGCACATTTTTCGATGTAAGTAAAAGGCACATTTTTTGTGCTATTAAAACTCGAGATTATTGCACTAGATCACAAGTACATTTTTCGCACATTTTATGTGCGTGATAAGGTGTACAGTACACTATTCCTATCACATTTAATGTACCAAAAATGTGCTTGTGATGTACTTTCTATAATTTAACACACCAACACATAAGTATCCGGTGGCACAATTGAACGGTGTTCTGCAGTAACTGAGTGTTTTCATTGTGGTAACAATAGAATGACAAAGATGGTGCAGAACACCGTTCAATTGGTAAAGCAGTCGACTCATGATCCCGAGCGTCTTGGGTTCGAGCCCCGCATATGGCAGAAATTTTTGTAATGAAAAAATGATAGCTTGGCATAAAGAAATGTAGATGGAGGACGTAGCGATCATCAGAATAAGAAAAACCGAAATAGAAAAGTCGGAAAAATAAATTAAATTTTCCTTTCCGTTCTTACATAACATTATATGTACATGAAATGTGCTAGTAATTCACACTAAAACAGTACATTACGTCTGTGCTTCCAAGTTTTTATTTTCACGAGTGGGAAGGTTACGGCCCGACCCGAAGGGGAGGGCTGTATTTCCACTCGTTAAAATAAAAATTTGGAAGCACTTACGTACCGTTTTTTACGTGTTGAAGCAATAACTTTTCTTGAAATTTTGCTGGACCTTCGGGTGGGCATTCTACGTCATATGAGATTTTAAAAAAGGGAGGGTACCGGCCTCGTTTGGGCGCCAGGGCTCTTAGAAGGCGCCATATAAAGCCCATATATGTATGTGTTTGTGTGTGTAGTGTGTATGATAGCACATTTTGTATGAGGCAATGGTTGTGTGTTCGAGATAGAGGTTTGGTGTCAAAGGGAAAATTGATGGGTTGGGTATGTAGTGTATCAGGGTGACCGGTGGAAAATAGGCGGGGACTCAAAAAAAAAACTTTTTATATGTTGTAGAGAAAGTTGAGGGGATCACTTTCGCCCATGGAAGTAGTAGCAGCCACGCTTCGGTTCGGCGGCGGCGGCAGCGGCGGCTCAAAAAAAACTTTTGATATGTTGTAGAGGATGTTGAGAGAATCATTTTTGCCAATAAAAGTAGTAGCCGCCGCGCTTCGGTTCGGCGGCAGCGGGGGCTCAAAATAATGCAAAACATTACAATCACAACGAAAACCCTTTTTAAAAGGGAAACGTGACGCAAGTCCTCGTCCCTTCTTCCAAAACAACTGATATCAATTTGGGTGACGCTTACAGCTTCGGAACGCACAAAATTCTTTTCAAATATTTTCACTTTTGATTAAAAAAATACGCCACAAATGCCGGACCCCCCAGTGTTATAGTTTTTCTGTTCTTTCAGCTTTCACAATGCAAAATTTTGACTTTATGGGATGTATGGCGTATTTTTGTACAGGAAATCAAATTTTTGCGTATGAAAGCTGAAAGCGTAGAAAAATTATTACATTGGCGGGTCCGGCATTTGTGACGCATTTTTTTTATTCAGAAGCGAAAACATTTCAAAAGAATTTTGTGCGTTCCGAAGCTGCAAGCGTCACCCAAATTGATATCAGTTGTTTTGGAAGAAGGGACGAGGACTTGCGTCACGTTTCCCTTTTAAAAAGGGTTTTTGTAGCGATTTTGAAATCGCCCATTCAGAATGTTAAAAACCGCGACCGTCTGGAGCGTTTTTCTCGGAAAATAGAGAGTTTCGTAAAATGCTCTAGCCGGTAGTGAGTTTAAGACTTTTTCAATAAGTAGATGCAATTTTCAAAACAAAACTTTCTTTTAGCTTTGAACTTCTAAATTTCAAAGAAACAAAGAAAACTAATTTAATTTGAAAAAATCTGGAAATAGACTCTATTACCTAATCAGACAAATCCCACACAAACGTGTTCCCAATTAATCATCACACATCACTGTCAGTTGCAGTATTAAAGAAAACAAACAATACAAGCGACTGTTATAGAAACCTAAATTTTAAGCAAACGAATTTCCAACGACAAAACAAAACTTAAGAGTGAAAGAGTTGCATGCTAAATTCAAATAATTTCATGCAATTGAATATCAACGAAAATAATATACGAAGTAAATAATGGTTCTGTCGCTGTAAGTTCTGCCACAAAACCAATATAGAAAAGAAAAACTAACAATTTGTTTAAATAAACACGACACCCGAGCATAATTTTGCATTTTCATGTTATGATTTCAATCATTTTGTATTTACAAATCAGATCTTGGACCGTAACAAATTACAAAAACTTGTGTAGTCACAACAAAAATTGCACACCTGACTTTGAACAATTTATTTATTCTAGCCATGCATTAATGAACCAAACCATCTGTTGGAATATTTGCATTTAGTTGTATGAATTATGATTGAACCACTTTTACTAATATTGATGTAATGAGAGTCACGTTGGAAGACGAGACCGATGAAATGTGTTGAAATGAAATTAATAAAATTGTTTGTTTTTGTACCCAATTCATGCATATAGGTTCGGTGAGCATTTTAGCTTTGATTTCACATTGGGTAACATTAAATAATGAGCAATTTGTTTTGCGGCGAGGTCACCCGAATCGGAGTTTGTTCATTGACAGTGGTGCTCATTGACATTCATCGTAATTTATTTATGATTTATAGTTGATTCATCGATTAAAGATTTATCGTTAATTCGGTGTGAAGCAAACTTTTGTCAACCCTAGTGGCGAAAGTAACGTGCGAATGTTCGAGTTCGAGAAAAAAAAAATGTCCCCAACCAAAATATCCCCTCGAACAAAATATCACCAGACAAAATAACCGGATATAATAACCACAATTTGTACCACGAAAAAAACCGGTCGAAATATCCCCAACCAAAATATCCCCTCAGACATGTGGGATATTTTGTCCAGGGATATTTTGTCCGGGGATAATTTGGCAGGGGATAATCGGTCCTAGAGCCCTTGTAGTCACACGAGCTGAAAAGGACTATGAGTACGTTACCAAGGAGGAAAAGTTGGAACAAAATTTTCGTGATTTTCTAGCTCTCCCCAGAAGGGAAATATGTAGCATCCGTCACATAATTTTTACAACGCATGTAGTGATGAGAGGTGTCTTTTCACACATTACTTTTTTAATCTCCGGTCCCCACCCCATAAAAACTCATCTTATCTTAGGGACCATCCATAAATTAACTTGAAAAATATTTACTTTTGAGACATCAAATGTATGACCGACCCCCCATACTACCCCCCTAAATGGGGGGGTCGGCCATACATTTGATGTCTCAAAAGTAAATATTTTTCAAGTTATTGTTGATTTAAATCTGATGACAGCACTGAAAAAAGCGTACGTAATTTATGGATGGTCCCTTATAGTTTCAGTAATCACTCGTGGAACTGATCAGAAATGCATGCATAAACTGTCACTCTATTGGGGAAATTCTGCGTGTAGCTCGTATTGTAAACAATCCTCCTGTGTATCGCAAGTGAAAACTTTTTTAAAGAGGATCAGGTAATCTACTATTTCGCATGTGCTTTTAAATAATGAATGTGTCACTTTAAACCGTTACTTCATTTCGGTTATTTTATGAACTGGTAGATTTACCAGAACACGAGCTTCTGATGATTTTCTTTTCAACATAATTTTGTATATTATTGGGTGGAAGCACATCGAATCAATTGGAATATCTTTCAAGATATTAAAATCGCTGCGAACAGATATGAATCATAAATAACTAACTGACAGCTTAAATGTATTTTAGTAAACTGATTTTAATGTGCGAGAGATTATTTACATACGTAATGAACTTCTTTCACAAAAATGAAATAAAACTTTGTAACGGTTATGTTTCCAATAAAAAAAAGTGTGTGCAGCAGCGGAAGATGTTGGGAATTCACTTTAATTGATATCCTCTAATCAAAATTGCCAATTTTATTGATCATTAAATCAATGTACTTAAATGTTACGGCCGATTCTATTCTCCCGCGCAATAGAATAGTATGAGGGCATGCATTTCATTGTATTGTTTGTCGCACGTAGGTGCACTTAAGCCACGGGGGTGACAGTTTTTTGTCAAAAGTTGGCGTGCTATCAGAGAAATGATAAGTTGGTGCACCTGTGCCGAGGTAGAACGCTTATATGAATGACAGCTGGGTTCCATGGGAGAGAATTTCGTACAAAATTGGGCTGGTTCTCTCCCATACAGTTCAGCTGTTTTTCACACAAGCGTTCTACCTCGGCAGGATGTACCTACTTATCATTTCTCTGCGTGCTGTTCAAATTTTGCTGTTCAACATGAAGTTTGGTGCAATTTTGGCATTTCATTCATAAAAATTGTTTACCAACTTTTGAAAAAGAACTGTCGTACCCGTGATTTAAACGCTATTTGCAAGTGATGTGAATAGAAAAATATAGTTGGCCACCGCAGCGATCGACTCTGTTACAATTGTCTTCGTTACGCTTATCTCGATTAGAAGCAGCTTCACTGTAGTTACTATAATAACCTTTTTATAACGAAGTAGGTTGCAGATGAGATAACAGCTACGAAGTGCAAGTTTTTGGATTAATTTGTACTGAACGTACTAGATTTTCAAATTTATTTTCCAAACCATCTTCACCTATAGTCATGAAATATTCACACACAACTGTGCCAACACGTATCAATGCGAAAGTGACATATACGAAATGTTTCTAATATGGCAACACTAAATTTTATTGTTAACCGAAAATTTATGAATGTTGCCTAATTAGAAAAATTTTGCAATGCTATGTAAAATGTAAATCTACAGTAAATGTCTTGCATTTTTTATTAAACAATTAAGTAGTGGTTCACCACATGAGACCTCGTACGGGTGAATAGTCACTTCGTAAATATTTCAGCAAAATAATTCGGAGTCTGTTGCCACCAGCGTCTTTGGGAAAGTTACCGATTTAATCGTAGGAGTCTAAGGTGAGAAATTACGATATCTTATTCGATAATAAAATTTACTGGTCGGAGGGAAAAAACGTGCAAAATTGTGCATATTCCCATGACCTGATCATATGTCAATCCACCCACCAGCATTTATGAGGATATATACCTCACCCAACAACACACACGTGATCTGCTATTATATTTTAAATAATTACACCAATAAGAAGGCGCCATCCTTGGTCTTACTTTTGAATTGGTAAAAATCGAATGAGCATGGAACATGTTTTGAAAAAGCAAGCCAATAATGTGATGCATCGCTCTGCTAAAACTTGTTATAATAATGCAACAAATCTATGGATGCGTAGGTGTTCAATCCAGACGAGCAAGAGATGTAGAAGTGTTTTTATGTTTGTTGTTGACTAACGATCACGTTATTTTATCATATTTTTTTTCTGTTTCATTTTCGTGTTGTCTTTTTGTAACCGCATTTTGTTCGAAATACATGGTTCCATATTTCAACTGGTGTTAAGCATATAACACACCTTCTCAGTTATGAAGAAGTTAATTAGGCAAAACCGAAAATCGATGAGTGATTTAATATTTTAACAAAAACTTAATTTGTGATATAAATTTTCATATATGAAGAGAGCATGCTATTCAATAATTTGTCGTTAATCTGCGCGTCAAATCACTATTCTGTCATCAGTTTACTATGAAAGCGGAAATTGTTGGAAATAGTGTAATGTGTAGAAAGGACTGGTTTCAACATAACGTGAAATTTTTATCCAGTCAAGAAGCCATCACATGAGTTATCGGTTTTTTATGCATAATAATAAAATTAGAGAACAGAGCACTAGGGGAGATTGAACCTATCAGAACTTACTTGGGATAAAATAAGCGAAAAACGGAAAGACAAACCGACAATTATTAAGTTATCGCAAGCTATTTTCAACCATCTGGTGCATACTTGCACATGTGTATCTTAGCGAATGTAACTTTATACTTTTACAATTTACAATAGAATGGTTCCCGGACAACAAAAATCCTAACGAACAAAATAGTAGGGTAAAATCCGCATGAACAATATTCCAGATGATCAAAAATCAATACCAAACCCCGCTAGGAACTCTGCCCAAACACCGCAAGGGATTCTGCCTAAACCCCGCTAGAGACTCTGCGCAAACCCTGTAAGGCACTCTGCCCAAACCCCGCTAGGTACTCTGGCAAAACCCCACTATGGACTCTGCACAAACCCCGCTAAGTACTCGGCGGTAACCACGTTAGTGGCTCTGCTTCTTAGACCCCAAGGCTCCTCGACCCTGCTTTTTTATTTTAATTTTTATACCTCCAGAGCAGCTCTGTAACTTCACTTTTCATAACATTTTATCAACCCAACTAGACCTCCTATTCTCAAATTCAACAACACAAAAGACACTGCGTTTCATTTCATCATTCATATTTAATTTTTGGTCTTCCAGATTTTTGCTCATCCGGATTTTTTCCTCCTTATTTTGCTCGTCCGGATAAAGGCCCGACACCCAATAGTTACACTTCCCGAAATGTGTGTCTGTGGATGAGTCAGACTTTGTGTCTTTGTGTCAGCTGAATATAGGTGCTGGCGGTTGTTTTCATTGTTATGTACATATTAGAGAGTTTGAGCAAAGCGACTTATCGCTATATTTATAACATATACATACAGCTATAAGTTGTAAGCTATTGTTTACGTTATAAGTTACAAATATTTATAAGTTACAAGTTAACGTCATAAGTTATAAGCTACAAGTTATTAGTTTTGAACCTGGTCAGTACTGATCCTTATCAGTTTTGAAACTGATCAGTACTGATTCGTATCAGTTTTGAAACTGATCAGTACTGATCCGTATTATTTTTGAAACTGATCAGTACTGATCCGTATCAGTTTTGAAACTGATCAGTACTGATCCGTATTATTTTTGAAACTGATCAATACTGATTCGTATCAGTTTTGAAACTGATCAGTACTTATCCGTATCAGTTTTGAAACTGATATGTACTGATCCGTATCAGTTTTGAAACTGATCAGTACTGATCCATATCAGTTTTGAAACTGATCAGTACTGATCCGTATTAGTTTTGAAACTGATCAGTATGATCCGTATCAGTTTTGAAACTGATCAGTACTTATCCGTATCAGTTTTGAAACTGATATGTACTGATACGTATCAGTTTTGAAACTGATCAGTACTGATCCGTATCAGTTTCGAAACTGATTAGTACCGATCCGTATCAGTTTTGAAACTGATATGTACTGATCTGTATAAGTTTTGGAACTGATCAGTACTAATCCGTACTAGTCTTAAAACTGGTCAGTACTGATCCGTATCAGTTTTGAAACTGATGAGTACTTATCCGTATCAGTTTTGAAACTGATCAGTACTTATCCGTATCAGTTTCGAAACTGATCAGCACTTATCCGTATCAGTTTCAAAACTGATCAGTACTGATCCGTGTCAGTTTTGAAACTGATTAGCACTGATCCGTATCAGTTTTGAAACTGATTAGCACTGATCCGTATCAGTTTTGAAACTGATCAGTACTGATCCGTATCAGTTTTGAAACTGATCAGTACTGATCCGTATCAGTTTTGAAACTGATCAGTACTGACCCGTATCAGTTTTGAAACTGATCAGTACTGACCCGTATCAGTTTTGAAACTGATCAGTACTGACACCTATCAGTTTTGAAACTGATCAGTACTGATCCGTATCAGTTTTGAAACTTATCAGTACTGATCCGTATCAGTTTTGAAACTGATCAGTACTGATCCGTATCAGTTTTGCAATATATCAGTACTGATCCGTATCAGTTATGAAACTGATCAGTACTGCCGTATCAGTTTCAAAAATGATCTGGATCAGTTCAGTTTCAAAACTTATAAATTGTAGCTCATAAATTATAACTCATAAAAATTTATAACTTCAAACGTGAACTTATAACTTATAACGTAGACTTATAACTTATAACGTAATCGTATAACTTATAGCTATATGTAGATGTTATAAATTTAGCGATAAGTCGCTTTGCCCAAACTCTCTATTGATCCCTCTTTGTCCTAAATTTACATTTCATTGCAATTCACATAGATATTGATCGTTTCGAGTTACTGTGGTTTACTGACAGTTCGCATGCGCTTAACTGCATTATCAGTAAAAGATCAACCAGTTAATTGATCGTAATAACAAACAATGCGTCAATTTTTTCATCTTTTATTGAAATATTTTTCGCAGATTATGAAACGTCCTTTCACTCGATCGAGGGAAACAACAAAAATTTAACCATTGTTGAAACACTTACGTCGTTAAGATGATGCTAATAGTGATGTGCTACTTAATTCCATGCCCATAAACGTAACAGCAAGTCAAAAGCTTTAAAATGTTAGAGTCAATTTCATTATAAGAACTTTGCCAAATTTGGGCTTTGAATGTTTCTATTTAAATAAATTTTCAGACAATAAAGCTCGTGTGGCGTCTAAAATTAAATATTAAGTTTGAATAAACGATTTCTGTTTTTCCTCGATTTGGGTAAAAGCAATAGATTAGCAAGTAATCGTACATAAATAAATATTGTTGTAAAAAAACGAGAGAAGACAAGTACAACAGTTAGTTTGTTATATTAACCATCGAAAATTCTTTAGTAATTCACATATTGAAAGGTAATGAGCGAACGTACACTCTTTATCTACAAAGTATATAAGTACGTGGTGTACAGTGACAAAAAGTATACTTTTGAGCTTTGAGTGGGTAAAACGTTATTACAGACGTAAAAGCGTAACAAAATAAAAACGTTTGAGTGTAACTCACGTCTCAAATCCTAGCGCATATTTTTTTAAGAGAAAATGATGCAAGTTGCAAGAAACGACTACAAATTAGCGAAAGCTGAAAAATTTAGTTGAGTGGCAAGGGTTTAGACGTGCAATGGCTTACAACAGAACCTTTTTCCAGATTCTATGCGTTGAAATATAGCAAAGGTCAAACTAGCCTCACACGGGTGAAAATCGTAGCTCTGAACATAATAGCCTAATTGTGAAAGCCTCAAGTGTCATTAACACTTTGGCACCAACGTTGGTTGCAAACCTGGCTATTAAAGGCTGCACCCCTTTATCCTTTATAAGCGACCCACACAAGGTGACGGTGTTGCAACAATACTTGCGCTTAGTGAGCACGGGCTTATTAGGGGTGATCCCAATTCTCTCAGAGGAGGGCCGTGGGGTTGAAGCTATGCTAGGTACGAGCGTTAATATGTAACAATATCTGTACAGAGGATGGAATCAATGAAGTCAAAGTTACTGATCTATTGAAGAAGTAAATCAATAATAACAAAAACCAAGACAATTTCAAAACTTTGACACATGTCCATTTCAATCACGACTTTAAGACTCTTCGGTTGTGAGCAGATATTTTCCCATACAAATCTGTACGTAAAATCAATGATCATAAAATTACATTTAAATTGCTGGCCGTTAAAAAAACTAACTGACTAACTGCATTCCATAAATCGCCTACGCACAGTACATTATTCGCGCCTATACCTTACGAAGGGACACTTGAAAACAAGAATGTGAAGAACTTACCGCATTTTATTTATTAAAAAAGTATTTCTATTTAACATTTTCTAGTTCCCACTTAATGCGGGAATTTCTTTTAACAAACAAAAAAAAATCTGTCTCAAGTATTTAACGATTTAAATATTTTGTTTAAGAAAAAAACATCAATTAGTCACTTTCACTCACATATACCATAAATCATTGAACAAACTACCGAAAATCAACGTAGGGTAGCAATAAACCACAATAATATCCCCATATGGTAGTAACTGATTATCGTGTAAATTTTTAAATTGAAATCAGGTTCCACTATAAACTGTCTCTTTTACTATACACAATAACAGTTGAGAAAATTCATACACACAAAATGCATCTGCAATGTGCTTACAATGAACTCAAGCACTCTGTACTTAGAAAAATAGCAACACCGTCCTCGATACTTAAGTAATAAATAATTAATTTAAAAAAACTTTAAAAAGCGAAAAATAATAAAAATGACAAAAATCACTTTTTTATTTTTTAAAAACACAACTTACAAATTGAAATTGTCGTGTTTCGTTATATTGTTATTGGCTATGTTTTATGAAAGAATCTTCGTCGTAATCGTCGTTATATTACAAATTGTTAAGTGTTGATGGTAAGAATGTTGATGGTGATATGTGTTAACTTGTCTTAACGCACTGCCATTCAACGGTGCACTGAATTCATTCGACATAAGTTTTTCTATTCGATGCTGAAAAAGATTTTGAGTATCAAGGTAAAATCGTAATAAAAAGAGAATTTTGTATAGATAAATGCTCTACCACATAATCACAACATCCTACGCGTTAATTTCATAGTCTTTTTCGTCCAGAATCGATTTTTATTTATTAGTGTTTTGCTTTATAAATATGCGCTTAAATCAATCTCAAGCGGATGTTAAACGACAAAGTTGTTATTATTGAACAGCTTTTTAGCGCTTTTGACAATAATGTTTTCAGTGCGAGATACTTACATGAGAGGCAAGCTTGAGTGCGTGCGGACGATTTCTATACGAAGAATGGAGAAGGAGGTAAAAATACTTATCGGATTTGTAATCGAATTTATTTATATTTTGGTTTGTTGTTGGAGTGTTTGGGTGTCTAATGTTGATCGATTATCTTACATTTTAAATAGTGATTTGTTTCCTTAATTAGTTGTGTTGTCAGAATAAATGCAAAAATTGGATCGAAATATGTACAGGAGTAAGAGAGCATTCACATATAACGTCTAATACAGACGAAAACAGACTCTAGTCTGACTAGTAAACGCTGACTCGAGGCCATCTCAGAGATCAGAAGCTGTTCATAAATACCATCCATCAAAAGAAGGGTGGCGTCGCAAATTATTTGAGACAAAGTAAACACGCAAAAAATGAGGGTTTTGTGGCGGATGGTCCTAAAAGCATGCTCGAAATAGTGTGCAAAGAACGACGTAGAGAAAATACTTTCTTTCCAGTCATTTCTGTGCAGCACTAGGCTTTTCCGAAAAAAAAAGTTTTCTCAAGTCGATTTCGTAACACCACAAAAAATTGTCGTTGGGAAAAATCAAAACTTCATTTTTTTCAATTTTTGTACTTTAAAGCGTCGTCAGCCCCATGCTTCGAAATTTATTTTTTCCGTAAAGGCTGATCGCAAACAAAAACCTACTAAAAGGTAAAATGAGACGCAGTCCGTAAGGCCGCTCCCAAAATTAATGATATGATGTATGATATATAATGAAAAAGTTGCGTCACAAATGCTGGACTCAACAATGAAATAATTTTTCTGTACTTTCAGTTTTTGCGCTGCAAAAATTTGACTTTTATTTCTTATTGCGTAGATTGTTTAATTATTCCGTTGGTGGGCCCGGCATTCGTCACACTTTACCTTTTAAGAAGTTTTTGTATGTGATATAAGCCGTTTTAGAAGTTTGCAGTAGTTAAAACTAAATTTGGCGAAAAAAATTTTCTGTATTTTTAAAACAATTTTATCAGAAAAGAAAATTTTCTTAAAAAAACAATTTCTCCGAAAAATTTTTTTTTCAAAAAAATTTTTCCTCCGGAAAAAAATTGTCTCCGAAGAAATTTTCTCCAAAAACAAAAATTGTCTCTGACAAAAATTTTTCTCCAAAAGAAATCATCATCATCATCATCACACTTTATAGACCGTTTGTACCTTTCGGTGTGAGGTCTTTACTACTGACCATGGACCACCCTTCTCCATACCCCCCTATCCTGTGCCAAGGAGATGGTTTGTTCCTCCAAAAGAAATTTTTCAGAAAAAAATTTTTCTGAAAAAAAGTTTCTCCGATAAAAAATTTCTCCGAAAAAAAAATTTTCCGAAAAAAGTTTTTCCTGAAAAATTTTGGAGAAAAAATGTTTCAGAAAAAACTTTTCTTAGAAAAAAAAATTTCTTCGAAAATAAATTGCGGAGAAAAAATTTTCTCTTAAATAATTTTTTCATAAAATTTTTCTCAGAAAAATCTTTTTCCAAAAAAATTTTCTTCAAAAAAAAATTCTCAAAAAAATTTTTTCCCCGAAAAAAAGTTTTCGCACTAATCTCTATAAATTTTCCAAATAAACCAACTGTCTTGCTATTCTAATTCAGAAGATAGCATTTTTGAGTGTTCACAAAATCCAAGACAGTTTGACAGTTGGCAGACATTTTCTTAAGATCCCAAAAAATTCTCCTGATCAAACTCTAAAACAATTAAAAACGGATCTTCTAGTGAGTCTCGTTATTTGTAATATAATTTATAGAATTGTTCCGAGTTTTGTGAAGTAAATTTATAAGTTTTAAGTTATAAGTTGATAGGTTGTGAATTAAAGCATTGGGTACCTCAGCAAAGTCGTAGACTTTTATGAGTAGAAGCGCCGGTATTCGAGAAAAACGTCGGGCAATTGGGAAAGTGATCATTTTTTTTTGGTTTCAATTACGTGGGAAGTTCTTGGAGATTGAGCGTTGGTTTCTTCAGCAAAGTCATAGATTTTTGTGAGTAGAAGAAATACGTGAGTGAGGTCATACAATGGAGCTTCCTAGGTTCACGCGATTCTTGCAGATTTCTCTACCAATTTTCAACTTCCGTTAGGTTTTTTATTTTTTTCGGTTATAGTCGGCATAATTGAGGTCATGCAATCCGCAATAATCCACAAGAATCCCATAAAAAACATCCAGTGGATGACCTCGCTCAAATATAAAAAAACCTGACGGAAGTAGAAAAGTGCTGGAGAAATCCACAAGAATCCCATACAAATAGAAAGCTCCATTAACGCTACCGACGCGACGCTTCCAAGTACAAAAATTGAAAAAAACGAAGTTTTCGATTATTCCCACCAACAATTTTCTTGAAAAAATATTTTTGGCTTTTTTGACGGATCGAGAAAACTTTTTTTCGGATCTGCCTAATGCGGAACCTCCAAAAAAACCCTTACATTTAACTAAAATTTAAAATTCATGATGGGAGGGGGGAAGGGGTTTACAAATCACATCATTCGGTTGAATTGTAATAACTGAATATTGAATGAAATCTAACTAACTAACTGCAGGCAGGCAAGGCAATTCGTGTTGTAACTTAAGGAGCACCAGATTTCTGCTATGCCTGAATAAGGACGGAATCAAGCGATTGATAGAAATTCTGACGGGCACAACTCATTAGGATATCATCTTATTAATGATGATCCGAACTGTAGACGGTGCCGTGACGTCTCTGAAACATCGAAGCATTTCCTATGTCATCGCCCGGATTTGGCAAGGACGACGAATTTAAGGGAATTCTATCTCACCATAGAAGAGTTGAGAAAAGTTCCACGAACTAATGTTTTGGCATTTATCACAGACAGCGGCTGGCTGGACGCACCAATGACGCAACAACAGAGTCAGTGATGAATGGGTAGAAAATTCAAAATTACCACACCACCTCATCGACAACCTGCAATAGAATCGGCTTGTTCATCATTATTCGACCCTAAAGACCGCAATAACGCCATAGACACATCAAGGAAGACGTAGTACAACGAGCCCAACAAGGATAGCCTACGTGCTTATTTTTGTATTAATTTGTAATGGCTCGTAATAAACTTGAGATATTAAATTCGAAAACGCAGATAAAAAATTTAAAAACGCAGATAAAAAATTATAAAACGCAGATAAAATAAAAATATTTTGGAGATAAAATGATTAAAAGTGAAGATAAATTATAAGAAAATGGAGATAAAATATTTCAAAACGAAGATATTTTGATTAAATTCGGAGTTATAGTATCTCCATTTCTTAATTATTTATCTCCGATAGCAATTTAATTTATCTCCGTTTTAATAGAATTGGTATCTCCAATTTCGAATATTTTAACTCTTTAACGAAATTTTATTATCTGCACTTTTTGAATTTGTTATCTTCATTGCTATTTTTTTTTTTTGATCTGAGATCTTATAACTTCCTATTTTTTATTTATCTGCCAAATTATCTCCGCTCTCGAATTTTCAAATTTTGTTGTGAAAAGTCTGTCATCACTGATAGTAATATTCCATTCTGCATTTCCTCTAATTTGTGCGACTACTAGGTCAATACATTTTGTATAAAGCTACTTTGTTACTGAGTTATGGCTTTAACAGTAAGATCTTGGTTACAGAATTGGGGTAGGGTTATAGCTGTGTTGCTGTTACTGTCCTTGACAACAATGAAACATCTGTAAACATCTTGCCTTTTATTTTCCAATTGATAAAACTTTGGTTCTTGGATCGTATTAAACTTGAGATATAAAATTTGAAAACGGAGATAGAAATTTGAAAACGGAGATAACAAATTAGAAAACGGAGATATAAAATTAGAAAACCGAGATATAAAATTAGAAAACGGAGATATAAAATTGGAAAACGGAGATATAAAATTAGAAAACGGAGATAACAAATTAGAAAACGGAGATAACAAATTAGAAAACGGAGATATAAAATTAGAAAACGGAGATATAAAATTAGAAAACGGAGATATAAAATTGAAAACGGAGATAAATAAATTGAAAACGGAGATTAACAATTAGAAAACGGAGATAACAAAATTAGAAAACGGCGAGAACAATTAGAAAACGGAGTATAAAAGTGAGAAACGGAGAATAGAAATAAAACGGAGATATAAAATTGGAAAACGGAGATATAAAATTAGAAAACGGAGATAACAAATTAGAAAACGGAGATAACAAATTAGAAAACGGAGATATAAAATTAGAAAACGGAGATATAAAATTGGAAAACGGAAATATAAAATTTGAAAACGGAGATATTTTGCAAACGGAGATATAAAATTAGAAAACGGAGATATAAAATTAGAAAACGGAGATATAAAATTAGAAAACTTAGATAACAAATTAGAAAACGGAGATATCAAATTAGAAAACGGAGATATAAAATTAGAAAACGGAGATATAAAATTAGAAAACTTAGATAACAAATTAGAAAACGGAGATATAAAATTAGAAAACGGAGATATAAAATTAGAAAACGGAGATAACAAATTAGAAAACGGAGATAACAAGTTAGAAAACGGAGATAAAATGTACTGAAATGGAGATGAATGAAAAATGAAATGGTTGTCTCCGGAGTTATATAATCTCCATTTTTCAAATTTTTTATCTGCGTTTCAATTTTATTTTATTTCCGTTTCCATTAATTTCATGTCTCCTTTTTCTAATTTTTAATTTCTCTTTCGATTTTCTATTACTTTCAATAATTGAATTATTTATCTGCGTTTTAATTTTTTATTATCTCCTCTCGGATGATTTTTTATTTCCGTAATTAATTTAGTTATTTCAAAAACAAATTTTTCTATCTCCAAAAATGATCTCAACTTTTTGGTCATTTTTATCTCCGTTTTAATTTAATTTATCTCCACTCTTCAATAACTTATCTGCCGAGTTATCTCCGTTTTCGAATTTTTGTTTTCCGGTTTTAATATAATCCATTTGTAATTTACAATTTTTAGTACAAAAATGGTTTTCATAATAAATCAATCAGCCCGCCCAGACGACTAAATTTTCCCTAATGTCGTAATGTCGTTACTAATATAATTATATTAGCCCAATGCTCTCTAATATTAATAGCGAAACTATAGTCCCAAGAGCCCTCATATCGGAAAGCTCCACGTTATGCACGAGATATCCACAGTCCATCCAACTCTCACTACCATACAGAATCGTCGGCCTGAAAATTGAGCTGTAGATAACTAACTTTGTTCCGCTAATTAATTCCTATTTGTTGAGCAAATGCGACCTTAACTTGCCATCCTCTGAAAAAATTGTTTCTACTTGAACTACCTGCTCCAGCTCTTCCCGACATCCCGACATGCGCAACTTTAATTTTTCCTACTCTTATCTTCTCCCCGTACTTTTCACATACGGCATTGAAGAAGTCAATTCCACCCTGTAAATACCTGTTATTTCTGCCAAGAAGCTTCTCATTTGGTACCCGGTCGAACGCCATCTCCGAGTCGAAAGCATGGGGTATAATATTTCATAAAGTTTTTTGATAGTCTGTCTGAGGCAGAATATCTAATCCTGACAACTCCTCAGAGGCCTGAAGCCACCCTGAATCTCATCCAGTACACCTTCCACTATGCGTCTGTAGTTACTGCAAACCTTACGGTTTCCCTTCTTAAAAATCGGAGCAATAACACCGAAGTTCCAGTCAGTAAGCACTGTAGCAGATTTCATGACTAAACTGAAAATCATACGAGGTCATTGGATCCCACCTGATCAACTACACCTTATAAATTCTGTCCTGATTTCATCGTCGAATAAAATTGATAAAATATGTTAGCTCTATTTGAATGCATAGGTCAGTCGAACTTTGTGTTTCTTTCAATTTGCTCTGAGGTCTTCTGTGGTGCCTGCAGACTGATACTTCTGAGAATGGTTGATAAGATAAATGCTAGTCTTCTAGTAGATCGGTTAAGAGATATATCGAGACGCTATACTCATGCTTAGAGAAGGTTTTCGACCGGGTACCGAATGAAAAGCTCTCTGAAGTACCTCATGAGTATGGGGCATGGGAGCTCCTAACGCCCCAGGCCAAATTTCAAAAGTTCTATCTTTGTTTGGTAGGTATTTTCAAGTCTTGCGAAATGTAACGGTCTTCAATGGTCACTATCAGTTTTAATCTGAATCAACTCTTTGTACTTTCTTGAAGTCATGGCGTATACGAAGAATTATTTCCGGGTATATAAGAGAGCACTCAAACTCATAAATAATTGAGAGAGTTACTCAATAAAAAAAAATTTCTGAGAATATTGTTACCAAGTAAATCATAATATAATATTCAGTCGGATGGTATAATTTGTTGACTAACGCTGAAGTCCAACTGTTTTTTGGACAATGACTTGATTTATTTAAAAACGAAATCAATGTTTATCTAATTTCGTACGTACGCATTGTCACCCAAGCTCATTGTGTTACTAATTTGCATATTGTTGGTGGCAAAAATATGATTTATTAATTTCAATAAGCCACAAATACGTTTTGAGTTCCTAGAAAGAGCAATCAAGACTCATTTTCCACATATATCTTAATCCTACCATATTTGGAAATTACTGAACAACAATTCAAGTCACACTTCAACCGAAAAATTATACGATTACAGATATTGAATGGCGTGTAACAAGTGTGTAAAATATTATTTATATAAATGTTAGTTTACGATCCCAAAAATAAATGTTTGTAATAATTGTTAAAAAAACTGTTTTAATAAACACCTAATAAATGAAACTAAATTGTATCAAGTGGGAAGCGCCGACAACATTACAATGTATTATGATTTTTCAGACATTTTGTTTGGTTTACCTACAGAAATTTGCAGACTATTTACGTGGATGGATTGTTGTAAAATGCGGAGGTCATAAATATTTGTATTTTGTGGTAACCAACACTTTTTTGTAACATTATAATTGATTTTTGATGACCGTTCAATATTTGCAAATTAATTTAGTGTGGAAAGATACAATTTTTTCAACACAGCAACACACTGAACTTCAAACAGAATGGGCAATCCTCGTTACTACCATTTTTATCTGAGAATCATATCGTCCCTTAGTTCAGAGGGGTAGTTAACGTATTCGATGCCCGTAACGAAACGTACACACTAATGATCACGTAAGAAGCCTTACACAGGAAACACGTGGTTGCAAGAAAAGGTCTACCGCTGCTTGTAGATGGCAATGAAAAGCGTAATGTGGAAAATTCGGAAAACTTCTTCCTACGGCATACATACTTTGGACCTTTTAAATCAGAATATGCACGATGAAAATAGACGTAAGTGTCACATATAGTAGAAACCTTTGTAGGTATCATACAAAACAATAATAATAAAGTGGCACTTATAAGTGCCACTTTTTTATTATTGTAATGAGTTAAGGTTGCAATTCATTCATGAAGATATTCATGAGGGTCTTGTGTGCCTATTGACTATGCTTTACCCAGATATCAATTGACTCCCCGAAACGTACATAAAGTGCCATCGGAAAATGTGCTGATCCCATTTAATGTGCTCCAGTTCCAGGACATTTAATGTATATTAAAAAGCGCCCTTACCGTTACATCATTTCTTTGGAACGTGAAGTGCATTTAATGTACATTAAATGTGAATTACATGTACATCTAATGTACATTTAAAACACTTTGAATACACAACTAATATACCTTGAATGTACTTTTTAGTGTAAATTACTAGCACATTTTATGTACATATAATGTTATGTAAGAAAAGAAAGGAAAATTTAATTTAGTTTTTCGACTTTTCTATTTCGGTTTTTCTTATTCTGATGATAGCTACGTCCTCCAACTACATTTTTTTATGCCAAGCTCTCATTTTTTTTTATTAGAAAAATGTCTGCCATTTGCGGGGCTTGAACCCAAGACGCTCGGGACTATGAGTCGACTGCTTCACCAATTGTGCCAACGGATACTTATGTGTTGGTGTGTTAAATTTGTATAAAGTGTTAAATTATCGAAAGTACATTAAATGTACTTTTTTTGTACTGAGAGAAAAAGTTTCGGAAGATCTAGTAAAGGAAGATTAAACAAACTCCACAGAATATTATTTAAATTTATTTGATCGAACGCACTGCAGCGGTTGTACATTTACAAAAAGGTTTTATATCCCTGCACACGTTGATGCTGCATTCAAATTATTGTATCATTGATCAGCATTTGATTTTATGCGAAACAATAAAAAATCTATTCCCCGTTAGCTTTTAACGTTACACAACCAAAAGCAGCCGTGATATCCATTCACAGACTAAAAATATACATTTCGAAGTGCAATGATTTCGAGCTTTAATGGCACAAAAAATGTGCCTTTTATTTACATCGAAAATGTACTACATCACAAGCACATTTTTGGTACATTAAATGTGATAAGAATAGTGTACGCCTTGTCACGCACATAAAATGTGCGAAAAATGTACTTGCGATCTAGTGCAATAATTTTATTTACATCGAAAAATGTACTACATCACAAGAACATTTTTGGTACATTAAATGTGATAGGAATAGTGTACACCCTATCAAGCACATAAAATGTGCGAAAAATGTACTTGTGATCTAGTGCAATAATTTTATTGATACCGAAAAATGTACTACATCACAAGCACATTTTTGGTACATTAAATGTGATAGGAATAGTGTACACCCTATCAAGCATATAAAATGTGCGAAAAATGTACTTGTGATCTAGTGCAATAATTTCGAGTTTTAATAGCACAAAAAATGTGCTTTTTATGTACATCGAAATATGTACCACTTCACAGGCACATTTTTTGTACATTTTATGTACATATTCTCAACAACATTGAATTTCGCACATTTAATGTACATTCAGTGGGCAACCACATTAAAAAGTGTTATCTGTGTTATCTGGGGAAATTGCAATATTTAATCCAGTCAGCTTTCTTATAATTCGGTTTCGATGCGACTTTCTTCGTATCCACACAACTGGATGATGGTCGCTTGGTAGAGCGTTGTCTATTGTGTAGACGCTCAAAAATAGCATCGGACTGTTTCGGACTGTTTGTGAGAGCGAAATCGATGGCAGACGGCTTATTTCCACAGTGCGGGGAGTGATTAGAATTGGGAAGCATGTTGTAGAGCACTATTCCGGCACGATTATTTGATAAGCAGTTCCATGCACTGTGTTTTGAGTTGAAATCTCCAAGTACAATGAAATGTTGGTTGACTGGCGTAGTTTTTTTAAGTCTTTTGCGAAGCCGATAGCATATTTAGGAATGTATGCCGCGGTGAATGTCACCGTATTTCATACGAGTCCAAAAAAAAATTATTTTTGTTATTTGTGATGTTGACATTACTTACCAAAGTACCATAAATGGAAACGATGATTGAAATTTACTCCTGAAAACTGAGAAATCTTTCACATATTCTGAGGGCGTACATCATCGCTTTCTCCACACATTGTAAAGTTTGAAAAAGAACTTCTTTCAAGGAAGTTTGAGAAATGCTATCTCGTAACGCCTGAGAAAAGACATCGCTTATTCGACGTTCCTGGATATCGTATGGTGATACATGTCTGACAGGGGTGGTTCAGAAAAGATAAATTTTTGCTTGACATGCTTTATGAACGACGACACTATGTCGAAATGACGAACGAAAAGTAACAAGAACACCTACCAACACAAACAACGACTACCACCTCAACTACTGCATAAATACTACCGACATTAATGACTGAATGTTATAGTTTTTCTGTTCTTTTAGATTTGACACGAAAAAAAATTAAGTTTTGCGTGATGTGTGGAGTACGGATAGCCAAATTTTTGGCGTGCGAAACCTGAAAGCGCAGAAAAAAAACGTTGGGAGGGTCCGGCATTTGTGAAGCATTTCATTAATCAAAAATGAAAATATTTCAAAAGAATTTTTTGCGTTCCGAAGCTGTAAGCGTCACCCAAATTGATATCAGTTGTTTTGGAAGAAAAGAGAAAATGTAGCATCACATCCAATTATATCCAACTACACCACTGTATTACAAGTAAACACACCACGACATCTGCCAGCATATAGCGAACATCTCACAATACCACATTGAGATGGCGCAACAAGTTTGACACAATTCTAGAAAACTCCAGGCAAAGCAGCCATTACGGTTTTGCTGCTATATAAGGCGGAGTAGAACTCCAGCCAATTCACTCAGCTTTCGTTTGGCAACTCGTATACATCTTACATTTAGTTTATGCAAGTTTAGTCTAATAGAAATCTATTGATAATAGAAATTTGCTGTTTTATTTCCAAAGTCCTTCACAATATCGAAAGAGTACGCGCCTTACATTTAGATCGTACCGTTGATACCTGTTGAACGGCCAATGATTCGAACCGCCAGCCCCTTCATCGTGACACCGTTCTACAAAAGCAAAATTTGGAGAAAAAATTTCCGGCGAAAAAAACTTCCAGCAAAAAATAATTTTAAGCGAAAATAAATTTCCGACGAAAAAAATTTTCGGCGGAAAAAAATTTC
>CM055403.1:181361105-181388147 GCA_029228625.1 Pseudolycoriella hygida | reverse complement strand
TTTTCAGCGAAAAAAAAATTCGGCGATAAAAATTTTCAGCGAAAAAAATTTTCGGCGAAAAAAAATTTTCTTTGACACGAAACATCTTCAACAAAAAAAATTTAAAGAAAAATCAAATTTCCTACTAAATGCGTCCCATACCACCGTCGGCCATTTTGTTGGTCACCCTGACACACTACACACTCAACCCAATAACTGTTCCTTTGACACCAAACATCTATCTCCATCCTAACACAGTCCAAAAATTTTGCTCATATTTGACCCATACATTGAATACACTCTATCTTTTATATGGCGCCGTCTAAGAGCCCTGGCACCCAAACGAGGCCGGTACTCCCCCTTTTTTAAATTCTCATATGACGTAGAATGCCCACCCGAAGCTTCCTGCAAAATTTCAAGAAAAGTTATCGAGCCAAAAAAGTCGGTTTTCTTCATACAAATGGCTATGGAGCTAACTAACTGACTAACCCACTAACTAACGTAGGATGTTTCCATTAACTTTATCTAACTAATCTATGAAATAGTCAATTTTCCATGGAAAATGACGATTTTCTAAAGGTCATATCTTCGGATCCACTGGACTCACTCCACTAGAACTCAGGAGGATACGACGCAAGGGGAAAAAGTCAAAACTTAGCTGTTATGGTTCCGAAGTCTACGAAAAAAAAATTTCTGAATTTTTTGTTTATATGAGGACTTGCGTCACGGGCGCATCGCTACCGCGCGCCCATGATTTTTATAGATAGTTGTTTTTGTTGTTAGTTATGTTTCGTTTGTCATGAATGACCCCTTACTCTGCAAAGATGATTTGTGTTTCTGTTTTTCTGAAGGACTAAAGTCGATTTGCAAAGCTTCGTGATATTGGTGACTGTTTAGCATGGTAAAGCCTTGTTGAGGGCAAATTACTTCTGGGTATTTGTTGCAATCAGATTGG
The DNA here is from genome assembly GCA_029228625.1 of Pseudolycoriella hygida. Lineage (NCBI taxonomy): Eukaryota > Metazoa > Arthropoda > Insecta > Diptera > Sciaridae > Pseudolycoriella > Pseudolycoriella hygida. The sequence continues at coordinate 181,387,213 of CM055403.1, read as the reverse complement.
TTTTTCTGTGGACAAATCTTGTTCAATTTTATTCTTTTTTTTTGTTTTGTTTACTTTAATTCTGCTTTTGATGTATTTCTTTAAACTTTTTTCGTATTTCAACTACTTTCTCAAGTTATACGCTATCATGGACAATGTAAATTGAGTAAGGAAGACCTTGCATGACTTAAATATATAATGAATGAATGAATGAATAATGAATTACTCTTTACTTCAAAATCCCAATAGAAAGAGCTCCAAGCTTTTTAACAAAACCGTTAAAGATGTTTTTTCCGGCACAATTTACGGCTTTGATTTTACTTGACGAGTTTTTCAATTGCATTAACTCGTGTGACGTCACAGCCGATGCCGTCGATTTTATAAGAAGTTCTTCGAATAGGAAAGATATGAAAATTCAAAAAAGAAAATAAATTAACTTACAGAACTTTACCTCACTGAGCTTTAAGCTTTGTTTTCCATCTCACCCCGGATCGTTACTCGTTTCGGTTCCAATTAAAATTAGCGTCGGCCGTCCGTCCTTCAAATGAATGACATAAAACGATAAAATAAAAATGATAAAAAAATATCATCGTTAAACTACGAACCCACGCATCAGGTAAAGAAAGTCGTTATCAATCTTTCCAACACATTATCTCGGATTACAATTTTAACAATCAGAAAACAACCCGAGAAAACACTTTCATTGTGTTACAAACCATTATTTTTGAATTCGAGCCGACGCTACACATATTCAACAACACACTGATTAACGACCAACCAGGCATCAGAAATATTAACCCTGCAAAAAAGTTGATATTGACCTTATTCGTTGATTGATATCAAATAAAAATAAAAAAAAAAAAATTTCACCAGAGACAAATTGGACAGACACGCAGTTTATAAAATAACCGACAGAGATCTAACGAAACAATCTAAAATCATTTTCCATTTATTATTGTTCGCATGTATTTGACGGCATGCGCTCTGCGAATTTGAATTGCACATTTTCTTGGGAAAAGGCTAGGAAGGAAAAAGAAAATTTTCAAAATCAACCGATTCAAGTGTATTAGATGCAATCGTTTGGATCACAGTGAAAAATCGGAATTACTTGTGCTCTATCTGGTGACCCGTTGGATATTCAATTGCTCGTTAACATCTCATTTGCTTTTTCTTTAAAGGAAATTAACATATAAATATCATCGCTTGTGTGGACGGTAGATTACACATGTTTTTTACATTATGTACTGAAATATTATTCGTTTGATTATAATTTCCAACACAAATAAATAGAATTTAATGAGTTTTTCGATAATTCGAACAGTTTACTTATACTTTTTGAGAAGCAGCAAAGTAGCATCTCGCCTAGTGAATAATGAATTAGTCCGACATACCATTTTAGAGTAAATACTCTGTGGCGAATCCCGAACGAATAAGCACATTCCGAGAGTACAAACATTTTAACGATAACCTCTTGACTTGATTCTTTGAAAATCTTTATTTTTTTACAATTTACTAAAAACGAAAAGTTTTGTGTACTAGAGACCAATTGAGAAACGCATTCCAAAAATTAACAAAAAGTGTTTACGTTTAAAAAAGCGGAAAAGCAGAGAGAGAAAGAGTGAGAAAGGAAATGTTTTCACTTAATTTGTAAAAAAATACCGTAATAATAACAAATTATGAGATTCAGTGATTTTAAGTGCACAGTTGCATTTCAATAATAACTTTATATTTATATGCAGTAAGGAAATTTTTATTTTTCTTCCAAACATTGACCTTCACCAGCATAGAATCGCGCAAAATTTGATTAAAAATTATTTGGTGAGGGTGAGATATTGTGTTATCAAAAAACAAAAAAAAAAAACTGTTTACAAATGTTGAAATCAAAGTATACCGACCTCTAAGTGATCAAAGTAAAAGAACGTGTTTACCAAGTGATTGGGGGTATACTAACGCTGAAGGAAACACATCATTCGCTAAAAATATTGGATTCATTCATTTTTTGTTATGCAAGAAAAAGATAATTTCCTTGTTTTTTGTTTGGCTTACACTATCTATGTCTTGAAAACACTTGATAACTTGAAATTGTTTAGAATGCGATGTCCGTACAAAAGATATTAAGGCATCAGCTCGATTATCATTTTGTATATGCGAAATGTAACGTTTACACAGGCAAAGTTCAGAGTTTCCTCACGATCATATTTATAATTTCTTATCAGTTGTGTACGTATGAGCTTATTTGTGCATATGACATAATGACAATACTTACCTTATGTTCAATGAAAGATGATGCGGTGATCAGTTCGGTTGGGTTGGAAATTATACATGAGTTGAGAACAGATATGGGAGTCGTCTATAAAATGCCGGCGGCGACCAAGCCTCAACTTAAACTAAAAACAGAGGCTGAAAAATTGTTGCTTTAAGTGGAATTTTGATAAACAAATTTCTAGCCGATTTCAAGACAGCTTTTGAGAGGGGGTATCATGTCAGGTTGAAACTGTTTCTTATTAGATTTTTTTCTTGGCTTAGTTAGCTTAACGATCAAGAAACATGTTTAGAGGTTCAACTTCGATTGGTAGACCAATGATTTAATGATTTATGGAAATCTGTAACCTTCGCGTTGTTTCAAAGTTCTTTGAGAACAGAGGTTCGATCCGAAAAAAGACTTTCACGCCAAATACTAATTGGAACCGTACGAAGTACGAGCGCCTATGCGTTTACCACTACGATTTGAGAGTGGAATAGAGGGAAGAAGCATCGATCATGAGCCCTAGATGCAAAAAAAAAAAAAATTTTTTTGCAGATTTGTCTTCAGAGAATTTGTTGTTGAGTAAACCCAACTATGAAAAATCATTCGACACTTTTCAAATCTCTCCGGCCCGCAAACTTGGAATCAATCTTAGGATACAACTCATTACGTATCACTTTTATTATGAACGTGTAAGCTCTTATTTGAATTATTTTGTCATTGACATGACGCTCAGACATTAACACTCTAGAACAGTTACGTTATGGAGATAATGGACAAAGTGCTGACGTATCTATTTGTCTCGGTTAGAGGTATTTTTTGGACTAGCGAAGTGTAACGGAAATGGTTACAGCTGCCATCTGTTGAAGTTTTGTATGAAACATTTCTTACTCTAACCCTGAGTGTATTGTCTCCAAAGTTAAATCAAGAGCTTATTACGTTCATGTAAGCCTATACGATCTTGCAGTGGCAGATGCCAACATATAACTATGTAATATGAGGGCTTGTTTTAGACTCCAAAACGAAAAACTAACCAACTCCTGGGTCGAAATTCGACTGGCTACAAACGTCTCGTCGTGGTAAACGCATAAGAACAGTACTACGTACGGGTCTAAAAAGTCGATTTTGACATGTTCCTGACTAGCACAAAAATTGAAACCGGTACTATTCGTCAGCACAAAAATAGCACTAAGTTATGAGCTAAAAATCTAATTGATAAAATGTTTGCGCTCAGCTCTCTGATCAGCACAAAAATTAAAACCGGCACCATTCGTCAGCACATAACTAGTTCTATCGACTCTGAGATTGGCTTGGGCAGCACAGAATTAGGGGAGGGGAGGCTATATATAGCAAAACTAGCTTGGAAAACTCTCTTCAAAGGTTTTGATTGAAAAATATGGACTTCATAAAATAAATTAGCGAAAATCAGTTGAGTGATTCGGGCTGTAGGCTTCTTAGTAGGGGAACAGGCCGGGCAAGGCAAAAATTTAAAGGGCCCGTTTCGGGGTGCGCAATTTTTTTAAAATTTTGGGCTAGGGTAGGGCAGGCACGGACACAAATAACCAATTTCACATAGAAAGAACAAATGAAAAATGGCTTAAAACATTTTCAACTAAATTTTTTAAGGTCCACAAGGTCCACAGATTCGGGCATGAAATTGATGGTCACATTTCACGGCGGGCATTTTCTTTATGTTTCGGGTAGGGAACGGGCAGTTTTGAGTATACGGGCACGTTTCGGGGCGGGATTTTTTTTTTAAATTTTGGGCTAGGGTTGGGCGCGAACCGGCAACAAAAAAGTGGTGCCCGCTCATCCCTACAGTAAATATAGAGTTAAGGCAATATTTACTTAGCTACCTTCCAGTCTTTTTGCGGTCTCTAGTACTTACCTCGAGGGAACGGGATAGCTCAGTGATAACGTACTGGCTTTCCACCAAGAATACCCGGGTTCAAGCCCGGTGAGGATAAAATTCTGTATAGGATTTTTCTTCAATTTGTAGCATGATAGTATCGTTCCTAAGCATACCCAAGCTTCCATAAATGAGAGTTGTGGTGTTTTGTGTCCACAACGAACCGTACACAGAGGAACGACATGTATGACGTCACCCATACACGATGAATTCTGTGTACAGATATCTGAGTCTATCTGAGGCGGAGATATAATGAACACCAGATGAAATCCTATATGCGTAGCTACAATATACAAACATAGTATGTTGTCCAGTTTCAAATGAATAGGTCCTGTATAGGCGTGGTTCGGAATTCACGTTAAGCATGTGGTCCAACAAACAGATTAATGGTTGCTCACACAAATACCCTAGAAAAAGGTATTTCAGTTGTGTGTGATACACTGCATTTACGGGCTCGTTTAGAATAAGCATAGTTTCGACGGAGGCTAGAAGATGTATTGCAATGTCCGGACCCAAAGGGCGAGATTCATTTGGCGTGTACGGCTTGTGCAGGAGGGTAGAAGATGTATCGTAGTACGTGTTACTCGGCGGTTACAACTATGCGTTCTGAAATGGGAACATTTAAATGTGGGAATCTAACTAAGACAGAATACATGACTAGGTGGAACGATAGAAGAGTAACGGGGAAGGAACAAAGGATCATAGTATCTGTGTTTCAAGGTCAGTTGGCCGCCTCGACCAGAAAATCTAAAAATCTACCTCGAGGGCCAGTAGTCTACCTTTTCATCAAGATATTTTCTATGACTAATCGAATAATTTCCAGTAAATTAAAATAATCCAAATCTTTGGTGAGTGTACCGCGTCTTACAAAATTTCTCTTCTCCGCTGTTTCTGTGTCCAGACGCTCCAACTTTTAGTTTGGTCGTATGGGGCAAACCAACGCACTGAAATACCAAGCATATGGGGCAAACGTTTTCAGTGTTGTGACGTTTATTTTGATCGTATGGGGCAAACGTTTTCAGGGGGTCTTTTAAATTAACAGAAAACATCAACATTTTGTTCAAAATGCGCCGCAGGCAAAAATTTTTTCAGAAAACTATCAAAAATCTCATGTTTACCCCTAAAAACTTAAATTTTCCTAAAATCCTCGTATAGGGCGACGCCCTATACGGATCTGATCGTATGGGGCATTCGCCCCAATCGCCATACTGTACTCGGCGCGCCTGTCTGTGTCCCGGGCGGGTCTTTGGTATGGAACACAACGTTTTGTTAATATGGAAAGCATAAAATGTAAGGGGCCCTCCATAAAGTACGTACGGGCTTGTTTGACAAAAAAAAAATTTTTTAGAGAACTTTATAGATGGCATGGCCCCTAACTTAATAATGAAATTTTAGAAAAGTCCAGGTGGGAAAGGCAAGTAGTCGATGCGTCTCTGTCTTTCATAATGTAGGAAGAAACATAACGTCGTATTGTCGTCACAAAGGTGGAATGAGAAGGTGGATTTCAATTATAATTTGTAGTCACTTGAATTTTAAGAAAACAAAACGTGTAGAGATGATTTTCGTTGCCAATATTGTTTGTCTTTCAGAGCGAGAATAACAAACACGATTTACCATCACATTCGAGAATTTAAATTTATCAATAAAATGCTACAATATTGCTATCAAATGCTTCTTACACCACAACAATTAAACCTTTTATACTGAAATTACTTGGTTACTTCTCTTCAAAAACACTTGTGCCGCATTGTTGTAAGAACTCAATTTACATTGCGAAATGTGTGAGCGATAATCCCATTCTTTAAACTGGCAAATTTCAAGGCTTCAGTGTTGTTAAATGGAGCTATAACTCAAAAAGTATGTCATCATCAAACTTTACAGACCATTAGTACCTTTCGACGTGGAGCTTTTAAGTTGCACCCTAGGATGGTGAACTTTTGTCCTCCATGCCTTTCTATCGCCCGCCAAGAAGATGGAATGTTCGCCCAGTGAAATAAGTCCTCTAACTTCTAAATATGATTTAATTGAATCTACGAACCTTCTCCTTGGTCTACCGCTGGGCCTAACACCAGGGACCCTTTTGGGTAGCTTGTTATTACTAGCGCAGACGACTAGCCCTTCCCTCCTCTTCTACTGACGAAACCCCTAAATTTTCCCTAATATCGTCGTTCATAATATGATTATCCCACTCTGCCTCCTCATCACCGACACCCAACTCTCACTACCATACAGAATCATCGGCCTGAAAATTGATCTGTGGATAGCTAACTTTGTTCCGCTAATTAATTACTTTTTGTTCAACACACGCGACCTCAACTGACTAGCCACCGCGTTTCGCATTTTCCTCCTTTCAAACTCGTTACTCCTTACAAACTCCCTTACATGCCATGATTCTTAAGTACTTGAATTCAGATAACTGCCCCAACTCTTCCGCATTTACACTACAAGCTATCTCAGATTTGCTGACATGCATAACCTTAGTTCTACCTACACTTTTTCTCATTCCGTACTAGAGCCGTGCGCCGGGATTTCGTCGGTTGGGTCTTCAAGACAGTCTCTAGCTTTAGGACTGCTTTCTTCACTTGTCCTGATCACTTATATCTGATCGGCTTTCAAAGTAAGCGCCACTGGAACAAATTATTTGAGTTTCGCCGACTTAAAATCGAACATTCGGCCGCATTCGGCTGACAATCGATTTTAAGTCGGCGCAACTCAAATATTTTGTTCCAGTCACATTTGCGCGAAAGATTGTCTTTGAGAGCCGATTAGGTACAACTCACCCCCACATTTTTGCTGAATGTTGGACCTGTCTAGGATGTAGTTCAAAGGCTACAAACTGTCTTGAAGACCCAGCCGACTAAACGCCGGCGCAAGGCTCCATTCCGTTCTCTTCGCATGCGGCATTCAGTCAGTCAAATACCACTCTGTAAATCCCTGGTATTTATTTTTATTTTATTTTATTTTATTTTATTTTTATTCGTTTAACGATCAACAAACAGGCCGAAGCCCAATAACATGTCAATCAAAAGCATATTACAATAAAATAGAAATCATATTCAAAAGTCCAATCAACAACCGTAGTAGAATTTATAGCAGATCATCAATCTAATCAATACACAAAGTGATTTTTAACGCGCTCCTTAAACAATCTAAAAATAGGGCAATTCCTCTGGATATTGGTTTTGAAGTTGGGCAGGTAGAACACGTTCCTCTGCCGGGTGCGTTTAATTCGTTGATCAAAAGCAAGCTGAAGGTGCAGTTGGGAATCGGTGCGGTATTATTATATGCCAAGAGCCCTTACAGCAGTATGTATTTCCGAAAAATATATGCTCCTATGTAGGGGAGTATTTGGAGCGGGAGTCACACAAAATTTGAATTCATGGGGAATGGCAACACTGAATTGCGAACGTCCTTTACGATGTGCCCCCAACTACAAAATACACATATCTTCCATGCTTTAAGCATAAGACATTCACTTGAAACTCGCCAGTAACAGATTAAAGAGAAAGGAGAAAGTAACGTCTATATACTTCTTGTTACTGAAAGAACTCGATCACTTCTGGTTACATGTTGCTTTCATTGAGTTTTAGAACTGCATAATAATAATCTTTGTCATCTGTTTTTATTTAGTGAAGTATACGGTAATGAAAACATTTTTTCTCTCTCTAAATCAGAAATGAAGTACGGCGAACCAAATTTAAAAAGTATGCGATTCTGTGTTTATTGAGGTTTCGTTGCTTCTCTCAATGCTCTCGTTTCATATACATCATCATGTCATCTATACACAAAGATATATTAGCAGCCACGATTAAAAAACAGTCGAATGAAAGATCCCCGATATAAACAATCGAAACAATCAGATTTTCCATCCACATTAAAATTTGACATGAAAAATGTGTGTGTAAGTTCTATTGTTCACGATAGATCCGAATGTTGTAAGTTTTTCCGAATTAATTCAAGTTTTTTTTTTGTTGGGACTTTGAGCCGCCGCGTATTCCTGTTTTTTACGGAATTTTCATAATTCATCATACGTATTAATCGTTCCATAAAAAAATATTTACTGACTTAAAAAGCGATCGGAAAAAAAAATGATAGAATGTGAAGGGATTGACCCATCGAATTTAAAAATAACGAAATTAGTCAGTGTTACGAGAACTGTAGCAGCATGTTAGATCGCTGTAACAATTTTTACAAGAGAAAACACAAAGCACTGACATTTTTTGACGGCAGCTCTTTTTCACAATGATATTTTATGAAATGGTAAAACTCAACGAAACTGAAGTTGAAGTACCGTAATCTGTTGATGATCTAGAGTGCATACAGCGACTATTCGTTAAGTCAACTTTGACAGGTCTCCCAATAAACTTCGTTTCACACAGTGCAGCACAACTGTGGAAATATCAAATTAAACAAAGCGAAGACAATAGGGAAATTCACCACCTCACACCTCTGCACAGATTTGACGATTGTGTATATGGGTAGACCTGTCAAAATTTTCACCAGTGAACTTGATGATGTTCACCTCTGGTGAAGATTTTGACCGGTCTACACATATAAAATTTGGAGCGCGTACAGCATTTATTTTTCGTTCAGTTAATCGTTGGTGAAAGCTGTCAACGTTTCAAACAAATTTCTACTCATGTCAGCGATATGGGTAGAATTGTCAGAGCTGTCATTCCAATTTTTAACTTTTATTAATTTTAATTTTATTATAACTTTTAACTTATAACTTTATTATAACTTTTTTAAAAACATGTAAAGTCTAAAGAAATCTTGTCCTCAGAGTTCCCCCCCCCCCCCAAATTATTTCATTGAGGTTTGAAAATGACATTTTTCTGTGGACTGTCGATTTTTCTATTGCAGTCATTATTGTATAAACTTTTTTTTGGTGTGTCGGTTTCTATATTCTATAATCTGTAGGGATTTTCAGAAATCTGCCAAAATTACGCCATCATGATTTTTTTTGCTATCTTCTGAACTAGAATAGCCATACAGTTGGTTTCTTCGGAACAGTTAGAGAGGTTGATGCGAAAAAAAATTTTTCGGGGAAATCTTTTTTTGGAGTAAAATTTTTTTCGGAGAAAATTTTTTTCGGAGAAAATTTTTTTCTGAGAAAATTTGTTTCGGAAAAACTTTGTTTCGGAGAAAAAATTTTTCTGAGAAACATTTTTTTGGAGAAAATTTTTTTTACGGAGGAAAATTTTTTCGGAGAAAAATTTTTTTCTTGAAAAATTGTTGTCTTGCCTTGTGGAGAAATTTTTTTCGGAGAAAATTTTACCTAAAACGTCATTTTGGAAGCGGACTTACGGACTGCGTCACACTTAAACTTTTAAGCGGTTTTTGTGTGCGATAGTTTTTATACTTTCGCTTCAAAATTTCAAAAACGAAAGCAGATTGTTGAACGTTATAGTGAGAGCTGTCATTAATCTCTTAACGATTCACCAGTGAATCTTATCGGACAATTGCTGCACGCACTCTATGGATAGACCTGTCAAAGTTAACTTAACGAATAATCGCTTTATGTATGCACATTACGCACGCACTTGATGCACTCCTATGCTCTGAAATGATGACTACAAAACAACGAAAACACAAAAACTCACATATTACACGAATTGTATACTTTTTAAAAATGATTCATTGTAAATATGGCAAATAAAGATGGTAAATATTCTATAACAACAACAGAAGACTGTAACATGTACTAGTTAAACGATCGCATTATGCCGAACTCACATTTAGACGATGTCCAAGACCATAGACAGAGACCAAATTGGTCTCAAGTTGAAAGTGATCACAATCGAAGTGACTTACCTATAGACATGATCTTCAATGATGGCCACATGCTTTCTGTAACAGTATATAGGTAAGTTAGTGCGAGAAGTGGAAACGATGTGATTTATTAAATCTTTTTCTCGATTTACTCATTCTTATAGTGTTCTCATGGTAATATCATCAATAGGTAACTTAACAGTTTTAATATTGCTGATACGGCGTCGGCTTAAGAATCCAAGTCGAATCGACGCAATGCTAATGCATTTGGCGATTGCCGATTTACTTGTAACATTTTTGATGATGCCATTGGAAATCGGTACAAAGGATCCATTCGGTTATTTGAAACAAATAAATGATTGTAAAATTTTAGGTTGGGCGGTAACGGTCTCTTGGAAAGCCGGTGATTTCGTGTGTCGCCTGATGGCATTTTTTCGAACATTTGGATTGTATTTATCCAGTTTTGTGCTAGTGTGCATATCTATCGATAGGTAGTTGATTCGTTTTACTCATTCGATGGATATTGGATGTTGAGAATTTTTAGATATTTTGCAGTCATTAAGCCAATGTCATTGGTTGGTATGGATCGACGCGGCAAGATAATGTTGTTTGTCGCATGGATGAGCTCGTGTGTATGTAGCGTGCCGCAGGCGGTCATTTTCCACGTGGAAAATCATCCAAATATCACATGGTATCAACAATGTGTCACTTACAATTTCTTTGAAGAAACCTGGCAAGAAGTTTCGTATTCCTTCCTTGGGATGATTTTGATGTACGCCCTACCGTTGATCATAATCATTTTCTGTTACGCTTCCATTTACGTTGAGCTTTATAGGAAAAGCAAGAAGTGTTTAACGGGTGAGTAATATAAACGGTCTCAGGGGTCATTCATATTTTTGTAATTGCGTCGGAGGAAACTGGGGAAATTGCTCCCTTTTTGTGTTCATAAATAAGTCTGTTGGGAGCAAAATCCGGCATATTCCAACAGTCAAAATGACGTTATAATTTTCTTGAAATGAAACGGGAACATCTGAAATAATTGAAAAAAGGAAGACTCTAAAATGCCTAGTGCACGAGATAGAGTCTACTTTCGGTTTAAGAAGCTGCCATTTTGAATCATGATTCTAGTATGCCTAGTGTATGAGATAGAAGTCACTTCAAATTAGGAAGGCCGCCATTTTGAATTTTTAAATTACGCACAACATCATATTGAATATTGAGCAATATTAGTGGGTTCCACTGTGTGGGTTCGCTCGCTTTACGTGCCGAAATTGATTTTATTGCATTTCCTGATAGAATGGACCCTCGAGATAAGCTTTTTCGATGTTTTCAAGTTCATAAGCCGCCGCCGCGGCGCCAATTCAAGATGGCGGCTAAAACTATAAATCGCTCCCGAAAATCCATTTTTCAACCGATTTTATCGAGTAAGGGCTCAAATTAAGAGTGCACACTGCTTACAAAAGAGCCATCTGTCGGAATCTTTTCAACTAATGAAAATTTGTTTGGAAAAAGTCGCACTTTTCTGTAACCATTTTCTCTTAAAGCCGAAAACGAATGCTTACGTCGTCATTACATACTTAATCTTATCCCAAAAAGAAATTGAGGAAATACTTTTGGAGAAAACATTTACATTTGTTAGAAATGAAATGTGAAAAGTCAGTCTTTCAGCTTTTCCACTTATTAAACACTTCAAAACCCATAATTTTTTCGACCAATGTGTTTGCTCACTTAATCTTTAACTGAATAATCAGTTTAAATGACAGAAACCATTTTCTAAAAGTCAGAAATTGATACAAAAAGTTTTGAGTTGATGATTGCAAAAAAAAAAATGGCCGCCATCTTTGTTGGATAACTCATAAGAAAATTTATAGATGGCACTCATAGTCAGTATAATGTCGGACTCCGTCATTTTACTTATTTCTCCCCCATTTTTCAACCGATTTTGATGTGTGGAGGCTTTCTGGAATCAAGAAGGATGCCACTATAAGTTAGTATATGTTTCCCATTAAAAAAACAAAATGGCGTCCATTTTTTGGTTCTAATATATATGTAGCCGGTTTCACTGTGCACGAAAAAAGCCGCCTCACTCTCACTTTACGTGCGGAAATTGATTTTATTGCATTTTCTGAAAGAGTGAACCATATAGATAAGTTTGTCAAATTCAACTATTTCGTGCGAATGAATGTGTATCACATATCACACATAAATCACGAAGCAACATCTTTACCTAGGCTAACAAGAAGTGTGAGAATGACAAAGAGGTAAAAAATGGGATTGAGTACAATTTGATGATCATTTTTAAATAATTTTTGACGTTTAACATCAATACGGAAATAGATTGCGTCATTAGTTTCATGTTTGTCCGTATTCAGCTGACGCCATTCGAGAAAAGGGAGTAGTTCTACGTTGAAACGTTAATTCAGCTATGAAAAAAACAAAGATATCACCACTTGAGGTTCGGTGACAACACACGGTCTATTCGTCAATTTTTTTTTTACATTTCTACACTGACATCAAACAAGTTTCAACGGCACACAGTAGGTAAAACTGCTACATTTTTGTTCATAAATCTACTACTGTACATGTAATGGCCTTCGCCGCGGCCGACAGGTTGGTGCAATGGGGCCTGTGGACTCCTAACTTCAGTTGCGGGCATGGTAGAGCTAGGGAAGTTATACCTGACCCAATTTTCGCGATGCCTCGGGACTGGATGAACCTCAGGTTGGATTTCGTGAGAAACTTTGACGTTCTGTTTCCGAGCAGAAATGAATGGCTAGGAAACTGGCCCAACGCCTTGCGCGGGAGCAGAAAGGTAGGGTTCACCGACGGATCGAAGACCGTAGAGGGTGTGGGAGCTGGAGTTTATGCCCCAGAAAGCGAAGAGGAAATATCCTTTCACTTGGGAAGGCTTCAGTGTTCTCCAGGCTGAAACCTTTGCGACCCTGATGGGAGCCCGCGAAGTACTACCGGGATGTGCGCATGGAGAAGATGTCTTAATCTGCTCGGATAGCGAGGCGGTTATCAAGGCGCTAGCGTCGTCCATCACGACCTCTTAACTAGTGGACGAGTGCAAGGAATACCTGAACTGGATGGGACTGAGGAATCACATCACTCTGTTATGGGTGCCCGGGCACTCGGGCGTGGAGGGTAATGAAAAGGCCGATAAGCTGGCTAGGCTGGGCTCAGTCGCCAACGAATACGGAGCCGAGTCATTTATCCCGATACCGAAATCGCTGTGTGCGAAAACAGTTAAGGACTGGGTAAGGACCGAACATACGAAAGAATTCCTCCCTAGGCCAGCTCGGAAGTGGACCAAGGAATTGCTCTGTATGGGCCGGGATCGTATGAAACGGGTGATAGAAGCGATTACCGGGCACTGTGGGGTGAAGAGAAGGAAAATCTCAGGAGACGCCGAGTGTTCCTGTGGACTGGATGAGGAAACGGGTTTGCATGTAATATGCTATTGCCCAAAGTTTCATCATCTGAGACGCAGGATACTGGTCAGCTATGTTTTGGAACCTTCGGAGGTGATCCAGCTAGGGATCTAGCGCGTTAGAGAGGTTCCTGGTGGGAACGCGAAGGTTTTCATGATTTTAATGATGAAAACGGGAAAAGGAACAAAGGGTCACAAGATCTGTGTTCCGGATCACTTATGTGATCGTCCCGACCTCTGATAAATCTAATTTACGGTAATGGCAAAATGATTATCAGTTTTATACTTCTGCCCAGGTTTTTGTGGCGTTAAAAACCTGCGTATAAGTACAAAACTCATACTCGCCCACAAGGAGCTAAAACATTTAGAAAGTAGATATTTGTTAAAAAAATGAAAAATATGTTAAGCTCTGCTTCAAGTAAACACGAAATCTCCCAATTAATTTCCCAAATTTCTATCATCCTATCCAACAAATTTTTCGTTAAAAATTAACGGAAAAACGTAATTATATGAGTGACCCGACCCCTCATTGACAAACATTCCATTCAATTAAATGAATTTTTTTTAGATCGGTTTCGAAGATCTAACGACGACGTCTTGAGTAGAGCTAAAAAGAAAACTCTGTGGATGACAATAACCATTGTCTTTTGCTTTGTAATATGCTGGACACCATTTTACTTTATGAGTGTTTGGTAGGTTGGTTGAGTATTGTGTAATACAATGTTAAGTGATAAAACCCCATACAATGTTCACAAGAAATCCTGTCATTGTTCTCACAATAGTAACTTCGTTTGTTGAAAGATAATGAAGGAATTTAATTAATAAATTTTAGGTATTGGCTTGACAAAGATACGGCTCTGAAGGTCGACCAACGCATACAGAAAGGATTGTTTCTGTTTGCTTGCACAAATTCATGCATGAACCCGATTGTTTATGGTCTTTACAATATACCCAGAAGGCCGTCAGATAAGGTGAGTCAGGTTTTAGTACATTATAACAAAAGGAGTTCAATCGCGTTACGTCTTTTGTTGTACATCATTTTCTTTATTACATCGGGACCTATATTTGCATTTTGCACGAAAAATGACAATAACAATATTTTTCGTTCGAACTTCAATTAAAACACTGTTAGATATGTGTAGTTTTTCTTACTTACAACGCTGAACTCACCTGTAGTGAAACCATTACAAAAATGTTCAACACGAAAATCTCGACTATAATGAGTCAATTGCAATCCAACTTCAGGATTTCGGCAACAATTGGCATATTATAGGTCCCGATCGCATTGATTTCACATGTTTTAATTTGTTCCATGTAGAACCGCGCGCCGGCACCAGCCACGCCGATCATCTTCGAGAAAAATTTAAAAAAATACACCACCGCCGAAGAAAATTAAACCAAAATTTAAAAACAGACGCGCCGCCCGCCGCCAGCCGTCGCCGTCGGTTATTTTCATCGGCGAATAAAATTTTTAAATCCGTTATTACACTTTTTTCAAAAGACATATAAAAATAACAAATAAAATGTAATCAAATGTACAAGTAAGAAAACAAATACCTCAAATGTTGAATATAGTAAATAATTGGGATTTTTAGTATCATTTAAGGGGCCGTTGATAAATTACGTAACGCCTACCCCTGTCACGCAAAAATGGTCAATTTTGACTCAATTTTGTTGAAGCTGTCACGCTTGCCTTATACGCTCTCACCCCTATTGCGTTACGTAATTTATGAATGACCCCTAAGTACAAAAAACACTGCAGCACAGAGTTCTATCCACACATCTATACTCTGCACACTTGAGTTCATAATTTTTTTGCTAGCTATAGTCGCACTTTATTACTTCTTCACACTGTGTTTGAGTTCGAATTCTCAAAAAAATTTCGCTCGCCTCGCTCACGGTTTTTTTCACGGAAGTTCATGAGTTTATAATATAAAAATATTTTTTCTCGCTACGGTCGCGGTTTTTTACTTCTACACCTACACACTGGTTTGACTTCGCTCGCGGCTTATATTCCTTATATATATATGCCCGGAAATCATTCGATTTTGTCGGATACCAGGAAATTTTGGAAATGTTGAAGAAAACATTATTTGCACACACGGCTGCCTGTTGTTACATTTTATACAAAGAAAGAGGGGTTGGAAAACTCACATTTTAGCGTGACATACTTAATGAACGGAAGAGTATGAAGTGAAGAGAGTCATATGTTTTTTTAAATTTTTTTAATTTGCGCCTTTTGGTCAGGAAAATTGTGAAAGGGCGCACATATTTGGAGGCATACCGTAGAACAGCATTTTATTACTTAAAAAAATATGCAAAGACCCGTACGTAAAGCCTTCACGTGCAAAAAGCCTCGTTGAACCAAACTCTTAATATAATAATAATAATCTGCCTTACAACCCATGAAGGGTTAGAGGCTAGATCACTATTTACTAGTTTCGCTATTTGTGGTTCTACTTTTTGAGATCCTTTCATTACCGGAAAGTTTTACTGTGCCAGTGGTAAGCTGTGCGACAAACCCAGTGCCATCTATGAGATGTAACTGGGAGCGAAACTAGTAGGAGTAGAATACCGGTTCTCCCAACAATACCTTTTCCGGTAAGCCGTACGATGGCACTACACTCAACTTCACTCGACTTGAACGATTCAATCAGTTTTGTTTTGTTTACAAATCTAACAATCGGTACAAATCCGTCTGCGGTTGAATTTCGAACCAACGCACTGGCAACTCAATCTCGTAGTAGCAAGCAGACGTGTTAACCACTAAGCTAACTCTTACTGTTATCATAAATATAATGCGCATCAGAATGCATAGTCAAGTTCTTTTAGAACTATCAGAATTTAAACGACTCTCAGAAATTACCCAAAGTAATGTCGAAAGCCCTCCCGAAGTACATTTTCTGAACTTTGACACCAATCACGCGTTGTCTAACGTTCTTATCCCTCTGAGTTCTAGAAGTGGCTGAATCTCAGCATTGGGACATTTTTCGGGAAAACCCTGAAACACGTGTTCGATAACATTTAATTCTCAACAACTTTGCTATTGGAAGAAACTTTCCATCTGTCATAGTTCTTGAGATATGACTCATCCCTCCCCACTCTATAAGTGGCTAGATCTCAGGATCGGGACGTTTCTGGGGAAAACCCTGAAACACGTGTTCGCTAAAATTTAGTTCTCTACAGCTTTGTCCCAGAAAGTAGCTTTCTAACTGACTTAATTCTAGAGATATCTGAGAAAAAATCTCACCTATCTCCAAAAAACCATGTTTTTGGACACCTTTTCGACCATATTTCCGAAACTACCCGATCGAGTTTGCTCATCTTTGAACTTGACCATGGGACATATGTACCTTTCAGCGAAAAAAAGTTCAGGGTGATCGATGCAGCCGTTTCGAAAAAAAAGTGGAGACGGACAATTTTTTAAATATTGGATGTGTGGGAGCCCTCAATTTGTAGTAAACGTATAGGACCTTCGTACTTCGTACGGGTCCAACAAAGTAGCTTTTTCAGTAGACTGGAGATAAACTCACAGTTTCCTATTTCGCAGATACATTGAACTTCTAATAGTTGATTACATACTTGGTCTATTAGCACGAGTTTGAATGTGTGTAGAGTATATATCTGAGTTTTATGATTTTCAAACGAGGATATATACTCACGCACACAATCAAACTCGTGCTATTATGACTCACTTATTTGGTCAACTATGTAGTAGATTTTATTGGTTAGTTGAAAACACTACAAAAACAATAAATTTTTCATTCAGACGACAAAAATGGTCACCATATTTATTTCAAAGAATCAAAAATAAAACGTTTCGTTTGGCGAAAATTAAAAATTATTCGTCCATTGGGTGAAATTAATGAAAATAAACAATATTTTGTACTAGAACCGTAAGAATAGCACCTCAAGAGTCCGATGGCAACGGACTTAAAACACACATCACTACCTTTTTCATACGATGTATTTTTGCATCATTGCATGTCATTTATGTTTACTGTGTTTTAAATCCAATGTTTCGGTGCCATTTCTTACGAACGTATTGTACGACCCAATGTACGAACAATATGTAACATTTGTCAAAGAAAACGTTTTATTTTCGATTACAGAAATTAAATTAACGGCCATTGTCTTTCCTTCAAAACACACATTAAACTGGAACATTCAATTTCATATTTTTTTGGTAAGTACTTTAATCACAGGTCCCCTGCGATTGTAAAGTACTTTAGTAAGCTGTCGCCGTAAGCTTTGTACTATACAATGGCAGGTTCTTGTGAAAGTACTATAAATTACTACAACCTCGAAAAGTACTTACGAACTTTGTCTGCGTTACATAGAACATTTTTTTTTCTTTGATTATTTTATTAAAACTGGTCGTAAATGGCCAACCATTAATTTACATCTGAATTAGTTTTTGTTTTATAATCTCACAAAGAGTCCATTGATAGTCTTTGCACTTTGTCTGTGGCTGAGTGTTGTGGGAAAGTGGGTAACTACTCCTGATTATTGACGAGTTCGTGTGGCTTGGTCCTTTTGAGCCGTCTTTTGTTCTGATCGGTGTCCAATAAGCGATGTGCTTCTGGATTTTCATGCTGTATGAGCCTCTTTTCGTGTTTCGTAGAAATCATTTTGATGACTTCAGCAACCATAGGAATGCCAAAGTCACGATGAATATTTGTATCGCGTATGTACCAGGGGGCATTGGTGATAGTTCTTAAAACTTTATTCTGGAATCGTTGCACTTTTATAATATGACAATTACTGGCGCATCCCCACAATTGAATTCCATACATCCAAATTGGTTTCAGGATTTGATTGCAGATCAAAAGTTTTTATGGGGGATGAGGTTTCCATTCATCTTTAGTCGCTTCGAGTTTAGAATCCGTTTGTTCGTAAAATTCACGTGAACAGCTTTTTGGTCGTTGAGCTTTATGCGCCACTTTTCGGTCCAGTTTTCAACCTTGTCATTGCCCTTGGGGTAAAAGGGTCGATATTATTGCACACATAGTGTGCCTTGCATATTGAGATTTGTGTGCTAAAAGTGCACACCACCTACTCACATGACACATACCAGTGCACATTCTGTGTTCCGAAAATTACTGCACAAAGACTGTGTAGATTATGTGCACTTTCTGTGCATTGCAAAATTTTACATGTGCACTTTCTGTGTATTGCAAAATTTTACACAAATATCAGCCTTCTTACTCTGAGGGTTGGATATTTGTAGCAGGGTTGTTGCTTGAACATTAGTTTTAGCTCTGGCTGAATTCGCTGTGTCATCTGCAAAAGTTGCCGTCATGACTTTTGGTTTTTGTGGTGGGTCGCTGGTGAATGAGAGGTATAGGATCGGTCCCAATACACTGCCTTGAGGTACCCCAGCCTTTATATCCTTGAAGTCTGAGTAATCTGCTCCATGATTTACACGAAACATTCTGTCAGTTAAGTACGATTTTAGCAAGTTGACGTATTGAACAGGGCCCCCTCTAGAAAAGTTTGCGCCCCCTTTAGAAATATTGCAACCTTCTTAAGAGATTTTCTTAGTCAGCTAACTTTTCACATATATTCAAATTGAAATACAGAAAACTAGACATTAATTAATTAGAATTAAATATTAGAATAATTATTAGAATAATTAAATAAAAAAAATTTTCGCTGCGCGGCTAAATATTTCTTAAATGAAACGCTTCAACAAATAAAAACAAAAATCAATCTTGTTAATCCTTAAGCCTTGAAAGAGTATAATTGGTGCTTTCAGGTAACGTATTTTGGAAGAGAATTGTAGACTCACTTTTTCGAAAACGTATGTTTGTACGAAAAAGTCACTAGAGTTAGTCCGTTAAAACACACAACAATTTAGCTAAATTTACATACATTCAAGCCAAACTGTGAAAGTCTGTAAGTCTCATGTTACGCTAGTCGGGTATTACAGGTATTTTGGGCTTAATCTGATGCCAAAATTTTGAAATGACCTAACCATGAAAGTCAAAAAATTTCGCTCGCTCCGCTCGCGACTTAAAATATTATTAAAAGCTCAGAAAACAACAATCTTAGCAAAATTTATATCAAGACGCTTCTACGTTCAACTGCTTTGTGCGAATGTTAAACTTCGGACAGAAATCTTCACAACACCTTATAAAAGTGTTCCATTGTCATATACGATAGATACAGCTTATTTACTTTTATAACACTCGTGAACTTTGGGGGCGCGCGCCACCCCTGCAATATCAGTCTGGCTACGGCTCTGGTATTGAACTGGTAAGAATTGTTTAAGCTTGTAGAGTAGTCCTTCGTGCCAAACTTTATCAAATGCTTGTGATACGTCCAGAAAGATTACATAGAACATAAAGTGAAACTTACACGAGTAGGTATCATATACAGAAAATACAACTCACCGGGTGCTAATGGTGAGAAAAATATTTTGTAGTGAAAGAAAATCACATTTAATTTTCGCAGTGCTTCCTGTTTCCCGTAGAATTTCTTTCACTTGAGCCCAGTAACGCTCGATTGACCGGCACTTTGGAACATTTGGTGGATTGATGTATTTAACGATGAAATCAATTTTTTTGTCTTTCACGAATTTTATGGTATTTTTGGCGTAATGAGCAAGTGCCAAATCTGGCCAGAAGACAGTTGGAGAACTCAGCTGTCTTAGAAATAGCATGAACCTTTTCTTGATTCAATCTTCAATTTAGGTAGATTCGATTTTTAATGGCTCCAGAAGTGACGGAAATCTTACTTCGAGAACCGTTTGAAAGTGAGGAAATATACTAAACAGGAGCTCAGAAAGGACGTGCGCGGCAAACTTCGCGACGAACTTCAAAATAATTAAAATGCGATATTGAGCACGTCGCAAAAATGTGAACTGTCAAATTTGCGATGTTTTTTCAGAACAGAATCCTGCGTAAATAAAAAATTATTCAAAATTATAGCTAATGTACTGTTAGAGGATGACTCTTACCCACATAATAGATGAACTAGAATTCAAAAACTTTAAGTAGGAAGGTACAAATTTACTCTGAAATAACATCGCGAATCCACTTAGAATGCGATGATTTTTCAGAGCAACTTTCGACCTTCTTACTCAAACTTTTTGAATTCTGATTCATCAATTATTCGTCAAATAGTCATTCTTTCACAGTACATGAGTTATAATTTTGAATAATTTGTTATTTATGAAGGTCTCTGCTCTAAAACAACATCGCAAATTTGACAGTTCACATTTTTGCAGCGTGCTCAATATCACTTTGACTGCAATTTTGTTTATTTGAAGTTCATCGTTACCAAACAATTCATAAATTAAAAAAATTTAGAAGGAGCAAAAACGCTTTGTTTGAACGGTTTGAACCTCCTCCTCCAACGTACTTTTTCGTACAATCCCCCTCCCCCCCCCCCCATAGGAGCGTACGCACTTTGTGAATGGCTTCTTAGCTCTATATTTATTTACTTCCAGTAAGCGTTCACGTACACTAAAATTTACTAACAAATGGCTTATGCTATTTCCCCAGATTTGTAAACTAAGAGTTAGTCAGAGATCAAAAAATACGAAAAAGTTTTGATGATAAACTTCGAATAAATTGGATTAAGGGTGGCGCCTGAGTAAAAACCCTGAGGTTGTGAAATTACACGAGAAATTCGTACATTTGATTCTCACCCTCAAATAAGTTCTCATCAATCTGATTTTTCCCTATACACCTCAATAACTAATTTATTCCGACCTTTTCCCACCCTTACAACTCATTCACATAAACTGACAACTTCCACGCTTTTCAATCGGAACGTTTCCTATTCCCTATATAAAACCGAATGAACAGAAAATCTGATGGTCATCATGCAATCTTCTCTTCAACCAAATTATCATTTTCAGTATGCCGATGTAAAAATCTCAGAGCGAACGAATGACGTCTTTTACCGTAACTATTTTAAACCTTTACGGCAATGTAGAAAATTCCGTCAATATGCTTCACATGACACACTTTGAGAGGGGTGGAAATTTAATTTTAAAATGTCAATTTTAATTTCAAGCATTCACGTTGATATGCATGTATGATGGTAAGTTGTACGCAAAATGATTGCGCGGAAGGTAAATACATTTTATGCGTTACTGTGAAATACCCGCGCGAGTTTTCTTCTGAAAGCCTCTAACAAACATAATTTTACTAAAAAGGCACTATAACTTACCTGTCCAAGATCGCGTAGACTAAGTATGGTCGCTTTAAGCTCACTAACAACCGGTCCAGTGACTCAAGTTTTATATTTTTCCTAATAATCTTCGTTCTCTATACGTTCACCCTTTTTGCAATTCATTCGTGTTATCATCCATCGGAATCAAATTATAAATTCTCTTAGCTTAAAATGTTCACCATCACGTGTCACCAGGGCGGTAGTCAGGAAAATGCGTCGGGGCAGGCGTGATAATTAGACCGGCTAATTTTTTTTAAAACTTCGGTCTTATGCATACTGCATGAGAAAACAGTTTTTGTCAAGACGCGGATACTTAACGAATCCAAAATCGCATTTTGACAGAAAAGACTTCTTGATGTATGAAAATGTTTAAAGCGTTTTACACAGGAGCCGCATCTGGTTCTATGTGTTGATGATACATTGCTGTACAAATATTTATCATTTTGCCTCGAAATCGTACCTTTGCCGAAGGCGAAGCTGAGTTTTACTGACGGCAGCAAGCGAGAAATCGTACTCGAGTAAAATTTCTTCCGATTCTCAAAAAAAAAAAAATTTTTGATCGAAAGACTTTTTGTTGTATGTTGCAGACTTGAGGGAAACGTTTTTGTTGATGGAAGTATGTGTCCGAGGCCTCTCCTGAGAGAGAAAATTGAGGCGAACACTTTTGTCTATTATTGTGGATCAAATTTGTGCTTCCGGGAGAGTTTTTGTGCACCGTTGCTTCGTACGGGTCTTTCAATATTGCCCTATCGGCAATTTCCAATACAACTTAATGTGGACGTAATTTCATACACTTCAGAGTTAAGGCAATATTTACTTAAAATACGTTCGATTCTTATCGTACATCAACTCTGCTTGCCATATCTATTTTGATACGTACGGGTCCCTTGCATATGTTTGATGTAGTAATGCATTCTTTTCTCGTGCAAATTCTCTATCTCTTTCATAGTTTCTTGATTGACAATGGCTGACACGGCTATTACAGTAAGTTAGTGCTTGGTCCGGTGAATCAAAATTCTCGACTGAACTTTCGTGTGTAATATTTTCTTCTGGGGTCTGCATCGCACCGCCCACCCTGTAAACTCGCCTGTCTAATAATCTTTTCGTTTTAATCGTTTCTGAAAACTTTCCACTGAGCATACGCTTATCTAACTCTATGTTTCTGCTCGTGCATCAACATGTAAAATATTGTACGTATGTGCTGACTCGTAAGAAGAGTGAATTTGTGTTGAGGCACAAAAAAGGTGAAAAGTTTGTTAAAATTGAAAAACCAAGTAAACTTTGATCAAAATATAGTCAAACGTCACCTCACTGTTAGAGTCGCCCAAATAGTAACTTTTATCCTAAAACATTGAATTCGGCATCATTTCAAAGATAATGAATTGGCCTATAACAAAAAAATAGTGCCGGATACCTGCCCCTAATTGGGTGTCTTATGGAAGAAGAAAAAACCCCAAAATGGCGGAAAAGTGACTTTCTCGATTTTCCCAGGAAAAGTTTTTCTCAGATAATTAAAAAAAAAATTTTTTGATGTTTTTGCATCAATTACAATATTTTGTGTGAAAGAAGTAGCAATTTCATGAAATTTTTTGAAAAAATAAGTTACCTAGTGCGTCCGATCTGTTCTTAGTAAATCGGCGTGACCGTTGGCGTTGGCTCTAAATGACATTCTGGGCATTTTGTTCTTTAAAATATTTTTAGATAACAAACAAGTCAGAAAACAAGTCAATTTTTTGGTTCAAGTTAAAAGTTATGACGTATACGTTGAAAATTGCCGAATTGTCGGCGTCAAGGATGTCTTTTAGACCTAACGCCAATCTACTAAAACCGATCGGAATACCTCTTACCCGTACGCATCAGAATAGATGTGGCAAACAGAATAGATGTTGAAAAATGAGCAAAAAATTGCCTTGACTCTTAATTTCACATATGAGAAAATCGAAACGCGGCAAGAAACCTCTAATCATTGGGAAATGTAATCAAACCTCAAAAATTGGGAAAAATACGTGCAGACAGGCACAGACACACTACCAAATATCTTTTGAGCCTGGACAAGAGATCCTTAAGAAGGATAGTTGGAGTGCTGACGGGTCACAATAATCTGAGATACCGTCGAAACAAGATGGGACTCAGTGATGACCCGAACTGCGCAATGTCTGGGAGACTTCTACCTAACAATTGAAGAATTCCATAAAGTACCACTCCCAAAAGTCCTCTCTTTTATCACAGGGAACAATTGGTTGGAGGTCAGCGCCACATAACCACTACAATCATCATACACAAACAATAGCCAGGAAACGTAAAACTCACCCCATCACACTACACCACACACACACACACACACACACACACACACACACACACACAAATCGGGAGCAGCACAATGGGCCCAACAAAGATGGCCTCAGTGCTATTAGTTGTGATCAATTGTAGCTTTTATACCTGAGAAATAAATCAATCAATCAATCAACCTCTAATCCCTAAAAAAGCCTAATATTTAAAAAAAAATCAAAAAAAGTATGAAAAAAATTAAGAAAAAAAAATCACTCAAAATTGTCTTTCCTACTAGAGCCCCGACCTAGGCCTAGAGGCCTCTGACCCAATACTCGCATGGACAAAAAAGTTCGACTTTTTTAAGACCCGTATACGAACGAAGTTCTTCGAAAAGGGGTCTCGGGTCTTATGCTCTTGACCGATTTTCAAAAACTTGTTTTCCCTGAAAGATAATTGAAAAATCTTTTTAGGGCTGAATCTGGGCACTGTCGGCCAAAGGCCTAATGAGCTAGTGCCGTTGGTCTTTTGTACATAACACGAGAAAATTTTTCCAGATTTTCATAATTTTTTTTTGTTTGAAAGGTCTGGATTCGCCTATTTAAGGAGGAAGTTTTTTTAATTTTGTACTTTTGGACTCAGCCGGGGCCCAAAATCTGAATCTCTACTACGGCCCAACGTGTTTTTTTTTAACATAGGGGTCGTTCATAAATTACGTAACGCAAAAGGGGGGCGGTATGAGGCAAGCGTTACGGTTCGATAAAAATTTTGTCAAACCTGAACAGGGGGGGGGAGGTTAAGACAATGCCAATTTTAGCGTTACGTAATTTATGAACGGTAAGTCGGGTAAATCTTATCTGATTTTCAAAAACTTTTTTTTTTCCTGAAACATAATAGTGATTACGAGATTGAATTTGGGCAAAATCGGTCGAAAACTTTCGATGTTGCGGTCAAAAACGTGGTTTTTTTAAGGTTGTTGGAACTTTTTCACTGTGAAATTAAATCTGAAATCGCTCTTCAAGATTTTCAATGAAAGATGTGGACTCGGAAATCACGAAACTTAAATTAGTGAAAATATGTTGATTGATTCGGGTTGTAGTGTGCTTAGTGTGGGCCAAACTCACTCTGTACGATATGTGGTGGTTTTTCGTGAATATCCCTTTGATGAATAGGCTCTTTGTGCAGTGTTGTAGAGAAAAAAGAAGCTGTCTATGTAAGTTTGGGTCAGAGGCATCTCCTAAGTGCTCTAGGTCCATTGCATATGTTTTTTTCTTTACAACACAGCAAAAAAACCTTGTAAAGGAGTGGGTTGGGCCCACACTAAGCCTGAGCCACTTAACAGATTTTCACTCATTTAATTTTCGTGATTTTCTAAGGTCCATATCTTTCATTCAATACCTTGAAGAGCGATTTCCGTGCTAATTTCGCAGAGATATAAGTCAAAAAGTTTCACCAATCTTCATTTTTTGACATTAACTTCGAAAGTTCATTCAATTCAATTCCGTAATCAGGTTTGCAATTTCTTTCAGGAAAAAAAAGATTTTGTGAATCGATTTATGTAGAATAAATACGTTGAGCTCTTATAAAGACTCAGTTTTCTAGCCTTAACTGAGTGCAAGGGCTCAAAAACAAAAAAATTTGTTACAGAAATTG
Source organism: Pseudolycoriella hygida (assembly GCA_029228625.1). Classification (NCBI taxonomy): domain Eukaryota; kingdom Metazoa; phylum Arthropoda; class Insecta; order Diptera; family Sciaridae; genus Pseudolycoriella; species Pseudolycoriella hygida. The sequence continues at coordinate 181,361,767 of CM055403.1, read as the reverse complement.
TCCGATCTTCGGCTCTAGGACCGATTACCCCAAGACAAAACATCCCCTGTCAAATTATTCCCGAACAAAATATCCCTGGACAAAATATCCCACATAAACCGGACAAAATATCCCCAGGCATAATGTCTACTCAGAATAGGTTGGTATTATTAATTGAATATTATATTTCATATTAAGGGGCTCCGCCCCCTCATCCCTACGCCTGCAGCTGGCTATTTCAAATCCTGCAGGCAGCCTTCTCCCCCTTTCTCTCCCTTAGACCTTGCAAGGCGCTGCTAATTCGCAATAACTACTTTCTGAGGTGATTTTTTGTCTGAGGGGATATTTCGGTTGGGGATATTTCGATCGATTTTTTTCCTGGTAAAAATTGAGGGGATATTTTGGTTGAGGACATTATTTTTTGGGACATTCCTAACTCCACTGAGTGTGGCCAAGGCTACGATATAATCATTTTTGAGTGGTTTATACTTTTAAATTGTTGCACTAGGTATATCTTAACATAAACATAGAAGGGACCCGTACATATCAGAATAAATGCGGCAAACAGAGTTGATGTTTCGAAAAGACTGGAACGTATTTAAGTAAATGTTGCGTTCACATTAGACTGTATTGGAAATTGCCCGTAGGGCAATTTTGAAAAACCCGTCCGAAGTAACGGTGTA
>CM055403.1:181305406-181351421 GCA_029228625.1 Pseudolycoriella hygida | reverse complement strand
CTTTCTATTCATCAAAATGATGCGCAAGTCAATATCTATCGATTCCGACGAAAAAAATTTTTTGGCGAAAATTTTCGCCTCAATTTTGGCCAACTTCGGCGCCTCGGCGACCCCGCTTTCTATTCATCAAAATGATGCCCACTTTTCCACACTTTCCGACTTTTCCAGAGTTTTCCCGGAAAAGCGGCATATGAAATTTTTCATTTTGGACCGATTCTGACGTTCCCTGAAAATTTGATGCAAATCGGCTGTCTAGTTCTCGAGATCGTAAATTATTAATAGAACATAGATAGATAGATAGATAGAACATAGATATATAGAAACCGACAGATCAGAAAAAAAGTTGTCATAATAATGAGAACAATGGATTTTGGTAAGATGTATGGAAAAGTACCATCTTCAAGCCTCCACATCTCAGCCAATTTTCAACCGATTTTGATGAGTGAGAGCTTGTTGGAAAGCTGCTGCGACTTTGTTTTTTTTAAAAAAATTTGGATGGAAAGGGGGGCGAGGGGAAAAACTCAAAAGTTCGCCTATATATGGCTCCTTGTCCCAAAGGTTTTTGTATGGAGGTTTTTGGGTTTGTGGACGTTTTTTTGGGGTGTGGGGACTGCGTCACGCTCTCCGCTACCGCTCCGAGCATGATGGACGATCCCTTAACTCCCTTAACGAAATAGACCCATTTTCTTCGCACGGGTCTACAAAAATCATGAAATTTATTTGCATTGTGAACCCTTCATTGCTATGTTGGAAAAGAGTAAAGAGTAAAAGAGACATCAATATGTCGCAATTTTAGCCAGTAGAGTGTCAGAATTAAAAATGTGTGTATACAAATCATGTGCTCGGCGTGTGTGTGCGGCGTGATGACATAAGTCATTAATTTCGGTTGGGTATAAAAGTACATCACTGATGATGACAATAAAGAAGTGTTGACATCCATCAGTGAAATGAAGTTTCTCAAAAACCAAAACAAAACGTAGACTTTTTTACGCAAATTTTATCAACGATGGTATGGACTCAGTTATTCTTCTTTAAATAAACATTAAAATCAATTGCTAAATTTAGGATATCGAAGCATTCTCGGATGACACATTCGATGCAATCGAATGGATAAATAAAACATATGCCAACGCAAGCGATAAACACGTCAATAAGGAGCTTTTCCTATCAAATTTGGTTTCGAAGATGCAGTTGTATGTACAGCAATTGGTAGGTTTTCCTTGACCAGATTTAATAAAAGAAAAAGGATGATGAACACGTCAAATCGTAGAATTCTGCCTTAGAGGACACGAGCCAGCAAGTTCTGTCTGCGATACCCAAAATCATGAAAGATGCTCAGGTAAAATGTGAAAATTTTCAAATCTAACAAAAGTCTGACATTTCATTGATAAAAAAAGTAGAATTTGCAAAATGCTGCCATTTCTCTGAAGGCTCAGATGTCTGATGTGCAGAGTAACATTGATCAAGTGCAACGGAATACCGGTGCCAGTATGCAGAACCTTGAACATTTGGATGATTTGAAGAGCAAACTAGAGGTAAGGGTTGCTACTCTAAAATAGAGCGAGAGAAAATCGGATCTCTTGTAGTTTGCGAAACAAGGAATTCTAGAATCGGATGGTTGGGGAAGATTGACGACAGAATTAGATGAGCTTATCGAACATTCCAAATTGGCAGACGCTTGTACGAAACTGCAAGCGTTGCAAAAGTCTTTACAAGCACAAGTTGGCTTACCTCATCAATCCGAAAGAGAAGATCAAGTGGAAGATTTTAAGAATCGCTTGGAAGCCCTTGCCAGTCCCGGAGTGGTTCAGTCATTCCAAACTGGAGACATAGGTAGAGCCTTTCAAAATTTACAAATAAAATTAAAAAATTGCTAACTTTCTCACCTGTATGTAGAATCGTCCAAGAAGTTCGTTGAAATGTTCACTGTAATGGAGCGTCTACCGCAATTAACACAATACTATCGCACAGTTCAGAAGAAAATCCTTCAACAATATTGGACGGAATGTGTCGACTCATCTCAGAATTCCGGTTCGGTAAATTGTCTGCGAACATTTTACGACCATTTGGCCGAGAATTGGCAAAAGGAATCGAAATGGTGTTCGTCTGTGTTCGGACAAAACGGCTACCACGAATCGGGTCTCGTCATCATCGATTCGCTGGTATCACTACAACCTGGCAGAGACATGATTATCACCAACGCCATAAAGCAAAGCAACGACAAGTTAGCTGTACTGGCTGAAGCATCGACTGCAAATATTTATTTCGGTGGTTTGGTAAAACGGTGCATTGCTTCATCGCCAACGGCCTTTCCCGATCAGACGGTGAAATCGTTGATTTTCGTCATTTACGACTTTTTCGATTCGTTCATCACGCAGTATGCGTCGGCAGAGCAGAATCATTTACTTGGACAGTTGGAAGAGTTTCAATTGATTCATAGCACTTGTGCAGACAGTGTGCGAGCGTTGGGTAACACAAATTCAAAGCTCTTTGTGCTCTGTACGACAGCGATGAATAGATGTGAAGATATTACTCAAAGCTGTGGATTGGTATCACTGGTCACATCGTTGAATGTAAGTTAGAATTTATTTTATTATTTTATCCACGTGAAAGAATAGCCTTGCTGAGGTGTAAGCATACTTATGATCGTTCATCCCCGGAAATAAACACTGGCACTAAAGTGTATGTTAAACGTCAAGGACAAGGTTGCGTTCTTGGTTTTGGCTACGCATGTTTAAGAGGACGTCGCAAAAATGTGAAATGTCAAATTTGCGATGTTTTTTTACAACAGTATTCTACGTAAATATAAAATTATTGGAAATTTAGCTCATGTACTGTGAGAGGATGACTCTGACAAGAATAAGAGATGAATCAGAATTTAAAAAGTTTCAAAATGAAGGTCGAAAATTGCTCTGAAAAATCATCGCATTCCCAATTCGTTTGCGATGTTATTTCAGAGCAAAGTTGTACCTTCATACTTAAACTTTTTGAATTCTGATTCATCTATTGTTTGTGTAAACAGTCATCCTCTCATAGTACATGAGCTATAATTTTGAATAATTTGTTATTTTCACGAGATTCTGTTCTAAAAAAACATCGCAAACTTGACAGTTCACATTTTTGTGACGTGGTCTAGAGAAATGTTATGTTCAGTTAGCTTTTGAACTTATAACAGCTTTCGAAAAATTTTCAAAAAACATTCACTTTTTCAAGAAAATTTACATTTTCAAGAAAATTCACATTTTCAAGAAAATTCACATTTTCAAGAAAATTCACATTTTCAAAAAAATTCATATTTTCATGAAAATTCAGATTTTCCTGAAAATTCACATTTTCAAGAAAATTCACATTTCACGAAAATTAACATTTTCAAGAAAATTAACATTTTCAAGAAAATTTACATTTCCAAGAAAATTCACATTTCACGAAAATTCACATTTTCAAGAAAATTCACATTTTTAGGAAAATAACATTTTCAAGAAAATTCACATTTTTAGGAAAATTCAGATGTTCCCGAAAATTCACATTTTCAGGAAAATTTACATTTTCAAGAAAATTCAGATTTTCATGAAAATTCAGATTTTTCTGAAAATTCACATTTCACGAAAATTCACATTTTCACGAAAATTAACATTTTCAAGAAAATTAACATTTTCAGGAAAATTAAGATGTTCCTGAAAAATCACATTTTCAGGAAAATTTACATTTTCAAGAAAATTCAGATTTTCATGAAAATTCACATTTTCACGAAAATTAACATTTTCACGAAAATTAACATATTCAAGAAAATTCACATTTTCAAGAAAATTCACATTTTCAAGAAAATTCACATTTTCAAGAAAATTCACATTTTCAAGAAAATTCACTTTTTCAAGAAAATTCACATTTCCAAGAAAATTCACATTTCAAAAAAATTCACATTTTCAAGAAAATTCACATTTTCAAGAAAATTCACATCTTCAAGAAAATTTACATTTTCAAGAAAATTCACATTTTCAAGAAAATTGACATTTTCAAGAAAATTGACATTTTCAAGAAAATTCACATTTTCAAGAAAATTTACATTTTCAAGAAAATTCACATTTTCAACAAAATTCACATTTCCAAGAAAATTCACATTTCCAAGAAAATTCACATTTTCAAGAAAATTCACATTTTCAAGAAAATTTACATTTTCAACAAAATTCACATTTCCAAGAAAATTCACATTTCCAAGAAAATTCACATTTTCAAGAAAATTCACATTTTCAAGAAAATTTACATTTTTAAGAAAATTCACATTTTCAAGAAAATTCACATTTTCAAGAAAATTCACATTTTCAAGAAAATTCACATTTCAAGAAAATTCACATTTTCAAGAAAATTTACATTTTCAGGAAAATTCACATTTCCAAGAAAATTCACATTTTCAAGAAAATTCGCATTTTCAAGAAAATTCACATTTTCAAGAAAATTCACATTTTCAAGAAAATTTACATTTTCAAGAAAATTCACATTTCCAAGAAAATTGGCATTTTCAAGAAAATTCACATTTTCAAGAAAATTCACATTTTCAAGAAAATTCACATTTTCAAGAAAATTTACATTTTCAAGAAAAAGAAAATTCACATTTCCAAGAAAATTCGCATTTTCAAGAAAATTCACATTTTCAAGAAAATTCACATTTTCAAAAAAAATCACATTTTCAAGAAAATTAACATTTGTCTTTTGAAACCCTTGACCTAATTTGGTAATCATCGATTTTAACCTCAATTGTTCGATAACCTTTCAGGGACGAAAAAGATTTTCAAAATCTTCAAGTTTTACTCGAGTTGACGAGAGGGTTTCTCAAAACGAAAAGCACACCAACTGCCAACAGCCTACTGTCGCGACTACCCCTCGTTTTGATATCTAAAATATATAAAGGCGAAACCAGCTGTTAGCTGGTGAAACGCAAAAGATAGTAATTTATGATGATTCCGATTGTATGTTATTCTGGATTTGTGACGCACTTGAGATATTTACTAGTAAGTTCTTCAGAATTAAAGTAAGAGCCGATTCCGTCCTTTTTCGCTGAAGGGCCATTGGGCTCAGGAAAAATGTGTTTTTTTATAAACACATCCCTTATACCTTTTCCAGCACTCCCCATGTCTCAGCCTCACCCAATGTTTCAGCGATTTCGCACATACCGATCTAGCAATATTCAAAAACAGCTCCAGCACATTGAATGAACAACAAACCCCTAGAACAACATTTTCTCCTAAAAATCCAATTTAAAAGTTATTTGTGTTCAAAGTCAGGAAAAAATTAACTTTTTCAAATAAACAGGAAAAACTGTCCCGAAAATGGACAATTTCAATATCTTCTTCTGTCATTTGAGCCCAAAGTTAATAAAATCGATCCAACGATTGGCGATTATCAAAGTTACCTATGCACTGGAAATTTAAAGGGAAGCTGGGGGTCGCAGAGGGGGATATTTCTCCTTATCGTTTTGGGCTCTACTTTATGTTTTCACCCTTCCTGTCCGTCCGTCCATTTGTGCAACCCTCTTCGGTCACTTCCTGACGCGACGCTCAGGAGGTCTCCCCAGTGAGACCTCTGGAAGGTCTCTCCAGCGAAACCTCTTGGAGCTCTCTCCAGCGAAATCTCTGGGTGATCTCCTCAGCGAGACCTCTGGAATGTACTTCAAGCGAACCGTCCACATAGTTATGATTTGATGTTTTGTCAATAACTTATCGCTACCTTTGTATATCCATTTCAATGATTTATTTATGGTCCAAAATTTGCATTTGATGACTAAGTGATGTCGCTAGCGAGTCTTACTATAAGTTATCAAGGCAGTAATTCAGAGTTTATCCCTATCATCATGGGCGAAAAGAAAAATTTTTTTCGTAGACGGTGGAACCACACAGATGAGTTTTTTTCGCCGGAAATTTTTTTTCGCTGAAAATTTTTTTTCGCCGCAAATTTTTTTTCGTCGGGAATTTCTTTCGCCGTAAAATTTTTTTCGCTGGAAAATTATTTTCGCTGGAAAATTATTTTCACCTGAAATTTTTTTCATCGAGAATTTTTTTCGCCTGAAATTTTTTTTCGCTGGAAAATTATTTTCACCTGAAATTTTTTTCATCGAGAATTTTTTCGCCTGAATTTTTTTTCGCCGAGAATTTTTTTCGTCGGAAAATTTTTTTCGCCTGAATTTTTTTTCGCCGGAAAATTATTTTCACCTGAAACTTTTCGCCGAGAATTTTTTTCGCCGGAATTTTTTTCGTCGCAATTTGTTTTCGTCGGAAATTTGTTTTCGCCGAAAATTTTTTTCGCCGAGAATTTTTTTCGCTGGTTTGTTTCACCGAATTTTTTTTTTTGCCGAAAATTTTTTTCGCCGAGAATTTTTTTCCCTTCTTCCAAAACTACTGATATCAATTTGGTTGACGCTTACAGCTTCTTTTCTTTGAAATATTTTCACATTTGATTAAAAAGTGCGTCACAAATACCGTCACCCAAATTGATATATATCAGTTGTTTTGGAAGAAGGGACGAGGACCTGCGTCACACGTTTCCCTTTTAAAAAGGGTTTTTTTTGTGTAACGAAATTCTCTTCTTCAGGAAGTTATTACTTTTAAAAGATAAAGGTTTGCAGCTAGTACCTTGTCTTTTGCGTGGGCAACGTTGTTTTTCGACATTTCTTCTCTCTTTTCAGTATATTTTAAAAATATTTCTCGACAAATACAAAAAAGCTCAGCAACAGCTACACGCAAGTCGTAATTCTGAGCAAAACTGGAGTCTGCTACAAACATGCATTTCTCTTCTGCAAAATATTGGCGATTTCACTTCGCAATTGACAGAATTCGGAAACAAAATTGCCGATCGTCTGGTACAACTGGAATCTGTACATTTGGTCAGTGACAAAGCCCTTCATTTCGGTTATAAAATAAAAGAAAAGCGAGAATTGAATGAATTCCGGAAGCTAATTGGATCCATTCGATTGAAAAATGAAAAGCACTCCGATGAAGACAGCCCAGGTGCTACGTTTACCGTTTTTGCGCCAACATTTGAGGCATTGAAACCGATATGCGAATACATCCACGACACAACCTTAGCGTCCATATTTTCTCCAATCGAAAAATATCTGACGAGCAATGTGGAGCCACCGGAGTTAGAGAACTCGTTTGATCAAAATCTTCCAGATTATAGTTTCGCACCACAAGAGTTTATTACTCAAGTAAGTAAAGAAATATTTTCCCAAATTTCTCACCACAACTTCGCAACCTCCAGGTCGGACAATACTTGTTGACGTTGCCTCAACACTTGGAACCTCTGCTGTTGTCTCCATCGACCTATCTGAAAACAGCGCTGGAATTGTGCGACACCAAGTATTCCCAAAACATTCCCAGCACCGACGTTCTACTCTCGCTTCTTGTCGATGAGTGTTGCGCTATGTATGAAGATCAAATAACTCAGATTTGTCAGCTCAGTGCGACTGCATCGAAGCAAATTGCAACCGACATTGAATATTTGGGAAATGTATTGGAAGAGCTGGGTCTTCCATTAAGCAACCGCCTGCGACAAACGGTGACGTTACTACGCGCTCCACCAGAAACATATTTGTCATCAAGTTCAGGATGCGATCCAAAGTTAGTTTCAAGTATTAGACAAATGAGAAATATTATTTCGGGGTAGCACTTGAGTTGTATACAACCAACGTAATAAAACAATTGCAATATCTAAACAACAAATTTTATTTCTAAAAAGTGCGAAAATTCGCAAAACTCATACCAATAGCTTTGTCACTTGTGACCGTCAAGTTTGTAACATTTTAGTGGAATTGTGCAAATTACGAGAATCTTTTACGCTTTACGCCAGGATTTATTGTATGAAATGCCTCTACAGCGATTGAAGCGTCCAATAGGGTCAACCACATAATCGAATTCGAGTGCTAGAAACATAAAATTTGTTCATTAACAAATCAAACGATTTTGAAGCAAAAAAACACGACGCTTTTGGGTAAAAATGATCTGCTTCCTCAACCTCAAAATTTTGACGCCAGGCTAGTCCCTTTTCATGACTCAAAGACACAAAGTACGTAGCCTGATGTCAAGTTGAAAAGTATTTTGCCAAAAACTAGTCGCTACCGGCTACAACTTTCACTTAAATCACTTTTTCGCACCAGGCTGCGTTTTGGACTCTGCTAGAGTGATACAACCTTAATGCTAATTCACCGCTATGTAAGATTTGGCCTATCTGAGTGGAAGGGAAAAAGTTAGATTTACAGACGGAAGGGGCAGGGGTTGGAACATACGATCCGAATGCAAGGTAACTGGTTCCACTCAGGGGGAACCACCAGTGTTCTCCAGGCAGAAGCTTTCGCGCTACTAATGGGAGCTGCCAACGGGGACGCAGGGAGAGGACGTCCTCATCCTTTCGGATAGTAGGGAAATGATCAGGGCACTCGTATCGCCCGTGGTGACCTCTAGGCTGATCAAAGAGTGCAAGGAGTATCTGAACCATGTGGGATCGAGCAATCGGATCACGCTGGTTTGGGTACCTGGGCACTCTGGTGTGGAGGGGAACGAAAGGGCGGATGAACTTGCAAGAATGGGGTCCACGACTATATCAATGGGAGCCGAACCCTACCTGCCAATACCTAAGTCGTTGTGTGCGCAAGCGCTAAATAACTGGGTGCGGCGAGGACACGTGGAGCGATGGGAGGAATATGACGGAGGTGCTCACACGAAGCGCTTCTTTCCGAGGCCTGACGAAAAATGGGCTAATGACTTGCTGGTGATGGACCGGCGTCGCATTACGAGGGTTGTGAGAGCGATCACTGGACATTGCGGGTTGAATCGGCACATGTACAAGTTGAGGCTTTCGGGAACCACCGAATGCTCTTGTGGATTGGGGGAGGAAACGGGCATACACTTAATTTGTGAATGCCTCAAGTACCTTCAGCTGAGGCGTAAGATCTTCGGGGAATTTTTCGTGAGACCATCCCAAATCGCTAATCTGGGACCTGCCACACTAGACAGATTTTTGGTAGCGACAGGAAGGCTCGCGTGAAGATTTAAATGATGACCGGGAAGTAAACAAGGGATGCTAGGATCTGTGTTTCAAGATCGCCTAGGCGATCGTCCCAAACTGATAAATCTATAAAAGATCCTAAGAAGCTCACTAGCCCTGGGATATATCCCAAAAACATGGGAAAAAGTCAATGTTATCTTTATACCAACACCTGGGAGGCCCTCGCACTGCGTAGCCAAGGACTTCCGCCCGATAAGTCTCACCTTTTTTGTATTAAAGGCTCTAGAAAAGCTTATAGACTTCTATATCAGAGGCGAAGTCCTGTCGAGATCTCCGCTCCATGAGAAGCAATATGCCTATCAGGCGGGAAAATTCACAGACTCCGCTCTGCATAGACTCGTAGCCAACATAGAGCGATCGTTTGAATTTGGAGAGATAGCTCTTGGATGTTTTATGGGCATCGAAGGTGCTTTCGATAATACCAAATTCGAGGTGATCCGGAAGACGCTGGAAGAAAGAAACGTTGCACCGATGGTAACGAGATGGATCAGCAGCATGCTCAGCAATAGGACTGTGCAGGCAAATGTTTGCGGACACAGAGACGACTTCTGGGCATCAGAAGGCTGTCCACAAGGAGGAATACTCTCTCCGCTGCTCTGGTGCATCGTTGTCGATTCTCTCATAAGGACACTTAATGAAGGGGGATTTCATGCGCAGGGTTACTCTCATGACTTCACCCTTTTAATTAGGGGCAAGTTTGAGAGTACCCTAGGAGATCGCCTGAGGAGCTCACTGAAGATAGTGGAATAGTAGTGCCAAGAGAAGGATGTGAAGGTTAATCCCAAAAAGACGGATATCGTGCTCTTCAGTAGAAGAAACACGGGACACGCCCTTGCGGGGAACTTTAGGCTCTTTGGTAAAATGATAGATCTCGGTCCAAATGTAAAGTATTTGGGGTTTGCTCTCGACCAAAAGCTCAAATGGATCAAGGGACTGGGGTATACCGTCTAGATTTATGAGACGATCATCAAACCGATGTTAAGTCATGGATGTGTAGTGTGCTGGCCCAGAACATCGAGTGTGCGAAGAAAGAGTTGAATGAAATTCAGCGGTATGTATGCATCTGCATTACAAGAACTATGAAGACTACGGCCACAGAGATCGAATGGTACCTACAATGAGCTTCGAGAGGCAATACCAAACTATCATACCGGACAGGATTGACTGGCTGGGAAACTGGCTGGTTGACCTTCCCCATGGGGCACAGGTAGGCTTCACTGATGGATCGAAGACTGAGCAGGGAACGGGAGCCGGAGTCTATCTATATGGAAAAATTAGCTTGCATCTTCCAAGCAGAAACGTTTGCTGCGCTTATGGAGGTGATTGAGTTGGTTCCGGAAGGAACAACGGCTAATAGAGCACTAATATGCTTGGATAGCGAGTCGGTGATCAAAACACTCGCGTCACATGTTACGACGTCTAGACTGGTTACGACGGACGTCTAGACTGGTTACGACGTCTAGACGGGTTACGACGTCTAGACGGGTTACGACGTCTAGACGGGTTACGACGTCTAGACGGGTTACGACGTCTAGACGGGTTACGACGTCTAGACGGGTTACGACGTCTAGACGGGTTACGACGTCTAGACGGGTTACGACGTCTAGACGGGTTACGACGTCTAGACTGGTTACGACGTCTAGACTGTTACGACGGGTTACGACTCATAGACGGGTTACGACGTCTGGTGTACGACGTCTAGACGGGTTACGACGTCTAGACGGGTTACGACGTACTAACGGGTTACGACGTCTAGACGGGTTACGACGTCTAGACGGGTTACGACGTCTAGACGGGTTACGACGTCTAGACGGGTTACGACGTCTAGACGGGTTACGACGTCTAGACGGGTTACGACGTCTAGACGGGTTACGACGTCTAGACTGGTTACGACGTCTAGACTGTTACGAGCTGGTTGGTGAGCTCAAGGCGACTCAAAATCGACTGGAAATGAGTAATTAGATTACGGTGGCTTGGGTCCCAGGGCACACCGGCATAGACGGCAATGAGAGGGCAGATGAGCTGGCCAGACAAGGCTCAGCAACTGTTACCGTCGGCTTAGAGCCCCTCGTCCCAATACCATACATACTTTATGAACGGCCCCTCTTCTATGGTGTATTTAATTCTTCCTTCCATTAGATAATTAAAGAGGTTTGAGTCAATATTATAATATGACAGCAGATCATTTGCGCTAATAAAGTCACCCGACGAAAAATCGAGGTTATCTGGAGCGGACTAACATTTGTCATATTCAAGACGTCCAAGATGAAAAATCTATCCACAACATTCGTATCGATGAACTGCAATGAGTGTGTGTTGGAGACCAACCTGACGGGATACAAAGTCACATCTCTCAATATTTCTAGTAGACGGTTGCACATTTCGCTAATAAAACCGCAGTAAATCGCCTATGCTAGCTATTCAAATCTGATCCTTCACATTGACATACACAGAAGTCTTTATATGCGTCGGGGATGAAAACTTGAAAACAAGTGAAATTTAAGAATTTTTCTCGTATTTTCGTCCCTGTGCATGTAAAGTTGTATACGTAACTGTTTGGAATGGTTGAGGCGATTGCAGTCATCATTCCGTTCAGCTCTAATTCGCGAAATTGCCTCAAATCAACAGTTAAAGACAGGTATGTACGTAAGTATATTGTTTTCGAAAGACTCACCGTAATCTGGATATTCGGAGATTCTTCTTCTCTTTGCTATGGATGAAAATAAAAGTTTTTTTTATCTCATTTGAGTAATGGACTTGAGTGAACACTAGGGGTATCCAAAATTAAAATGTTGAAAAGTTTCGGGCACCGAGCGGAATATTACTCTACTTGTATCGCTGAAGCAAAGTGTCCATGAACACAACTGAATCCGAGGTGATTTAAGGGTAGCTCAATGACGAAATATGCAAAAAATCACGAAAATCGATAAAAATGTAAGATTTCATTAAGTTGGTCATCTGTAATGATCGAAATGATATTTCAGCGTTTGTAAGATTGTTGGATATTTCGATTTTTTGTGAGCGACATCCGTTAAAATCTTAACACCGTTGAATGCGTATCGAAGTGTTCGTTCAAATTAGGCCACCAAAATTTTAGACTTTATGTTTAATTTGTTTACGTTACAACACATATATCCCATACCACGCATGCATCATCATATCTTGTGTAACTTAAACTAAACTCTCTCCACCTCTACTAACAATCTCTGCCTACCAGAGACATGATATAGCGGCTGGGTTCCCCATATAGACTAAAAATTTCTCCATATGACAATTTGTTTTATCTGATTTATAGTCTATGTAGGGAACCCAGCCGCCATATCATGTCTCTGCTGCCTACATTACAAACTTATTATCATTGTCTCGAAACCTGAACTTACTTTGTCGTCAAACGCTCGATGCTCACTACCACAAACGACTTCACATACCCCACTTACGTCATATGAGGTCGAAGAAACTGCCCTAATTTGCATAAGAAATTTGCATAAAAAATTTTGCATGCACTTTTGCATAGATTTTTTTCTCTCTCTTTCGCACTAAGTTTCTTATGCAAATTACGGCAGAAAACCGATGTTACATTTCCTCCGTTCATATTCATCAAGTCTTTGTCTCTTCCGTTCCTAATGATATGAATTTTCTCATAACATGCGAATGCGAGTGTGTTTCTGCCGCTTACTGTACGAGTTTTAATATGGAAATGTCTGTTGTGTTATACATGATCATATGTCTTGCAACAGCACTCTTAAAGTCGCCTTTTGTTACACAATGCTCATGTTCAAAGTATCGTACTTTGGCATTCCTTTCCGATTTCCCGTAATATGTGTAAGTCATCCTGGCAGGAAATTTGTCTCTAGCCCCACCGATCATTTTTTGGGCACATCCTTATGGTTACCAAATAACTCACGTTCATGCCCTACTGATCACGTTCACAGGAACTAGACTTGTGTGTGTCAGTCAGTCAGTCAGTCAGTGGTGCTTCTCGGGTAACCATTTATGCTAATAATTTCCAAAATACGTTCCCCCTCCGCCGCGCCGCATAACTCACGCTATTCAGTGGAATAGAGACCATACGATGGGCCATCGAATGTATGGCGGCCATTTTGTGTTTGTAGTTATGATGCGAATCGCTAGTGATGAGTCTGCCGGTGAACGGCTTACGGTAAGCATCGAATTCTAACTTTTTGCCGTTTTTTATCACCATAACATCGAGGAACGGGAGTTTGCCGTCTATTTTTTTTTTTCGTTGGTGAAGGTAATGGTGGGCTCAATCGAGTTTAGCCATTCTATCTCTGCGAAATAGGCACGGAATATGTTCTTTGAGGCTTTAAATAAAAGATTTAGACAACAGAAAACTAACCGAAAAAAGTTACGATAGTTGGTGATTTTTCATGAATATTCTTCAAAATTGTCTAGTAGTATTTTTTATGAATTTATTATTAAAGAAAAATTAGTTAAAATTGTTAAAATATGTCATTGCGCCCATTTTTTGGGAAGTTGGGAAGAGTTCGGAGCATAACGGTGATGGATCATGCCCACAGCGGCAGTGGAGGGCGTGACGCAGTCCTCATACCCCAAAAAAGAAGTCCACAAACTCAAAATACGGCATACAATACCCTTGGAACAAGGAGCCATATAAACGCGAACTTTTGAGTTTTTTTCCCTCGTCCCCCTCGTGACAGAGTTTCATGAGGAGAATTTTTTGGGATCATAAGAAAATGGCTGCCAGATGTCAAAGCGGCGCCATCTTGGATTTTGTGAATACTCAAAAATGCTATCTTCTGAATAGAATACGTAGACAGTTGCTTTCTTCGGAGAGCTATAGAGATTGGTGCAAACAAATTTTTTCAGAGAAAGATTTTTTTTGGAGAAACAAAATTGTTTTCGAAGAAAATTTTTTTTTTCGAAGGAAATTTTTTTTTCAGAGAAAATTTTTTTCGTAGAAAAATTTTTTTCCTGAATTTTTTTCGAAGAAAAAATTTTTTTTTTTTTTTCTGAATTTTTTTTTTGAGAAAAATTTTTTTTCGAAGAAAATTTTTTAGGAGAAAAAGTTTTTTTCGGAAAAGTTTTTCTCGGAGAAAAGTTTTTATGAAGAAAATTTTTTTTTCGAAGGAATTTTTTTTTCAGAGAAAATTTTTTTCGAAGAAAAATTTTTTCGGAAAAATTTTTTTTCTGAAATTTTTTTTTGAGAAAAAAATTTTTTTCGGAGAAAATTTGTTTCTGAGAAAAAATTGTAACAATATAGAATGGGTAGAAACATGTCTGCTATAAAAGCGACGAATCTATGCCACATTTCTAATGACGCTAATTTTGATCTATTTCTGATAAAGTCGCCAGAAATAAAAAAAATTTGACAACAAAAAAAAAGTTTCACAAAAAACCAATTTTCCCTCTAAATCCGTCCCATACCACCGTCAGCCATTTTGTTAGACACACTACACAGTGTAGTACACACCCAGCCCAACAACTTTTCCTTTGACACCAAACATCTATCTCCAACTCAAACAAAATTTAATTTTCCCCCTAAGCCGTCCCTTACCACCGTAGGCCATTTTGTCGGTCACCCTGACACACTACACATTCAACCCAATAACTTTTTCTTTGACACCAGACATCTATCTCCATCCTAACACAGTCCAAAAATTTTGCTCATATTTGACCCATACATTGAATACACTCACACACACATTCAAAACGTTCTCTTATATGGACTTTATATGGGGCCTCCTAAGAGACCAGGCGCCCAAACGAGGCCGCCCATGATCATTGCTGGAATCTCACGATTGGTAAAATCCCTAGATACACCTATAGACCGAAAAAACGTTTTCAAGGGACCATTCTGAAGGGATTAAATCAAACTTACCCTAACATGATTCTTCGTCATACTTAAGATAACTTAAGATAACTTGTTGTAATCTTACATTTTCGTCATTGAGCTACCCCTAAATCAGCTCGGATTCAGTTGTGTCCATGGAAAAGTGTTAGGGATACATGTAGAGTAATTTTCCGCTTGGTGCCTTCCAACCTCCATTTTTTGGACACACCTAGTGAACACAGGACGATACCGAACAAATAGAAAATCACTTTATCCAACAACAGTCCATGCGACTTTATTCTTTTTAATCTTTTTCAATAAAAACAAAACAAACAACCATAACATGTAAAAAAATTATTTCGCTAACCTCTCAAACGAATAGACAAAAGTTGCTTGAAAATTTTGTTTTAGTTTTTTTTTTTATAAAAAAAATCGTAACACCTTATCAAGTTAAATAAAACATTAACTCCATAACATTAACAAATAATTTCAAAATTAACATTATTACTTTAAAAATAAATTGTTTAACGGAAATTTGCTAAATGTGTAAAAGTGATGAAAATAACAAAATATTCTTAATCCCAACCATCAACTGAAAACTAAAAACAAACTCAAAATACCGTTAAAACTTACAATCTAAACTTCCATTTTATGTAATAATTAATTCTTCCTCTTCTTGCTATAATGTTAACAGTTGGCAATTCTTAACAAATATTTTTTTCACGGTAATTTTCATCGTTCCTTTCTATTAAATACTATTATTTATTGTCCTAAAGTCAGTCTAAAATTCGAAAAATAAAATAAGAAAATTAATTTGCATCCCTTAAAAAAATGTTAAATTTAGTTCTTCTTTAGAAATTTACTCAATTAATTTACTGATGTGTGGAAAAATCACCATTGAGGACGTAATAGTCAACAGTGACAATGCACTACCCAAGCACTTATGTTTCTAAAAAGGCAAAACGGACGCCAACTATTGAACGTAATGATTGCGGTCATAGGGTGTTCGGGGCCCACTAGTTGGAATTTGGAATGAAATTTTTCGGGACTTGGGATGGGAAAATATATTCGACCGATAAATTAAATCAATACTACCGATAAAAAGTAATAAATGACCGATACCTTCATTTAACCCACTTCTCTAGGGAATTTTTCCTTTTACAAAATGTCATGAGGTCTTTTAGGCATTACCCCAAATATTCGCACTATAATTCTGCTTTAAATATGTGTTTCAAAGATTATCGGTAAATAATTATCGGTCATTTATCCCTTTAGGATAGAGGTAAAAATTTTGGTTCACAAAAAACCGAATTTTTGACGAACAAATCACTGGAAAGTTGTGAGCGGGAAATCAGTTTTTCGGTTCTAGAGAAGTTTAGACTTACTTTACGGAAAGAAAGCGTCTTTCCGTACCATTCAGAAGGAGTTTGTGTCGTCTCCCCTTCTGAAATTCTTAAATACTTTTCATAATTCCTGTGATCGATAAATGATTCGCCTGCAAAACTACGCCCGACAATCAAATAGCTAAATTAGCATCAATTTTTGACTCACAGAGTCCCTCATTCCAAATTAAATTCACGGGCACGGCGGCCGGTCAAAATGACCCCTGGACAAAGAAACCCAGGACAAAAAAACCTCCGGACAAAATAACCTCCGGACCAATAATCCGGATTATAACAAGCAAGGCGTCGCGCCGAGCTTGAACATTATGGAAAAGAAGCGGGTTCGAGGAGCGGCAGCCCCCGCGATGGGGGTCAAGTAGGTATCGCCCTCTTGCGGGGTCTAAGTGGCGAAGCCCCTAGCGGGGTTTGGGGCAGATCCTCATGCTCGGAAGGCCGCCTGCAGGGCATATTGTAGCTCGCCGCATGCGCGGGGGTTTAGGGGGTAGACCCCCAACATCATAAAAACAACATTCTTTTTTAACATTTCATTACTTCTTGAAACCGCACAAAATAACTCCTGGGGGGTTATTTCGTCCGGGGTCTTTTTTCCGGGTTATTTCGTCCGGGGGTTTTTTGACCTAGAGCCGACGTACTGCGTCGTTCCCCAATTATAATTTCTATCAAAGTTCCACAATTATATTGAATGTTATGAAATAAAATGAAACTTTAGTAAAAGGATTTTTCTTTGAAAATAATTCGATTTTTTACAGACTTCCATTCACTCAGAGAATTTAAAACTAATGCAATTTTCCCGAAAAGCATAGTAAAAGTGTTTCGATATAAATTTTCCGCTCTTAAAAATCCTCTCAAAAGAGGACGTCGGAAAAATGTGAACTGTCAAATTTGCGATGTTTTTTTTACAACAGAATCCTGCGTGAATAACAACTTATTTAAAATTAAAGCTCATATGCTATTAGAGGTTGACTATTACGCAAATAATAGATGAATCAGAATTCAAAAAGTTTAAGTATACAGGCTCAAGTTTGTTCTGCGACAACATCGCAGACGAATATGGAATGCGATGATTTTTCAAAGCAACTTTCGACCTTCATACAGAAGCTTTTTGAATTCTGATTCATCTATCATTCGTGTAAGAGTCATCCTTTCACAGTATATGAGCTACAATTTTGAATAATTTGTGATTTACGCAGGATTCTATTAAAAAAAAGCATCGCAAATTTGACAGTTCACATTTTTGCGACGTGCTCTTAAAACTGTCAAATTTGCGATGTTTTTTTAGAGCAGAATCCTGCGCAAATGACAAATTGTTCATGCGCTGTAAGAGTATGCATGTACTGCTTAGAAATTGCTTGAGTTGCGAGCCCCTATTGTCTTTTTCATTGTTCTCAAGAAATAACAAAAGAAAGGTTCGTAACTAGCACATGGCACTTACCCTAGATGAATCGGAATTAAAAAAGTTTGAGTATGAAGGTTGAAAGTTGCTTCGAAAAATCATCGCATTCCAAGTTCGTTTGCGATGTTATTTCAGAGGAAATTTGTATCTTCATACTTAAATCTTTTGAATTATGATTCATCTATTATTCGCGTAAGATTCATCGTCTCACAGTGCATGGGCCATAATTTTGAATAATTTGTTATTTACGCAGGATCCTGTTCTAAAAAGAAACATCGCAAATTTGACAGTTCACATTTTTGCAACGTGCTATTCACACTTTATACGGTGCGTCAATAATATCGAAATAAGGGTGTGCGCGGCGCCTTTACAAAATTTTCGACGGTATTGAGGTATTGATCATGGTCAAGTGCTCTGAACTTTATTTGTAACTGTTGACTATAATAGAAAGAGAAGAATGTAATTCAAAAGGAAAGATTATTTATGTGTTGTAAATTGGTCATGGAAACAATTGTTGTGCGTCGTTGTTTTCATCTTTTCATGGTAACTGACTTTCCCTATTTTGACAAAATCAACGTAAAATATTATTTCAAAATTTGCTTTAAAGTATTGTAAATACGCGCAATTTCGTTGCAACAATGGTTGGATCTCGAACAAACACAAAATACGATCGAAACTTTCATCACCGCACTAGTTACTAGGCACTGCACTAACTCAAAGCGGATACTTTCAAACTTTGTCACTTAAAAAAGCATAAAGAATTTTGTAAAAAAAATTATTTCATAAGAATTTTTTTTTTGAATGTAAGGATCGGAGTGTCACAGTCACAGAAATCGTTTTTCTCTGCGTTCTAAAACTGTAGGTCAGTTGTGGGTCAACCCGCTAAAATTGTGGGTCAGGTGTGGGTCGACCCACTCCGATCTTTATATGAATGACAAAGGATCTTTCACAATTTATTGAAATTGTATCTTGTGTAAGCAGTGAACGTAGATGACATACACCTTTGACGTATTGGTACGTCATGGGCTAATATGTACACAGTGAAAGTATTATGTACGCCTCGAAAGCATTATGTATGCCGTGAAAGCATTATGTATGCCGTGCAAGTATTATGTGCGCGTGAAAGTATTATTTACGCAGTAAAAGTACTATGCATGCCGTGAAAATATTATGTACGTTTTGAAAATATTATGTACGGCTTGAAAGTATTATATACGCCTTGAAAGTATTACGTATGTCTAGAAAGGAATCTGTTGGGTTCAAAAGTCAGTTAATTTCATTTTGAAAGTTGGTATAGACAGAATTTTGACATCAAATTATTATTGCACTCCTTGAAAGTAATATGTATGCTGTGAATGTATTATGTACGTCGTGGAAGTAAAATGTATACCGTGAAAGTGTTATGTACGCCGAGAAAGTATTATGTACGTCTTGAAAGTATCATGTACACCGTAAAAGTATTATGTTCGGTGTGAAAGTATTATGAACGCCGTGAAAGTATTATGTACGTCATGAAAGTATTATTTACGCCGTAAAAGTATTATGTACGCCGTAAAAGTATTATGTACGCCGTAAAAGTATTATGTACGCCGTGGAAGTATTATGTCTGTCTTGAAAGTAGCATGTATGCCGCGAAAGTATTATATACGTCGTGAAAGTATTATGTACGCCGTGAAAGTATTATGTGTGCCGTGGTAAAATTTTGGTTGATTAAGAATAATATTTTACGTAGCTGTCAAAATAGTTTTCTTACATTTCATTTGCCTAGACTTTTTGTATAATCAAAAAAGATGTACATTTTTGGCCATCAACCGGTTAAAATTGACAAATAAATATTCGACAGAAAACATCTTATTTTGAAAAATGTTTAAATTTAAATCGGTTAGCTTTGGTGCTGTTAGTTCCTAGTCACCTTCATGTACTCACAGGTTTTATTCTACTGGATTCTATTAAATTAAAATCGCTGACAACAAGCATCTTAAGTCATAAATTGATTTAAATACATGTCAATAACTTAATAGATACACTTAACGAAACAGAAACATTTTGTCGTTTAAAAAGTCTTTACATTTCAGTTCTTAATCACAAGTGTTTTAGTCAGAGCAAATTCCTCTCAATGACAATTCCACATCATCACAGCGAATTACTAATATCGAATCTAATCTCGTCAAAATCAATGGAAAAATCGATCATATCAAAGGCAACCTCAATTTGCGAAGTATCGTAACCAGTATCAACTACAATTAAAATATGGTAAGTAAAACAACATCCTTTACACCATGCCACACAAGTGCCCACATTCATTCAACCAATTGTACCAACACAAAAAATTAAACAAAACAAAAAAAAATATTTATAATTTCGATGCACAAACAGTCTTTCTTGTCGGTCAATTATCAAACTCTGTTGCACTATTGGCGTGACTCATTGTTTCGTTTTAAAATTAAACTTAGAAATTACCTTCCGGTTCCTGCTTCAAATTCACTCTGGAAGAGTTACTAGCCTGCAAATCACTATTTGTTAATTTATATTCAGTTCGATGCCCTTCCGAATGCCGCTTATGTATACCGTCCACACTGTAGTCGTTCACTTGTGGCTGTATGCCGTCATTTCTATGCGGCGAATGAATTAGTGACGATGGTGATAGCATCAAATTTTCCGTACGATATTGTGATGGTGAATGATAGATCTCTCGATTTGTGGTATTTGAGAGAATAGCGGTCGATCGTCGATATTGTTGTTGGTAGGGATCGTTGGTGGCCATTGGATCGTATTGCGTTGGTAACATAGGAACATCCATTGAATCTTGATTATTTGGCGGTGATATTGGACCATGATGGGACACTGGTGATAAATGATTGTGATGTGTTACGGACGCCGGTGATATTGGCTGTTGTGCGGGTGACATGTGTATAGATAGCGGTGACAACGGTTGATCGATTACGGTAGATGGAAGTTGTTGTTCAATCGAATTGGGATTCGGTCGATAATTACTCACCAGTGGTGGAGTCAATGGTGACGAATTATCTGCTGTTTCCCCTAGAACAGGGATTGAATTAAATTCACTGATACGATATATACGTTGATTAATTCACCTCCCAATAGCATTTCCTGTAGTAATGAGTCAATATGCGCTACGCCAAACAGCTTTGCAAATTGGATTTGCTCGATGACTGCAATGGCAATCGATTGAAGGATAGGAAGAATGAGCAAAATCTCACCAAATCTGCCTCTACGTAAGAGAAAACGATAATTTTATTTTAGACTTTTAGCGGCCACGTGATATTGCTCCTTCAATGGATAGTTCTTTCGAGTAATGAAAGTGAGTAGGAAATATGCCTCAAATAGGTGCCGAAGAATTATGACACGTGACCGCGGCAACTTACCTTGAATCATACTGTCGGTCAGACACATAATCCTCCAAATTGTTTAAAATTTGATGCCGTAGAGATCTAATCCTTTGTGGCTCATTAAGCCCTTTGGCATGTGGATCGAAAAAGACTAATGCTTTGATGCAAGCCAGTTCAGCATCGTCCAAACACACATCTTTCATTGCACGAACCAATTCGTCAATGATTCGTGTACCAACCCGTGAAATATCTAAATTAGGCGAGAGTCTTGGGTCTGGAGAGTGCTTCGTTATAATGTAATTATTTCCGAGCAACAAAACATCTTTTAAATGCAGCGATCTTCGTGACAAACCGAGAAGTAAGTGTTCACCGCTGTGAGCTCTTAAAAGAGCGACTTGATCATCCAGTTGGAGGTCGTTGAAAGCTGGAATGTGCTTTGCCTGTAATGTCAATTTTTAGCGGATACATCGCATGGACAAGTTAATTCGTTTGTTTACCCATTCAACAAGAATAAGAAGTTGCTGCTTCATACTCTCACATACATCGTTTATGCTGGCAAATTGTTTATTCGCTAAATCCTCTTCAGTGCTACAATCGCTTTCTAAGATTGTCCCCGCTTTGGATTGTCTACTTTCCATTTCAGCTTTTAGCAACGACTGAACCGATAAACCGTTTCCTGGATCTGGATCCTCATTGCTAGGCCGTCTACAGCTTATACGATCTCGTTCATTTTGTACAGCTGCCAGACATCAAAAATTTTTTCATTATTTTCTACACGAAAAAGGTAAAGTCCATTTTTCCCTCAATGTAACATTGTAACATGGGGTAGATCGAGGCGGAAGTTAGGGGGATACATTTAATATCGTCTAGAGATGACGAATCAGCAATAAACAAAATTCCCGTCTGTCTGTCCCATCGTTTTTTTCTAAACGGCTGCACCGATCACCCTAAACCTTTTTTCCCTGGAAGGTTCATATGTCCCATGATTCAAGTTAAAATATGAGCAAAATCGGTCAAGTAGTTCCGGAGATATGGTCGAAAAAGTGACCAAAAATATGGTTTTTCGAGAGTCGGTAAAACTTTTTCGCAAATATCTCGGCAAGTATGGCACGGATATTGTTAATTTTGGTGTCAAATGGGACCAGTGGAATGGACGAAATTGAGTTTCTTGGCCGCATACGAAAGCAGATGGTTTTTCGTCTATATTTATGCAATATGAACAACATTTAAGAGGACACGTGTTTCAGAGTTTCAAGGAAAAATTACTCAATCCTGAGATATGACCTCTTCTAGAATTGGAAGTGATGACTCATATCTCTAAAACTATGGCAGTTAGAAAGTTGCTTCTAAAGGCAAAGTTGTAGAAAATAAAATTTTAGAAATCACGTGTTTCAAGATTTTATCGAAAAATGGCCCAATTTTGGGATATGACCACTTCTAGAATTAGGAGCGATGACTCGTATCTTTAGAACTATGGCACGTAGAAAGTTGCTTCCAAAGCCAAAGTTGTAGAGAATAAAATTTTAGAGAATACGTGTTTCAGAGTTTCAAGGAAAAATTACTCAATCCTGAGATATGACCTCTTCTAGAATTGGAAGTGATGACTCATATCTCTAAAACTATGGCAGTTAGAAAGTTGCTTCTAAAGGCAAAGTTGTAGAAAATAAAATTTTAGAAATCACGTGTTTCAGGATTTTATCGAAAAATGGCCCAATCCTATGATATGACCACTTCTAGAATTAGGAGGGATGACTCATATCTCTAGAACTATGGCACTTAAAAACTTGCTTCCAAGGACAAAGTTATAGAGAATAAAATTTTAAAGAATATGTGTTTGAGGGTTTTAAGGAATAATGACCTAATCCCAGGATTAAGTCAATTCTAGAATTGAGAGGGATGACTCATATCTCTGGAACTATGGCAGTTAGAAAGATGCTTCTAAAGGCAAAGTTGGTGAGAATTATAATTACGGTCATTAAAATCAATGTTAGTACTTCGATAGAGCCTTTAAGACATTAGCTTGGGTAATTTCTATGGATCTTTGAAATTCTTATAGTTATAAAAGATCATAAGACATTGGATTGTTCTGTTGTACGTACCTTCTTTCTTCATTCCTGCTTTGAAGCATTTCCTCAATCGACAATACCGACACTGATTGCGTTTATCTTTATCAACAACACAAATTCGCGAAAAACGACATGTGTACAAATGATTTTTACGAACACTACGCCGAAAAAATCCTTTACAACCATCACAAGACGATGCACCATAATGTTTACCAGTAGCTCTATCACCGCAAATTGCACATGATGTCGGTTGATTATTGTTGGTTAACAGTATTGGCGAAGTGGGACCTCTACTTGAACTGTGCATGTCGACTTCTGCTGTATCTGTTGGTAAGAAGAGTTGTATGAAATTGATTACAAATTAAAAAAAATTATCTGAAAAACATAAGACCTTGGTCTTAAAACTACCAAGATACAAGGAGATTCCTGCTCTTCAGGATAAATACTATACAGGGGAAAAGTTTCACCTATGGAATTTCACTCGGGATTATTTTTCATCAACGTTTTTCATCATCACCGACAATTCTTTATCAGTATTCGTACGCCGATGTTTATAGATCGATAAGTTTTTTATGTTGAAACTTTGGGTGTCATGGCGTAGTAAACGTGTTGAGTTTTGCTTCTTCACCCGTTTCAGTTAAAGTTGAGGGTTTTTTCTTGGATTATAACGGCGCTAACGTTATGACGTAGTAAACTGCGTCAATATTAACGATGAAAGTACGTAATAATTCACCGTCATGAGCGCGTTTTGGCTCATAAACTCAAATATCGTTGCGATGTTATCATCTCAAAACTCACAATTATCATTATGGTGTAAAAGCAGAACAAACATTTCCAGCCGACGACAAAATTTCCCATTGATAAAAAGTTTAGCCGGATTTCATTGAGGAACAAGTGAAAGTTCAGAATACTAACAAATTATCCTCCGAATAAAAGTTTCACATCGGCAAAGTAATTGCCCTCGTACATTTAAGATTATAAATAAGAGTTTACACAACGTACTAAAGAGCCATCTGGCAGAAATTTTTCAACTAACGAAAATTTTTATGGGAAAAGTGAAACTTTTGTGTAACGTTTTTCTCTTTAAGTATTTAAGTGCAAACCAATGCTTACATACTTTACCTATTTCTTAAGGAAATTGCGGAAATATTTTTGAAAAAAACATTGTCATTTGCTAGAAATGAGAATTCCAATATTTCATTTCAAAAGTCAGTTTTTTCAACTTTTCTAGTTAATAAACACTTCCAAATGCATAATTTTTTCGACCAATGTGTTTGCTCACTTAATCTTTAACTGAGTAATCCATTTAAATCACAGAAAACATTTTCTGCGATTTATAAATAGAAAAAACTTTTTGAGTTGATACATTTGCAAATATTTATAAACGTCAAATCACAATAAAGATGGCAGCCATTTTTATTTGGAATCATCAGCTCAAAATTTTTTTATCAATTTCTGACTCGTAGAAAATGTTTTCTGTCATTTAAATTGATTACTCAGTTAAAGATTAAGTGAGCAAACACATTGGTCGAAAAAATTATGCGTTTCGAAGTGTTTATTAACTAGAAAAGCTGAAAAAACTGACAATTGCAGTGAAATATTGGAATTCACATTTCTAGCAAATGAGAATGTTTTTATGAAAAGTGTTTCCGCAATTTTCTTTAGAAATAGGTAAAGTATGTAATGATTACATAAACATTGGTTTGCATTCAGGACTTTAAGAGAAAAACATTACACAAAAGTGTCACATTTACCATACAAACTTTCATTAGTTGAAAAACTTCCGCCAGATGGCTCTTTAGTACGTAGTGTAAACTCTTAAGAGTACACACCAGGGGGGGGGGTGGCGGTCTTTTGTTTTTATTTGTACAATCTGGTCATTTGAAAGAGACCTGGCTAGCAGCACTGAGGTAAATGTATGTAAATCTACCTCAGTATTGCCAGTCAGGTCTCTTTCAAATGACCAGATTGTACAAGTAACACTCAACGTGAAGTTAGCTGTAGTTGCGACCGAAGCTTACTTCATTGCAAACAAAATCAGCTGATTATTGAAACTTTCAATGAAGTCAGCTGATTTTGGTTTTATCAATGAAATCAGCTGATTTTGTTTGCAATGAAGTTAGCTTCGGTCGCAACTGCAGCTAACTTCACGTTGAGTGTTACTTGTACAAATTAAAACAAAAGACTGCCACTCCCTGGTACACACTGCTTACTAAAGAGTCATCTGTTAGAATCTTTTCAACTAATGAAAAATTGTATGGACAAAGTCGCAATTTTCTGTAACTTTTTCTCTTAAAGTCTTAAATGGAAACGAATGCTTATGTCGTCATTACATACTTAACCTATTCCCAAACAAAATTGCGGAAACACTTTTGGAGAAAACATTTACATTTGCTAGAAATGAGAATTAAAATATTTCACTGCAAAACTCAGGGTTTCAGCTTTTCCACTTCATAAACACTTCAAAACGCAAAATTCTTTTGACCAATGTGTTTGCTCACTTAATCTTTAACTGAATAATCAATTTAAATGACAGAAAACATTTTCTACTAGTCAGAACTGGATAAAAACTGTTTGAATTGATACATTTGCAAATATTGTAAATGTCAAAAGCCAACAAAGATGGCGGCCATTTTTATTTACAATCATCAACTCAAAACTTTTTGTATCAATTTCTGACTTTTAGAAAATGTTTTCTGTCATTTAAATTGATTATTCAGTTAAAGATTAAGTGAGCAAACACATTGGTCGAAAAAATTATGGGTTTTGAAGTGTTTAATAAGTGGAAAAGCTGAAACACTGACTTTTCACATTTCATTTCCACCAAATGTAAATGTTTTCTCCATCAGTATTTCCGCAATTTCTTTTTTGGAATAGGTTAAGTATGTAATGACGACACAAGCATACGTTTTCATTTTTAAGGCTTTAAGAGAAAAAGGTTACAGAAAATTTCGACTTTTTCCATACAAATTTTCATTAGTTGAAAAGATTCCGACAGATGGCTCTTTTGTAAGCAGTGTGCACTCTTAAATCCATGTAGAGAAAAATGCCTCTGAGAACGTCTCGTTACTTGAGGAAACTATCGATCTATAACCTGCAATGTCGCTGCAACACACTTACTTTCTACATTTCAAACAAAAATACAATTCTGTCAAATCCAATAGCTCAATGAAAAATCGAGTTGGAATTTTGTTGGATGAACTCATGATTGGCGCCCGATAATGACGCGAAGAAATAAAAACAAAATGATAGACGAGTAATTTTAACAGACACTTCAATGCGATATGTAATGATTTATTTACATAAACGCGGTGGGATCTCTAGTACCCACTCTGATAAGGTAATATGGCTCTCGATGACTGTACCCAACTGACAGTATACAAAAGTCAATTGGCTCAATAAAAAAAACGAGATTATCTTTTCTTGTTTTCAATAACAAAAAATCACTAAATTTAGTCCATAGATATAAATTCATTTCATCATTGTTTTTGAAGACAATTTGACCTAAACGAATCCATTCGAATGATGAACACAAGCAAACGACATTGTCTATCAATTGGACGGAGAACAAAACAAAAATTAGTTATCACAATGTATGGAGCTGAAACGAATGCGTGAAATGCATCACAAAGTTAAGGAGCAAATTTTATTAAACAATTTATAAACTCGGAACAGATTTTCTACTGCACAACAAATCGACCGTTTGTAGTTGACGAATTTTCAATTTTGTTAAAAGAAAAATATATTAATTCGTGCGTTACCTGAGCTTCAAAGTTATATAACGAAAATTATGGTCTTATCAAAATATCATCATCGCGGAATGATAAGTTATCGCACTACAGTGTGTGAGCCCACATGCGATTGTGTATGCATAAATCTGCTCTTCAAGTGACTAATCGCACAATGACTGATTTATTTTAATGAATTGTTTACAAAATACTTTATTAATTTTTAAAATACTAATTAGATCAGAAATGACGATTAGGGTATAAAGGTCTTTATAATAATTTCAAACTCATTATGCCGCGCCGTCCTTATCATTTCATTGGAAAAATTTAATATTATAATCGCAGCGAAATAAAAACGGTAAGTTACTCTAGAGAGGAATACTCGCGAATTGCGTTGGACATTTCACAGACTTCAACGAACCTAACGACGGTCATTTGATGTGTTACTTTGAAGGGTTAAGATAGCAAAATGGACTTGGGTGACTTCTATCTCGCTTTTCAAATTTTAGTTATGAGATGCACAAATTCCATATGATGATTTCACCATTAAATCAACTATATTTTGATAGAAGCCGATGTCGCACTAAACGCGTCAATTGTTAACAGTTACACCTGACAAAGGTCAGCCGAGCCGTCTGTATGATTGATAAAATTCACACTGTCTTTCAGAAGTCGCTTTATCGGCTTGGCAATATAATTTATCTCGGAGACTTAAGTGGCACAAAAAACAACGAATTAACAACGAAAATGTTAATACTTGAGTTTGTGATTTTCAGGTTAGGTACAATTCTACTGGTAGATTATCGCAATCATGTCTTTAAAATATGATTGATTATTTATATACAAATGTTGGAAAGTCAGCTTTATGGCTCAAGTAACAGTAGGCAAAAGCTTATCTGAATTTACGGCTAGGAACAGATTGAACACTCTTGAAGAATTCTGGACCGAACGAAACGTTTCCATTTTATATGTTTATGTTTTTTTACTATGTTCTGTGGTCTAATTCCATCGGTATCGTCACCTGAGTAACGAATTTCATCTCTTTCATTCTTTCAATGTGGCTTATATTAACATGAGACGCAACACATTCGTCCCCCAGGTGGCATGGTAGCGACAATGTATGGGTTACCTATGGAATTACTGCCGTGTTACACCAAAACTACCTACAGGATTTCGTCATATGAATACTATGTTTGGAAATATCCATTCTCTCACTCTCAATTTTTATATGAATGTTAGTATTCATACGAGGGGCACCCTAAAAGTTTCGGGAATCCGCTATAAAACGATTTTATTGCTTCTCAAAATAATCACCATTACAATCTATACACTTTTTCATCCTTAAAAACCAGTTTTCGAAACATCGAGTCCATTCGGAAGTTGGGATTTGGGCCACTTCTTGTTCATATGCCTCGACAGCAGCTTCCGCAGATAAAAATCGCTTCCCACGCAACTTATTCTTGACACTCGGAAACAAATAATAGTCGCACGGTGTCAAGTCGGGACTGTAGGGTGGATACAGCATCAAATTGATTTTTTCCTTCTCCAAGAACGTCGTGGTCAGAGCACTTGTGTGGGAGCTTGCATTATCATGGTGGAGGACGATCTTGCGATTTCGACTCTTTCCACGTAGTTCTTCAAATACTTTTGGCAAACAAATCGTAGTATACCACTCTGAATTGATTGTTTTACGATCCTCAAGTGGTACAGTAGCCACATGACCACATTTGCTGAAGAAAGTAGCGACAATTTTCTTGGCGACGCTTCGAGTGCGAATTACCTTTGTTGGTAAATCTTCATTTTGAAACACCCAAACGGTGGATTGCTGTTTTGTTTGGGGATCATAGCTGTAAATCCAACTTTCGTCACCTGTTACGATGCTATATACTGAATCAGAAGCCCCATTGTCGAGTTTTTTGAGAGAATCTCGGCACCATTTCACACGAGCCTCCTTTTGGTCGTCTGTCAATTTGTGTGGGATCCACCCAGAACAAAGCTTCCGTGTGCGTAAATGTTCGTGTAAAATTGTTTATATTTGACTTTTCCCGATCCCAAGGGATGCAGCTATCTCAGCATAGGTCACATGTCGATCGGCTTCAATCATGTTGCGGACATGGTCAATGTTTCCATCGGTGATGGCTGTGAAAGGTCGACCTTCACGAAAGTCGTCACTGAGGTATTGCGTCCCGATTCAAACTCAGCGAACCACCGATAAACAGTGGTCTTGGATGGGGCCTCATCTCCAAATGCTTTTTGCAAACGATCAATACACAATTTGGGAGTCAAGCCAGACTTAAAGTCGTAGAAAATCATGGCTTTAAAATTTTCACGTGATAAATCCATTTTTTCTCTGCAATGACTTTTTGGAATTGTTGTATCCGATATAGCCGATTCCCGAAACTATTCTAATGAGAGCTTTTCGAGAGCTTTTTTTGTATTCCAGAGTAATATTTCAATTTTCCAACGAAATTCTAAAGAAGCTCAAAGCTCATCAAAAAGCTTTAAAGCACATATTTGATGCTATACGTTGTTTTGTCTTAACGCGGCAGATCAGCCTAGTGGTACTTTCGTTTGCGATAATATTTTCGACCGATGCTATAACGATTCTACGGACGGGTTGGCACAGTGGTTAGCGTACTGGCCTTCCACCAAAACGATCCGGGTTCAAATCCCGTGTCGGAAAAATTCTACATGGAATTTTTCTAGCAAGTGTAGCGCATTAATAACGTCCTAAAGTTCACTCAAGCTTCAAAAGTTGGGTAGTTGTGGTGTGTTTGGTGCCCATAACGACGTACACACTGAATGAATCGTATGACGTAACCCATATACGACGAATTTGTGCACGAAATATCTAAGCCTACATTTAGGCGAGATAATAATAAAGCGCCTAACAATTCTTGGAGTAATTGCATAATAACAAAGACGCTACATCCGCATTACTCTGAGACGTGGTTCGGAAGTCACGTTAAGCCGGTGGTCCAGACCACACTTGTTATTGGCTGTAAAAAGCTGTTAGTAGAGTCTCTAAAAAAAAAAAAAAATACAAAAAATACAAAAATACAAAAAAATACAAAAAAAAGTACCGATAAAAAACGCGATTGTACACCGTTATTTAAACTACCAATATGTGAGTCTACCGGCTTATTGGTACAGAATCATGAAGTAATGGTATCGGTATTATTCCACTTAGCAATAATATGGCTAACTTCATCGGTATGTTAAGAGGGAACGTTATTTTCATTTCATTCACTCTTAGTACACTATCCATAAAAAATTGAGATAAAATACAGCGTTCTCATTTAGCAACACATTCTACCCTGCGTAACCATTACGAATTTGCTTGAGTTACCATTGTTTTGTGCGAAATGGTACACTTTTCATATTGAGTGAGTGAAACTATATTTGGTGTACACTCAAATTCTATAGCGTTTACACAATTTACAAAGCAGAAATACCGATGGAATAGTCCATATATGGCTAATTCCAAGCAATCTATGAATTTTCTATTTCTTTTACTCTTCAACATTGGGACTATATTTGTCTCTTTCACTCTGCAGCGTTTGATTGAGTCTCAAAAATGTAACGTGGACAGTAACGTTTTTTGTTTCATTTACTAATGGTTTACATTTAAAGAATGAAAGAGAAGCAGATAAAAATATGTGCCGTGGACAGTAATAGAAATAGCCATATTCAATCAACCAACACCAAAGGTGGTCGACCGTCTTGTCGCACTGACTTTAGTAGATTTGATCTGCATATTAAACCGAAAAACCAGATAATAATTGCAATAATTATATTATAAAAGTAAGATAAATCGTCGGAATCATCCAAATAACACCAGGGTACTGAAGAACGGAATTGATTGTCTAAGGAAGAATTTAACAAATTTCTTCCGACGATTTCGGGTGGTCGATAGCCAAGCTGTCAACATCAACTGGGAACAAAAGATACCAAAATTTCGATTCAGAAACAATGGCACCTACCCGTAAAATATTACGCACTGCGTCAATTAAAAATGTACTGAAAACGTTCAGTCCTTCTACGAAAAAAATTAGTGGAACACCCATATCGGTTAATGTTACTCCAAATGCAAATTATTACGATCCATTATCAAACAATAGCAACGAAATTGTCATCACCAAAGAGAAAAAACTGAGGATCCCTCCGATTACTTTGTTTGGCACTACAAGAGACGACCGTCACGCATCCATGAAGAAGCTTAAAATTGACAATTACGACGCTAAATTGCTGAAATACGGTATACAAGTATTCTGCAAATCCATTGAGAGCTTCAACACAGTGTCGGCTGAACTTTTGAAAGCACAACGCCAGTTTTACACTCACGATTTGCCAGGGGATAAACTCTACAAAGTGTTCTTGCGAGGACTCCACAAACTAGACGTTACTGATTTAGAATCTGAACTTAAAAAGAAAAATTTTTCACCTCAGCTAATTAAGATCATCACACCGAAAAATATGAGATACGACAGTCATGTCAACTACATCATTCATTTCAAAAAAGGTGAAGTGAGGTTAGAAGATCTTCGTAAGATACGTTCCCTATTCCATACGACAGTGTCGTGGGAACCTTATCCTGTGAACCGATTGGGACCAACTCAGTGTAATAGGTGTCAGCGACCCGGTCATGGCGCTCGCTATTGCAATATGCCCCATCGTTGCGAGTTTTGTGCGGAGAATCACAAATCTATAAAATGTCCCCATAGAAGTAGAAGTATCAGCGAAAGGAGGTTCATCATTAGATTTGGCGGTAGCAGCTAAATGTTGCAATTGTGACCAAGTTGGACATTTCGCTTCTGATCCAGGTTGTCCTAAAAAGAAAACCTGCTCAGATCGTCGGCTAAAACGAAGCCAAAATGGGGAAAAACAGCAAAAACAAGGAACATTGTTTTCAAAAAATGACTTTCCACTCCTATCAGGAAATGAATTCTTGAATCCAACAGGGCAACCACTAAGCCATGGTACATACGCCAACAAAGTAAAATTCTCTCAGCCAGTTGTCGGTAATAATTCCATCAATTGGAGTTCAGTCACCCCTATCGGTGGTAAGTCACTAAATAAAATCGAGGAACCGTTCTCTTTTGATGAAATGATGTCACTAACCTCAGACATTATGAATAACCTTCGAAACATTAAATCCGCATCTCGGGAAGACATAATATTAACAGTGATGCAAATCTCTCTTAAGTATTTGTATAACGATGAGTCCAAATAGTAAAATTAGATTTATGGTTGGGAATGCCCATGCCCAAAACATTTCTAAGAAAAAATATGAATTTTTTGATTTTTTGAATGTGAACTCAATAGATGTTAGTTTAGTCTCGGAAACTCAGCTATCCAATAATATATCTTTCTCAAATCCTAATTTATATCGCATACCGTCTTGATAGAGTTGATGGCGGGGTGGGGGTGTTGCAATTTTTGTTAAACGTAATGTAAAACACAAGCTTCTTCCGTGTCCCAAAACGGAAGTTATTTAAGATATTGGTATTGAGGTCTTTTCGAATGGGAAAAGGTTCGATTGGTTCTCTATTTATCATCCAGGCTCGAAAAATAAGGCGGCAGCTCGGCGGCTCGGAAATTATGAAAAGGAATTCAAATGTTCTGATTGGGGGAGATTTTAATGCGAAGAATACATCGTAGAATTGTCTGAAAAATAACGCGGCAGGTATAGCATTGCACCTTTGGATTGAAGAAGACGACATCCTTCTTCACCATACAGATGTGCCGACGCATTCTCCTCACAATGACGCGGTAGTTTTTCATCTAAATGAAACGGCTCAGCGTGTAGAAAGCACTACAATGTTAGTGAAAAACTTTGCCCAAGCTGATTGGGAAGGTTATCGTAACCACATCGGTTCGAGAATCCCCAGCACAATTGAACTTGAGCAAGTGACAGTTACAGAAGAAGTGATTGACGAGTCGGTGGCTAAATTGGTAGAAATAATTCTAGAAGCGGACGGGATGTATATTCCTCGAAAACAGAGGCGCACAATTTCGCTTCTTATTGAAGACGAAATAAGATCACTCATTGCTATCCGTAGGGCAAAAAAGCGCAAGTATAAGCGAACGGGGGAGCCGAAGGTGAAACACGAAATTGCGGCAATTACGGAAATGATAGAGTTCAAAACGAAAAAACAAATCAACCAGAGATTCGATAAGAGAACTATGAACATGGACCGCGACCCAGGTGCCTGTCGAAAAAAGATCTGGAGAATGGCCCGTTTACTGAAAGATCGCTCGAATCGCATACCGGCAATCATTGTGGGTAGCGATCGGATCATTACGGACCAGGAAAAGTGTTTAGCCTTTAGAGAACATTTTCAAAAGATACACAACGAAACTGACACGAAGATAGGTCGAGATGTTACGTCGAAAAACGTTAAGAGATCATTATCAGAGATAGAGGGGAAAAGTATTCAACCTGAATCTATCCAAGTTATTTCCATGCTCAAGGTTTTGATGATAATTTTTGGATCTCATTGATAATCAAAACCTGATGCAACTAAGTGCCGTTGAAATGTTATGCAACATTTTTACCGCATGTTTAAGGGTCGGCTATTTTCCTAAAAATTGGAAAATTAGCAAAATCTGTTGCCTCTGTAAACCGGCAAAGTTACCAACTCGACTGGAAAGCAATCGTCCCATTAGTCTACTCTCAAATATTTCTAAGATTTTCGAAAGAGTGATTCTGGAGGACATGAATGGTTTCATGACGCGTAATCAGGTTATAAGGTCCTTCCAATATGGTTTTAGACCTGGCAAGTCTTGCACGCACCAACTCTACCGTATAACGTGCCACATTCAATCCAATTTGGCGGCAAGGAGATCTGATTCGGTGTGGCACGCCGGTATTCTCCATAAGATGAGTTCGCTAAACTTTCCTACTTTCTTGGTAAAAATCATCAAATCTTTCCTCGAAGACAGAGCTTTGAGGGTAGTTGTCGGGAAATCAATTTCACCTGAGTATCGAATTAGAGCTGGAACTCCAGAAGGATCGGTCTTGTCCCCGCAATTGTTCAATCTTTTCTTAAGTGACATTCCAGCCGTTACCTAGGCACTCATGGCTCAGTTTGCAGATGACACGGCGTTATTAGCTACATCGCATAGCACTAGATGTGTTGTAAATAGGCTCCAAGCTGCCTAATTTTTTGTTTCGGTTAACCGGTTAACCTGTTATTGATTTCCCGGTTAATTGCAATCACTAATTTGAATATACAAACTTTCTTCTTGGTCTATCAGCGAGAAAGATTGATTTCAGGACTTTTCTTTTGAGTAATATTTGTAGAATTTACCAACTTATCCATACTCTACTGAAGTATCAAGTGTCAGGCATTAGATCGACGCTTTCTCGAATGGCAGAAGTAGCGTAGTGCTGAGTACTTCAGTACTTTACGTTTTAGTGGGAGGAAAGTGGACGTAAGGGCCCATTCACAAATGACGTCACGCTTGCTATAAAAAATTAGTATCCATAAAAAGGTCATAACTCCTGCAGTACAGCAAATTTTGTTTATAGGACTCTGGCTACCCCCCCCCCCAAATAGGGGGTGTGTTAGGGGGGTAGCTGGAGTACGATAGACAAAATGTCTGACCAGTTTGGAGTTATGAACTTTGTGGATTTTATAGCAAGCGTGACGTCATTTATGAACATCCCCTAACTACTAAATGATCCATAATGTTACACTTCTCAACTTGGCCCCAGGCTGTCTCCTCGAGTTCTGAGAAAGCAGCTTGAAGAAGTAGTTCCACTTTGTTAGTAGAGATTCCTAGCTGCTCTAAGAGATCGTCTTTCGAGCGGATACCCACCCGGACATTTTAAAAAATCATATGAATATTTATCTACTGGGCTCATTGTGTTAATTGAAATCGTTTTTTTAACTATTAATCTAAACTAGCTACAAAAAGAGTTTCTTATCTGAAACTAGTGTCTGGTAAACTCTGTCACATAATTCATGTAGCTGTTTTTCTAACTGAAATCCATCGAGCTGCTGACGTGTTTCTTATTCACTCTATCAGAATCGGAGAAAAAATGTTGTTAGCACTGCTTGAGAGTGTCAGATTTAATGATACGAAATCATTTTTTTTCGGAGATAAGAAGCGCACATTCAGTTCAAGACGATTTTTGTAAATAAAAGCTTATGGAATGCTTCAGAAAAAAAGTAGCTCAAGTCGGCACAATGAAATTATGTAATTTTTGTACCTTGAAAATATGTTCATTGCCTTCTGCGCATTTGATTAACAGATCGATTAAATTATAAATTAGAAATGTAAATTTAAAAAATAACTTCAACACGTTTTGTTTGCTTGGAGGTGAGAGATTTAAAAAAAAAACATGCAAAACTTAACGCCAGACGACAGATTATTCTTAGTAAGTACAGCGTTAACACGCACTTCACATTATGCACAACTTCAAACGGTCAGACAAAATGCATTTCACGATATCAAAGAGAATTAAACAAAAAAAACAAAACGAGAATTTACCCAAAATATGAAATAAATTTTCATCCAAATGTTGCGAATTCAAAAAATAATTTTGATCCTCAAACGGTAGAAGAACTTCACCCCTCATTGTTGTTATTTATTTTTCTGCATTAAGTAATCACAAATTAAAAAAAAAGTCCACGAAAAACACTCGAGATTGCAGACAACGTTGTCGTATAACGTCAGTTTTATACTGAAAAGTAATTCAATTATAAGAAAAGTTTACTATCTGAATCACTGAGTACATACACACATAACAAATACAGAAAAAAAAAATTAGTAAATCAACATTTTTGAAGAATGTCAGACTAAAAATAATTATTATCTGTTCCGTTATGAGACTAAAATTATGCTTGTAGTTGTTGAGTTCAACATCACTCTGCCGATATTGCTTGTTTGCTATCGTAAGGCTCGATGGTTTATCTAGGACTACTGTCAATAAACCTTTTTGATAACAATGATTTCTGATAAAGATAATAGTTATACACATCTCACTACTGAGCTTTAAATAAATATTCACTCGGCCATTTTCCCAAATAGAATACGCAGCGTCGTAGTACGTCATTACTCCAAAGGTTACTGAAACTAATTAGTAGACTATTTTGTTGATAAGATCGCTAACATAACACTATCAAAGTCATTTGGTGTTTGTAGGTGACCGTTTCAACTTCAACAAATTATTTAAGAAGAGTTACAATTGGTTAAGGGGTGGGCAAAGACAAATACATTCACACAATACATTTTGCATGACACATACCGGCCGGCGTCAAGTATTTTACTTTGGAGAGTAGACGATTAACAGTCAAAACATTGTCAACTTTATTGTTGGTCAAATGCATGAATACAACACACGAAGAATTCATCCCACTCTTCTGCATACGAACGTAGGATTCGTTTTACTCATTTCTACGATGATGTGTGGTGTTCCTCCCATATGTACAACGAATGTGTATTCTACGTTTCTACCTACTACGCCTACGTAGAGAATAGTAAAACGAATTTTACGTTTGTTGTATTCGTGTATGTGACCAGCTGGTAATGGTAACAACAAAGTTGCACAATCTTATGATTGTTTCACTGTAACAACTACACTCTCATGGTATACAGTTTGCATTGATGAATTTCGGAAGTGTAATAACAATGTCACAACGAAAGGTTGAGGTTACGTTAATTTTTTTGCATATAAGAGAATTATATCTGTTCGACTTCTTCAGTCAATGGTAGGCGTATTCCCTGATACCTCATTTTGTACATATTGTGCCTTGCTATGGAGCATTACGAAAAATGTTTAAAAAATTGCCCCACAACGATTTACACCACCGACCAGACATCGGTAACGTTATATTAAAGGTTCTCAGTTGTAACGTTACCGGATGTTTTCTTGATTTTTCGTTACAATTGGTAACGTTACAAGCCGTTTTTTAAAAATCTGAATTTTACGTTAAAAACATGATTTCGAGATTACGTTACGACTGCAAATAACGTGACTAGGTGTAGGTACTTTGACAGCGTTACCCAGCGTCTTCAAAAAATTTATCGAAATTGACCACGAAATTGAAAACGTTTCGACTGTCTTTGTGTTCCATTGAGACGCATGACGGTCTATGAGTCAGATTTAGTACAAAATGCGTGACAGTGAAAAAAGAAAGAGTCAAAAGTCCAGAAAAACTTATCAGAATACCAACTAAGTCCATTATTCTCTTTCCTTTTCTAACATTCGTAATTCGCATATTTCTCTCTCTCTCTCGCACTTACATAATATATGGAAAGTGGACTTAACTCGTTTTGATAAAACACTCTTCATGATATGGCAGTAAATATTGCCTTAACTCTTAGGATAGGATAGGATAAGGTGGGTAGAAACTCTGACTAGATATTTCTTGCACCTAAGCCGCCAATGGGCTTGTTGTGCATTCCAACAGGTATTAGAGGTTGTCCCTTTTTATTCGATTGAGGTAGTCAAGGACCGTTTTTGGTGAGTAGTTTTTTATTGATTTGGGGTTCGCTATAAAAGATCCGAAGTGTTTTGCTCGAGCCATAATAAAGGCGAGACAATGAGAAAGAAGATATTCGGCTGTTTCTATGTCCCCGCAACGACTGCATAGAGGGCTGTTTCCTAGTCCAATCGTATGCATATGTTTATTAAGGGAGCAGTGACCAGTCAGGATGCCGGTGATTCTCTTTACGTCACGTTTGGTGAATGAGATGAGAACGTTGGTGTGTGTGTCATTTATTCGAAGCAGTTTTTGGCGTGTCTTGCGTAATTGATGGAATCCCAGTGTGAGGAGAAGGAGTTGCTCTTCCAGCGCGTTATTATGTACAACAATGTTGCTGTAGTTATGGGTACACTAGGTTCAGGACCAATAAAAGGTGACGAAGAGGCTTTTTTTGCTAGTTCGTCTGCTTGTTCGCTGCCGGTATGTCCTGGAACCCAGACAAGCGCCACTTGACGGAGAGTAATTGGATTGAATCCCTGCACTCTAAGACGAGTGAAGAGGTAAATTCATATCCCCCTAAAGATTTGATAGCTGATTGGCTGTCAGTACAGTTGAAGATTCGTTGATCCTCTGGTATTTTTTCCAGTATAGATAACATTATGTTAAAACAACATAGAATACCTGATATCTCTGATTGGAAAATTGTTATAAAATTACCTAGAGGTAAGAGACCGGCTTCATTGAGTTCCGGGCAGTAAAAACCTGCTCCAGAGATTCCATTGGATAAGGAACCGTCCGTAAACCAAGACAGACGATTGCCGGGTGGAATAGGTGAGTCGCTGGTCGTCCACTCGTTGCGATTGGGAGGGCTAATCGAGAATGATTTTTCAAATCTGTATATGGGGATAATTGAGTCGCATGGCATTTCAATTTCAGGAGAGATTTTTGTCATTCTTTTCCAAATTTTTAAATGATTGTCAGGGCGGTTATGAACGAGTTAGTTAATTTCAGCCTTAAGGCTGAAGACTGGGCTACCGCCTCAATAAAGATATACAGAGGTTCTATATTGAGTAAAACTTCGAGGGCAGCGTTTTTAACTCCTAACTGTATGAAATTACGTCGACATTAAATTGGGTTGGAAGTTACCGAGAGGCCAATATTGAAAAACCCGTCCGAAGCAACCTTGTAAGAAACCCTTCTGAAAGCAACAAAAGTCATCCTTAAATTGACGAAAATGATCACCTCATTTTTCTGCACAACATAGCAAGACACAATTTTTTGGGCGAGGGCCGGCCTTACTACCGACCTAAGGCCCTCAAAAGAGGCTTCGGACAAATACTTCCATAGACAAAAATATTTCTCTCAATTTTCTCTGCAACACAGCAATAGACAAAAATGTTTCCCTCTGTAATATAGCAAAAAAAAATTTTTTTTTTGTTAAGGCCGAACTTAGGACAGACCTGGGCCCACTTGAGCCCTGAGCACAGACACCGGGCTCAACATTTTTTTTGAATACAATTCGGTACTCGGTTACTTCTCAAATAAAAAAGAATAAAAAATTCGGTTATTATTTACCCGATTTATGTAAACAAACACGTTGGGCCCTAGCAGAAACTCAGTTTTAGGGTCCTGGCTGAGTCCAACGGCTTCTAATCAAAAAATTTTCTTCCATAAAATGTGACACATTCCTAGACCTTTCGATTAATTTTTTTTTTTTTTTTTGACAATTGGAAGAGATTTACTCGAGTTATGTACAAAAAACACGTAGGACCCTAGCATAGACGAGTTTTTAGTGCCCTAGTTAAGTTCAAGGGCTCAAAATCAAAAATGTTTCTTCCATAAGTTGTCGGCGATGCCCCAGAGCTTTCGAACAAAAAATGGGAGAAGATTTACTCGTTTCCGGACTCGAAACACACAGCCATTGATCCTTTGTTTCATCCTGTTCATCATGTAAATCATTTGAACCTCCCAGTTCCTACTTGGAACCTGTTTAAAGCAACAGGTCTAGTCCTAGTTTTTGGATTTTTGAACGTGAAACCACACGAGCACCCAGTATTCTGCTTCTCAGAGTATAGTACTTTGGACATTCCTTGATTAGGTGTACCCACGTTTCCTCCTCTAAGCCGCAACTGCAATTTGGATCGTTTCCGATCTTCATCTTCGCCAAGTGCTTGTTCAAGCCACAGTGCCCCGTACTACTGTCCTACTGTCCTCCTTATGCTATTACGATCCAATCCAACCAGCTCCTTGGCCCACCTTTCGTCAGGCACCGGAAAGAAGAGCTTCGTATGTGCTCCTCCATCGTATGCGCTCCAACGTTTCGCGGATTCCATTCGTACCCAGTCTCTAACACATAGGGAGTGTGGTATTGGGATGAAGGGCTCTGAGCCGACGGTAACGTTTGCTGAGCCTTGTCTGGCCAGCTCATCTGCCCTCTCATTGACGTCTATGCCGGCGTGCCCTGGTACCCAAGCCACTATGATCTGATTGCTCATTCCCAGTCGATTTAGAGTCGCCTTTAGCTCACCAACCAATTTAGACGTTGTGACAGCTGACGCGACTGCTTTGATCACCGACTCGTTGTCCGAGATTATTAGTGCTCTATTAGCCGTTGTTCCTTCCGGAACCAACTCAATCGCCCCCATAATCGCAGCAAACGTCTCTGCTTGGAAAACGCTAGCTAATTTTCCCATGTGGAAGCTATAACCGTTCTCCTGGTCTTGCGTATAGACCAGGCTTCCAAACCGAACCGAACCGAACCCCTGAACCGCAGATAATTTGACAGAAAGAACCGAACCCAAAACCGAACCGTTTTTATTTTTGAAAACAGTGAACCCGAACCCGAACCGTTTTTTTCATTTGCGAAAACCCTGAACCCGAACCCGAACCGTTTTTTTCAATGGCGAAAACCCTGACCCAGAGACAAAATATGGCGGCTGGGTTCCCCAGATATACTAAAAATCTGAGTGAAACAAAATGTCATATGGATAATTTTTTCTTTGTATTTTATATGGTGACGGATTTTTAGTCATTCTGAGGAATTCAGCCGCCACATCATGTATCTGCCTAAACCCGAACACGGACCCTTTTTGTAAAGGTTTATAGACCGGTCTTGAAACTATAAAAATTTTATACGACTATTACGAACACTTGCGTCACATTACATTTTCCTGTGCTATGTACTTCACTTTGTTCCACATAAGAACATAAATTCTATTGAAAACAATTCAAATATCTGAATTGCATACGTAACACATCGGCATAACTGTTTTGTAGGTTTTGAAAACTTGTGTGCAATTGTAAAGCTCTAAATTTTAATGCCTAATCTAAAAATGTTTTATAATACAAAATGAACAAAATTAAATACATCTATTCACCTATGTGACGTAT
Source organism: Pseudolycoriella hygida (assembly GCA_029228625.1). NCBI lineage: Eukaryota > Metazoa > Arthropoda > Insecta > Diptera > Sciaridae > Pseudolycoriella > Pseudolycoriella hygida. The sequence continues at coordinate 181,310,789 of CM055403.1, read as the reverse complement.
GTACTAGGGGGTGGCAGTCCTTTGTTTTTGTTTGTGCAAGTAACACTCAACGTGAAGTTAGCTGCAGTAGATTTCATTAATAAAACCAAAGTCAGCTGACTTCATTGAAAGTTTCAATAATCAGCTGATTTTGTTTGCTATGAAGTTAGCTTCGGTTGGAACTGCAGCTAACTTCACGTTGAGTGTTACTTGTACAAATAAAAACAATAGACTGTCACCCCCCTAATGCTGCAATAAAATTATGTATAAGTTCTTGTTCAAAACATAAAATATCAGTGAATTACATAGATTTGATCCCTGAAAATGAACTAAACGAGCCAATAAAAGAATTATCTGAAGACATACAAAAGCTTAATTTTAAATCTAAAATTTTGAATTGAGTCCGAAGCCTTGTTTTTATTGCGGAGCCGAACCTGAACCTTAGTTATTATTTTGAACCCGAACCCGAACCGCTTTTTTTATTTTTGAAAACCCTGAACCCGAACCCGAACCGTTTTTTTGATTTGCGAAAACCCTGAACCCGAACCCGAACCGTTTTTTTAATTTTCAAAAACCATGAACCGTAACCCGAACCGCTTTTCCAAAGGTTCGAAAGCCTGGTCTATAGTATAGACTCCGGCTCCCGTTCCCTGCTCAGTCTTCGATCCATCAGTGAAGCCTACCTGTGTCGGGAAGGCCAACCGGCCAGTTTCCCAGCCAGTCAGTCCTGTCTCTAGCTCGGTGGCCCTTGGGCAAGCGTATCAGTTCTAACAAAATTGGGTCAAAATTGACACTTTAAGCGTGGCAGGGGGATGGGGGTCTGAAAAAACAGATTTTTGCGTGACATAATTTATGGGGCGTAATTCTTTTCATCCGATGTACATTTTTGGGTAGTGTAGTTTGATACGGGTAGTGTAATCATACGAAACAATTGAATGATTTAATTAAAACTCCAACCTGAAAGAAAAAAGATCTTACCAGGCTGTAGCCGGAAGTCACATTGTTTCTTCTTTGTGCTTTCTAGGCGCACGAGGACTTCTCTTAATCGCCATTTACAAACTGACACCTAATTAGCGTTTCAAAATTGTTGAAAGGGTTACTCATCGACAGACGTTAAATTTTCTTTCCCTTCTAGCTTGGTTGACTGAACTCAGCAAGAAAGTTTCATGGAAATACATACTTAGTCATTCGGTTCTTATATTTACAAAGAAAATACAATAAACTGTGCAGTTGTTATGAATCTAATGCAGTTTCAATGTAACTGCGGATCCGTTTGTGTTGTCACAATTGCATTTTACTTATCACACATTCTATACTTTCTTAAACTTTTTTTTTTTGAGAAAAACTCAGTTCTTGAGCTCGCCTTGAATGTTTTGTAAGCAATATCAGACAGTTGAGGTTATCAGCACAGGGGCTTCATCGATAACCGCTACTTGAATTTTGTTACATTTTCATAATTAAATTTGTAATCATAAATATTTTGTAGAACACATACATGTGTAACGTTAAAGTAATTTGGACAATAAGAAAGGAAAAAAACAATTTCCAATTACATAAAATTTGAAAAATGACGAATTCATTCATTCAAAATTCAATATCGACTGCATTCTACACTGTTAAGCTCAATCAACTCACTCGCGGCTCGTTTATGGTCTATGACCAGACATTTTCAACATATATAAATATCAACAGAAACAGAAATCGTATCATAGCTTTGAGTCATTTTCAGTTAGACACAAAATAATTGCAAAAGTGTTAAAAAGAATATTTTCTTAGATTAAGCATAAGTTGGTATAGAGCAAAGTTCAACAAATGCGAGGATTTTTAAAAAATGACTCAGCATAACGAGTCGAAAATAGAGAGGTGGCGTAAAGCAAATCGAACATAGGTAGGAAGATTATCACACCTGGGGAAGGAAAGAAGTTAAATTTTACTTTACATCAATAAAGCTGAGAATAGCCACAATGAATTATATTTTAAATTTTCGGTTGGTGAATTGTGAACTACATCGACATTAGAATTTATAGTCATCCAAGGGACGAAAGCAAAAAAATTCAAACCCGTGCGAAGTTTGCAGCCTGAACCGAAGTTTAGGGCTGCTCTCACACGGTTTCCATTTTTTTTACTTTAGCTACGAGTTATCCATACTATTTTTCATGTTCGGGACAAAAATCGAAAGCATTCTTGTGAATTTTCTCTCGATTTTGGATCTCTGCATGAACAATTTTTTGTGCATCTGTTTTCGACGAACAATTTTAGGCAATTTCTCGAGTTGTACACCGAGCAGAGCGATGTCTGCATGTGAAAATGCTTAAGATCTGTCGTCCAAAACAGATAAAAAAATCGATAGAAAACTTTCAAAATTTCCTTCGACGTTGGCCCCTAACCATGAAAAAAAAAAAATAACGTTCTATATTCTACATTTTGTCGCTCATCTACTCATAAGAATATTTCGACTTTAATCAAGTCAACACTGCCAAGGGGTCGGGCACATATGACGTTACAATTTATTGAGAGGGAGGCTTAGCAAACCTGACGACTCTAACAAATACGTGATGGGGGAAGGGAGAGAGGTCAAAAAATTCCAAAAAATAGCGTGACGTCATAAGTGCGTACTTCGAGTTAAGTGAACGGACTCGCTTATCACATTTCTTTTTCGTTTCTCGTTTACGCTATAAGGTTGTAAGCCACATACATTTGCTATCTCAGTTTTAAATTTGACATTTGCGCGATAAAGCGTGACAGCAAATTATGTGGCTTATAACCTTATAACGTAAGTCTGTTTTACTTTTCTTTTACTTTCGCCCAAAGGGTTACATTTTTTTAATTTTCCGACAATACACACTTTCGCAAGATGTACCGTTAAAAAAAATAACATCAAAATGTGAAATCAACAAACCCGACCCCAGCGTTGTCATTGATATATCATAAAACTCTATCGCTAGCTTTCTCAAGAAAACCCTTAAGGTGAATTACCTACAGCTGAGAGAATATAAACCACTACACTCTCCTGTATTTTGTGGGTTTCGTGTGGAGTATTTTTTTTGTATGATTTTTTAGTGGTTCCGGGGATATGGTCAAGAAAGTGACCAAAAACATGGTTTTTCGAAGGTGGTGAAGCTTTTTCGCAAATATCTCAGCAAGTATAGCACAGAAATTCCTCATTTTGGTGTCAAATGTAAGCATTTGATGTCACAAAACTGGGAAAAAAGCTTTGTGGGAATGGGTACAGGGGTCTGGGCACTGGGACCAATGGAATGGACGAATGGATGGAAAACAGTTTTTCGTCTATATTTCCTTAACTATGAAATATGAGATTTACTGTCAAAGGCAAAGTTATCATCATCATCATCATCACACTTTATAGACCGTTTGTACCTTTCGGTGTGAGGTCTTTACTACTGACCATGGACCACCCTTCTCCATACCCCCCTATCCTGTGCCAAGGAGAAGGTTTGTTCGCCTAGAGAAAGTCCCCTAACTTCTAAATCGGATTTAATTGAGTCTATAAACCTTCTCCTTGGCCTACCCCTGGGACGCACACCCGGGACTTGAGCATCCAATATCCTCTTTGGTAGCCTGCTATTACCCATCCTCTGAACGTGCCCGTACCACCGCAGACGACTAATCCTTGCCGCCTCTTCCACTGATGTAACCCCTAAGTTTTCCCTGATGTCGTCGTTCCTAATATGATTGTCCCACTGTTCCCTCCGATTTACTCTTGCTATGCTCCTAAGAACCCTCATATCAGAAACCTCCAGGTCATGCACAAGGTATCCGCAGTCCACCCAACTTTCACTACCGTATAAAATCGTTGGTCTGAAGATTGACCTGTGAATAGCTAGCTTTGTGCCACTACTTAACTCCTTTTTGTTGAACACATACGACCTCAACTGACTGGCCACTGCATTCCCCATTCTTCTCCTTTCTTCAAATTCCCTAACTAACTTGCCATGCTCCGAAAAAATGGCTCCTAAATATTTAAACTCAGAGACCTGTTCCAACTGCTCCCCATTTAAACTGCAAACTACATCCTTCCGGGATTTGCCAATATGCATAACTTTAGTTTTACTGACACTTATTTTCATGCCGTATTCCTCACATGCAGCATTCAGGCAGTCTAAATTCTCCTGCAAATCCTTGGCATTATCTGCTAATAGAGTTAAGTCATCCGCATAGGCCAGGATTTTCATGATTACTTCCCCCACCTTCACATTCCCTTGCAAATTCGCTTGCCTGATAATCTTGTCCATAAAAATTATGAACAGAAGAGGGGAGAGACAACAACCCTGACGAACTCCCTCATTAACTTCGAAAGCCTCACTAATTTCACCATCTATCCTTACCGCAGCCTTGCTCCCTGAGTAGATGCTTTTGATAGCGCCCAATAAACTTCCCTTAACCCCGTATTCGCCAAGTACCTCGAACAGCTTTTGCCTCGGTACCCGATCGAATGCCTTTACTAGGTCGATGATGCACAAGTATAAATCAATATTTCTCTCAGAGAGCTTTTCTATAGCCTGCCTGAGACAAAAGATCTGATCCTGAAAACCTCTCAGAGGTCTGAAACCACTCTGAACCTCGTCAAGAACATCTTCCACTATAACCCTAACCCTGTCTACTAGCACACTTGTATAAACCTTTCCGACCACGCTCAAGAGTGAAATCCCTCTGTAGTTGGTAAGGACTTTGCGGTTACCCTTCTTGAAGATCGGAGCAATAACACCGAAGCTCCAGTCAGCGGGTACTACTGAGGACTTCAATGCTAAATTGAAAATCCTACAAAGCCATTGAACCCCACCCGGCCCGCCATTCTTAATAAATTCTGTCCTAATTTCGTCTATACCTGCGGATTTTCCTGCCTTCAGCCTGCTGACCTTTCGTGACACTTCCTCTAATGTAATTTCCTCCTCACCCTCCAAGCTACGGCCCTCTTCCCTGTCAAGGCTTGTTACGGGCTTGACAGAGGCGAATAGATCCTGAAAGTAATCCTGCCAGGTTTTCAGGACCTCACCCTTACCTGTAACTAATTCGCCATCTTTACCCAAAATGCTACCGCAGCCCTCCTTTTCACCACCACGCCTAATATCCTTGATTGCCGACCAAAATTTTTACCCCTTCCTTGACCAGCCTCTTCCAATTCCTCCCCAAACTTTTTCCACGACCGATCCTTCGCTTCCTTGACTAGAGCCTTAACCGTCTGCCTGCAAGCCCTGTAAGCCTCATGCTTTTCGTCCGCCTTATCCTGTAACCAAACCAAATACAGCTTCCTTTTCTCTAATACCGCCTTTTTGATATCTGCGTTCCACCAGCCTGTCTTTTTGTTTCTACCCCCACTAGAGACACTACCTAGACATCCCTCAGCTACGCCCAAGACAAATTCCTTAAAGTTTGCCCACTCAAC
>CM055403.1:181240215-181304906 GCA_029228625.1 Pseudolycoriella hygida | reverse complement strand
GGATCTTTGAAATTCTTGCAGTTATAAAAGAACAAAAAACGTTGGATTGTTTGCTTATTTGTATATTTAGGTACGTTCGAGTCACTTTGCCACATCTATTCTGTTTGTCACATCTATTCTGATACGTACGGGTCTTTGGTTATGTTTTTTTTATAAGTTCAATATAGACGGACGTTTTTATAAAACCTCTTATGTTTTACTGTGCAATATTCAGAGGAAGTTAACACCTACAACCATATTGACTACTACATCGGAAATTATGAGGATGATCTCTGACCCGATATTTGGTATACCAAGGGACTAGATGACGCCTAGAATTCGTAAGAATTCCTTATAGGCAGGAGTGGCTGGCCTACCGGGTGACTGTGTGGTAGAATTCGCAGACGGATCTGTAGGAACTCGGGAGAAGGAAATCAGTTCCATCTGGGAGTCCTTGCGAGTGTCTTCCAGGCAGAAGTTTTTGCAGTGCTTGTAGGAGCTCGCGAAGCACTGCCGGAGGGCGAGCAGAGAAAGCAGATCGTTATATGTTCAGACAGTGAGGAGATGATTAGAGCGCTAGTCTCACCTGTTATCACTTCCAAACTTGTGAAGGAGTGCAAGGACTTCTTGAACTCGATAGGTCAGAGTGATCAGATCACTCTAATATGTGTACGCGGACACTCTGGAGTAGAAAGAAACAAGAGGACGGAAGAGCTACCTAGGCGGGCTCCACGGCTCTTGAGAACGGCCCTGAACCGTATTTGCCGATAACTCAATCAATCTGTTCGAAAGCGCTGAGAGATTGGTACTGAGCACTGGAATAGGTACGAAGGAGGCGTTCATACAAAGCGCTTTTTCCCGAAACCAAATATGGAGTGGGCCAAAAGTCTGCTATGTATGGGCAGAGATCGCATTATGAGAGTGGTAGGAGCGATAACTGGACACTGAAAAAGATGAGGCTTTCGGCAACTTCCAGATGTGCGTGCGGATCAGAAGAAGAAACGGGTATTCACGTGATACACTGAAGACTGAGGAAAATATCTACAAGCGACGTAGGAATTGTGTGTATAATATCGCCGCCGACGTATTATATACGCGGTGAATGTATTATCAACCTTATTTAAGTATTGTGTGGTATAACATAAGTAAGGAACGTGTTATGAGCTCACATAATACGTGCACGGCGTTCGCAATACGTGCACGGTGGATAAAATACGTCGTCAGCGTATATTATAAACACAATTCCTACGTCGCTTGTAGATATTTTCCTCAGTGTGCGAACGCTCCAAGTTCTTTCAACTGAGACAAAAGCTGCTGGGAGGATACGTCATGCAACCATCAGATGTTGTCCACCTTGTACCTGGTATTTTGGACACGTTCTTAGAGTTAACAGGAAGGTTTGCGTGATTTAAATGAGGAACAAGATGTTCGCAAGATCTGTGTTCCAAGATCAGGAAATAAGCGCCCGAACTGATAAATCTAAATCGACTACGTCGGATGAGGTTGAGTCGCTTTGCTGAGTACTTTTCTCAGTGATCGACCGATTGGTTGCGGTTTTAGTTCACAAATTCACCACTTGTTAGCAATTTTCTCGTAGCTGAATTTTATATAAAATCTAAAAGTATCTGGCTAATTCCATCGGTAATTCATACATCGTCGTTACCATGTAACTTTGGGAACGTATGTGTTTTGTCTCATGTTAATATAGATCACGTTGAGAGAGTGAAAGAGATGAAATTCGTTACGCAGGTGATGGTACCGCTGGAATTAGAAATCTTCTGTTTTGGTGGGGTTACCACATTTGTTCATTGGTTCAGCAGCCAATCTAAAGATGGTACTAACTTTGTGTCGAGTTTTAACAGTATGTTGGAAGCTCTTCATTCAGAACTAACCTTTAAGTATCTTATCAACAACCAACTAGTACTAGATTCACATCACAAAATACTCCTAAATTAAGAGTCTTAATGCTTCAAATTTTCTTCTCATTTATCTTTGGTGTTTCTAAATAATAAATAACCTAAAACAAAATGATTTGGACTGCGTAGATAAGATAGCAAAATGATGTTTCTGTTGACGATTAGGTTATAACACGCCACATCAAGTGTGATAACCGAAAGGAATTAAACAAAAATGATGAAAAATTTATATTTTTTGTTTTCGAAGAGATATTTAACTCAAAATCTTCTAACTCACCTATAATCAACGGTTTTTCTTCGATAATGTTATCAGTTGACGACGACGATGAATCCATTATGCGGTTAACACGTTATGTTGCTTGGAAACACTCAGTGAAACTATAAGAAGTAAATAAATTGAGAAAACGTAATGCATCAATGCTTCATTTTGTGTTATTTTGCATTTCTTGAATAAAACGACAAACAATAATTGTATGAAGAAATAGAGAATAAGTAAAAAAATGTGCATATAAAGTACAGTACAGACTACACACCTTATAGCAGCGGTACTCGTTAATTGCCCATTAAATTGCTCTGAATCTCAACTCGAATGATCTGATATGCATGCCATGTCTTTTCCATTAGGTTTTTCATACCCCCATAATGAATGTCAAATCTTAACGATAACTGCTTTCGATGAAAGTACAGAAAGGGGAGAGGGACGGGTTAGCTCAGTGGTAACGTACTGGCTTTCCACCCGTAATATCCGAGTTCAATCCTGATGGGGACAAATTCTGTATAGGATTTTTCTTCAATGTTTAGCATGAAAGGTACGTTCCTAGGTACTTTCGAATTTGGTGTCGCATCAAATCGTACACAGAAGAATGACAAATATGACGTCACCAATATTCGATGATTTCTGTGTAGTCGCAGATATTTGCGACTGACTTTAGGCGGAGATATAATTAGCACCAAAAGAAACCCTAATGGTAAAATGCTAGCTACCGTTAGGTATGGTTCGGAATTCACGTTAAGCAAAAAACTTCCGGTAAAATAGATTGGTGAGGCGAACCGGCATTCTAATTCCTACTAGTAAATAAAAAATGATATACTGAAATAAAAAGCCTCTGACCCGGAGGGATTGTAACGGCGGCGGCGGATTATTACAGCAAGGAGAGAATTTTACTCGATAGTCATTTTGAAAGAAATCTTCAGTTGTTTGTTATAAAGAGTGGGGTTGGTCGTCGCTTTCACTAAGCTTTCAAAAGCTGCTCATGTGCTTTAATTCAGGCCTCCCACTACTTTTCGCCGTGTCCGAAATTCTGATATTTTATATGAAAATTTCGGACATTTTATCCACAAAATTGCAAACATTTTATCAAAAATTCAAAAATTTCGGACATTCTTTCTATGCAGTGTCCGATTCTTCGAAAGCGATTTTCGACCCAACGTCAGATAAAAACGGTCAAAATTGACTTCAAACCTCAATTTATTGAGACCGTACCTTTTGTACCTCTCCTCTTCCCCTTTTGAGACGTACGCTTTCCCTATTTACTTTTTTACCATTCATCACGCTCTATAGGGCGAATTGTCCATCTTGCAATTTTAGGCGCTTCATTGAAATGAAATTCGAATTTTAAGTAAGAAGTTCTGGTAACACTGGATTAAGAAAAAGTAAATGCGCCGCAGGCGATTTTTCGAATTAAAAAAATTTGAATTTCGAATGTTTTTCGCAAAACATTCTCACGGACAAATTCTCAATATTTCGGACATGTGAGAGCAGGGCCGTAATAAGAAAATATTGAGTTTAGCAGTTTAGCATAATTGTGATGTATACATGCCTACAAAGACGTATTTGAAATAAAAAGTGGAGGAGGGCACTTGAAAGTTAAGGAAGTTATGAGGCAAAAACACCCTCTGAACTGTTATAAACTGTTCGAAAAATTTTAGTGTTGATTTTTTTCGAACAGTTTATAACAGTTCAGAGGGTGGTTTTGCCTCGTAATTTCCTTAACTTTCAAGTGCCACCCCACTTTTTATTTCAAATAACGTCTTCGTAGGCATGGATACATCACAATTATGATAAACTGCTAAACTCAATAATTTCTTATTACGGCCCTGCTTCCACATGTCCGAAATATTGAGAATTTGTCCGTGAGAATGTTTTGCGAAAAACATTCGAAATTCAGATTTTTTAATTCGAAAAATCGCCTGTAATAAACTGTTCGAAAAAAATCAACACTTAAATTTTTCGAACAGTTTATAACAGTTAAGAGGGTGTTTTTGCCTCATAACTTCCAAGTGTCACCCCTTCCACTTTTTATTTCAAAAAACGTCACATCGTCACACGTTACGTCATTGTGAGAATAAACAGCTACCCTAAAAAAAATATTTTCTTGCTTGGTTGGCCTGTTTTAAATGCTTCTCGCAAGTATATATTTCTTCCCATTTCATTAAAACTACGTTCGGGTAGTAGAAACGTTTTCAGAGAATTTCTTGAATTAATTCATCTTCAACTAAGATATTTGCGATAATAAAAATGACACTAACTAACTTGAACTATTTTAGATTTCCGTAAGAATTAGAAGTTTAGTCATTGAGCAGATTTACTATGACTTAACATGATAGTAACAAAACGGTTGGAAGAAGCGTCATGAGCTACAATACTTGAATTCCTTTGGCATAAAGAAATTGTAGATTTAATGATTATGTTCAGTACGTAATCAATATGTCCATATACATATACATACTTCCAGTGGGTATAAGAGCTTCTGTTATTCATTGTTTATTCCAAAACAAACTAAATTTGAGTTCTACGTCATGCAACATTTGTATTTACAAAAATGTTTTTTCTATTTTCGATCCGCACATAGTGATGAATGTATTTGCTATCATTGAAACTATTTGCATTTGCTATGAATAATTACCATGTGTACAATACGTGTCCCAAGTATGATAACAACTTATGTAGCAAAATTTCCTACTTGTGGCGTGCATTAATGTGATGTCCGTCGCTTCAATCGCGTAGAGACTTATTCCCGCAAATATTGTGATCTTAACTTTAATGGAAAATATTTTGGCAAGGAAACTAAACTAAAATCCTTTTTCTTTAAAAATTTTCCCATACAATTACACGTTTTTATTTTGTTACACAATTACAAGATTTTAGTTTATTGTGGATCTTGTCAATTCCACAACTTTGACAGTAGAACCATAGACTTTTTTTGACTAGACGGGAATGTTAGCATGGCGCCAAATTTGAAATGAGAAATGCAGAAGCATAATAACTTGTCGTATTTTATGTTCTTCTAATGTTCTTTAAACTTCATCAATTTTAGTTTTTTAGCCACATTTCTGAAAATTCTCAAATTTCTCAATATTTTGAAATTTATTAAATTTACAAAATAAAATTTTAAATGTGAAATGCAGAAGCATAACTATTTTGTCGTAGTTTGTGTTCTTCTAACATTCCTCAAACTTTAATAATTTCAGTTTTTCAGCCAAAAATTTCAAATTTCTGAAAAGTTTTCAAATTCATTGAGATCGGAATTTTGAAAATAATGAAAATTATCAAATTTGGAAGAATTTTCACACAATAAAGAATTTCTATGAGTTTCAGATTTAACATTTTCTCAGAAATTTTGAGTTTTGTAACTTTTCTACACTTTTTAAACATTTAAGAAATTTATGAAAACTCTTGAAATTTTAAAATTACTAAAATTTCAAATTTGAAAATATTTCATGATTAGTCATTTTGAAATTTCAAGAATTTGAAAAAGTGTTGAAGTTACAAAAGTCCAAATTTCTGAGAAAATGTCAAATCTGAAATTCATAGAAATTCCCCATTTCATGCATGATTGTGAGAGAACGACGACTGCAGGCTAAACGAAGCTTTTTCTAAATTTTCGTTAAATGAACGAATTGCAGATAAAACGTCTGTAATACTTTCTGCCATACAACATATATCTCAAAAATCAAAGTTTCAGTGTGCAGACATCGTTCTCTCTTAACCTTACATGGAATGGCCCAAAAATTCATCAAAATTTGATAATTTTCTTTATTTTTCAAAATTCCGATCTCCATGAATTTGAAAACTTTTCAGAAATTTGAAATTGTTTTGTAAATTTAATAAATTTCACAAAAATTGAGAAATTTGAGAACTTTGAAAAATTTGGCCGAAAAACTAAAATTGTTAAAGTTTAAGGAATGTTAGAAGAACATAAACTACGACAAATTGTTATGCTTCTGCATTTCGCATTTCAAATTTGGCGCCATGCTAACATTCCCGTCTAGTCAAAAAAAGTCTATGGTCCTACTGTCAAAGTTGTGGAATTGACAATAAACTAAAATCTTGTAATTGTGTAACAAAATAAAAACGTTTAACCGTAGAACCGATTTTTATTTTATATTTCAAGAACACGTGACTCGTGTGTCATGCTAATTAAACGGCTGTTCATAAATAAAACGAAAAATAAGAGGCTGATTCGTCATCACTAGACCATAATAAATGCATCCCCCAAATTCTACCTAGATCTACCCAATGTTGCAATAAAATTGTTTGAATTAAACGCATAGGACCTTTGTACTTCGTACGGGTCTAATGACTTGCGCCCGAGTGTTTACTGTTGTGGTAGTTCAAACAGGTCGATTCTCGTTAAAATAGAGAAACTCTAATTATCTATGTTTTTTCACTAGACCGACAAGACCCTCACATGTGTGTCTTGATAGCAGACCTGTCATGCCTTTTTTACGGGGTGTATGATTAAGGGACGTCGACTGAGTTGAGTCCTTCCGAGAAGTGTCCATCTTGCGGAGTTGACTCGTTAACTGAGATATCTAAACTCAACCACCCAGGCTATTTTCTACGGTTTCCTCACCATTCAGTTAGTTCGTGTTCTCAGCGGGAAGATGTTACTGCTGGTATTGTGTAATACAGCTCAGCTTCGGCAGCGGTAAGGGAAATTTCTAGTAGAAGAACAGAAATTTGTAGGCTAATCGTTATGTCTAGAGCAATAAATGATATTCGTCATCTTTCCGAAAGTAAACATTTCTTGTATTGCGGTTCCCGAAGGTTAACGTTAATGAGTTTACACTACTTTTTCCGTCTTAATTTTCTAGTTACACTTTCAATAATTATATCACAACAAAAACCTATTAAAAGGTAAAGTGTGACGCAGTCCGAAAGTCCGCTTCCAAAATTAATGATATCGCTTGAGGTGACGCTATCGCTGATAATATGCAGAAATTTGTTTGAATGGAATCTTGTGTTCAAAGTTTTAATTTCCTGAAAAAATTACAGCGCTTTTTTTAAAACAAAATTACGTTGTGTTACAAAAATTGCGTCACAAATGCCGGACCCACCAGCGGAATAATTTTTCAAAACTTTCAGTTTTAGCACGCAAAAATTTAAATTTACCTTAAACAATCTACGCAATAACAAACAAAAGTCAAATTTTTGCAGCGCAAAAACTGAAGGCACAGAAAAATTATTTCGTCGTCTCAGAAAAGAAAATTTTCTTAAAAAAAAGTTTTCACCGAAAAACATTTTCTCCGAAAAAAATTGTTCTCCAACATCTTCGGGGCTGTCCCTAAATTACGTAACACATTTTTGGCCACTTCCCCCCCCCCCCCCCTGTTACGTAACAAAACTTAGGAATTTATTTTTTAACAAAAACAAGCAAATGTTGTGACGTTCAACGTGGTATCTTATGATTTGTCAAAACTAGCGAAAGATAACTAGTCACCAAATGAAACAGATGTTCACAAAAAATATAAAAATATAAGTTTTTGGTTGTAAAAGTGTTTGTTACGTAACATTTCTACAACCCCCCCTCCCCTAAAGCCCCTAACAATCTGTCACAAATATTCTTGTACCCCCCCCCCTTCCCTGTGCGTTACGTAATTTAGGGACAGCCCCTTCGGCTACCATCGGAACACTTCGTATCACCTTCGACTACCTTCAGAATACTTTGTGTCACCTTCGCCTTCCTTCGGAACACTCCGTGTCACCTTCGGCTACCTTCGGAACACTACATGTCACCTTCGGCTACCTTCGGAACACTTCGTGTCACCAATTCTCCCCACTGATTCATATAACTTTCCTGAAGAAACCAACTGTCTAGGTATTCTTATACAGAATTTAGCAAAAAATCCAAGATGGCGTCACATTGACAGTTGACAGCCATTTTCTAATGATACCAAAAAATTCTCCTAATGAAACTCTATAACTTTCCCGAAGAAACCAACTCTCTAGCTATTGCCAATCCGGAGCTAAAATTCGAAAACTCCGAGCATTACCTAAAAAACCCGCAAAATTGACCACTTTTCCACATGCCACAGCTTTTCCAGAATTTTCCCGGAAAAGCGGCATATGAAATTTTTCATTTGGGGCCGAGACTGACGTTCCCTGAAAATTTCAAGAAGATCTGCTGTTTAGTTTTCGAGATCGAAAAAGTTTCCATAATGATGAGAACAATAGAAAAATTTATTCTCCATACAAAAATGTCATTTTCAAACCTCGATATCTCAGCCAATTTTCAACCAATTTTTATGAGTGTTCGTTGGAAAGCTGCTGCGACGCAGTTTTTTTCTTAAATAATTTGGAGGGGAGGAGGGCGTGGGGAAAAACTCGAAAGTTCGCCTATATATGGCTCCTTGTCCCAAAGGTTTTTGTATGGAGTTTTTTGGGTTTGTGGACGTTTTTTTTGGGTGTGGGGACTGCGTCACGCGCTCCGCTACCGCTCCGGGCATGATTTATTATGTGAATCTAATGTTCTGTCCATTTCAAAGTTATCGTCAGCGTCAGTACATTGTTATCATTCCAGCCTATCATTATAAATGGTTACACTTTCATGCTCCAGCTGATCTAACAACACAAGATAACATTTGAATTGTTTAAATATTGCATACAATGCAATTAACTTCAAAAAAGATGAAAATATTTGAAATTGATAACAAACACATTCACGTAATTGAAGTCCCGAACCAAGCAGATATTTATTTTGAATATTTGTATTACAAATAGGGATTGCAATCGGACATAATGCGAACCTCGTTACTAGGAAATTTTTGGGGAAAAAATTTGGTTCGCAGGAGAAAATTCGAAAGGAAAATTAGGGAAGTCATCAGATATTTTAGTGAAGAGAAATTGGAAAATGCATGTTGAACCTGGGAAATCTAACTGGTGACCAAAAAAAAGGTCATCAGTTTGTTTAAAACCTCAGGAAAAGTTTAATTTTGGACGATTATTGGGAAGTGCGTTTTGGGAATAGGGAAATGGCTTTTTAGGGAAATCGTAAGGTGGTTCCTGGTTTCCTAGGAATTTTGACACGGTTACCGAAATAAAAAAAACATTATTTCCATGCACGACTGCAATACCCGTAATTTACGGAGTTTTTTTACGTTTTGTCCGTAAAAATTTAACTTTTACAGTAAAATTTACGGTGAAACAAAAGCAAAATAAATTTTCGGGAAAGGTTATAGCCTGTTTGTATGATTGTGGTTTCTTTCGTATTAAAAATGAAAAAGAACGAAACAAAACTTCTTTTAGTAAATAAAAATGTTCCATCACATCTACGTGTTGAAGATGGACACATGAAATAACGATCCAAAAGAAATTGACAGCTTTTAATATTAAATTTAATTTGAAGTACAGAATAGTAGTTTATGCTACTAGACTGTAAAATTATATCTCGGTTCGAGATGGAGTAAATAATTCGAGACGAAGTAGAGGACCTAGTTTACGACATCGAGAACCGAGATATCATTTTACATTTTGTGTAGCATAAATAGTTTTATATATCGAGCGGCTGAAAGTTCGCTTACTCTACCGTAAAGTGGCGCCGGCCTCTGTTTTGGTGCAGTGAATTTAATGCTCATCGAATTTCTGGTTAAACACCGTTTCAGAGTAGTGTCTAGAGCAAAACGTAGTCATGCAAACATTATGTTATTGACAGAACCATAAAACTCGATTTAAACTTTTCATTTACCATTAAGAACACAATCGTGGATAATTGAATAGAAACATTTTTCGACAGCTGGATTATTTTTGAGAATTTCATTATTCGACGAATGAAATTTTCAGAAATGATAAGACTGTCAAAAAATGTTTCTATTTAATTTTCCCCGTCTGTAGTAAATTTTAGTTTATAAACATTTCTGGTAATCTACACAACAATCACCTTTCCGAGACTAATGACCGCTAAACTCATCGAACTAGAAGCTGGAAAAATAGCAGTCAATTGTCTGCTTCGGTATACTAAAACTCTGAATCTCTGAGCAGCGGAATTATTCTATTGGAAGCGATAAATTCGGTCGTAGCGGTGCTTGCGAGCACCACCAAATTACCTGTAAATATGAATATGGGACTGAGGGAATTACTACCAATGGTACATACCAAAATTGACCACTTCGAATCACTTATCATGCTCGGAGCGGTAGCGGAGAGCGTGACGCAGTCACCACACCAAAAAAAAAAGTCCACAAACCCAAAAAACTTCATACAAAAACCTTTGAGGCCACACTCATTAAAATCGGTTGAAAACGAGCCGAGATATCGCCAATCAAAGATGACCAATTTCCATGTATTGATGGTAAAATCTGCTTTGCAAGTAATAACAATTTTATTCCTGTGTTGTGTGTCAACGATCTATGTCTCTATGTATCTATGTATCTATCTACTTTTTTTTCTCGAGAACCACCCGAGCGATTTCCTTAAAATTTTCAGGGAACGTTAGTCTCGGCCCCAAATGAAAAATTTCATATGCCGCTTTTCCGGGAAAATTCTAGAAAAGCCGTGGCATGTGGAAAAGTGGTCAAAGTGGTAATGCACGGAGCTTTCGAATTTTAGCTCCGAAGTGACGATAGCTAGAGAGTTGGTTTCTTCGGGAAAGTTATAGAGTTTAGTCAGGAGAATTTTTTGGGATCTTAAGAAAATAGCTGCCAGCAGTCGTACTGGCGCCATCTTGAATTTTCCCAAGAAATAAATTAGGTTTTTTTTTGGTTTTCGAATTTTAGCTTCGCAATGACAATACTTAGAAAGTTGGTTTCTTCGGGAAAGTTATAGAGTTTAATCAGCTGAATTTTTTGGGATTTTCAGAAATCTGCCAAAGTGCCGCCATCTTGGTTTTTTGTTAGGTATAAATTATGCTTCTTTGGGTTTTCGAATTTTAGCTCCGGAATGATAACACTTGCAGAGTTGGTTTCTTCTAGACAGTTATAGAGTTTCATCAGGAAAATTTTTTGGGATCATAAAAAAATGGCTGCCAGCTGTCATAGCGGCGCCATCTTGGATTTTCGTTTATGCTTCTACGATTTTCGAATTTTAGCTCCGGAATGACACTACTTAGAGAGATGGTTTCTTCTAGAAAGTTATGGAGTTTCATCAGGAGAATTTTTTGGTTTCATAAGAATAAGGCTGCCAGCTGTCATAGCGGCGTCATCTTGGATTTTCGTTTATGCTTTTTCGGTTTTCGAATTTTACCTCCGAAATGACACTACTTAGAGAGATGGTTTCTTCTAGAAAGTTATAGAGTTTCATCAGGAGAATTTTTTTGTATCTTAAGAAAATGGCTGCCAACTGTCAGAGTGACACCATCTTCGATCTTTTGCTAAATTCTGAATAAGAATACCTAGATAGTTGGCTTCTTCAGGAAAGTTATATAAATCACTTAGAAGAATTGGTGACACGAAGTGTTCCGAAGGCAACCGAAGGTGACACGAAGTGTTCCGAAGGTAGCCGAAAGTGACACGAAGTGTTCCGAAGGTAGCCGAAGGTGACACGAAGTGTTCTTTCGAAGAAAAATCTTATGGAGAAACATTTTTTTAAGGAAAAATTGAGGTGACGGCATTTGTGACGCAATTTTTTTTAACACAACGTAATTTTGTTTTGAAAAGAGCGCTGTAATTTTTCAAATATGATTTCGTAACTTTGGTTTTGATAGGAAACTCGGTAAGTTACGGAAACTTTCCTACAAACAGTTACGGTAACTGACGTAACATTGATGAATTTTTATTCGTAGTTTTGTCTGTTTTGATTCAAATGTCAGTGTATTTTTTCCTTTAATTTTAAATGAATGAGTTTAAAGACTCCCACATTTTGAATTTTATTGCGAAAAACGAAATGTAAATTTTGTAATAAAGTTTTTTCTTTTGTCAATTTTATTCGCAATGTTTAACTAAATCAAAATGTGTAAGTGAACTAATGATTTCATAAATAAAGCTAAACTTATTTTCCCAGCAGAGGAATTTTTTGAAGCTTGAACAATAAATGATTAAAAGCGATCACTTTAATAGCAATTCCCGCAGTTCCCGGAGATTTTTTTACGGCGTGGCGCTGTAATTGCATGTTAGAGAAGGCCAAGGCCCTTAATGGGTAGTAGTGCCGGTAAAGAAAGAAGAAGAAGCAGAAGAATTGCATTCCCTGGTTACAAATAAGCTCTAAGACTACCGGCTACGGCTTACGACGAATCGAATATCATAACCTATCTTACTGTCTAAAGTATCAGCGTCCAAGCGTTTTGTCGCTTAAATCTATTTTCACTATATGCACTTTATTGATGGCGGATCTCCTCACCCTTGCCGATTTTTTAATTCCACAACCCCCTAAATTCAATGAAACTACATAACATACTAGAAGAAATCGCGATTCGTTATTTCTAAAGTACTTTCAACAAAACAGGAGGTAAAAGTTTTTAGAAGCGAAGTAATAGTATACAGAGGAACACTGTTATGAGTAATATTACAGGTGTGCTATGTTTACGGTAACGAGCCCCGGAGAGGCGAGTTACTGTAACGCACACTTGTAATATTACTCATAAACAGTGTTCCTCTGTACTATGTTTTAACGTGTACCCACAAGGTAAGTTGAAATCTACAAAACATCTTATTTCAGAAAAATCAATTCAAGTTTTAAATTTTGTTATGTTCACTCTACGAACGAATCAAAGTTGCCGCGTGCCAATTCATTCATGTTTCTATGAAATGTCTTTAGTTGTCGGCTAAATTTTTGTTTAGTATCGAGATTTAATTCGAGTTTTTCATCTTTATTGAGAACTTATAGGCGGCTTTAGGGAACACATGTTTTGCCGAGAATTGAGTAAGGTCATAGGCAGGACAATCGTTTCCGTTTCACAAAGTTTTACTATATCAAAACAATCACATCGCATAAGATTTACCGACTACTCTGACGACACGTACGTTATGAACCATTTACCTATCGCATCGCACACCGGTTATATCAACTTACCGAGTGGGTACACGTTAAAAAAATTATTGATTTGATTATTAACATCATATAACGCCTGCATCATTACGTCTAGTTTTCGCACACCTCCTTTTCCCTGATATAGTAAGTTATTTATCAGGGGTCCCACTTGTCCGAAATTTCGTGGATTTTTTCCGAAATGTCCGAAATTTTTTACGAAAAACATTCGAAATCCAGATTTTTTAATCCGAAAAATCACCTGCGGTGCATTAACTTTTTCTGAATCCAAAGGTTTCTCATTTAAAATTAGAATTGCACTTGTATGAGGGCACATTTTCGCTACATTTTTCGTAAATTTGTAGTGAGTTTAGCTCTTATCATAAAATTGTCTCCTCATGTAATGAATTACTTTCGCAGGGTCCACTGTAATACACTATTTCAACATCTAAAAAAGAAGGCACTTTACTACCGAGGTGGGAGGGGGGGGGGTGTCTAGAGATGACGAATCAGCAATAAAAAAATGTCCGTCTCCATTTTTTTTTCAAACGGCTCAACCGATCAGCCTAAACTTTTGTTTCCCTGAAAGGTACGTGCCTCCCATGATTCAAGTTCGAAGATGAGCAAAACCGGCTAAGTAGTTCCGGAGATATGGTCAAAGAAGTGGAGGTCGGACATGAAATTTTCGAGGGTCGATGAAACTTTCTCACCAAGTATAGTACGGAGATTCCTCATTTTGGTATCAAATGAAAGCATTTGATGTCACAGAACTGGAAAAAAAATTTTTGTGGGAGTCGGGTCGGGAAATTGAGCTTCTTGGCCATATAAGAAAACAGTTTTTCGTCTATATTTCCTTAACTTTGCAATATGGAGATTAACTGTCAAAGGCAAAGTTGTAGAGAATGAAATTTTAGGGTACACTCGTTTTAGGGTTTTGCGTAAAAATGCCTCAATTCTGGGATATGAGCACTTCTAGAACTGGGAGGGATGATCCATATCTCTAGAACTATAAGAGTTAGAAAGTTGCTTCCAAAGGCAAAGTTGTAGCAAATAAAATTTTAGAGAACACCTGTCTCAGGATCTTGGGTAAAAATGCCCCAATCCTGGAATATGACCACTTCTAGAATTGGGAGGGATGGTCCATATCTCTGGAAATATAAGTGATAGAAAGTTGCTTCCAAAGGCAAAGTTGTAGAAAATAAAATTTTATAGAACAGGTGTCTCAAGGTTTTGGGTAGAATTGCCCCAATCCTGGGATATGACCACTTCTAGAATTAGGAGGGATGACCCATATCTCTAGAACTATAATAAGTAGAAAGTTGCTTCCAAAGGCAAAGTTGTAGAGAATAAAATTTTAGAGAACACTTGTTTCAGGGTTTAAGGGGAAAATGGCTCAGTCCTTGAATATAAGCTTTTCTAGATTTGAATGGTCTGAGACGTACTTCGGTAGGGCCTTTGACATTACCTTGGGTAATTTCTTTTGATCTTTGAAATTCATACATTTAAAAAAGAACAGAAAACGTTGGATTGTTTGCTTATTTGTATATTTAGATACGTTCGAGTCTGTTTGCCACATCTATTCTGATGGTTATGTTTTGATAATAAATTTTATGGGAAATGAGTAATGTAAATGCTTCACAGTTGATGCTCAGAGTCATGTCTGACCAGATTTGCAATGATTTCTAAGAACAAGTCGATAAAACCGGCACCCAAAGACAATATTGAAAATTGTAAGAAATTACCAAATAAATGGATTATTAATGTTGTTATTATTTGTTTATTTTTACTGATTGCACTTGTTTGGGAAATTTTGTTGCAACAAGAAGTGATGACGCAGAATATGAAAAGTTCACCTTAACTTAGACATAATTTAAAAAAAATTGATTATAAGTGTGACGAAATAAGAATGCGAAAAATAACCAAAAGAATTTCACATTTTTTAGGAAAGAATTGACGAGTGTGTATAATACGCTTGAACTTGGTAGACTGAAATAAAAAAAACTATACAAAATGCAACCTTCTTAACGATATTTTCGGCTTAAATAATGTATAATTTAAAGCAATTGCTTACTATCGACCAATAAGCAAAACATGTTTGATGATGATTTGCCATTTTATTTTTAATATGTAAATTCATTTCATTACATCATAAAAAGTCGACCCAAGGGAAAAAGAAAAACATAAAATTTTCGATTCAGAAGTTATTAAGTGCAAACAGTCACAAATACACTTAAGATATAATTACAGATCATTTGAAACTTGATTTGTTTGATCTACCAATGCAACTAATTATATTCCTACCTCGTTTAAACGTATCGCTGCAAAAAAAACATTGCACAGTTTTCATTGCATTTCGCTATTGAAAATTGTAATTTCAAATGAATCTTCGTTCACTTTGATATTTCAATCATTTTAAGCCAATAAACACTTTTTCTGACCAACAGGTTGTAAATTTTTCTTTATCGTTTTTCCTCCTTATCTATCACAGACAGCACACAGAAATAACAACGCTAGAATATTTTGAATCGAATGTAATGTGTAGCAACGATCTTTTTTCAATAAACTATTGTTCGCACTGATAGATAATATTTGGGTATGTGTTTGGCACTTAATTAATGTATTTTAAATAAATTCTTATTATAATGAATGATACGAAGTCAAAGTCGAAGATAAGCGGACTGTAACATCAGTTCACAAACTTTTATGTTGTAGATGTTGGTACTGCGTATTCTTTAACTAAGTAGCATGCGTTTAGGCGCTTATTAATATTGTGGGCGCTGAATTCAAAACGAGTTTCATTTCAATAAATCTAAAGAAATGATGTTAGTGGCCAACTCTGCACGCTGTTAACATTTCTATCATTTTTCGACGGTACATATCACACATGAGAGCGGAACAAAAAATGTCAGCGGCGGCGGCTAGCCGAGAAAAAACTGTGAGCGGCGGCTAAAACGACAGGTCGAGCCGACTTAAAACAGCGGCTGAAAAACGTATCTTTGAGTTGAAATTCGGCAAAAAAAATGTCAAAATTCTAAAAATATTGATTTTTTTTCTGTCAAAAATAACAACATTTCCAGCCGTTTTAAGTGGACTTTTAAGAAGCATAACGGCAGGTGTCTCCGCTTATCGAAAAGGGACCGGCGCGGCGGCGACTTGAACGACTGTGGCGCTCATGTCTGGTATACATTTGAAAGAGAGCAACATAATAGTCTTGTAACTTACATATGGCCTTTCATATTTTTTACCTCATTTTGAAGGCAAATAAGGAAACTATAGTTTTCCTGATGTGAGGGTTCTCAGGAACAAAGTAAAGGCTAATAGAAGGGAGCAGTGGGATAATCCTATCAGAAACGATGACATCAGCGAAAATTTTGGAGTTATGTCAGAGGCGGTAAGAGTCAGTCGTCTGAGATGGTATGGGCACGTTCAAAGGAAGGGTAATATCAGGCTCCCAAGGAGGATATTGAGTGTACAGGTCCTGGGTGCACGCCCTGGTTTATGGACTCAATTAAATCAGATTTAGACATTAGGAGACTTTCGCTGGGCGAGCAATCTGTCTCCTTGGCAGAGCATAGGAGGTTATGGAGGAGTTTGGTCCTTGATCATCGGGTTGTAGCGTATACACTGACTCCACACCGAAAGGTATAAGCGGTCTATTAATTTTCAAAGTGATGATGATGACAAATGCGATACATTGTTTTGGCTTAACACGGCAGTTAAGTACTCTGTAAGTACTCTTGTAACAAAGGTTGCTGAGTGATTATATGAATAGTCTTACTCAAAATCAACTCGGATATTACTTTAAACTTTGCTTTATCTAATTTAAATTCATCAAAAAATCGATCACAGATTTACCGTAGCTTCCTCTACCTCCAAAAAACAAACCGTGGACTGTCCAGTTTCTGGCGCCAAACGATGAGTGGTACTTTTCCTTGTAGAATGGTATGCACTTGCTGTATATTTCAGTCTTTTCTCTTTGGATCGTCAGGTCTTGCTCTCTGTCATTGCTCTCATATCTTATCGTTGGGTCAACGATGTGCGCCCTCTGCGATTTCGGATCGAAAGCGACGATGTCACTGAATCGTGTGTTTTCATCTGTGTCAACCGCATACACTTCGTCAAAACATTCAAATCCTTTCCCACGGAGCAATTCGGAGATATAATGATGACGGACGGTGATTAGGGAGTTATTGTATGAGCAACTTCCAGTAACGTGCGGTATTGCTTCGATCTCTCTTTTGCATATGCGGCAGAGGCTGGAAGCGCTGATGACTCGTGGGACACCGAGATTTGCATAGTTAGTGCTGAGCTTAATCGCCGAAGCCCATTCGGATGAAGATAGAGAATTTTTCTTATAAACAAAATCATTGCTTGGTGTATACGTTTCGAAATGGTGGACTCCAGAGCCTTGGTATTTTAGATTGCACCAGTCGTCGAACGCTCCTTTACGAAGTGCTGCTCTCAATACTTTGGTGTTTTCTCCTGATACTTCCAGTGCTTTTGTACAGGTTTCCATTTCTGACTGGCAGTTGACTACAGCGTGGAATAATTCGTCGTTGATTCTAGACAACCTGCCAGCTAGGGAGAAGTGCTGCAGGAAAACTTCCCAAGATGCACGGAATATACCCAGTCCACGAAGTTTCCTTGGTGCGTAGAATAATGAGTCGTTAGTTTGTTGGGGAAGCCCAATGATTGTTTTGACGGATCGCCGTATCATTACGTCTAGCCCTTCTGTGACCTAACTAGGAATTTTGTTTATGGGGGCTGCTTGAAGTGGATACACTAGTGTTGGAAAGACGTACTGATTTATGACGTTCAGCTTTTGATCTGAATTGAGTAGTGGCGATGTTGTGAGTTTGTCTAGGTTACCATTGAGCGTGCTTATGCAGCCGTCGTCGAATACAAGTTCAGAGTTCAGAGAGCCCAGATATTTTATTCTTTCGTCTGGTTTCACGCTGAATATCTCTGTGCCGTCAGATAGTTTGAGGTTTGACTCGAGCAATTTTCCGCCTTGGATATTTATTAGTTGGCTTCATTTGTAGTCCAATTTTCATATACAGGGATTGCACCAGCTCAATTATACGGGTCCCAGGTTCTTCTGAATGCGATGTGACAGCATTGTCGTCGACAAAACCGGTCAGGCAAAGCGGATCGTATTCGTTGTCGAGTTTGTATCCGTTACTGGCAGCGAACTGAGGATCACAGATTTCTTGATAAATGAAGTCCACTGCGATGTTGAATAACATTGGCGAAATCGGCGCACCTTGAGGGACCCCACAGCGAATCGGCATTGGGTCGGAACGCACTTTTCCTCATCTGCCCAGACCTGTCCTTACACGATAAAGGTTGTTAACTGTAATTGTTGTTGTATTCGTTTACCTTCCGGTGAAAGTTCCAAGTTTCTTTCCGATTGCCAAAACTTTCACAAAACAGACTCATGAAAGGCACCTGAAATCTTCGGAAAGATAACACTCCTGGAGGCAGGCCAAGTATGCTTGGAAGGATGTAACTCGCAGACTACTAAAGATCTTCTAAATCTTAAGAGCGGAAACTTAAGGTTGACAATAGGAATGCTAATAGAACAACACGCTGAGATACCATCTGAATAAGATGGGACAAGGCAGAGATCCGAACTGTACAAAGTGTGGCGACGTACCAGAAACAGCTAAGCACTTCTTGTTACACTGTCCAGCCCTTGCAAGCTCAAGGATTAAATAGCTGGGGGACACTAGAAGACTTTCATGAAATACCGATAGCTAATCGTTGCCACAATACATGAAGCGTTGTCTCTTTAAATAAATATTTACTAAGCGTGATTCCCCAAAAGCTGCCTTCATCAATGATTCTAATTTCCCTATGAATTTTCTAATTTGTGGCCCATACAACCTAAAGTTTCAATAGCAATAGTTTCTAGTGTACATGCTCGGTCTTTTAAATCAAGTTGGCTCTCTGGCATTCATCAACAAATTATTTCTTTCATTTCTCGTTCTCTTTCTCAGCGCTATCTGTTGAGGCACTTTCTTCCGTCTTTTTTGAATCCGCGCACCATCTACGCTTTGTTGTTCGCCAACAATTCCCCTTACTATTTGCATTCGCAGACTCTGTTCAGTTCATTTGGAGGAGTAGGCGGTGCATTGTGGAAGTATGACGCGAAAATTTTTGCTCTGTACATTTATTTAATTTGTCGGTTTTTTGTTGTTTATTCTTTGTTTAATGTTTCGAAATGAGTGAAATTAATGGGTGGAATGTGCGCCGTTGATTGCGGTACATCTGTCGGTTTTGATTGTGTTTGATTTGACAAAATTTTTCCGCTGCCATTTTTTGTTCGAATTTTTTTCATGGAGTTTGTTATTTTCTTTCGTGGTTCTGCAGCTGGTTCCTCTTCCCACTGCCAGCAGTTGTACGTCCAACTTTTTTTATGGCTCTACCAATGTGGACACGCACGCTGATGGATTGAAATGCATCCCAACATATTCAAATTCATTGCTTAAGTGTGTCGAGTAGGAACGCGGTCGATTTCCGCTAAATAAAGAATTACAGAACACTTAGGTGTGTGTAATGATTTATTGGGAACTAGGATAGACACAACGCTCACAGACATCAAGTTTGACTCTTGACAGCTTGCGATGTTAATTCTGAGTCTGAGTCCAGACTACTCTGTTCAGTTCATTTATCGACCTTCGATGTCTTCGTTCTGTTATTCGTCATCGGTGTCTAAAACAGGAACCTGGTGACAGAACCCAAGTTGCCACTGTAAGATCTTCTATTTTCCTAAGGTGAGCTCTAAGACTACATACGTTGTTCCAACCATTGCGTCTACGTAATATTTTTTGGTATTCCACACGAATTACGAAAAAAAAAAAATTAGGAAAAAAAAATATTTGCCAAAAATAAGTAAAAACAAAAATCAGGAAAAACTAGAATTAGGAAAAACCAAAATTAGGAATGAGGCAAAGGAAGAAAATAATTTTTGCGAGAATGCGCCGCAGGCCGTGATAAATCCTGGAAAATAAAAAAGCGGGGTCGAGGGGCGGCAGCCCCCGCATAGGGGGATCTAGCGGGGAATATCCCCTCTTGCGGGGTCTAAGGGGCAGAGCCCCATGCACGTAAGGCAGCCTGCAGGGCGTTATTAGCTCGCTTCAGGCGCGGACCAAAAATAAGATTGCGACCTTAGGAATTCCTGATTTTTTATTTTCCTTATTTTAGGTCCCTGATTTTCATTTCCTGATTTTTGGTTACTGATTTCTTCATTCCTAATTCAAGTGGGCATT
This sequence comes from Pseudolycoriella hygida, assembly GCA_029228625.1. Lineage (NCBI taxonomy): Eukaryota > Metazoa > Arthropoda > Insecta > Diptera > Sciaridae > Pseudolycoriella > Pseudolycoriella hygida. The sequence continues at coordinate 181,284,561 of CM055403.1, read as the reverse complement.
CATATTTTTTGACATAAGCCTCGCCAAGTCATTCAGGAGGAATCCGCAGTCCACCCAATTTTCACTACCATATAAAATCGTTGACTGACTGACACCTGCATTTCCCATTTTCCTCCTTTCTTCAAATTTCCTAACTAACTTGTCATCGTCTGAAAAAACGCATTTGTGTCTTTGCTAATAACAAAACTTTCGAGAGCTTTGAGCTTCTTTTGTATTCCAGCGGAATATGCCACTTGACTTCAAAAAAAGGCTAGACGGTAGTTGAGCGAGGCTCAAAGCCCTGCTGACGACTTCCGGTGAATAAAGTAAGTAAATATTAATGTCGAAAACGAAATATTGAAAATCTGGAAAAATATCTTCCTGTGAAAATGCGTTCAAAACTAGAGAAAAGAAAAGTTCAGTGGTTCATCATTATGAAAGTCTTATTGCGTTCGAATTGTTTTATTTCATAGCTGCGCATACACGAAATTAATATTCACATGTTTGAAGATAATGCTGGCATGGAAACCGACTATCAAACATGCTTGATGTTGAGCGTATAATTAAATTTTGGATACGAAAACTCTGTTCTGGTGTGTAACAAGTAAAAACGAAAAAGTAAGAAAAAAAAAATAAAATAAAAACAGATAACCAAACCCATCTAAAATTCATGGACTTATATTACTTGGCCATATCATTATATCGAAGACGAAAATATGATGAATGCATCGAAATGTGCAACACCTTGCTCAAGAATAACTCGTTTCACAAAGGACCTTGGGAACTCAAAATGCGTTCTATGACGAACAGGGTTTATGTTGACGATATCGAGGCAGATGATGGTATTGTAGGTATAAAAAATGAAGAGAAAAAAAAAACGAAAAATTTTTGTACAATAAAAAAATGAGATTGGAATTTAGGATTTTGTTTATTGAAGAAGGAATGTTGTTGCTCGTGTGGTTTTGTTATTCTTTTGTGTTTTGCTATTATGCAAGGTATTTACATGATTTTTGTATTCAGACAATGATCCATTCGATACAAATCAATTAGCAACGGCAGCGAGGGTTGGCACATCTCTTCGTACAGCTACATCAGTGGATTCCAAGCAAGGTGTACCAGGTAGCAGACCGCGAACCTCAACCGGAAGACCGTTGACGGGAATGGTAAAACTCACTAAGTTCAAATGTTTCCCAAAATATAATCCACTGAAACATAGGCACGTCCAGGAACTATATCACAACGACCTGGCAGCTCAATGAAGTCTCGTACATCGCTGGGCACAGGTTCTCGTTCAGGATCAGCAAAGAACATTCGCTTGGGATCAGCTTCAATGTTCGTCCTAGGAGATCCAACAGGATCATTGTTTCAATCATCTCAACTGAATCCGACCAGATTTGTCGAAAAAGATTCGGTGTCGAAGCAATTATTTCAATTTCTTTATTACCACGAAGGCGACATAAAAAAAGCACTAGATCTGTGCGAGGCAATAATTGAGCATAAGAAGAAAGGTTTATCGTTGATGTGGTGGTACGCGCAACGAGGTCGATGCTATCTAGCTTTAGGTAAACCTCGGGATGCCGAGCCGCACTTGAAAATCTCTGTGGTTCAGCTGCCGCATCCAGATACTGCACTACTACTGTCAAGGGTTTACGTGAAAATCGATCAACCACTCGCTGCACTCAAAGTAATATCAGGTAAAATGAAATTTTCTTATTTCAATGGGCAAGCATGAATATGGACCATAAGACGCAATGGATTGTTGCTTACATTGGTCTTTATAAGTAACAATACCCCTGTCAATGGTGACAGACGGACACAGACGGACACTTGGGACGAAAAGTTGCTTTCCGCGGTATGTGCACCAACACTCCAACACACTCTCACCATTACAGAAAAATATCTTTCAAAATACCCCAATATTCACTCGATGTGTACTTTTCGCCCGCGCGTACGTACACATCTCGTGTGTGTTGAGGTGTGTTGAAATATACTATTTATGTCGCCCGGAAAAAACTCAACGGAAATCATATTTTGCCGGGTAATTCGTGAACAAAGGCCACACAAAAACACGTCGTCTGGTGTTCAGAAATTTATTTTTTAGAACCGTACGAAGAACGAATTGCGAACGATTGAATTTGGACCTTGTTGGGCTAAGGGCCGATGAACTAGGGCCGTTTAATTGATTTTTGATCTTTTGTACATAACTCGAGTAAGTCTTTCCCGATTTTCATAAATATTTTTTTCTTCGAAAGGTCTAGGAATACTCGACAATTTGTGGATTTTGAGCCCTTGGACTCAGTCCTAAAACTGAGAATCTATTATGGCCCAACGTATTTTTTCTGGCTCTAGGACAAAAAACCCCCGACAAAATAGCCCCGTTCGAAATAACCCCAAAGGAATCCGGACGAAATAACACCGGACAAAATGTCGCCAATGAAACACGGCGGGTTTTTTCTCGCATGCGGCGAGCATAATTACGCCCTGCAGGCGTCCTTGCATACATGAGGCTCTGCCCCACATCTTGACCCACCTATGCGGTGGCTGCCGCCGCTCAACCCTGCTTTTTACGTTGCGCAAAAACGATCTGTGGCGCGCAATTTTGTTAGAATCAAATTTGTGTTTACATACTGTAATACTCCTAGCTCTACCATAGCGTGAGCTACTGTTTGCTAAAGTTTTCAATTACGGGGTTGATTGGTCTGTGGTTATTTAGTCCCGAATTATTTAGTATGGGGAAATTTTGTCTGGTTTTTTTAGTTTGGCGTTATTCCTGCCGGGGTTATTTTGTCCGCCTTTATTTTGTCGCCGGAAATTTTTTCGCCTGAAATTTTTTTCGCCTGAAATTTTTCTCGCCGGAAATTTTTTTCGTCTGAGATTTTTTTCGCCAGAAGCATGTATGAAGGGAAGGAGTCTTAAAAGATTTTTTTGTATTATTACATTTTAGATAGCAGCTACGTCGAGGGGTCGCGCACTTCATTTATTCCATTTATTCTTTCATTCCAATTATTCCCAATTTTTTTTTTTTGTTTTTGTGAAATATCTGAACCAAACACATATAGCACGTCGGGGTCACCAATTATATGGGAACTGATCAAAACAAATTAATGTTATCAGTTTGATGCCATGTATTTGAATGCTAAATGTTCTACAAAATGTATTGCTTATATAGCAGATTCAAAGGTAACTCGATATAATGTAATTTAATTTGTTTTCAATGAACATTTGATTTATGTGTGTACCACAAGACAAATAAGTTCAAAAAAAGGTTTGCACAAATTATAAAGCATTTAAACCATCTTGAGATTAAATTTTATTTTTTTTTTTGAATAAATGGAATAAATTTATTTATTCCATTTTTCAACAAAAATTCTTTTAAGTTTTCAAAAGTGGGTTTTTTTTTCACTTTTTGACACATTAGTATGGTTTGTTGTGTACGTTGCCATCAAAATCAAGTCTATTATTTTGAGGTTTTGACGAATTTGAAAAAATTATCATTTATTCCATTTATTCCAATATTTATTCCATTTATTCCCATTTATTCCATTTATTCCATTTATTCCATTTATTCCATAAACCGCAGAAGTGCGTCACCCCTCGAGCTAAGTAGCACATTCATGCACTGGAGTTCTTTGGAATTGTTTTAAGAGCATACTGGAGCTACACTGAAGATTCTCTTTGAAGCGTTGTTGCCTGAAATAAATGAAACCAAAAAACATAACCAGAGCTGTAACGAAACTCATCATGATGCAAATTAATTTTTTAGATTGTTTGGAAAAGCTACCAAATGACGTAAGTCTCTTAACACAACAGGGCAGAATATTTGAGCTTATGAACAATCTTCAAGCGTCTGCTAGAATGTACCGACACATAGCGCAATTGGAGCCTATAAATACCGAAGCGTTGTCCTGCATAGCCGTACACCATTTTTATGGAAATCAACCGGAAATGGCGCTAATTTATTACAGGTAGTACTATCTGTAACGTGTTTTTTGACGGTGTCCCATACTTTGAAGAAATTTTATCTAGGCGAATTTTGTCAATGGGTGCTCATAGCTGTGAACTTTACTGCAACCTGGGATTATGTTGCTTGTATGGGGGACAATTGGATTTAGTCTTACCCTGTTTTCAACGTGCGCTTCGATTAGCTATAACATCTGAGCAGAGAGCCGATGTATGGTATAACGTTAGCTTTGTGGCTTTGGTAAGAGACAATCATTTTAATTCTCCGATTCGGCCCGTGTCTAAACCTCACCCTCGCAGACATTAAGAAGACAACATTTTTTTGTAACAGATACAGTGATCACTGCTTTTCGAAAAACTTACACTTCAAAATTAAGATGCGTGGTCATGATGCATGAAATCTTTAGATTTTTTAATGTCCCCATAAGGTTCCCAACTATTTCGTCATTCTAATAAATTTCCGTAAAAGATACCTCCCTTTCCGCTTCTTTTTTGAACAGATCAATCTAGACAAATTAAAAGGAAACAACGTGATAAAATACAGAACACTTTCTTTTTCCTATTTATTTGATTTTCTTCTAATGACTATACATTACGAACTCCTATTTGCTCCAAATTCTTTTCATTTTTATCAACATCAAGGGCGCATTGTATCTATAATTTCCTTTCGCTGTTAGAAAAAAAAATTCTCAAGTCAAATCCGTAACCCAACAACAAATGTTGTTTGGCCTCAAAAAAGCCAAATTATATTTTTCTTAGAAAATTGTCGGTAGGAAGGATCAAAACTTCAGCTCCACCTATTTTGCCCAATTTTCCAAGTTTATTTTTCCCGTAAAGGCCGACCTATCCAACGATACTCCGCACGACAAATTTGATAGAGAAATGAGTCTCTTTCGATTGATTTTCCACATGGATGTAAGCATGAATTTTCTGTTGTGAAAATTCGAAATAAAAAATTCTGAAGAAAATTCACATGACACATGTTAGTACAAAAAAAATTATATGAAACTCATTTCTCCATCGAATTCATTGCGTGGCGTATTGTTGGAAAGGTTCAGCCCTTACGGAAAAAATAAATTTGGAAGCATTGGGCACGACGTTTGAATAAAAAAATTTAAAAAATGAAGTTTTTGATTTTTCCCATCGAGAATTTTCTTTCTAAAAATTAAAAAAAAATATTTTTGACGTTTTTAAAACAAAGAATGATGTACAAATAATGTAAACTTTGTGTTAAAATAATCTAAGAATGATGTGAAATTTATGTAACATTGATGTGATATTTATGTACTCTGATGTGAAATCTATGGCGAGTGTATTTTGACGTAAAATTCAAGTGATAGTGCTTCATGGTTATTACATGATTTGTCCACAATTTTTACATACATCAATTTTACATCAACCTTACACAAGCCTTACTCATACACCAAAGAAAAAAATTCTTTGCGTAATAAATGATGCATAATTAATGTAAAATGTGTAATTATGTAAAATCATGTAAAAGTTGTGGACAAATAATGTAACAATCATGAAGCACTGGAACTCAAATTTGACGTAAAAATACATAATTTGTCTATCAATCTTTTATTAAGTTAACATAAATTGCTCACCACTTTTACATAACGCATAAAATTAACACGGAGAAAGTACTTTGGTGTTTGTGAAAGACTTGTGAATAATTGATGTGAAAATAATGTAAAAATTGTGGACAAACAATGTAAATTACATAAAAATACATAATTTGCCCAGCAATTTTACATAATACATTTACAATTTACATTCGACAGCAGAGCCTATTTTCGAAAAAATTTTTTTGGAAAATGTTTTTATGAGACCAATGAGTGCACTCATTTTTGGAAAATGTTTTTATGAGACCAATGAGAGCACTCATTTTTAGAATATATTTTTAAGAGACCAGTGAGTGCATTCATTTTTAGAATATATTTTTATGAAGCTATAGCTGTAGCTATAGCTTTGAAGAAGAAGAAGAGGAAGGAAATGTAGTGCACTCAATAGTCTCAGAAAAACATTTTCCAAAAATGAGTGCACTGGTGCACTCATTGGTCTCATAAAAACATTTTCCAAAAATGATTGCACTACTTCGTCTCACTTAAATATTTATGAGCGTACTCATTCGTCTGAAGACGCATCTGCAAAGAGGCTATTCATCGATCTCGATAGTTCGAAAAGAGACTACTTGCATGGTCTTAGCGAAGATGTAACAAACAGTAGGCTAATCCGTTATATTCATGTTCAAAAATCTATATCTCGTGAAATATTCACAATTTAAATGTAAGAATTCTTAAAACGTGATTTAAGAATATTCAAAAATGTCGGGAAAAATATTTGTGGCCGCAGATTAATAGTCGTAAAGTTGTTAGACAAAGTGACAGGTTTGATTTCTCCCCATACATAACCTCAAAAAAATATATTTTCCATATTTTCGTCAGAAACTTGTCGAAATCAGTTGCAAACGTTAAAGTAATTCATAATAAGTCGAAACGACCCTAGTCCGACGAAAAAAAGATGAATTTCTTGGTTGGTTCTTTGATTTTGATACTGACTGTCTTTGGGTCTCAGAGCGCTGAACAACAATTCGCTTCAAAACCACTGGGAAATTCATCCCTTTTTCGTCGGACTAGGCTCGTTTCGACTTATTATGAATTACTTTAACGTTTGCAACTGATTTCGACAAGTTTCTGACGAAAATATGGAAAATATATTTTTTTGAGGTTATGTATGGGGAGAAATCAAACCTGTCACTTTGTCTAACAACCATACGACTATTAATCTGCGGCCTACATGCACAAATATTTTTCCCGACATTTTTGAACATTCTCAAATCACGTTTTAAGAATTCTTAGATTTAAATTGTGAATATTTCACGAGATATAGATTTTTGAACATGAATATAACGGATTAGCCTACTGTGAGTCGTCTCAAGCGAAATCAAAAAAAAAATTTTTTTTAATGAGACTTCTCGTTTGGTCTCAAGCATTTTCAAAAAGTCAGAATGAGACTTCTCTTTCGGTCTCAATCATTCTCAAAAAGTTCAAAAAATATCTAAAATGAGACTACTCGTTGGTCTCAAAAATCCAAAAAATATCTGAAATGAGACTTCTCTTTCGTCTTAAAAATCCAAAAAATATCTGAAATGAGACTACTCTTTGGTCTCAAAAATTCCAAAAAATATCTGAAATGAGACTACTCTTTGGGTCTCAAACTGTCTAGAAAACTGTTTAAAAAGACTACTCAGCAGTCTAGAATGAATTCGGATGAATTTTGAAACCAAAATAGGTCTCAATCTCAAAGGTTCGAAATCTGTATACTCATACAACAGAAATAGACTTTTTGAAATTCACCGACAAAAACTCGCTTTTTCGTGCGTCATTTCGGTGTCGCATGAAGTCATTTTGCCGCACTAGTGCGATGACGAGTTTTTTACGCACTAGTGCGATGAAGGTTTTTTTACGCACTTCCGAAATTGAATTTTTATATTAAAAGAAAACCTCGTTTTTATCGGTGAACGTGGGGTAAACAACTATTTTTTTATGGATTTTTGGGATTTTTGTGGATTTTCGGGATTTTCGTGGATTTTTCTGGATTTTTGGGATTTTTGTGGATTTTTTCGGATTTTAAGTATTTTTGTAATGGTTTGTACACGACAAAATGACTGGTGTATTTTAGCCCTGATTTATTTAATTCCAAACTTGCATAATTGTTTTTGGAATGAGAAAACGCCCAAGTTGAGCATTCAATTCAGATGTTGTCTCAAGGAGGCTAACTAGAACCGACCTTTATGACTATAATTCAGAACAAAGACAATATGCATATACATGTATTCAATCTGTGCACATTCTTATGTTATCATGTAGTGCTTTAACGACTTTACTCGGTATTTTTAAAAGTTTGTTTTGATACATTGGTTTCGGAATAGTTCCTTGATAACTTTGAATTTTGATGAACTTATGTTCTTGTATGACTGCTGCTTGAAGCCTACCAGTAATATTTTAGTCATACCAAATACAAAGAACTCCTATCTGCTTTTCCGAGTGAAGAAATGCAGTTGATTTTGCAAAGAACTGTTCCTTAAAGTTCTTTCCATTGATATAGCTGAAGCTGAGTATAAATCCAATCAATACCTGCCCATCTTTATCGAAGATACACCAGTCACCAATATTTATGTGATCTGCTTTTATCACGCTCTCAATAACGCTGTCTTGGTTACCAATTGTTAATCCTATGTAGTCAGACATTGTTTAAAGTAAATACTAGACCATTTCATCCGTAAAATTTACTTCGAGTTTTCCAGGCGCGCATCGTTTTTCCGATACATATCATAACTAAGAAGAACGTTGTAGAAGAAGATATCTATATTAAAATTTTCACTTTCCGAGTCGCGCAAGATGAATTTCATTTTCATATAATTCGCTAAAATCGATCAGCTGATTGACATCTATGTATGACGCTTCTTAAACCAGCTGATTGATTTTAATATAGTTTCTTCTTAGTTATGATATGTATCGGAAAAACGATGCGCACCTGGAAAACTTGAAGTTAATTTTGCGGATGAAACGGTCTATAGGATTCTGCGATCAAATGTATGACTTACGATTTTTGTACCAGGCCTTGTCATAATTTTTTTCGCGTACTCTGTAAAGTCTATCACTACTTAATCTGTTTTTTGTTGTTGTTTAAGAACCATACGATGGCCGATTTTCGAACTTTTTTCTCGTTTCCGGTGCTGCTCGATACAATAGCGTATATGTCATCCTCTCCTACGCTGAAACCCTTTCTAGAATAATCTTGCAGTTGTATTTCGATAAGATTTGTTTGTCCTTTTCTAGTTCTTCATCTTCTCTCCACGCTTTCATCGTTCAACGATTCCTCATCATCGCTAGTATCCTCATCACTGACGTCTATAATGAAATTCGTTTTGGAATGAAGTTGGCAAAATTTGACAATGGTAGTCTAAATAATTCCATTCCATTTGTAGGCATCATTGGATAAATGCGCCCTAGCTTTCTCGGTTTGTGTAATTATTTCATCCTTAGTCAATTTATGTGTCCCTAAAGGTTGATCAAAGTTTCATTTTTTATCAAATCGTGGAAATACCAGAGTAATTGTTTCTTATATCCGCTTGCAATTGAATTTTGTTAATTATGTTGTTTCAGTTAACAATTATGTTGCCTTCCTTCATATTTTTGTTATTTTTTTTTTTTTTTTGATTTTTCAGATATTTTAGATGTTATCTGGATTTTTGGATCTTTTGGGATTTTTGAGACTTTTTTGGATTTTTGTGAATTTTTGTGCTTTTTGTGGATTTGTGGATTTTTGTGGATTTTTTAGGGATTTTTGGTAGTTGTTTACCCCTGGGAGAATATCTAGTTTCATTTTTGCTCTCAAAGTAGTCTTTTTTCAAGATTTATAACTTCAAAAAAGTTCCGTGAAAATCAAGAAAATTTCGAGAAATTTCAAGAAAATCGCGAAAATTCACGAAATCCGAGAAATTTCTCGAAAATAGGATCTGTTCGACAGCGTAACATAAATTTCACATCATTCTTGCATTATTTTAACACAAAGTCTACACTATTTGTACATCATTTTTTGGTTTTCGAATGGAAAATTCTATGTCATTTTCACGTTGACTTTCTCATCTCCAAGCAAGTAATTTAGCCACTGAAATACTCAAGACACATCGCTTCTAGAGAAATGATAAGTTGTTACACCTGTGGCGAGGTAGAACGCTTATGTGAATGACAGTTGGGTTCCATGGGAGAGTTACGTACAAAATTGGGCTGTTTCTCTCCCATACAATCAAGCTGTGTTTCACATAAGCGTCCACCTCGCCACAGGTGTACCACCTTATCATTTCTCTGATCGCTTCAAATTTTCGTGCGCTTTGAAATTTGGCGCTAAAAAATACCAGTTACCATGGTGTTGTGTGAAATATACAATAGTTGCATTAAAAATTTTTCATATTAACTGCTACAGACGAGTGGCGACTTTAATTTGGCTAAAAGATGTCTCCGCTTGTGTATAAGTTCGGACGGATCGCATGGAGCTGCTCTAAACAATTTAGCAGTTTTGGCAATGAAAAGTGGACATCGTGATAAAGCTCAGTCATATTTTGCAGCGGCAAAGAATGTGCTTGCTGACAGTGATGAAGTGAAACACAATCAGAATTTATTTGAAAAAAGAGATTGAATCTAGACAACAATTTCATTAAAATAAAAAAAAATTTGAAAACCAGTGAATCTATGAAAATTTTATAAATCCCATGGTTCTTGTTCTTATAAACCACTTCTTGCTGAATGCTGAAAACGTATATATACCTCCTGTATCCACTCTATAAGCAATATAAAAGATTCCAAAACCAATGCCTGAAAAATTTCATTCTTTCTTATAAAACCATGTTCAACTTTAACAACACGCCATCTCCTTTCTCTGTTTAGCCGATAAGTTCTAATTCACCATCACTTTCGTACGACCTGCACTTTGAAAAATATCTTAAAATATATATTTTCTCGAACAACATTACAAAAAAGAATTTTATCGTTTTGATGCGATTCCACTTCAAGTCTGACTATTTTGATGGTTTCGAGTGGATTTTTGAATTGAAATAATAATATGATTGAGGTAAATAATTTAGGTATATAAAAAGGCTTTTTTTCTTGTTGCCCGTGTTCTGTTTCTAAAATACATAAACGTATTAGGCATAGGAGCAACATTATGCTGGTATACATAGAACATAAAGTGTAAGTTAATTTGGTATTCTACATCGGATTTATTTATTGCTTTACCCGATTTGTATTAACAACACAATGTCCAACATTAAGTGTTTAATTTATGGAAGCAGTTCGGAATTATCTCATAATATTTTGAAGGTGATATTGAAGATTCCAACAAACAACTTATTGAGAATTTTGAACAAATCCTTAAAAAATACTTACACATGAATATTACACCTGTCATTCCGTCGGTCCTTGCGTCTGTGTGCTCTCTTCAGCCTCACAATATCGACAATGAATACATATTTTGATAATTTCGAAGACATCGAATTGGAAAATTCGTACTAACAAAATATATCAGGAAAAACTGACATAATGATCAGCCAATATCAGATTCTTACAAGTCTGTCGTCTCCATTTCGATTTTAATCTGTGTTGTTTCGAAGCGCATTTTGTTTATTTCCTTGACTGAAAGTCAGGGTCTTATGCCAAAAAATATCGTAACCACGATTGATGAAAAATGTTATGAAAAACGTTTAATGTCTGTTACCAATTTCGTTGTGCTAGGATAACTTGAGTAATTCTCGTCCGATTTTGAAAAACTTTGAAGAATTAAAGTACCGAGGCTAAGTTCGAAGATGGGCTATGTGGGACTAAGTATCTGGAAGCTATCCCAAAAAAACAGGATTTTCCACTGGTCATAATTCAATGAATCGAAATCGGTTACTTTGATGATTTTTTGTTTTGTTAGTTAGTATGCGTTAATGTATATGACTTGTAGATGTAGGCCTTTGTAAGTATTTCAAGATGGATGGTGAAGAAAATCATCATGGTGATTGCTAGATATCAACTTGATAGTTGGCTGACTACCAACTAGATAGTTGATCAACTATCAAATTGATAGTTGATCAACTATCAAATTGATAGTTGACCAACTATCAACTTGATAGTTGATTAACTTGATAGTTGATTAACTATCAGCTTGATAGTTGATTAACTATCAGCTTGATAGTTGATTAACTATCAGCTTGATAGTTGATTAACTATCAACTTGATAGTTGACTAACCATCAACTTGAGAGTTTCATGATAGAAACAACAGATAGATTATAAAAAGGTGCACTTTTAATTTAATTTCATCAGTCGTTGAGCAGCTTCCGATAAGTGCACAACTCTAATAAAGTATAGTTCCAACTATCAACTTGAAAGTTGACTAACTATCAACTTGAGAGTTTCATGATAGAAACAACAGATAGATTATAAAAAGGTGCGCTTTTAATTTAATTTCATCAGTCGTTGAGCAGCTTCCGATAAGTGCACAACTCTAATAAAGTATAGTTCCAACTATCAACTTGAAAGTTGACTAACTATCAACTTTGATAGTTGACTAACTATCAACTTGATAGTTGACCAACTATCAACTTGATAGTTGACCAACTATCAACTTGATAGTTGACCAACTATCAGCTTGATAGTTAACCAACTATCAATTTGTTAGTTGATCAACTATCAACTCCATAGTTGACAAGCTATTAACTTGATAGCTGAATGACTATCGACTTGATAGTTGACTAATTATTAACTTGATAGTTAACTAACTATCAACTTGATAGTTGACTTACAAGCGACTTGATATTTGACTAACTATCAACTTGAAAGTTGACTAACTATCAACTTGATAGTTGACCAACTATCAACTTGAAAGTTGACTAACTATCAACTTGATAGTTGACTAAGTATCAACTTGATAGTTGACCAACTATCAACTTCATAGTTGACCAACTATCAACTTCATAGTTGACAAGCCATTAACTTGGTAGTTGAACGACTATCCACTTGATAGTTGACTAAATATTTACTTGATAGTTGACTAACAATCGACCTGATATTCGACTAACTATCAACTTGGTAGTTAACTAACAATCAACTTGATACTTGACTAACTATCAACTTGAAAGTTGACTAACTATCAACTTGATAGTTGACTAACTATCAACTTGATAGTTGACCAACTATCAACTTGATAGTTGATTAACTATTAACTTGATAGTTGACTGACTACCAATTTGATAGTTGACTAAGTATCAACTAGATAGTTGACTAACTATCAACTTAATAGTTGACTAACTATTAACTTGATAGTTGACCAACTTTCAACTTGATAGTTGACTAACTATCATCTTGACAGTTTCATGATAGAAACAACAGATAGATTATTCCCTTGACTGAAAGTTTAGGGTCTTACATCAGAAAATACAAGTGTCTGTTACCACACCACTATGTGTAATGAATGAAATGCTATGAAAAACGTTAAATGTCTGTTACCATTTTTCGTTGTGCGCACGATAACTTGAGTGATTCTTAAACGATTTTCAAAATTATTGTTTTAATCGACGCAGCATCAAATTCCTGAGGCTAAGTTCTAAATTGGGATGGAGTAGTTGAAAAGTAGTAGAACGATGTATTTATAAAATAGAAAAGTAATAGAATAAAATAAGTTGATTTTTGGCTGGTTGATCAGTGTTTGACGTCTTCTTAAGCATTGTGGGCAGGCGACCTTTAACTATTGCAATGTTACTGTGGCTATTGTGGCGATGGTTGAACTATCGTGGCGATAGTTGAACTATCGTGATGATAGTTGAACTATTGTGGCGATAGTTGAACTATCATGACGATAGTTGAACTATCGTCACGATAGTCGAACTAGCGTGGAGATAGTTGAACTATCGTTACGATAGTTCAACTATCGCGAATAGTCGTGGTGATAGTTGCACTATCGTTGCGATAGTTGAACTATCGTGGCGATAGTTGAACTGTCGTTGCGATAGTTGAGCTATCGTTGCAATAGTTGAGCTATCGTTGCGATAGTTGAATTATCGTTGCGATAAACTGTCATGGGTGTCCACTAAAACGGCGGAGTAAAATTAACTAATAGCTGACTATCACCATTATAAGTGACTATCATCATTATACTGGACTATCACCATTATAGTTAACTATCACCATGACAGCTTTCACCATGATACTTAGCTATCCCAATGATAGTTGACTATAACACGAGTTAAATTAATTGTTTGCGAATAAATTAATTTAGGGGTGCTGAATTGACAAACTTGTACGAGTGTGAAGTTTGCGGGCCAAGCGAAGCGAGGGCCGTAATCACACGAGCTAAATTAGTTGTTTGCGAATAGAATTTAGGGATGATGAATTGATGAACTTTTGCGAGTGTAAGGTTTATGTGCCGAGTAACTTAAATTATCACGATAAATTAGAATTCTTTCGCGAGTGTGAAAATTGCGGGCCGAGCGAAGCGAGGACCGTAATCGCACGAGCTATATATATTATTTGCTAGAAGAATTTAGGTATGAAGAATTGACATATTTTCACGAGTATGAGTTTGCGGGCCGAGTCAAGTGAGGGTCCTAAACTCTCGACTTAAATTATTTCTTATTTATCAGAATTTAATCGCGGAAATATAAAACTTTTCCGAGTGTAAAGTTTAACTGTACGTACTGTGGTGTATTGTAATGTAGTCTAGTGTAAAGTACTGGCCCTAACGAATTTTTTTTGAAGCAGGACGTTGCATATTCCAGGGAGGGGGGGGGGGGAGTTAGTTCTTCAGAAATCGGAGCAAGGCGAAACTAGAGGCAGGTGGATTGAAAAATCGAAGAAAAAGCGGACGGGATTTGTGTAGGACCAAGAAGAACAAATTACAAAACTTATACGAATGTAGGCTTTGCGCTCGAGCACAAACATCACTATTGTCCACATATTTGTTAACCCAATAGCAACAACTTTTTTGGTAAGGAAAAGGAACGAGTTACTAAAACATATTTTCGAAGGACTGATGATAAAAATTTGAAACTCAAACGATTTTCACGATCTTTTGCTTGACAGTGACAACTTTTGCACAAATATTCATGAATTAGGGAGGTCTTCCTAACGTTTTCAAACGTTTCGTAACAAAAAATATTTTTACTAATTGATTCTGTAACTTTCCCAAACCTACTCCTTACGAAACAAAAATTTTCAAAATACATATTTTCGAGTGAGAACCAATTTTCTCGGAAGACGCATCAGATTTATCTTAGCAATACAGTCGTGCATTTATAACTTTCATCGTTTTCATTAGAAGTCTTTTGTTTAAAATTGTAGATTGATGAAAGTTATAAATGCTTGGCTATACTTGAATAGAAAAAAGTTCAAAGAGTAGCAGTAATTGTGTTGAGTTTTGGTTCGAATCTGACGTGACCCTTTTTTTATTTTAACAAAATGGTAAATAGTCAGTCAAGGGATCTGACCCACCCAAAAGGTGGGACCTAGTTCAATTTATAATGCAAGAAAAGTTTCAGCCTCTAAAATTGCTGATAAAGACAGAATGGAACTTTTAGCCGCAGCTAAAGTCTTTAGAAGCCTTTCAATTGACAGCACAAAGCTTACCTAAAAGATTGCATAACTTTTCAAATAAGTATCCGACGACATGACACAATAAGGAAAGTAGGTACCTCTAAGAAATGCTAATGCTAATCGGTTTATAACATTATAACACTTTGAACTCATTGCAATATGCCCGCTACTTTATTTATAATCATTTTCAAATTTAATGCACAGAAGTGTGCGAATGTTTATTCACTAAAGTGTATGAAGGTGTAAAAACAGAGAGAAATTATCACAATTCCTTGTTTACGAATTCGATGGTAATGTATGAGTCTTATGCGTCAATAATTAACCCACTTCTAACGGACGGAAAAAGAAAATGTGAGTCTGAATTAAAGAAAAAATCCCCTAGATTGTTGCTGTGAGATTCCTTGTCGATCAATAAATAGTTTTCCATTGAAATCATTTTTCACAACTATCTCTATTCATTAATTGATATGTAGCGAGTTGTTTCAACAATTACCACTAGCTCATTACACCTATCGTACCTCGCTCAGAGCACGAATGTTAAGAGGTAACACAGACAACGCACACGCAAACATCGGATACACAAATGAAAGAACTCATTTTTATTTTTCTCTTAGTTGCATATAAAACTTTAAAACACAGTGGAGAAGAATTCTTTATAAATTATATTTTTCGTCGTTAATCGGCAAGGCAAAAATTTTCTTTCAGATTTAATGTGCATTCGCTTGAAAATGCAGAAAATCCGGGTTTTCCACCGAGAATATCCGGGTTCAATCCTGGTGGGGACAAATTCTGTATAGGATTTTGCTTCGTATTATAGCATGAAAGTAACGTTCCTAGGCACAACCAGGCTTCATAATTTGGGTAGTTGTGAATTTAATGCCGCGGCATGCCGCAACGAATCGTACTCAGAAGAATGACATATATGACGTCACCCATATTCTATGAATTCTGTGTACAAATATCTGAGTATCTGTAGTCGTAAAAGTTGATTTTCGCAATGCTTTCAATGAGGTGGATCGTGACATATTTCTGAACGAAGTGAGGTCGAACTGTCCAGCAATATATCCCTACCTCTGGCAGTGTTACTCGGCTCTATCGTTGCTGTTTTACGGTGACTTTATACTCCTGTCACAAAATGGCGCCCAACAAGGGGACCCATGCGGTCCATTACTATTTAGCTCAACGATACAGTTTGTCTCGAAGCATTTTTTTCGGAATTCGTTGTATTCTACTTAGACGACGGCGGGTGAATACGATTCTGTTCTTCGAGACTTCAAAACGGTATATACACGAATGTTCAAAAATCGGTCTGCAAATTAACCCAAACGAAGTGTGAATTGTTCTCCTGCTCGAAAGTGGACCGTGAGGTAGTAAACCGATTCAACGAGTTATCACCGGGAATTTGCGTTGTCAACGATTTTACTCTACTCGATACTCCAATCACTGACATTGCCTTTGACCGAACATTCAACGAAAAGTTAAGTGAGTTGAAGTTGTTGTTTGAACGTCTACGCGAACTAGATAATTATCACATAGCCTTTTACGTTCTTAAGAACTGCTTTGCGTTACCAAAATTAGTATTCCTACTGCGGACAACGCCAACGTGGAATCACCTGAATTTTGAATGAAATAGACGGAGAAATAAAGCTAACGTTGGAAACGCTAACGAACTCACATTTAGACGACGAGACATGGTCCCTGGCATCTTTGCCAATCAATTCCGGCGGCATAGGAGTGCGTAAGGTTCTTAACACAGCCCTACCTGCATTTTTATCTTCGGTCTCTGCTGGTTCTCCCATGGTTAGAATCATGTTAAACCTACCAACGCTGACTCTGCTGTCTGCGGAAATACCGGAAAGATTGGAACCTACCGGCTTGTTCAGAGCCGATGGCAAGAGAGTAGACGGAATGTCATTGATTCCGTGGTCCAAAGGGAGCGCACTAATCTGGGACGCAACATGCATCGACACGCTCGCGCCAAGCAACATAAGATTCAGCTCGAGACAAGCCGGTAAAGCCGCTGATAACAAAGCGCTACGAAAAGAAAAAAAATATAAGTCGTTGATCGACCAAAATTACCATTTCGTTCCATTCGCCGTCGAGACCATGGAGCCAAGCAGCTTTAGATTTCTTCAAAGAACTAGGCAAAATAATCGCATGGGCAACAGTTGAACCACGGTCTAAGTCCTTCCTCACACAAAGATTAAGCATAGCCATACAGAGGGGCAATGCCGCCGCAGTGATGGGAACCTTCAAAGACACAGTCAGGATGCACATTTAATTTTGTACGAATGCTGGATATAAATTTTCATACAATATCTGAGTCTGAATTCAGGCGGAGATATAATTAGCACCAGAGTAAATCTTAATGGCAAAATGCTAGCTACCGTTAGGCGTCGGTAAAAAACATTGAAGGGACGAACCGGCATTCTAAGTGTGGTACACACATGAATCAACTATTCATTGAAATCAAAATTAAATTGTATTACATCGAGTTGCCTTTGCATTCACTATATAAACAATTCATTTTGTAGAATTTACACATTCAAATATATGGTATCAAACTGATAACGTGAATTTATTTTGATTACAATGAATAGTAGTTGATTTATGTGTGTACCACAAAAGGTCTACAATTTCCGCCCTAGTACATCATAGATGGCACTAGGTCTGTATGCAATGTACCATTGACACAGTTAAAACGTTGGTAACGAAAGGATCTCTAAGGGGCTTTCCCTAAATTACGTATCGCTCGAGGGGGATCGGGGGGTCGGAGAAATTGTTACGGTTTGTTACACGCGGGGGGGGGAGGGTATTTGTGGCAATGTTACGTAACAAAGTTATGTTAACGAAAATTTATATTTTTCACTGAATTCTTTAAATTTTGTAACGATCTCTCATGCCAAAGAGATTGATACGCAATGTGACACCGAGGGGGGAGGGGGTCTAAGCCCGAAAATCGTGTTACGTAGCTTAGGGACATCCCCTAACAGAATCCATGTGAGGAAAAGCTCATAAAACAATTGCGGAACTAGTAAATAAAATGATCTAGCCTCTGACCCGGACAAGTTGTAACGGGTATTATTATTAAAGACATTAAAAAAACATAGCCAAAGACCCGTACGTATCAGAATAGATGTGGCAAACATAATAGATTTTGTAAAAAGACTCGAACATATCTAAATATAGAATTGAGCAATTCTAGAAGCTGCTTACTCCTGGGATTTGATAATTTTTCCCTAAAACCATGAAACACGTGTTCCCTAAAATTTTATTCTCTACAACTTTGCCTTTAACAGTAAATCTCCATATTGTATAGTTGAGCGAATAAAGACGAAAAACCGTCTGCTTTCGTATATGGCAAAGAAACTCGATTTCCTCCACGCCATTGCCCCCCCCCCCCCTGTGCCACACCCAGACCACTGACACAATTTCCACAACATTTTTTTTCTAGTTTTGTGAGACCAGATGCTTTCATTTGGCACCAATATGAACAATTTCCGTGTTATACTTGCTGAGGTAGTTGCAAAAAAGTTTCACCGACCCTCGAAAAACCATGTTTTTGGTATGTATGTTTGTATGAATTTTATTTAGCTGGACTATAGATTTTCACAAAGTTTTTTTTCTTTCATCAAACGTTATACACGGGAACGGCAACGGATGTGAAGTGAACGCGACCAAAATGTCAGTATCGCTGCTGCTTGGCAGAGGAATGAAATTCAATTTTTCTGAGTGTTAGATACGTTATAAGTTTGCCAGTGAATCTAATAATCAACAAAAGTGATTCATTTACGACATCAATATGGAGTACAGTGACTAGCTGGACAAATTTACCACAAAACAAAAGAACAGAAGAGGAAACATAACCTCAACTTGTGCCAACGTAGTATACTTTTTCGTCTTTGGGCTTTGTTCAAGGAAGTTGACAACCGATTCTTTTCGATTTCATCAGTTGGTCCTTAAAGATTTTCATAAAATGTCAACACATCGACGACTGAACATTTCATCCGAAATCTCCCAGTCAAAGGATTGCGAAATCAATCAAACAAATTCATAATCAACAACTTCCCTTTGGCTAAGAGCAATGACATGGTCGTCTCGTATGATATTGCTTTTCAATCATTCATGGCTGAACATTTCATCCGAAGTCTCCCAGCCGAAAGGAAATCATAATAATTCATGTCAACATCCACTGATCTGCGCTATTCTGCCGTGTGTCATAACATCGTTGAAGCATCTGGTTGCATCTGTTTTTCAATTTACGGAGATCTCCCAGTCAAGAAACATGTCAAGTAACCAGCAACTGAACCCATCGAAATCAATTCGCACGAACTGGTCAGATTACAAATTTTAATTAATTTTATTAGAATCATTACACGATAAAGGATTGGCTCGATCTGTGGTTGTGACCCCACAGTGGTTGTAACTCTCCCACCAATCTTTATCTTCTCGCCATTTAATATTTTGTGTTAGCAATCGTTGTCTATTTCCCAAATTGCCCCAAAATCGCTGTGTTCTTTGTTCTCGAGTATCACTTTGATTTTTATTTTACCGTTTTTTATAAACTCATTCTGTTCTCTCATCGTTTTCAATATCTCATCTTCGGATAGCCTATCGCTCATGCCGACTAATTTTACTTTCACCATGTTCGATTCCGTTATCTTTACCGTACCAATTTATTGTATGCCTCGTCCTTCGGTTTTTTTGTTTCAGTCTTATGCAATTCCACCGTTAGGAATGTCGCTTACGTCAATTGATTTTGGTCTATTTTTTTCTTTAGGTCTGATGGTTCTTTTTTGGTTGTACAACCACTATAGCGCTCGACTTTTTTTGTTAAATTGCTCTTATTTTTCTTGTTATAATCGTCATTAATTAGCTACTCAATTTCACTCTTTAAGTCTCTCTTGTTATCACTCTCGAACGTACATTTTACTTCAGTATCATGTCTCTTTATACGTTCATCTATTATTACACATTACAACATAATTACAAATTTACACAATTGAATTGCATATTTTTGCACTCTTTAACTTGTCGCAAATTTAAGGCATTTAAGACACGTATACCATCACATTTCATAGCTTTATCATTTCGAGTTTTCGCTTTTTCGAAAATAGCACATAAATTGGTTTCACCATTTCTCAATTTCTCCTGTTAACGTGTACACTCCACTCAAGTGTCTCGAATGTGATGTTTCGCTCGACCGGCAGGTTTCAGTTGAATATCTCCGGAACGACTTGACCGATTTTGCTCATCTTCGAACTTGAATCATGGGATGGATGTACCTTTGAGGGGAAAAAATCAGGGTGATCGTTGGGCCGTTTGAAAAAAGAGGTGGAGACGGACGGATATTTTTGATATTGAAAAAGAACCAGTTGTCTTATGCGAAACATTGAAACTATTTAAGCGGCTTCTGCCATCTGTTCAGAAAAGATCATACATCTGCGCTAAGAGGAGAAAAGCTTCCAAATTTTTTTTTCGAATTTCCATTCCTTACAATAATTCATAATGCAGAAAAGAACCACGTAGTTCAAGGAAACGTGCCCTACCTGTTCTCTCTAAGTCATAAATCTAATCGAGTCATAAAAAATGTCGTTTTACATTTTACGATTTTTTCTCAAAAATATGATAATGTGGTGTGGTTGAAAACTCTGTTTTAGTGGTCAGACAAGTAAATTTACTTTGCTTATTTGACGAGAGAAAAAGATAAAGGTGTGCGCCGCCCGGCTTTTGGTAAATCGACGTGACCGTCTCGGCGTTGAACATTTTTCTTTTGGTTCATATAAATCCGCGCAAGGCGAAGTTAAAAGTTACAGCGCTTACGCCGAAAGATTTTCCATTAATGGAAAAATATCACGTTAAAATTATGTAAATGCTTTTCTGATTCAGAATGTAGAAATGATGGAAAAATAATGTAGCAAAATCCATCGTCGTTACTAAAAATCGAAAAAATATCGATCAAATCAAATAGATTATCGTTATTTCAAGTTATCGTAGTAAACGCATATGCCCCGTACTTTGCTTCGTACTGGTCTAAATATTTGGTGAGGGCAGTTGATTTTTTTTTTTTGAGAAATTAAGGTATGATGAAAGTTAAAAGCACATGGCTGTTCGTTAACTATCGAAATATCTTCTTCTTCTTCTTCTTCTTCATCAGCCCATGTTTATCCACTACTGGACGTAGGCCTCCCCTAACCATTTCCATCTCGTACGATCGTTTGCCACTTGCTGCCAATTTGTTCCTGCCATTCTCTTGATACTATTTGTCCATCGTTCCGGCCGTCTGCCCATCGGTCTTTTCGTTGGTGGTCTCCATGACATAATGTTCTTGGTCCATCGTCCATCTGTCATTCTCGCAATGTGACCAGACTAGTTCCACTTTAGCGTCGCTATGCGTTCCATGATATCAACGACCTTAGTTTGCTGTCGAATCCACTCGTTCGACATCTTATCTCTTAGCGTTATACCCAACATGCTCCGTTCCATTGCCCTTTGTGTTACTCTCAGCTTGTTTTCGGAGAATTTTGTCAAGGTGAGAGTTTCGGCTCCATACGTAAGCACCGGAAGAACACACGAATCCAACACCTTCCGTTTAAGACTATTGTTCATCTTGCTTTTGAATATCGAGCTGAGTTTTCCGTACGCTGCCCAATCGAGTCCGATCCTTCGTTTAACTTCAGTGGTTTGATTATCAATACCAAGTTTCAGTTTATGGCCTAGGTATATGTAGCTGTCAACCCGTTCTATGATTTCATCACCAACTTTGATTTCGGTGTCATCGTCAATATTGGTCATGATTTTAGTCTTCGAGAGATTCATCTTCAAACCAACTTTACGGGACTCTTCATGTAATTGTTGTAACATTGTTCGCGCTTGACCCAATTCAACGGCAATGAGAACAATGTCGTCTGCAAAGCGGAGATGGCTCAAGAACTTTCCATTTATGTTAATTCCCATTTTGCTCCAGTCTAGTTTTTTGAAAACGCTCTCTAGAACTGACGTGAATAACTTCGGAGAGATCGTGTCACCTTGCCTTACGCCTCGTCCAATCTTGAATTTATTAGTATTTTCATGAAGTTTCACACATGATGTGGCATTCTCGTAGACATATCTAATCGTATTTGAATATCTAGAGTCAACTCTGCACTTGTCTAATGATTCTAAGATTGACCACGTTTCCACCGAATCAAACGCTTTTTCAAAATCAATAAAGATCAACACTAAACCAATCTTATACTCGTTGCATTTTTCTATCAGGCTCCTCATGACTTGTAAGTGATCATTCGTGCTGAACCCGGACCGGAACCCTGCTTGTTCTACGGGTTGATAGAAGTCTAGTTTCTTCGTCGTTCGTTTTGCAATGATCTTCATGAAGAGCTTGTATAGTTGTGATAAGAGACTAATTGGTCGGTAATTCTCGAGCTTTGTTATATCTCCTTTTTTGTGTAAAAGGGTGATAATTGCATTCTCCCATGACTTAGGTATTCGTTCCATTTCCAGACATTTGTTAAACAATATCGTTATCATTCGAAGTAAGGTGTCACCTCCTTCCTTGATAGCCTCAATTGGTACGCAATCCTCTCCAGGCGATTTATTGTTCTTCATTTCCAATAGCGATGCTTCCGTTTCTTCGACAGTTATTTCAGGTAACTCTTCTGATCCGACATTCAATATCACAGGTCTAGCTTGATTTCCTTCTTCTGCCGGTTGTCTTGGTCGAATAGATGTAAACAAGTTTTTATAAAAGTTCCTTGCAATGTTTAACACTTCTTGGCGGTCTGATTGAATCGTTCCCGTATTGTCCTTTAATTTGAAAATTTGTTTTTTGGCATTTGATAACTTGGATCGAAGTACTTTCATATTGCAATTATTCTCTATTATGCTTTGGGCTAATCGAACGTTATAATTTCGAAGGTCTGATCTCATATTTTTGTTAATGGTTTTACTGATGTTACGATACTCCGTTGTGTCCCTCTTTCCTTCTTTTATCAACTTCACCCTATCAGCTATCAAATTTAGCGTTTCTTTGCTGAGTTTTGATTCCTTCGACTTGTCAGATTTGCATCTCGTTTCTATGAATGTTTTTGTTGAGTCGACAATTTTATCGTTCAATTCGTCTAAAGTAGAGTGTTCTACATCCACATCACCCAACTTTTCATTCATGTTTTCTATGAAATCGTTCCTCAATTCTTTGAGTCGATGTATATCGAGGATATCAGCTTTCTTCACCAGTAAAAAAATGTATCGATAATTGATAATACATAATCCATAATTGTCGATAATCAAAATCACTATCGCCCATGCCTAGAACTTTGCACTTCTGCGAACGTTTTCGAAATTGTATTCGGCAAAATCATGTTTTTTATGTAAGAAATGTAAATTTTGTGTACAATGACCGAAATTTAAATAAGAACTTTGTACGCGATATTAACAACTTGCGCAGAAGTACAAAGTTTTTACTTAAATTTCTGTCATTGTACACAAAATGTACATTATTCATACATAAAAAATATGATTTTGCCGAATATTATTTTGATCAGTAATTACTTATATCAACGAAACAAATTAAAACTAAAACTAACTGACGATAATTAAAGTTTATCTAAAAATAAATGGGTAGTATTATAATCGGTCACCCAAAAATAATTTTTGATCACCTGAAAATACAATTTTGATCAAAAGTACAAAATAAAACTTAATTAGGGGCAAAATTAGTTACACCTACGCTGAGTTAGCCGCTTTAAAGATACATTCCTCGTTTTACGAAACGGTCGGACACACCCCTGGCCCTAAAAAAGAGTGTTTTATTTTTCTGGTGATCAAAATTGAATTTTCTGGTGATCAAAATTGAATTTTCTGGTGATCAAAATTGAATTTTCTGGTGATCAAAATTGAATTTTCTGGTGATCAAAAATGAATTTCTTGGTGATCAATTAAACATATGCCAAAATAAATTTATTAATTAACCATTGTTGATCATTTCAAATTTCCTAAAATCACACAAATTTCTAGTTTCGTTCAATAAACTTAACAAAAAACTGGCACTTCAGTATAATATATTAAAACACAAATGTGGAAATTGAAAATTTTGTGAAAAAGCTAATTTTATCTACTATACATCCACAAAATGACTGATCATTACAAACTAAAGTTAGAGGTGTGCGGGCCGGCCTTTTTTGGAAGCCCGACCCAAACCGAATCCGATTCGAAATTAAAACACGATGTCAGACCGCCCGGAAACCGCAGGCAGCTCGGCCCGACTCCAATCGAGCCCGATTCGATATAAAAGCCCGAAGCACAACCAACCGGAAAACGCTGGCAGCTCAGCTCGACACGATCCGAAGTTGAAACCCGACCGACCGAAAGTGATTCAGGTCGAATTCCGTTACCTGAAAAAATTCGGATCGAGTTCGATTGAGTTAAATTTAAGCATGAAAGTGGAAAATACAGTGAAAAACCGACAAAAACAGTTTCGGTAGGTTTTTCCATGCTTTCCGCAGGAAGTGCGTATTGGTTTCGAAATTCATTCAAATAGATTCTCACTTGTTGTTGTAGTTTAAAACTATTCATTCTTTATAAGTCAAATTTTCAATTAGTAAAGTAATAAAGAAAAATCGAAGAAAGTAAAATTTGTAATAATTGAAAAACTAATTCAAAAAGGGGGAAACAATAACAGGAATTCATCTGAGACAGATAAGTGATCCATTTAACTCATTCAGTGCCACTACGAGTATTCTCGTGGTATCTGAGATGAAAGCTGTCAATGTGTTAAGAGTATTGATGAGCGGGTCGATCATTTTTCGAAACCCGACCCGGACTGAACCCGACCCGATTAAAATTTTCGAAACCCGAAACCCGAATTGTTTCTAAACCCGACCCGGACCGAACCCGACCCAAATAAAATTTTTGATGCCCGAAACCCGAACTGTTTCAAAACCCGACCCGGACCGAACCAGACACTCATGTTTTTCGAAACTCACAACCCAAATTAATTCGAAACAAAAATTATTTCAAGGCCCGACGTCTGCATTCTTCACGGACCTTAGACTAAAACAAAATTCGTGTAATGTAAGATGATCAAATTTAGACGAGTTTTGTAAAATATAGAAAGTCAATAAAGGATCGGGACCCGAATAAAATGATACAACAACCCGACCCGGACCGAATCCGAACCGATAAAATTTTTCGAAACCCGAAACCCGAACTGTTTCCAAACCCGGCCCGGACCGAATCTGACCCGATTAAAATTTTCGAAACCCGAAACCCATTGACCGGAAAAAAACAATTCGGGTTCGGGTCAGGTTTTTCGAAGTTTCGGGCAACCCGCTCATCTCTAGTTAAGAGAATGAATCATGACAAAATTAAAAAATTACAGCAAATTGCGATATAAAAGTGAAGGTTTTCATTTGAGTTGATTTATTGCTACAGATATAATTTAAGTTTCAGTGCACCTTTGTTACCTTAACCCTAATTATCTCATTCTAAACGAAATTGCGTGACGGCGTTTTTAGACATGACAAAAGCTTTTGATAAAATCGGACATCTTCATATAGCGAAAGCATTAAAATCGAAAGGACTTCCTGAAAACCTATGCAATCTCATCATGACCTTGCTCAAAACAACAGCGTGATCATCTCATTGGGCAAAGAATCATCCAATCCCATTGAAGTCAAATGTGGCGTTCCACAGGGTGAACCGCTATCTCCGATCATTTTCAGCATTGCCATCGACTTCATCTATGAGGAAATATGTGATTCTCAATATGCAAGCATTAACGGGCAGCTGTCAAATGGCTATGACCCTTTATGTCTGTCTGGTTTCGCCGATGATCAGGCCGTTACCTCACATTCTAAGCTATCAGCGTGTCGCACGATCGAATTGATTAAATCATTGTTTGGGAAATTTGGCCGATAAAATGCATCGAAAAGTCAGGCAATAATCATCACATCCGGTGTTCTTGAAAGTTCTTCACTGCAAATGATAGATGGCAGTGTCATTGCTGGTGTCAAGCCTAACGAACGCATAAAGTACCTTGGTTGCTCCTTCGAAACTGAATTGGTATTCGACGACACATGCATCGGTAAGCTAAATAACTATTTGAACCAGGTCTCCACCGCTCCGTTGTTGAAGCCAGACCAAAAGCTCAATATCATAAACCAATACGTCTTCCCGACTTTGGTGTATCTGTTACAAGCGGCACCGGTGCAGAAAATCCCAGCATTTGTCACGAATGGTTTAGACGTAATGATCCGCCGAACCGTCAAGGAAATCATCGGACTACCGTCAAGGACCAACGACAACATATTCTATGCACCGAGAAAACTCCGTGGTTTGGGACTCGTCAGAGCATCTTGGGAAGTTCACCTACAACACTTCTCCCTGGCACGCAAACTGTCGACAGTCAATGATGACCTATTTCAGAGTGTAACTACTTGTTCTGAAGAAATGAACCAATGTCAAACTTAGCACTTAGCACTTCTAACCTTTGTCGCAAATGTGGCAAAGAGAGTGAAACAATCCCACATGTCATCGGAGGTTGCCCTGCAAACAACCTGTTAATTTCATCCAGATATCGCATTACCGCCCTCTTACGGGCCAAAGGCTTTACATGCTTCGAAGAAGTGTATGCTATTGGACATATTTCAAGAGATGGAAGCACTTTCTTTGCTAAAATTGCATTTTAATATTTAATATTTTCGCCACTATCTCCGTCATGGCTCCCCTTTCTATCTCAAAAGGGTATTTGAATAGTTTTCCGCTAGGCACCGACTCCTTTGCAGTGAGGTGTCGGATAGACTCAGATGGAAGCACTCGATTTAACGATATCATCGCATTCCAACCAAACTCATCAAACGCTTTCATCATAGATCCTACGGTACGGTATGAGACAAATGATATTGGCCAGGACCAAAACGTGAAAGATGAAAAGGAGAAAATCTACACCAGATGCATTCTGTTCTACAGTGAAAAATATATGGACAAATTCGGTGAAAGAGATTGGCGTGTTCGTGGATTATGGTTTGGTAGCAGAGGAACGTTTGGCAATAGCGCATTAGAATTTTTCCGCGAAGTAAAATTGGACCTCGCTGTCCTAAAACAGTTATCCGAAGAAGTGCTGACGAAGACGATTCACATGATGAATTCTCACTCATGACCCACATTTTATAGTTATTAACTGCATTGGCTATGTAATTCAGTTGTAACACATCTGCGAAAGTTTGCGATATCCGAGCCAAAGGCGAGGAGTCGTAATCGCAGATGTGTTACAACTGCATATCATAGCCAATTCAGTTCAAAATTTTAATGCATAAGCGAGCGGTATGTTGAAAACACACCAAAAAATTTCACATATTTTCCACACGTTCGCTTTGACAACAACAAAGCGGCCATGTTTTTCGTTTAGTACGATGAGAGTGTTTCATACCTTACACAGTAACTAGATTTACATGGTTTCGTGCAGCTTATAAGTGGTTTCGTGCAGTTTACACAGTTTCGTGCAATTTCGTGGCATTTATTTTATGTATACATTGGCGATGAACCGTCAATGTAACACAACAATACCGCTCGCTATGCATTAAAATATTTATATAAAACACAACCGAAAATTATGTTACAATGAACAATGCGCATGTGCATTCGAAAACAAAATTTCGAATTAAGCACACACACATGTGGGTTCAATGTCTAATGATCCAATTTTTTTTCTAAATGAAAAACTTTTTCATTTTTTATTTATTCCATCAAACATTTTTCATATGAAAACTCGTCCGATTGAGGAAACAATTACTTTACAGAAGTCCTGACATTAAGTGCTGCACACTGGCATTTTGTTTGATCAAAATCCGTTTGGTCAAAAATTAATTATTTTTTATGTTCTAAATGTTCAATGCATTTACATAAACACATTCACGCATGTAGAAAACACATTTTATGAGAGTTTTCAATTGAATCACATTAGCTGCGATAATATAATTCGCAATTCATGTATTTAATAAGATCATGTGGCGTAGTGGTTAGCATCGTTGATTGGAACGCGGGGCGTTCTGTGTTCGATTCTCAAACGGACGGGTTTTTTTTAATTTAATATTTCTAGTCTAGCTGGTTATTTATCGCCCTAAACAGTGGAATTTATCCCTCTAGACGGATAAATACTGAGAATAATGCAATAAATTCTCATTTTCCGTCTCAAAAATTGGCATTTAATGTAAGGCGTATCGTCGCATATAAAGTAAAGCAACTTATGTTATGTAAGCAGCACCTTTTATGTGAATAAATGTTTCTCTCTCATGTAAAATAGGAAAAAGGAGAAATACATCAATTTGAGTTGTTAAGGCCCTGGGTATTGTCTCTTGGACAGCCATTCTTTCAGCTTAAAAAGGTAAGTATTTAAGCAGAAGTTCATTCTTGTCAGGCAATCTCAAATGATGTGTTAAGAAAGAGTTGAGTTCGATTGTATTAAAAATTAATTAATTCATTCAGCAATTATAAAATTTACTTATGAGTGCGTTTAAGATGCGTAAATGTCAATTTTGTAAATATAAAGGAAAAGTTGAATCGATTTAAAAATTGCTGCTCATTTTGCTTTTACGGTATGTGCTGCGACTTTACAATACTGCCGTGAATCGCATATTCAACTTAGTGAAGTCATGAAATGAACGAATTTCATATATTTTCTTCACGAAATTCACTCAACTCTGTCAAGTTTTCTCATTTCGTGGGAACGTTGACAATTTACCGTGAAGTTAGTAGTTATACTACTCATCGTCATTTTATTTATGGCTAACCGTCGCTAACGTTTATTCGACTGCTGTAACGTCTGTCCGGTTCAGCAACATTTTTTTTGCTGGAATTACGTGAATTATAGTTGTGAATGTCCATAACCGGACTTAAAATGGAATTCCCCTGAGGGTAAGTGAAACGAATCGCAACTATTTTAACTTTATATCGCAAATGCAACGATTAAAAATCAAAAAATGTGTTAAGAATTTTACTCAAGTCAAACAATGCATAGAAACGATTTAGAAAATACGGCAAAAAAAGAAGAAAAATTTCAAAACCTCTCAGCTCTCTCTCTTCGATTAAGTTTTTTATACTGCTACTCTGCACAGCATAACACAATATGTTAGTAGCGCTTTTGGAATGTTTCATTCGTCGAGGCTTTTTTCAATACACACTCAACACCGCGAGTTAGTTTATTTGAACAAGTTCGCCGCAGAAGACGCGGTTCTTTTTTCACCGGGAAAATTTTAAGTTTAAACTTCAATAAAAGTGTCGAGTTTAGGAAGCTTAAAAGAAAATAAAAACTTATGCGACGGGACACTTTACAGACTTCAATCATTGTTTTAATTGGTGTTCTCTCAAGCGAAATAAGTAAATAAATAAATAAAATCAAGTGGTTAACTCACTGTGGTTGGTTAAAGTTGCATTCCGCAGTTATTTAAATAGACGAAATACACTTTATGTTTCATTGAATTCAAATATTGAGAAATCATTGACCCTAATATATAAAACTTAAGGAGTTATAGTCTATGAAAGAATTGAAAATTATTAACAATTTGTTTTCTGTGGTTTGATTCGTTGAGCCAATGATTTACTCTCGGATTGAATAGTTTAGTGAGCAACAATTAACTTACTGCACATATCTCAAGATTGAACATCAATTGGATTACCATTTCTCACACCGAAACACTACGGATTTATTGGGATTAAACAACAAATAAATAAAAACTAAATTTTATTTTATTTATTTGTGGACACGTTTTTTGGCTACACATTATTCGAAATGGTAAATATTAACAATGAAACTATTTAAAAAAAAAAAAAACTTTTTTGAACCACCCTGTGCATTCCGATGGATGATTGGCGTTCAAAATAAATATTTTTACGCAATTACTATAAATGAACAAGGAATTCTGTGTCGGTGATATGTTCATACTCGTGGCATTCTTCTACAAGGTGACGAAGAAGTTGTAGATGTCGCGAGTTCGTTTTTCTTGGATGTGTTTGTAACAATTTTTGTTTTATGCAGCAAAAAATAAAATAACATTTTTGGTTTCAAATACGGGTCAAACATTTTTCAAATATTTTTTTTCTTCTTTAATAACCGATGAAGAGCGATGAATATTATTTGTTGTAGTTTTTTTTGTCAAACTCAATTTAAATACATTATAATTTCGAGTCGAAATTAATTCTGAGAGATTTACATTTTCCGATCAATTAAATACGGCAATTTTGTTCCAATTTCCAAATATTTTTGTATTTTGAATATCCGTCAATTTAAATTATTTAAATGAAAGTTTCGATCATCGAAGAAATTCTCTCTCATCTATTAATCCCATGTAACATTGTATGTAACACATCTGTTGCCAAATATTTTTGGGACCGGAAATTTTTAAACTTCTTTCCATTTCAATCGAACAAAATGTAAATTTTAATTCAAACGAAAAATGTGAATGAGTCGGACTTTGATATTCGCGGCGGGAATGCGTGATACGTTTCTTAGTTATGTCCGCTTAATTAAGTTCAAGGATAAATCAAGCTTAAAACTAAAGCAAAAATTGTGATAACTTTATTTTCATTCAAAATTTACGAGGAAATTAAAAAAAATCTCGCAGCGATGGGTTAACGCGCTGTTAAGAATTTACATATGAGCCTAGAGTGGTGCGCCGCTCCATTTTTGCTTGAGTTTCTAACAAGTTTCGAGTGGTAGGGCACCTTTCATTTAGAATTCGCAATTTCATAGAATTTCTTGAGTCAAACAGCTCAAGGGTACTGATTGCACGAGTGGATAGAAGGACATTTTTTTAAAAATCTTAAAAAGCGATAACAGAAGGACATTTATTGAAAATAAATCTTCCCTTTCCCTACAATGGGTCACGTTATTTATTTATTTAGCGTATGGATTTACAACTGATATTTACAATTATTTTTAAGAGTTTACACTACGTACTAAAGAGCCATCTGGCGGAAATTTTTCAACAAAAGGGGGAAAAGTGACACTTTTGTGTAACGTTTTTCTCCTAAAGTGTTGAATCTAACCAGTGATTATGTAATCATTACATATTTTACTTATTTCTAAAGGAAATTGCGGAAACATTAAAAAAAAAAAAAAAACAATTCTTATTGGCTAGAAATGTGAATTCCAATATTTCACTTCAAAAGTCAGTTTTTTCAGGTTTTGTAGTTAATAAACACTTCCAAATGCATAATTTTTTCGACCAATTTGTTTGCTCACTTAATCTATAACGGAGTAATCCATTTAAATGACAGAAAACATTTTCTAGGATTTAGAAACAGATAAAAACTTTCTGAGTTGATACATTTGTAAATATTTGTAAAATATCAAATACAATAAAGATGGCGGCCTTTTTTATTTGGAATCATCAACTCAAAATTTTTCCATCAATTTCTGACTCGTAGAAAATGTTTTCTGTCACTTAAATTGATTACTCAGTTAAAGATTAAGTTAGCAAACACATTGGTCGAAAAATATATGCATTTCGATGTGTTTATTAACTATATAAGCTAAAAAAACTGACTATTGCAGTGAAATATTGGAATTCACAATTCTAGCAAATGAGAATGTTTTTATGAAAAAACTTTCCGCAATTTTCTTCAGAAATAGGTAAAGTATGTAATTATTACATAAACATTGGTTTGCATTCAAGACTTTAAGAGAAAAACGTGTCACATTTCTCATACTAACTTTCATTAGTTGAAAAACTTCCGCCAGATGGCTCTTTAACATGTAGTGTAAACTCTTAACTTATATTCTAATGACTTGAAGACCAAGAGGCCCAAGCACAGATTTGGCTTCTTTCTATCACAACATTAAGTTTTGTTCATTTCTATTTCACACATATTTCAATATTGTCGTCCGCGTAAATACAGTGCAGTTTGCCGCGAGGCTGGTTGCCCAACACGTTCGGCATCCGATATGATGACATTTTGTCGACAGTGACCCCACACGAACCCAGGTGTATGTTGCTCTTGGGTTGTCATCTTTCGCGTCTTTGTTTTGAGTATTTGGAAGTTGAGTGCCACCTGTGGGATTCTAGCGGTAGCTCGACTTTTCATTCGGTTACTTTTTCGACTGTTCTTTGTACACAAACTGCTACGGATGTGAGTGACGTCACATGTGATTCTTTGGAGGGGCCAGAAATCCCATAACTGCCCAATTTATGAAGCTTGGGTGAACTTAGGGATGTTCCATATTGATTGTTTGTTACAGAAAAATCCTATACATCCTGGGGATCGAACCCGGGTTTTCTGTGTGGAAGACAAGCGCGTTCACCACTTGACCATCCCATCCATGGGTCACGTTAAGTGATAAACTTGAGGCAAAGACGCTGTTTCAATCTCGCGAAACGGTGGCGGTCCTAGGTTGGAGTGGTCCAACCATCATCAGTCGGTTCCACCATTCCCCTTCCCAATACAGCCAAAAAATTTTCCAATGTGAGGAAAATTTTTAGAAAATATTGCCACCCGTAGGTAGGGTTGGAACTATCTACTAGAAAAGTGCCATTGAAATTGTATTCCCACACGGCAATAAAACAAAAATTGAATTCAAAATCGAATCCAAAACATGAAACTGAAGCCGCTTGGAATGCAACAAGCAACAAAGTTGAGCACTAAAAATTCACTACAAACTAACTTACCGACTAAAAGAACCCACTCAACGTGGTGGCAAAGACAACACTTTTATAAATTTTAGCGTCTCAAACAAAAACAAACGTTTGAGCAGACGAGTTTTGAAAACACATCGACCAAGCCAACTACGATGACTCGCATTCATTGCCGACTACTAATGTTGGGCTTTCACTGAGGTTCAAACTCTCGAAGATATAACGAATGCCCGACAAGTGTCGTTACGAATCTTGTAAACTGTGCAGATGATTGTTGGACTTTCATTTCTTAGGTGTCAAATTTATGACCTGTAACTCTCTGTATGTGTTTCTCTCCATTGAAGTACCGTAAAATCACCTAACTTTGACGAATTTTTTACTTTGACATCCAGTATCTCTGTAACTTTTTAACCTATGCCATTGATTGGAGACCCAAGTTTGGGGCTAAAATTCGACAAAGCGTTATTTCCCTAACTTTGACCACTTAAGAGGATGTCCGATGAAAGGTAAAACCAAGGCAGCCTGGTGCTGAAATTCTGACAACGCCTATATGTAAGAAGAAGCGAGGTGATTAGTTAGTAACACAATTGAAGTCGGCACCAGGCTGCGTACTTGGTGCCCTAAGTCTGGGAATAAATAAGGCAGCCTGGTGCTGAAAATCTGTTTTCGGCAAATTGGAGGCACTAGTGAGTTCTATATGTCACATAAATTTCAACTCGGCACCAGGCTGCTGCTGCCCTCTGCATTCAAAGGGTCATAGCTCAAGGACGCAGCCTGGTGCCGAGTTGAAACTTATATGACGTATAGATCTTATTATTGTCTACACTTTGGTGAAAACATGTACTTAGCACCAGGCTGCCTTCCATATTTCCAGGTGATGGGCCAAAGTACGCAGCCAGGTGTCGAATTATAA
The DNA here is from genome assembly GCA_029228625.1 of Pseudolycoriella hygida. Classification (NCBI taxonomy): domain Eukaryota; kingdom Metazoa; phylum Arthropoda; class Insecta; order Diptera; family Sciaridae; genus Pseudolycoriella; species Pseudolycoriella hygida. The sequence goes on along the minus strand of CM055403.1, from coordinate 181,250,951 downwards.
ACTTATGCAACGTAATGTACTCGCTATTTTATTGACTTTGGCATTTTCAAATTTTCGGCACCAAATGTCCTGACTGAAAGTGCAGACCTATTTTCCAGAGCAATTTTTGTTAAAAAATCTAAGCAATCCGAAAAAAGTAGCTTATCTGCTAGATGCAAAAACAATGAAATTATAGAGCTATTAAAGTACTTTTTTGAAATTGACAAATTTTTTTAACAAAACTAGCTCTGTAAAATCATCGTTTTTACCCGAAGGCGAATTCCATGGAATTTTTAGGAAAAACTTTTTCAGTACCTGAGTGGTCACTATTATAATCGAAAAGAACGAAACGCAGCAACTTTGATGACTACAAACAATGAGAGCGATTCGAACACATTCGGACAAAGAGAGCGAATTTCTCTTGTATCGACGCATCTTCCAATTTTGTATCTATACGGGAAGATAAAATCGATTCACTGCACAGATCATAATAATTATAGTTATTTGGATCACAAGGGATGAAAGTATAAAAATTCAACCATGTGCGAAAGTTGCTGTCCGCGCCAAAGGCAAGGGCTGCATCGCACAGGTTGAATTTTTATACGTCATCCCTTGTGATTCACTTAATTTTTATCACGAGAACCGCGGAAATCGTAATTTTTTACTTCCCAAACTCAAATTTTCAACACAACGAAATTGCTTATGTAATCGTCATGCTGTTTACATCAGTTACTTTTGGCTCTCTTCTAGGAACCGAAAATACTGAAGACTGAAGACTGAAGTCTGCATTTTTTCATTTTCGGCTTCCATTTGGGACTTTCGTACTTCCGGTTCTCTTAGCAATCATAAAAAACTCAATACATCACGCAAAAACGAGAAAGCCTTGTGATGTAAATGACAATTAGATTAATTAATATAATGACCATATTATAGTCGAGTTTCATACAAACATATTATGGTCTACTCGACTATAATCTTCATTATAGTGAGACTATAATTTTCGGTTCCACTACAAATTTAATTATAGTCCGATTATAATAGCATGACGTCAAACCTCAATGAAAATTTAAAAAAAGCCACGAAACGAATGGCTATTTATATGTCCGAATGATATAACCAAGGGGTAAATAGTTTGATTATAATCTCGGTACGTGAATATTCCTCGGGGCTGAGCCCCTTCGACATTCACCTTACTTCGACTATAATCGCGCCATTATTTCCCTTGGTTGATAATGTACTTTAACTTCATCCGACACATCGAAACTTTGTCTCTGTGGACCATTTTGCAGAACTATCCCTCAAACTTTTCGACAATTTAATTTTCTCAGGTAGTAGGCCTACGAAATAGTGTAGGTGGTGATAAACTTAGCTGCCAAAAATGCATACTGTTCGGCATTTGGCGGACGATCCATAAAGGATCTCTCCTCTCATTTACGCTTTAAATGTTTGTCAAAGACATTGAAATGGAATGGGAGACATTGAGACCTTACGTACATCGCCGAAGAATGCGCGGCGTACGTTTTTATTTAAAACGAATAGCCTGCTGTTTTATTCAACGTGTTTCTATCGTCCTATCAACCGATTTAATTCGTTCCTAGAAAGATTAAAAGTTTTTTTTTAATTAGCTGCTATTCTTTGCGCTTAATATCTTAGACATTTATTGATAATCAGATGGCAATAATTTTGCGTTAAAATCAGGTGAATGATCTCCAGCAATTCATTTACATATTTATCCGATTAGGTTGCGAGTAATTTAACAAATTTTGGAGAATACACATAGAAATCACTTTTAAATTAATGAGTTAGTCACTTTCTTTGAACGAAAAAAAAAACTCAAACAAAATATATTCGTAAGAATTTTTGCCAAATCTAAAATATAAATCAATGAGCCAAGCCCCGACTCGCCTAAAAAATACTTACAAATGTATTTTATCCATTCGATATATTTATGCGATGTTTCATCGTAGCAGAATTTTTTGAATAAACATAAAGTAATTTTTTTTTTTCTTAATTTAAAGTTTAAATAAATTTATTCATCAATAAATTTTCAAATCATTAGAATTTTTGAATAAAACAACCAAATCCTGAAATGTAAAATAATGTTCGTACAAGACTAAAACAAAAGAAAAAGAACTCCTGCTAATCTCTTGTATTCATTTTTCTTTTTTTTTATTTATTAATTTTTATTTTTTTTTTTGTAATATTCATCACATTGTCATTTTATTTCTTTGGATTTATTTTTCTGTTTGATGAAACCTAATATGTTCTGTGGAATGTGACTCGCTAGTTAATTGTCTGACCTTATCTGAGTTTATTTTTACGTGTAGTCGGTAATATTTAACGTTATGTGTTACTGCGAGGGCATGCCACTTCAATGTAGAGTGACAAAATATTCCTTTCAAACATTCTTTATTGCCAAACAATTGAACATCATCTTGTTATTCGATTCGGCCATGCAACACAAATTTGTTATTGTTCCCAAATTAAAGCGAATGCAAAAGTTTTTAGGTATAGGCCCCCTGTACTGGTTGACAATTTTATTAAGAAATATTTGAAGTTGCGTCAAATTGTAAAATTATTGTTTTAGAAATTGTATGACACAAACACCTGTGTGCCACCTTATCTACCGAATCGAAATTTACTTTCCCATGGTAATTAAAATGAACCCAACGCTACAAGCGAATGAGAAAAGTTGACATTGATAAACACTTGAAAGAAAGTTATTCTTTAATTGAACTTTACCAAACATAAAGGCTAAAGTGATATTTTCTGTCAGTTCTCCTTTCAGCCAATGGGATAGACAGAGATTAGGGGCTGTTCATAAATGACGTCACGCTTACTATAAAATCCATAAAGTTCATAACTCCCAACTGGTCAAAAATTTTGCTTATAGTACTCCGGCTACCCCCCCCAAACACACCCCCTTTTTGGGGGGGTAGCCAGAGTCCTATAAACAAAATTTGTTGTATTGAACGAATTATGACCTTTTTATGGATACTAATTTTTTATAGCAAGCGTGACGTCATTTGTGAACGGCCCCTTACTATGAAAAGTAGATTTGTTGTTCTTGACAATGGAATTACTAAGGGGACAAAATACGTGCGCTTCTAAGGGGGAGTTAGCAGGCCCGGACTGATCCTTATGGGCGGTCGGGGCATTCCCCGATGGACCTTTTGTATTTTCCCACCAGTCAAAATTTCGTTCGGGCAGATGGCCCGTTTTTAATTCTTGCAACATTTCTTAGAATGCAAACAAATAACCTAAAGAGTTATTTCATGAAATCTTCGAACGATTTGTATGAATCTCACATGTATCAAGTTTCCGATTGGTCTTCCTTGGTCTCTAGTACATTTTTTTGGTACACGACTTCCGAGTTCAGGGTTAAGGTTGCGAAGTGGTGGAAGCGTTCATAGTATGATCACTTGGGTCGTGGGATCCCTTGAACGAGACAGTCATTAAAAAGTTGAGCATCAACCGTCGTTTTGCGAAAACTAGGAGGTGCCTGATGGTAGCCGATGTGATAAAGCACCCTAGTGATATTTATGTTAGCTACGTAGGAATTCGACTGGCTTCGTCAATCTTCCGCAACAGCGATCTGTTTGCGCTATAACCAACTTTTTGAGAGCAAAAAATGAGACACATGTAATTAGATTAAATTAAAGGCTTTTTTTGCCTGTTGGGCCATTTCAAGCGAGAGCCGAGACATGTAACTTTGTTTTGTATAAACGTCGACAGTGGGAGTGATTGAAATTGTGCCCTGTAATTGATTTTAATGCATAGCGAGCGGTATTGTTGTGTTACATTGACGGTTCATCGCCAATGTATACATAAAATAAATGCCACGAAATTGCACGAAACTGTGTAAACTGCACGAAACCACTTATAGGCTGCACGAAACCATGTAAATCTAGTTACTGTGTAAGGTATGAAACGCTCTCATCGTACTAAACGAAAAACATGGCCGCTTTGTTGTTGTCAAAGCGAACGTGTGGAAAATATGTGAAATTTTTTGATGTGCTTTCAACATACCGCTCGCTTATGCATTAATTGCATTGAACTGAATTGGCTATGATATGCAGTTGTAACACATCTGCGAAAGTTTGCGATATCCGAGCCAAAGGCGAGGTGTCGTAATCGCAGAATTATATAGCCAATGCAGTTAACAACTATATTTCACTTTAAATATTATTACAAACTTAAATATTTGTTTCCTTCTAAGATTGCGGGTCGGGTGAGACAATCTAAGAGGAGGTCCAAATATTGAACCTCGAACAATACAATACACTGTTATTTATATGATTCTTAACTGTTCTCAATAAGGAAAAATCTGGAGAAATTCATCAAATCATTCTTGATCACGTTCAATCATGTTCAGTCAACGCAGCATCCAATAATATCACTTGAATATATCATGTGATATTAATTTTAGCCATTCATTAATCATTTCATTATTCAATCATCTAGCTACCCTATGAGTAGCACAGTTATTTCTTAACCAATCAAATTAACTATGACATCATATCGGACCAATCATATTATTTAAAATTACCAATCTGGTCACCCTTAAAACGGCAGCCATATTTCAATAAAGGATCTTCAATAATGGCCGATCTTAAACACACCCTCTTACGTAATATGAATAACACCCTCTTACGTAATATCAAGTGCGTGTATATTATAGCATAATCAAATGATGTCAAGTGCGTGAATATGTTAGTATACTTAAAGGAGTATTATAGCGTTGTGCGTTGTAAAATAAAATATGATCGAACTTTTATCATGAATGTTAAATTGAAACAAATTCTGTGAATTGATATTTTAAACCTTCACACTTTAAACATCTTGTACTTTTCTTAGAATGTGTAATATCAGCTTCGAAAAACGCTTTAAAAATACGAAATTTGTAAATAAAGCGATCGCTCCGCTAGCGATCTTACGACTATACTGACAAGAAGTATAACAAAAAAATATCGCCCAGCCCCAAGTTTTCCATGCACGGTTTTGTTTGACAGTAGAATTTTTAAAAATTGTTATTTTTTTTCCACTACAAGACTTTATGACTTTCAAACGTAAGCCCGATCAAAAACCATGCCCCGATTCGGGCCTCATAAAACTCATTTCGTGGGCCTCATCAAAATTTAGCCCGATGGGCCTTTGGGTCATCAGTCCGACCGTGGGAGTTAGACGAAACCGTGTGCTAAATACATTAATTTTTAAATTGACGCTTAATGTTTACTGAAAAAAATATTAACATCGGGCAACAGAAAGTACCTAGTACTATATCTTCTATTATATAAAATCCGAAATGTCACTGCACTTCACTACACCTCACTGCACGTTGCTGCACCTCACTACACTAAACCTCACTGCACCTCACTACACTACACCTCAGTGCACCACACTTCACCTCACTGCACCTCACTACACCTCACTGCTCCTCACTACACTGCACCTCAATGCACCTCACTACACCTCACTGCATTTCACTGTACCTCACTGCACCTTGGTACACCTCACTACACCTTACTGCACCTTAGTGCACCTCACTACACCTCACTGCACCTTGGTGCACTTCACTTCACCTTGATGCACCTTACTGCCTCTTACTGCACTTTGGTGCAGTAAGATGCATCAAGCTGGAGTCAGGTCCACCAAGGCACAGTAAGGTGTAGTGAGTTTCAGTAATGAGTGTAATGAGGTAGTGTAATCAGGGTGGGTCGAGAAATTCAAAATGTTTTTTTTTTCAACTCTGGACCTAATTTAATTTATAGCATCTTGGACCAAAAGAAAAATTATAAAAAGTCCGGCTATTGCTTGCCCAAAGCGGATTTTTAGAAAATTTTCCAGTTTCCGTGAGTCATACTATTCTGATATAAGGTATGAATTTTTCCACTCTTCGCTGTTATAAGTTCCTTAGGGTTAAAGGAAAACACACAGCAAAAGAAAATGAGAAATTCGTTGCAAACTTATTTTTCTGAGAACAAATAGTTCGGAGGATGTCAATTTTTTTTGGGTTTTTTAGATTTTGATACTATAAAACCGATAGTAAATGTAAATTGTTTGTTGATAAATAAGGCTCATTTTGAAGGATATTAAGTACAGATTCTTGGGCGAAAGAAGTTTCAAAATCTACTTCATAGTTTCGATCAGGGTGACCACAAATGGATATTACTTTAATGATGAGATTTTTGTGTTGTGTTGAAGAGAAAATAGGGGAAAATTTTATTGTCCTGAATGTATCGATCCAATGCATGTCCCTAGCAAATAGGCTGGCCCAAAGGTCGACCCTAATAAATATGTTTTTACATTGATGTTAAGAAAACTTAGCGGAGCATTGATGCCCACTACAAGTATAGATGGGTCCAACCTAGAGCTCTGGGTTAGTCTGTTGGTCGGCTCTAGCACAAAAAATATTAGTAAATAATTATGGGTCAGAACTGAAAATAGGTGACTCTGTGTGACTCTTTTAAGCTTTAAGACAGAGTTTTGACAAATTTCCAGCAAGTTTAAAGTTTCTGATCAATTCTTGGAAGTGTACATTATAAGCGAAGCCCGAGGGGCCATTTATTCACGACTTAATATTTTGTAGTTTAAGTTGTGAAATTTAATTTTTGGGAATTTACGGGTACTAGTGCTAGTACATTATATATTGTATTATTATATGTTGAGTCTTTTGGAATGAAAAGTAGGTCTTTTCCATCTGTCAAAATGACGTTTTAAACGTCAAACGAAAAAAAAATTCAAATAGTCAGATAATCTTTTATTTTTCTTCAATTCTGATGCTAAAATAGAATCGAGGAAAAATAACAGATTATCTGACTATTTATTTAAAACAAATTATTTCGTTTGACGTTTAAAACGTCACTTTGACAGATAGAAAAGACCTACTATATATTATGCCACGCGTTAGCTGCATACATACTGGAAGTATGATTACAAATAACTTACCTGGGTCGTTTCTGTACATACCCGAACCATGGAAGTCGAGCTTACGTGTAAATCAAATGCCACGAGAAAGTATAACAGTCTTTTTTTCACTGCAGTCAGGATAGATTGTAGATGCTAAGTATTAACATAATATATACGACCGATTTATCGTTCAAAACCTCCGGATCCGGATGCTTTTACTTCGGCGTCATTTTGTGATTTATTTCAATTTTTTTTTTTACATTGGGTTGCACAACTGACAACAACATGCATTTCGACATAATAAATAGTCAATTAATTACATATTTTGCTTTGTTTCTTTGAAATTTATAGAAGAGAGAAAAATATGTGCTCCCGGATAATTATCTACCTCACGCAACCTCACAAACTTATACCGAAATTCTAAATATACGCCTTTGGGTTTAAAAAAAAAATATTAAATTTTTCATTTAAACATCTCGACTTTATTTTATTTATTGTTTTTTTGGAGGGTAAAATTAAAATTAATAATATCCTGGTTTTGTAGCATCTTTCGTAATTTGGAAAAAAAAGAAGAAGAAATTACTGGCCTTATGGAATTCAGGTATCATATACGTTCAATCGTCATATAAATATCTGTTGGCGTCATTTAATTGCTACTTTTATTATTGAAGAATGTCTGCAAGAATAGCTGTTTTGTTATGTATAATTGTGATGAGATGTTTATCGTTTTACTTATAAAATAACTCAAACATTTTTTCGTATTTTATATTTTTCACCGGTTGACTGGCGTGCTCGATTATATACGTATACAAGTAAAATGAAATGTTTGACCGATTACAATTATCAAAAAAAATTAAAATAAAATCACTTGGAATATTACGTGCGATTTCAAACAAAAGATTTTATGACATAGCGAAATTCAAACCACGATAGTTACTTCCATTTGAAGGGAAGAAAAAAGAGTAATTTTTAAAGCATATGGTAGGAAATTTGCTGCCAGAACCCCGGATATGCGCTTGATTTGAGACAAATACGGCCAGAAGATGGCGTTTTGTTGACGTTTCGGTTGAGAAAAGTATTATTATCTCAGCTCTTGTTCTCTCATGTGGGGAAAATAGAAATTTTCTCACTTTGTTGTTTTACATAGAATGAATTGCAGCTGTGGTCCTTCAAAATCCTTCACAATCCATTTGTTGGAATTTTCTCACATCAGAATGTTGACAATTTTTTGGACGTCCGATTAGTACATTGAGGGATTGCAACATTTAATTAAATGCCATTCTCAAATCGTATCGTGACTTTATTATACTTTTATGACCAACAATATAATTTAAATCTTTGAAAATATTTTACGTTTTGTGTGATAAGATAAACCAAAAATAAAATAAACTTTGTGGTGTAATAAATCATAACTTTATATTGGAATGGAATGTGATAATTGATTACAATGCGAATAGTAAGATTGTTATTATGGTGTGACATATGAAAAACTGCATAACTCGCTAGTTCAATAAATAGACAGGAGCTACGCCAAACCCGTACGATTATTAACGGAAACGGGAGGTATTTTCTGTTGATACAAGTCACAGTTTTTTTTAAGAAAAATTCATTCCAAATGTTACAAACAGAAAGAGAAAAACAAAAGCCCTCCATCCCTTGTACAGGGCTAATTATTCTCATAACTTATGAGTGTAACTTTACTCAATTTGCCACGAACAGAAATTTTTGTTGTATACGAACAACGTTCACACGGTGTAAAGAACTTCTGATTGATTGCATAAGTTTCTTTAAATTGCACATTCAATTAATATTTATTCGTTAACAAGTAAAAGAATTTGCTTCGGTTTTAAAAAATAGCTGCGCTAATTGAATGAATTGGGCTATTTTGACACACCAAAACTTTTTGCCAATAAGTTGTGATAAGCAAATTTTGTGTGAATTAATGCAATGTAAGGATTCCATTCAAGGTTCTTCTGAAAAATTTATCAAAGCGTTGGCAATTCGCTCAATACTTAAAGACATTTTAATTTATTTTTACATGAAATTACTCGAAAACATTTAAATAAAGAAAGACAAATTGCGGAAAGGCGTAAATGTAGATCTTACGTGTCACACGCATAAAATTGATATTGAAATAAATACCTATACAAAGAGCACGTGCCAAGGTAACGTAACACTTGTCGAATATTCATATTTTCTCGTATAACATACAGGTCACACGTGGACCTTTATATGTGGTCTGAAGTACCAGCATTCAAAGTCAATCTTTATTTGCGGCGTTTCTATGTCGTTCGTCTATAAATTCTCAAGTACAGGACATCCTTTTCTAGCAGATTTTCAATTTCCACATTTGAGTTGTTCGGGATGAAAGCACCGGTTACGAGCCGCCATTGTCTTTTGCATTTTTTTTTCTCGAAAGTGAACAAAAGTAAGGCTCGTAACTAGCACAGGACTTGTAACCGCAGCCTTTACCCTATTTCGTTTTTCGTTCTTAAAATAACAATCGCCTTTAATTGACAACTCTCAACATCCTCTAATCACTCTCTCTACATGACAATATTCCTTATAATGTGTTCGCTCACAAGACCAAGTGCGGGGATGTGTTGACCTATAATATGTATACTCTAATAGAAGAGAGTGTTAGGTTGTAAGTGCGCATGTGGTGAAGTTTAATTTTCCTTTTCTAGAGTATAATAATAATAATCCCAATGGCACTGATTAGTCGGGAGCAGCACTGTTAATTGTCTGGCTCGACTCTGCCGGGGTGTTAGACTGAGTAACTCCCAGCTAGTGTGGATTAACCACGCTAGAGACCACATGCTTAACGTGTATTCCGAAGCACGCCTTCGATTGAAGAATTATTTCTTTTACGATTTTGTCGGGCGCTTGTACATCTGGCAACACCTAAGCGAGCATCGATCAGAATCGAATCACAACCCTAACGGTATGGAATTTGTCATTATTTTTTTTTTACTTTTACACACACCTTAACGTAGCAGCTGGATAAGAACCTGCTTGTTTCGTACACAGTGCATCGAATATGGGTGACGTCATACTTCGTTGTGTACAAGACGTTGCGATATTGCTACCCCTACCCATTTATGAAGCTCGAGTGAGCTTAGGAACGTTACTTTCATGATAAGCGTTGAAGAAAAATCCTATACAGAATTTGTCCTCACCGGGGTTTGAACCCGGGTATTCTTGGTGGAAAGCCAGTACGTAGCCACTGAGCTAACCCGTAGAGTAGGGAAAGATCTTTCCATTATACCCATAACGGTTAGCTCAGTGGTAACCTACTGGCTTTCCACCAAGAATGCCCGGGTTCAATCCCGGTGAGGATAAAACTCTGTATGGGATTTTTCTTCAATTTGTAGCATGAAAGTAACGTTCCTAAGCATACCCAAACTTCTAAAAATGGGTAGATGTGGTGTTTGGTGTCTACAACGAACCGTACACAAAAGAACGACATATATGACGTCACCCATACATGATGAGTTCTGTGTACAGATATCTGAGTCTATCTTAAGGCGGAGATATAATGAACACCAGATGAAATCCTATATGCGTAGCTACAACATATAGGCGTGGTTCGGAATTCACGTATGGCATTTGGTCCAACAATCAGATTAATGGTTGCTCACACGAATGCCCTAGAACAAGGTATTTCAGTTGTGTGTGATACACTGCATTTACGGGCTCGTTTAGAATAAGCATAGTTTCGACGGAGGCTAGAAGATGTATTGTAATGTCTGGATCCAAACAGCGAGATTCATTTTGCATGTACGGCTTGTGCCGGAGGCTAGAAGATGAATGTATCGTAGTGCGTGTGCTCAGAAGACGAGATTTAT
>CM055403.1:181209347-181239715 GCA_029228625.1 Pseudolycoriella hygida | reverse complement strand
CAGAAATCTATCTATCTACAATCTACACCCATACACTTTCTTCGTATAGAGAAATATAGGTATTTTATCGTATATGTGGTCGGTATGATGTGTGTAACGTGTTCTTTTTCGGGGAGATACGAATCAAATTACCGAAGCACTACTACACACTACTACACACACAACAGCTCCAGTTATGGGTTTAAACTCCCTTGTTTAGTTGTGAAATGACAAGTGGCACTGGTCGCTTTATTTACAGGCGTGTTTATGGTAATAAGATTATATATGCTCCTTATGCACATGTGTGTGTATTGACATGGTTGACATTATGATGCATAGATGTGTTGTGAGTTTGAAATGTCCACACACACATCAAGTGTTAGGAATTTCTCAACTATTACCGAACGAATGAAAGTTCGTCCACTTATCGATGCCGATCGTTTGAGAAAGTAGGGAGTGGTTTCAAATCAATGCAAGCTGTGCATTATTAGCAGTGGATGAAAAATTGTATATTGTATTGTAATAGTTGTATGTAAACATATACGATAAAATACTGAACAGAACAGAATGGTATATGGCCTTAAAACCCTCGTTCGCGCAAAGCGCTGGCTATAAACATTTCATTTCTTTTGTATTGTGTTCTTGTGTACATAACTTAGTTATTAAGGCCATACCCCATATGGGCTGTTGTTATAATATTACTTACACATTGTGGAAAGCAAGTAATAACCGTTCATGTGTGCATTACACACAACGAGCGAGCGATAGCGTACGTTTTCTGTGAGATTTAAATTGAATCACATGAGCTGCGAGAATACAATTCGCAGTTTTATTGTAGTAGCGACGATAAATATATTGAACGTTACACATATATGTACTGATGGCCGAGTGAGTTAGTGCACAGTTATATTAATTGTTTTGAGATGAGATGTCGGGGTTCAATTCTGGTGGACGACAATTTTTTTTCTTCCTTTTTTATGTTTGTTTCTTGCACAAAATATTCTAATTATTAAATTATTGCATCTAGATAGAAGAAAGTGAAATAAAAAAAAAAAAATTTTACGCATGCTTGAACCTAAATTCACACTTTATATAAATATATAAAACTCAACCGAAGATTATGACGGTGCGCTTGAAACAGGTTTAACTAAAAATGTCGTGCCCATGGGATTTCTCTAAGAAAAATTGTTTTTGAGGTCAAAACTAAACTTTTTTGTTCTGGCACTTAATAAGTTGTCTGGTAGATTTTAAAGAAAATTGATAAAAACTATGTTTTTCCAGACGTTTTCCAAATTTGTGTAAAAGTGATGAAAAAAAATTGTTGCGTTCAGGCGTTTTGATAATTTTTATCAATTAACAACATAATTGTGAGCAAAAAATTGTTCGACGGCATGTCTCTAAAACTTTTAGTTTTTTTTATAAAGCTACTTTAATATCCTGAATTTGGTCAAAATCGGAGACAAGTGGAGCTTTATAAAAAAATTAAAAGATTTAGAGAAATACCGTAAAACAATTTTTCCACACAATTATGTTGTTAATTGATAAAAATTATCAAAACGCCTGAACGCAACAATTTTTTGCATCACTTTTACACAAATTTGGAAAACGTATGGGGAAACATAGTTTTTATCAATTTTCTTTAAAATCTACCGGAAAACTTATTAATTTCCAGATCAACAAAGTTTAGTTTTGACCTCAAAAACAATTTTTCGAAGAGAAATCCCACGGGCACGACTTTTTTAGTTAAACCTGTTTCAAGCGCACCGTATTATGTTAAATTGAACAATGCGCATGTGTATTCGAAAACAAAATTTCGAATTTAACACACACATACGTGATAATTCACAGACAATGCATTTTTTTATTTAATAGCGACAATATGTCAAGCAGTAACCACAATTATTATGGCCGAGGGAGTTAGAGCATGCAAGTACTAATTCCTTTCATGCGGTGTCTGAGGTTCAATTTCTGATGAGCGAATTTTTTTTACTAAATTTTTTATTTCATCAAACATGTACATCATTCAAACTCGTATAAAAAATTTAAAGACTCCTGTGCATACTGTTTACCATCTCAAGAATTGGCATTTAATGGGAGACTTATCGTCTCATATAAAGTAAATACTATTGCTACCTGAGCACCAAGCGAAAGTAGATTATTACATGTCAAATATGCCCGATTCCCCCTGCGAAAATGATTCATTACATAATGGCACATTATTGGTACATTTCTCCTAAGTTTTTATGTAAAATTCAACTTTCACATGGGAAGGCAACTAAATATTTCTTTAGAGCAAATCGCTTTGGAAACTGTTGTTTTGACTCGTGTAAATTGCATTCGGCGCGGATATGCAAACTCCACAGTCGTCAAAATAACCGTTTCCCAAGCTTGTTGCTCAAAAAAACACTTGTGAGCTTGACTCTTATCGCAAAATTGTGTCCTCATGCAATAAATTTTCTTTCGCAGTGTCCAATGTAATGTACTATTGTTGAATTACGGTCAGAAAACGTAACATTTCTGGATCGGTCACACTCGGTTTTTAGTATTTTCTGACAGCCAGACGACAAAATACCGTACTGTCCTACTGGTTTCTTGTTGAGGCTTGTGAGGAGGTTGTACTATTTCTTTGCTTGAGTACGTAGAGTGCTTCATGAATCTTTGTACGAGTCTATTTTGTTTTCTCCGCCTGCCGTGTAGCTCCAATCAAATTCGTGTTGATTTTTGCAGCGAAAATTAATAATAATAATGACTAGCATACCAATCATTTCTGCTATAAAATGCTTGTACTCTACTTACCTATTGTAATGCTGTACCGAACACTCTTGGGTTAATAATATTACACCAATTTGTATGTTACACCAACACAGTTTTTTTTTGAAAGATAAATCTATAATAAGCTACACCGGCTACACCTATATAAAGTATTAAAACAAGACAATATTTTTCGATTTAAAGAGGTAGTACAGTAACCTACATTATTAAATGTTTGTAGCACTCATGTAGTGTGTAACTCGTTAGACAAGGTTCAGATATTATAATATTGCAAACAGAATGTTTTATCTATGCATAGTGTTGGTACCTTCCAATCGTCTGTTTCATTAAATTAAAATAAATAAATAAATAAAAAACCGTTTTTACTCTATAATTAAATGAATTTTTTTTTAATTATGTTCTCTTTATTTATCAATAATTTATGCACTTAGATTTGATAAAATAAAGCCTTTCTTTGGAAACGTACAGTAGCTGCTTCACACAAAATGGATTCATTTTACTTGAAATTGATAGAGTTTCTTCGTCAATAAATTAAATGAAATGCGTTAGCACTTAGATGGGAATAAAGAAGCTCTTAGTTTGAATGTAAAATATTGTCTATCGTAACAAGTTCTTGAACTTTGAAACCAGCTTTTTGTAAATGGTTTCTTCTCACACCCTTTTAGTCAAACAATCATAAAAGATACATAAAAACGAAAATATTTTAACTACAAAACACAGTCTGGAATTCGGTTTTCTTTTCTCTTCCATTTCCAAAAAAAGACACTTTTACAAATATGTAATTCAACCAAAAACTTTGACCAAGAGCAGATGAAAATACTTGCACCCACGCTGAGGACCATATATGGTTAGAGCAACTTCTCTAAATAAGTAACAGCTTTTTAAATTTGAAATTCACAGCCATTGAATAAGAATAAAGAAAAATCAAATTGAAAGATTATACTCGCGCACATTGGAATATTGTAGTTTGTATGGCAGGCAGACATGTAAGCGTCACACGTTATTGTTATTATAATTTATTCTGTTAGCACAATATACCACTTCATTTGCATTCAAAATTATTTGTGTTGCTAAGGAACGCACGCTGCAGGGAAACTTTTGACTCTGATAACGCTACTGTGCTTTCAAGTAATGTGTAAGATGCATTCAGTTCTTTCGAAAGGCGAAACTTGAGATAGATGAACGTAATGTCGAGAGACATTTTCCTTACCTTACCTTACGATAAAAATTTGAATTTGAGTTTGAATTCTTACGGTGAGGGAGTCAGGCTTGTTATCATGTTAAAGATGAATTAATTTGCAAGAGGTGGGGACAAAAGTAAGGATCGGAGTGGGTTGACCCACACCTGACCCACAGTTTTAGCGTGTCGACCCAAACCTGACCCACAGTTTTAGCGGGTCGACCCATTTCTGACCCACAGTTTTAGCGTGTCGACCCAAACCTGACCCACAGTTTTAGCGGGTCGACCCAAACTTGACCCACAGTTTTAGCGGGTCGACCCACACCTGATCCACAGTTTTAGCGGGTCGACCCACACCTGACCCACAGTTTTAGAACGCACAGAAAAACGATTTCTGTGACTTCCGCAACTGTGGATCAGGTGTGGCTTGACCCACCCGATCTTTAGATAAAAGTGTATAGTAGGGGGGTTGAAAATCGTTTGGCCAAATAAAAAAGTCGACAAAGTTCAAAGATCTTTATGATACCCTGAGAAAAAATCAATATGGGAGCGATGAGATCCGAGTGGATCTAGAGTTCGCTCAATGGCGAAATGTCTGAAAAAACACAAAAATCAATGAAAATGTAGACTTAATCAAAAATGAACATAAAAAACAGATGACAAATATTATTGTTGAGGTGAAATCGTTTATTCCTCTTTAGAATACTCTAAATAAAAAGATTTAGACGCTTTGAGTGCGCTGAGAGTCAGTCAATATGACAAATTGATGGGACCAATCTTGGAGTCTTGCTATCACTTTTTCATATTTTAAATCCAAAACCCAAATGCTTTTTAGCCCAGATAACAATTTAATTTTATTTTAATAATTTTAGCCCCACGAACAATGTACATAAAGTGCCACCGGAAAATGTGCTGATCCCATTTAATGTGCTCCTGTTCCAGGACATTTAATGTATATTAAAAAGCGCCCTTACCGTTACATCTTTTCTTTGGAACGTGAAGTGCTTTTAATGTACATTAAATGTGAATTACATGTACATCTAATGTACATTTAAAACACTTTGAATACACAACTAATGTACATTTAATGTACTTTTTAGTGTGAATTACCTGCACATTTGATGTGCATATAATGTTATGTATAAAAAGAAAAGAAAATTTAATTTAGTTTTCTGACTTTTCTATTTCGGTTTTTCTTATTCTGATGATCGCTATGTCCTCCATCTACATTATTTTATGCCAAGCTCTCATTTTTTTTATTAGAAAAATTTCTGCCATTGGCGGCGGGGCTTAAACCCAAGACGCTCGGGAATATGAGTCGACTGCTTTACGAGTTGTTGCCACCGGATATTTATGTGTTGGTGTGTTCAATTTGTATAAAGTTTTAAACTATAGAAAGTACATTAAATGTACTTTTTTTGTACTGAGAGAAAAAGTTTTGGAAGTTTTGGCTAGTAAATGAAAATTAAACAAACTACACAGAGTGTTATTTAAATTTATTTGATCGAACACACTGTGAACACACACGAACACACGTTGATGCTGTATGTATATTTGTAATCTAGTGCAATAATTTCGAGCTTTAATGGCACAAAAAATATGCCTTTTATTTACATCGAAAATGTACTACATCAAAAGCACATATTTGATACATTAAATGTGATAGTATACATCTCTTAAAGCTAAAACGGTGCTGATTTCGACCACGGTGGTGTAAAGGTCAGAGCGCAGCGGAGCGGACCTGGGCCGAAATGCACCGTTTCAGCTCCTTGTGATGTAATGTACTTATCATCTGTTGTCTACTGCTAAAGTCTACATTTTCTTTAATTTTAGTGTTTGTTCACACATTTTTCATCGAGCTACTCGGATCTCATCGCTCCCATATGGAATTTTTCTCTGAAAGATCTGTATGATAAAGATCTGTTTTCAGCCAGGTCCTCCCTCCAACTTTACCGACTCTTTTATTTTTTGAACCCCCCTAGTGTATAGCAACTCGTCGGAGAAGAAGTTTATCATGTTCTCGTCTCAACACCGCACCACACAGTACCACATTACTGATACTAACCTCATGGCAAATCTATGTTGGATTTCAGCGCTTCGATGTTAACAATCTACACCGTTGAATCAAAATCAACTTTGTGACTCATAAATAACGCATAAAAATTTACTTTGTCGTAGAGGTTTTAGCAATAAATCGTTTGGAAAGTTAAGTTTTTACAATTTAAAAGAACATATATATCACTTCTTAGAGTTAGAAGGTTCTCTTCATATTTTCGGAAAAGTTTGAGGTTCTGTGTCTAATTAAGAAGAAAATAATTGTGAGCGCGGCTTGCCGTTTCTTTAATTCATAGATTGTGCCATTAGTTATCTGTTTGTCCGTATTCAGCTATGAAAGCATGAATGACGCCAATTGAGAAAAGGGATTCTCAAAGTTCTATGTTGAGACGTTATTTCAGCTATGAAAAAACATAGATGTCGCCACTTGAGGTTCGGGGGTGGCAAATAGTTTGAAAGACAGAGTGACAGCACTTATCTGCTTTGACGCCACAGACATTAAAAAAAATTTCAGTAAATGTGTGAGCTCTCACTATTTAACAAAGTGTGAGTGAACACCGCTTTTTTAAAACATTAGAGAAAGAATTTTTGTTGAAAGCACCAGTCGTAACAGACTAAATCCCAACAAATAGAATCGATTAACTTGCTTGGGGCCTTGTATGGGAATAACACAAATACATCCGAGAATTTGTTAGAAATATTTATCTCGCACTATGCGAAAATGTTACTCATAAAAAATAAATTTAAATTTAAAATAGCGGATGCCAATAATTAATATAAAATAAATTTTAAGATAAAAAGGTTGTGTTTATAAATACATGGATATGATGTGAAAATATGTTCAACTTATGGAATGGACTGTGTAATATTTAAAAATACTTGTTTTTGACAAAATTCATCTTTTCCAGCAGGTTTTTATTTTTAGTTTTAATTTATTTAAGTTTTTTTTCTGTGGTAAATTTACACATACACATCAACGTCGACACGACATAAAAATACGAAATTAAAAGATGGGTACAAGGAGTTTTAGCAACTGGTTTTCTTAAAATTTCGCATCACAATAAGAATGTTTTTACGGAGAAGGTTCTTCAATTAATTTTGTTGAATTATTAATGTTCGATCAAACATCAAATTATATCATGTTTTCGACCTCAAATTACTCAATTGAACATGTCCGCATTTTTAAAACATTCAATTCACCCCGCAGATTTTCTTAGATTTTAACACCAGTACTTGAATTTGTCATGGCTTAATGTTAGAATAAAAATCATGCCCGCAGCTGTGTATCTATTATTAATTCTCGATCTCAAGAACCAGTCAGCCGATCTTCCTGAAACGTCAGTCTCGGACCTAAATGAAAAATTTCATGGGCTGCTTTTCCGGGAAAATTCTGGAAAAGCCGTGGCATGTGGAAAAGTTGTCAATTTAGAGGGTTTTTCAGGTAATGCTCGGAGTTTTCGAATTTTAGCTCCGGAGTAACAATAGCTAGAGAGTTGGTTTCTTCGGGAAAGTTATACAGTGTGGTCAGGGGAATTTTTTGGGATCTTAAGAAAATGGCTGCCAGCAGTCAAACCGACGCCATCTTGAATTTTCTCAAGCAATAAATTAGTTTATTTTGGTTCTCGAATTTTAGCTTCTTAGAGAGTTAATGTCTTCTACAAAGTTATAGAGTTTGATCAGGAGGATTTTTTGCGATCATAAGAAAATGTCTGCCAGCTGTCAAAACGGCGCCATCTTGGATTTTGTGAATACTCAAAAATGCTACCTTCTGAATTAGAATACCTAGACAGTTGGTCTCTTCGGGAAAGTTGTCAATATTGGCGAGTAGAATTTTTTTATGACCCTGAGAAAATAGCGGCCAGCTGTCAAAGTAACACCATCTTGGATTTTTTGCTATCTTTTGAATTAGAATAGCTAGTCAGTTTGTTGCTTCGGGAAAGTTATAGAGATTATTGCGAAAAAAAGTTCTCACAGGAAATTTTTTTTCGGAGCAAATGTTTTTCGGAAAAAAATCTTTTTCGGAGAAAATTTTTTTTGGAGAAAAATTTTTTTTGGAGAAAATTTTTTTTGTAGGAGAAAATTTTTTTGGAGAATTTTTTTTCGGAGAAAATTTTTTTTGGAGAATTTTTTTATTGTAGAAGAAAAATTTTTGTGAGAAAAATTTTTTTTAGAAGAAAATTTTTTTGGGAGAAAATTTTTCGGAGAAAAATTTTTGTAGAAAGAAATTTTTTTTCGGAGAAATTTTGGTAGGAGAAAAATTTTTTCGGAGAAAATTTTTTTTGTAGAAAAATTTTTGTAGCCGAAATTTTTTTTCGGGAAATTCTTTCGGAGAAATTTTTTTTCCCCGTAAATTTTTTTCGCCGGATTTTTTTGTCGGAAATTTTTTTTCGCCGAAAATTTGTTTCTCCAAAATTGGTTTCCTTTTTCTTACAAAATGAATTGACACTAATTGATTTTATCTTGCGTCACAAATGCCGGACCCAACGACGAAATAATTTTCTTTACTTTCAGTTTTTGCGTTGCACAAATTCTACTTTTATTTCTTATTGCGTAGATCGTTTAGGGTAAATTAAAATTTTTACGTGTAAGAACTGAAAGTGTTGAAAAATTATTCCGCTGGTGGGCCACCTACCAAATTTATCATTTTCCATCTATAATTTTCCATTACAGTTTTCTGAATTTCGAAGTTCGAAGTCTAGCTATTTTTTTCACCTGAAATTTATTTTCACTTTATAGTTAAACATACTGACCATAACCATTATGGTTATCGGGAAAATTCGTCGTTTTTCACCCTTGTGACATAATGTACTATTTTTCGAAGACACAATTCAAAACCGAACTCACAATTTTTGCCGAATACATCGCAGAGACGACTTGCTTTTCATATGTCTCATGGTAGTAGCATTCTTTTTATTGTTGACCGATCGTACCTTTCTACATGATCAACTCTATCCTATTTATGGAAAATCATAAAAACATTAAACGAGCCGACAACTAATATGTGAATACATTTCACGTTCAAAAGCACCGATTTTTTAGCACTATTTATTCTGACGCATTGCATCGGTTCGGTTGTTACCAAAGCTTGTTTCATAAATAAAAACTGTAGCGAATTTTAATCGAAGTTATTGTTTTTGTTTATTGTTCTTGGTTTTTATAACGAGGGCTTCATCATACCATTCAAGTTTTACTTACAGTCAGTAATTAATTATGCTGAATTAACATTTCGTTGGTCTTTCGATTGGTTGTCGATTAGAGTTTCGCATCCATATGTTGAACAAAACGTACAAGAGAAATGTTTTGAAGATCGTTTTAGTATTCTCTTTCGATAGAAAAATATTTTATCGACAGTTCAAATAGTACATTACAGAACAAGTTGACTAAATTTGTTGACAAGAGTCGTTATAATTAAACATCAATCGCTACGTTAGTTATCTTTGCATTCCACTGGTCGTCTTCTCTTCAGGTCTAATTAATGTCTTCTTGCTAGACCGCGAAGTAGAACGATTCAATTCTTAGCGCAAACGAGACAAAACATCAGCTCGACAGATATACGCGCTAATATTGCATTTATTTTAAAGCCTACTTAACCGACACAATGTATGGATATAATAAATTTTTTTCAATTATTATTCGATAAAAGAACACAACATCGCATTACATTGTATGAAGCAAATAACGCAAAATGACGATCATAAACATAACTTAACAATCTGCGACCCATATAATCACAATAATCAATAAATAAACTCATTTTCAATCTATCTAGCTTCAGTTACAAAATAATAATCGGGCAGATATCGATTAGACTTACCGACCGAGAATATCTAATCCGCATTAATGGCACTATAAAATTCCTCGCGCACATATTAACTTTTATGAAGATATGTATGCGCTAGCATTGAAATAATAATACCAGTAAATTGTCAAGTTTCTTCTGTACGCTTCTTCGCCATCGTCAATGGTATGGAAACCATTCTTGCTCGGGCCTATAGCCATTTTTAAAAGATATGCGAGTCATAGAGTCATGAATTAAATTCGAAATTGACGATCTCTTTTCATACGCATTTTCTCGTTAAGTCTATTGCATTACGTATTACGATCGTTTAATCGAAAAATTGATTAAATATATTAAAAGAGTCTGCAAATTGAATAATTTATGATTTGAAGAAGAAAAAGTCTTATACTCAGCACAGGTATAATATACATTGAAGCTACACTCTTCTGTACATTATGGGCGCGTGGTAGCAATGCGCCCGTGACACAAGTCCACATACGTACAAAAAATTAGGATTTTTTTTTCGTAGACGGCGGAACCATAATATTGCGTCGTACCCCCCGGAGACCTAGTTTTTGGGATTTTACGTATAATTTTGATTGAAATCGATATTTTACTCATTAAAATCGGTCCAGTGGATCCGAAGATTATGACCTTTAGGAAATAGTCATTTTACATACAAATTGTGCATTTCATAGAAGCCAAAGTTAATGGAAACATCCTACGTTAGTTAGTTAGTGGGTTAGTTAATTCCAGGTCAATCACAACCGACTTAGAGTGTATTCAAAGTATGGGTCAAATATGAGCAAAATTTTTGGACTGTGTTAGGATGTAGAGTAGATAGATGATTGGTGTCAAAGGAAAAGTTGTTAGGTTGGGTATGGAGTGTGTGACCAAAAAAATGGCCGACGGACGGTGCGGTTGTATGGGACTAACTTTGGGGGAAAATTAAATTTTTTTAAATTTTTTTTTCAAAGGAAATATTTTTTGCCTCTTTTTTTCGCTGGAACTTTTTTTCGCCGAAAATTTTTTCGCCGAAATTTTTTCGCCGAATTTTTTCGCCGGAATTTTTTTTCACCGGGATTTTTTTCGCAGAAAATTTTTTTTCGCTTGAAATTTTTTTCGCCTGAAATATTTTTTCGCCGGAAATTTTTTTCGCCGTTTGTTTGTTTCCTCTTCCCTTCCAAAACTACTGACATCACAACAAAAGCCCTCGTCCCTTTTTCCAAACTGATATCAATTCTTTTGAAATATTATCACTTTACATCAAAAATGCGTCACAATTGCCGGAGCCTCCCAACGTAAATTTTTTCTGCGCTTTCAGATTTCGCACGCCAAAAATTTGGCCACCCGTACTCCACAGATCACGCAAAACATAATTTTTTTTCGTGTCGAAACTTAAAGAACAGAAAAACTATAACATTGGGTGGTCTAGCATTTGTGACGCATTTTTTAATCAGGGTTTTTGTGGTGATATCAGTAGTTTTGGAAGGAAAGAGGAAACAAACAAAAGGCGAAAAAAATACCGGCGAAAAAAAAATTCCGGCGAAAAAAAAATTTCCGACGAAATAAATTTAATTTTTCCCTTAAATCCGTCCCATACCACCGTTACCATACCACATTATATTTTTCCTAGTTACGTAAATAACTATTATTCTAGATAGCTGGATTATGTGCGAATCATTCTGCACGGTCCATCTCGACAAAATACAAATTTAAACATAAGAGTCCCAGATAACAATTGACCCCACGAAATGTACATAAACTGCCATCGGAAAATGTGCTGATCCCATTTAATGTGCTCCAGTTCCAGGACATTTAATGTATGTTAAAAAGCGCCCTTAACGTTACATCTTTTCTTTGGAACGTGAAGTGCATTTAGTGTGAATTACATGTACATCTAATGTACATTTCAAACACTTTGAATACACAACTAATGTACATTTAATGTACTTTTTAGTGTGAATTACTAGCACATTTGATGTGCATATAATGTTATGGATGAAAAGAAAGGAAAATTTAATTTAGTTTTCCGACTTTTCTATTTCGGTTTTTCTTATTCTGATGATCGCTACGTCCTCCATCTAATTTTTATATTCCAAGCTCTCATTTTTTTTATTGGAAAAACTTCTGCCATTTGCCGGGCTCGAACCCAAGACGCTCGGGATTATGAGTAGACTGCTTTACCAATTGTGCCACCGGATACTTATGTGTTGTTGTGTTAAATTTGTATAAACTGTTAAACTCCACAAATTCAAATTTATTTGATCGAACACACTAAAAAATCTGGTGCAATAACTTCCAGCTTTAATGGTACAAAAAATGTGCCTTTTACATCGAAAATGTACTACATCACAAGCACATTTTTGGTACATTAAATGTGACAGGAATATTGTACACCTTATCACGCACATAAAATGTGCGAAAAATGTACTTGTGATCTAGTGCAATAATTTCGAGTTTTAATAGCACAAAAAATGTGCCTTTTGTTTACATCGAAAAATGTACTACATCACAAGCACATTTTTGGTACATTAAATGTGACAGGAATAGTGTACACTTTATCACGCACATGAAATGTGCGAAAAATGTACTTGTGATCTAGTGCAATAATTTAGAGTTTTAATGGCACAAAAAAAGTACCTTTTATTTACATCGAAAAATGTACTTTGTCACAAGCACATTTTTGGTACATTAAATGTGACAGTAATAGTGTACACCTTATCACGCACATAAAATGTGCGAAAAATGTACTTGTGATCTGGAGCAATAATTTCGAGTTTTAATAGCACAAAAAATGTGCCTTTTATTTACATCGAAAAATGTACTACATCATTAGCACATTTTTGGTACATTTTATGTACATATTCTCAACAACATTGAATTTCGCACATTTAATGTACATTCAGTGGGCAACCACATTAAAAAGTGTGATTTGTGTTATCTGGGAGTGGTATACATAATCTACTATTTTACGAAGTCCCAAAATGTCTCAAAGAGTTAGAATACCTGAATCACTGATTGTACGTGATCTTTTTAATGTGTAATCTTTTAAACGTTAATTAAATTATTAAAATATGACATGTGATACACACAAAACAAACCTCTAATGGCAATATAAATTTGATATGTCAGAATTAAATGCTTTTTCTATTCTGTAACAGCACACGTATCAGAAAGCGCAAAAAGATATATCAAAAAATTATAATTTATGAAATGAAATTCCATCACCGTATGTAGAGTTTTTATGTGAAGATTAAATGTCTTCCAGTGCGTGAGAACTTTAAAGTATGGTCTGGGTGAGATTTTTTCTATTTAATTGAATACATGACGTACATCGGATTAGCTGTACTGGTATTATTCAACGTCATGAATGGAATTGGCATTTCAGATTTGTCATTTTCATTTCAAATAATTATTGTTTTAAAAACTTGTTTTCTGCTTCAAATGCCCATGCGAGTAGCAACTAATTTTAGTTTCAGCTAAAAATTCTTCAACAAGTCCGTTTGTGTTATTTTTGGTCAGACTTTCGTATCAAAATTGGTTATATAGTTTATAATATACATTTTTGTCATGCCAAACAACAAGAAATTTCCGACACTACACATTCTACAATTTGAGATAGTTGATCTCAAGTCAAAGCCGTTAAAGTAAGTTTCACATCGGCATTAAAGCACCAGAAAGTAGGGACGAAGCTTATTTACGACAAGCTAAGTTTGTCGATGTGGGCCGTAATAATGTGAGGAGACAGAGGGCAAACTCCTACAGTACTTACATAACATTATTTTTTGGCTTGCACTGAATCGAGGCTATCATAACGCTGATGGACACATGACTAGAAATATGTGCACTCTTAAGCACTGTATTCATATCGACTTTATATTCGATCCACATGCCTATTACTAACATTGATTCGAACCATTATATATGTAGTCTCCACTAATATAAATAACTATTCTTGTAGGTGAATGAGGCATATTTTCACTCGTATTGTGTGATCAATGCATTTTTTCTCTATATATGCATTCGCTTGTAGATGCAATTTACTATAATCCACATTTCTCGTGTGCTGCGTTACACTATTGCATTCCTCAGTTGAATCAACTTTGGTAATCATTTTATTGTGGAAACATAAAATGGAAAATACGTTCATATATTTAAAGAGAGAGTGGAATTATAAGCTGAAACTGGTACGGAATTCTATTGCCATTGCTGGAATATGAACGTAACATTCTGACATGAATTGTGATACCAAGATTGAATAAATAAAAGACAATTCGTTCGCGTAAGTATTAAGAAATTAAAATAGCTGCTTCTTTAGGCCCAAACACATAATAGGCAGGTGGTTAGCATTAAAATTCTTCTCCCAACGTTTAAGTTTAAATTTGGATATCTCAAAGAAACTTATCAAAATGGATTCCAGTGGATTCAAAATAGGTTCCAAATTGTGAGAATACTCGGAAGTGGATGAATCCTCCAACCTTAGGAATAGGATTTCCAGTTGATATGATTTCATTTGAAATACATGTTTCATTTCAAACGGTGTTATTACCGAATGCAAACCAATGCATTTGAGATTTTTGAGATCATTTCAGGTCAGTCAATGATCTTAAGATAGTTTCAAAATTTCGCCACACACCTACAAGTTTCAAATTTGTCCATGTCTTTTATTAAGTAGCGATAGCTACTTTATGTTTTTACTCTTCCTATCCGTCCGTCCGTCTGTGTAGTCTTCACCGGGCAATCATCGAGGATTTACCAAGGAATCACTGATGATTCATCGGGGAGTCACTGATGATTCACCGGGGAGTCAGTTATCATTCACCGGAGAATCATTGCTGATTTACCGGTGAAGCACTGGTGATTTACCGTGGAATCATTGGTGATTAATCTAGGAATCACTGATGATTTACCGTGAAATAACTGGTGATTTATCGGGGAATCACTGGTGATTTACCGGGCAGTCACTTGTGATTTATCGGGGAATCACTGGTGATTTACTGTGTAGTCACTTGTGATTTACCGGGAAATCACTGGTAATATACAGTGAAACCACTGGTGATTTATAGTGAAATCACTGGTGATTTACCGTGGAATCACTGGTGATATACACTGGAATCACTGGTGATTTACCGGGTAATCACTCGTGATTTACCTGGGAATAATTGGTGATTTACCTAGGAATCACTGGTGATTTACCGGTGAAACACTAGTGATTTACCGAGTAAACACTGGTGATTTACAGTGGAAACACTGTTGATTTACCGGGGAATCACTGGTGATTTACTGGGGAATCAATGGTGATTTACTGGGGAATCACTGGTGATTTACCGGGGAATAACTGGTAATTTACCGTGTAAACACTGGTGATTTACCGGCGAAACACTGGTG
This sequence comes from Pseudolycoriella hygida, assembly GCA_029228625.1. NCBI lineage: Eukaryota > Metazoa > Arthropoda > Insecta > Diptera > Sciaridae > Pseudolycoriella > Pseudolycoriella hygida. The sequence goes on along the minus strand of CM055403.1, from coordinate 181,224,560 downwards.
ATTTACAGGTGAAAGACTGGTGATTTACCGGAGAATCACTGATGACTTACCGGGGAATCATTGGTGATTTAACGGGGAATCATTGGTGATCTACAGGGGAATCACTGAGGATTTACCGAGGAACCACTGGTGATTTAACGGAGAATAATTGGTGATTCAGAGTGCAATCACCAATTATTCATCGGGAAAAACGGATGATTCACCACGGAATCAAAAATGATTCACCGGGGAATCATTGACGATTCACCAAAAAATCATCGATGATTACACCGCTAAGAGTCGGTGATTTCTTGATTAATGGTTCGTTGGTGAATTCACTGAGGAGATCATTGATGATTCACAGTGGAATCACGAATAACTCACATTGTAATCACCGATGATTCACCGAAGAAACACTGATGATTCACAGGGGAATCACTGATGAGTCACCTGGAATGACTGATGATTCACCGGGGAATCACTGATGATTCACCGGGCAATCACCGATGATTGCATCGCTAATCGTCGGCGATTTCTCGATGAATAATCGGTAAATTATCGGTGATTTATTGGTGAATCATTTGTGATTCCCCGGTGAATCATCAGTGATTACCAGGAGAATAATAGGTGATTCATCAATGAGTCACGAATGATTTAGGTCCAAAATTAACTTCTTTGATTACACTTTATCGCTACTTTCCTCTACCCATGACAATGGTTTATTATGTCATTGGTTACACACTTACACACGAAGACAAGAATTTCATAGGACTGCATTTAATTTCTTTAGAAGCTGACTGATAACATGTAACCTAGCGTCTTCGATTAGATTGCCAAACACTAGTCTTGTCTTCAAATATTTATAAAAAAAACCTTGGAAACCTCTTTTTCTTTGCTAATATTTTAATAACCTCATCTAGTCAACGGTTGGTTAAGCACATTAAATGGAGCTCGTTAAAAATGTTTAACTTTATGTTCGGAGAATGCTGAGAATTTTTTCAACAATTTCACTCGCTTAGATAGCTCTTACCTTGCATTTTACATGAAACGAGCATTTTTTTTTCTTTTCTACACATGTTATAATTATAACATACTTGTGTTTCATTCTTTTCATCATTTTTTATTGTTTTTAATGAACAATTGTAATTTACATGATGATCTCGCAATAAAAATAGCATTAATTGATAATAGTTTTTGTTTTCGTCGGACATGCATTATGTAGTCAGCGTAGGTAAATGAAAATGAATAAAATGACGTTTACACAAACGTAACTTGTTAACGAGAGAAATTACTTCGAAAGGAAAAGTGATGAATTAGGTACTTTGAGTGAATTTGTAATTTACAAAGTTTTACTTTACGCAGCTCGTTCACAAACTACACCGACGACATACGTATGGGAGCAGTGAAACGATTGAATGGGATGAAAATTTTCTAACGAATACAAGTAAAGGGAAAGCGTCAACTGAACACTGAAAACGTGACGGAATCGGATGGGGGGGGGGGAGGGGCGTGTCTGCGTGACGTGACGTTTGTTCCAATAAAAAGGAAACATTTTTATTAGACATCCAAAACATAAAGTTCGCGGACCCGTAGGAAACCAGTTCAATCGATTCTGGTTGCAAGGATTCCCGTTCTATTAAATTACTGAGTTATTTACAAAAAACCCAAATTTACTAAAAGGACCCTCACCGAACGCCTTCTGGACATATATTTCCAGGTAGAGGGGGGGGTCGAAAATGTGACGTCATATTTTAGGGTGTGTATTTTTCACACATTTTGTAGTTGAACGACCCCTAGATCCACTCGGATCTGATTGCTACCATATTGACTTTTTATCAGGGTACCATAAAAGTCTGTTTTTAGTCAACTCCGCCAACTTTGACAACACTTTCATTTTTTTGACCCCTTAATGCCTCGCCTAATGCTCACACTGGAATAGCTCTGAGTCAGTCACGTGTCAACCGATTTCCTGAATTCGTTATGAAATTCTCTATCTATCTACGTTCTTTGAAATTTTTTTAAATTGTTGTTTATGTTGTTTTGGTGGAGTCAAAGTTGAAATTTCAATATGGCAACTAAAAGTCATGAAGGGAGGTTGACCCTCCAACACCACATTAAAATATTTATGACCTCCCCGATACCGGCATTTTGAAGTACTATCCGAATACTAATAATTAGCCCTAAAAAGTTTCCCTTCAAGATGCATACGTTCAAGAAGACATTGATGCTTATGCCATAATTCATGAAACAACGCCTCAAATGAGGCGTTTCGAAAAAAAATAAAAGTTCAAATTCGACCCACCCTAGGGTGTAAGTCAAACGTGATGCAACGTGACATGGGGGAGGGGGGGGAGTCAAAAAATCGAGAAAAAAGTATGACGTAATATGTGTACGACCCCTTATTTTCATATGATTTAAATCATTTTTCATTACTTACATGAACTTTACATTATTTTTACATTAATGAAACAATTTATGGATAAATAATGTAAAATTTATGTAAATAATGTTAAAATGATGTACAAAAGATGGATAATAATTGTAACAGTTATGGCTTTCGCTACATTCGAAAATTAAAAAATATTTACATAATTTGGTTTTTCGTTTCGGAAGTTCTATTCGGTCGAAAAAGTACTTTCGTAGGAAAAATTTTGGTCAAAAAAAATTTTCGTTTAGAAAAATTGGTGAGAAAAAGAATGTAAAATGTAAAATTCATAGAAATAATGAAGAAATGATGTAGATCATGTTAAAATGATGTAAATACCTTTCCAATTTGGAATGTAAAAATGATGGCAAAATAATGTAGCAAAATCTATCGTTGTTGCATTTATTATCCATCTTTCGTACATCTTTTTACATGAACTACATAAATTTTACATTAATTTTACATTAATTCATGAAACATCCACAAAAAATTATTCTTACATCAAAAATATAATTCTGCCGAATATAATTTTGAAATATTAAGGAATTATATTAAGAGGTGTGCGGGCCGACCTTTTCTGGAAGCCCGGCCCGGACCGAACCCGATCCGAAATTAAAACCCGAAGCCCCACCGTCCGGAAAACGCTGACGGCTCGGCTGAGTTATGACCTTTTTATGGATACTAACTTTTTATAGCAAATGTGACGTCATATGTGCACGACCCTTAAGGGGCTGTTCATAAATGACGTCACGCTTGCTATAAAATCCATAAAGTTCATAGCTCCAAACTGGTCAGACATTTTGCTTATAGTACTCCGGCTACCCCCCAAACACACCCCCTATTTGGTGGGGGAAGCCAGAGTCCTATAAACGAAATTTGTTGTACTGAACGAGTTATGAGCTTTTTATGGATACTCATTTTTTGTAGCAAGCGTGACGTCATTTGTGAACGGCACCTAATATGTATACGTATACCCTAGTGGTGAATTGAGCATTCAGAGCATTCTCTCTTGAACTCGTAGGTAAAATAAAAAAAGCAACACCTAACCAAAAAGAAATAATAAAATACTTTCGCACATTTATCGGTCACTCGATAAAAAGCTAAAATATCCGTGTTGAAAAATTAGGTGACGAATCTCACGCTTAAAGACAATTTTTCACACCAAATTCTTACGTATTGCTCAAGATTCACGTAATTACGATATGAATATGATTAATGTCAGAATGAAGATAAATTTCTTTCTTTTGCTCAATTCATCAAAGCAAAAAAATGAATCCAATTCCATTTCCTTTCAGCACCATATTATTATTTCACCAACATTTTAACGTAACTACACGAAAATCCATTATCGAGAAAAAAAAATCATTCCAAAATCATGCACTCAAATGAATAAAAATCCAACCAAATAATTTACACGAATGGAAAAAAAACAATGCTCACTCATCATAAATCATTAAATAAATTTATTTTCGGTGTTATTCCTTTATAATTCGTTTGGAAAAATAAAATTAATAAACAAATTAAATAAATTACAACAATTTTAATAAACAATTCTCAAGCCGAATGCATAACAAATTAAAAATTAAATCGACCTCAATGGTTTATATTGACAACCATTTTTTTCTCTCTCAAATTCCAGATCTGTTACGCCATGTAATTGATGGAAATTGGGTTTTCTGTAATTAAGATGTGCACAAATGTATAATCATATTCTTTTCTTGTCTTTTTCTTAAGAAAAATGTTTCAACTCGTTTCAAACTTAGTCGCAATCGCATACTTCGGCAACGTATTAAATAAGTACTCATAGTACATTAAATTTTCATATAATTACACATCAGAGGAGAGAGAAAAAAAAACTGATGAAAATTATAATTAGTTTCAGCTACCGTGCAGTGATTGCTCCACGAAAAAAAAAACGAATATCCCAGTCAATACGGTGAACGATGTAAAAATCCACTATTTTCTTTCTTTTTTTTTGTGTGTAATGCTTTTACAATGCATCGCTTAAAACCTATACACACCCATTCGTAAAATGTAGGAAAAAAATAAATTAGATTCTCTAATCCAATTTACATATAAAAATTCCATGGTCAGATAAGAAGATAAACCAGGCCGGCCATCGGCTACTGTTCAACATTCCAATTTCAAGCCATGTAACATTAACAACGAATGCATATACTTGAATCTTTCTTCTGTTGAACAGCACACCATCAGCATAAAAACAAAAAAAAAATGTTTTTTATTGAAGGCAGACGAATATTTGTGTAAAATGAAATAAAGAAAATGAAGATAGTGTTGTACACAGTGCTCCTCGTACATGCAATGAGGATGAGGTTCTTGCAGATATAACACATGCGATGGGTTGCTGCCTATAAAAATTCCATCATTTGCCCTCAGGTTACTTCATAAATTTTGTGCTTTTGTTTTTATTTTATTCAGATTTTTGATGGGTTTAAAATTCTTCAGCTCAGTTTGGATCGTTGTGTGTAATCATAGTTTTATAAAATAAATTGTATGACATACATCTAATACTAACACGGGTATGCCATTTCATAACAGTCAGTGGTGTAGCTGGTAAAATGTTCGATGGACAGGGTTCACTTATAGCAGATAACACTCATTATGCAAACACGATTTCAATTTCATATCACTAGAGGATTCAGTCCCTTAAATGAACCCGTAGATTTGTCTCATCTATTGTTCCATTGTTTCGCATTTTTTTCGGATTTTCGGACTCCCCCTTCTCTGCAATGTTCCATACAAATTAAGATTTTTTTGTATGAAATGTCTGTTTTCTTAGAGCCCTGCATCCCCCCCCCCTACGCAGACGTCATTTATGAACGCTCCCTCATTGAAATCTTTTCTATCGTTCAAAATTAATAAATAAGGGATCGTCCCTAAATTATGTAACGCTTTTTCAGTGTTGCCACAAATTTTAAATCATCGATATCTCGGAAAAGACGCACTCGAGAGAGGTCAAATGTATGGACCCTCCTTTTACACCCCTTTAATTTACACCCTCCATTTAAGGGGTGTAAAAGGAGGGTCCATACATTTGACCTCTCTGGAGAGCGTCTTTTCCGAGATATCGATGATTTAAAATTTGTAGCAACACTGAAAAAGCGTTACGTAATTCAAGGACGATTCCTTAATATAGAGTTTGTGCAAAGCGACTTACTGCTAAATTTATAACATATACATATTAGTTATAAATTTTTATAAGTTATAAGTTATAAGTTTTGAAACTGAATCAGTACTGATCGGTTTCAAAACTGATCTGGATCAGTACCGATCAGTTGTAAAACTGATATGCATAAGTACTGATCAGTTTCAAAACTGATACGGATTACTACTGATCAGTTTCAAAACTGATACGGATCAGTACTGATAAGTTCAAAAACTGATAGGGGTCAGTGCTGATCAGTTTCAAAACTGATACGAATCAGTACTTATCGGTTTCAAAACTGATCTGGATCAGTACTGATCAGTTCAAAAAGTGATACGGATTAGTACTGATCAGTTTCAAAACTGATACGGATCAGTACTGATCAGTTCAAAAACTGATAGGGGTCAGTGCTGATCAGTTTCAAAACTGATACGAATCAGTACTTATCGGTTTCAAAACTGATCTGGATCAGTACCGATCAGTTGTAAAACTGATACGCATCAGTACTGATCAGTTTCAAAACTTATAACTTGTAGTTTATAACTTATAAAAATTTATAACTCATAAGTTACAACTTATAACTCATTAAAATTTATAGCTTAAAACGTAGACTTATGACTTATAACGTAGACTTATAACTGATAACGTAAACATATAACTTATAACATATAAGGATCGACCTTTTTTCGAAATCTGACCTGAACCGAGCCGATCCTAAATAAAAAATTCAAACCCGTACTGAACCCTAACCCTGACCCGAATTAAAAAAAAAAATCATTTGAAATGTTTTTTAAGCTCAATTTTGAGAAAATAATTGAGTGAATTATTTTTTTCGGGTCGTATCGGGTTGAAGTCTTGAAAAAAAGTCTTGACGAAAATGAAAACCGACCCGACGAAAAAATAAATTAAAAAACCTACAAATTGATTCGGGCTCGGGTCGGGTTTTTAGTTAAGTTTCAGACGGCCTACTCACACCAATTACAGAGGTCTCTGTCTCGACAGCTACTACATGGAAATCAGTTTTATTGACTGGGGCTCCGGTTGAACAGTACTATGATAATTCTCAGGTGTTATACTCGACTAGATTACAATATGACGATAAATTCCCATTCAATTTTTATGAAACTTATTTACTTACTTACTAACCCAAGCGGGTTTTGAGTGACTCCAAAACTTGTCTCCATAGAGGACGATTCTCGGCTAGACTTCTCCATGCGTTGACGCCCAGCTGTCGTGCATCCTCTTCCACACCATCTGACCATCTTTTCCGGGGCCTTCCTATCCTTCTTTTTTTTATCGAAAGACCTCTCCAAGGCTTTTCTTGTCATTCTGTTCTCGTCCATACGCGCCACGTGACCTGCCCATCGTAGACGCGCTGATTTGATGGCTCCGACGATTGTCTCATCTCCAAAAATTTCGGTCAGTTCTCTGTTTGTTCGTATTCTCCATTTCCCCTGTTGATATACTGGTCCACCTATTGATCTTAACATTTTTCTTTCGAAGCTGTTTAGCATACTTTCATGTCTTTGTGTTATTGACCACGTTTCACAGACATACATAACTATGGGGCGAATGAGAGTTTTGTAAAGGCATAATTTTGTGTTTCTGCTAATTAGCGTGCTCTTAATCACATGCTTTAAAGCGTAGAAACAACGACTGCCTTGCGTTTTTCGTGTTTTAATTTCCTTTTGAATGTCGTTTTCTACGTTCTAACAGTTCTCTAACAGTTTTCTACGTTCTTCTAACAGAAATCAAGTACTTGAACGATTGGACCACCTCAAAGTTATAATCATCCATTGTTATGTTTTGGCCGACACGAGAGCCATGTTTTCTTTCCAAAGGGAGGCATTTCACTTCATTCACCTTTAGTCCTATAGGGCTAGCTGAGTTGACCATTTCCACAAACATTTCCTTTACCACTACAGTCCCTCGTCCTATCAGGTCGGTATCGTCAGCGAAATCAGTTAGTCGTTTTGATGTCCTGAATATTGATCCATTCCAGTTGATCGTCATAGCTCTTACCACTTTCTCTAAGGCGAAGTTGAAAAGGATCGTAGAGAATTTGTCTCCTTGACGCACTCCTGAGTATATGTTAAAAGGGTTAGAAAGTGAGATTAGAAAGTGGATTAGCATTTTGGACTTTGTGTCCTGTGTGTGTGACTTTGCGACCTTAACCCGCTTTTGTGAGATTAATCAGTTTTGTTGGAATTCCGAACTCTTTCAGGATTCCAAACAAAGCTGGCCTATCATTGGAATCATACGCTGGTTGGAAGTCCACAAACAGTTGATGAATAGATATGTTGTGCTCCCACGCTCCCACGCTTTTTCCATAATCTGCCGAATTGTAAAAATCTGATCGGTTGTTGATCTACCTATTCTGAATCCAGAATGGTAATCACCAATTATTTCTTCAGCGTAGATCTCTAGGCAATTGAATAAAATTTCTGCCAGTATTTTGTACGCTACGTTTAGTAGACATATTCCACGATAGTTTTTACATTCAATTTTGTTTCCCTTCTTAAAAATCGGTATCATCAGACCCGTAAGCCGAATTTCAGGTAACTTTTCTTCATTCCACACCTTGAAGATGATGTGATGAAGACAGTTCCACAGTTCTTCACCTGCCGCCTTTATCAATTCGGCTTGAATATTGTCCTCTCCTGGGGCTAATTAGGCTTTAGTTAACGGATAGCTTCTGCAACTTCTTCATAAGAAGGGGATGGTATCATTGGTTCAGCACCCTGAAAAGTGGGTTCTTCCTGATGTTGATTTGTTGGTTTGTTCAGAAGATCATGGAAGTACTTTCTCCATCTTTCCGTTATCTCAACTGTATCGCTCAGTAATTGTCCGTTTCGATCGAGAATTTTTTCAGATATTGGCTGGAATCCTCTGCGTTGTTTGATCACGGCTTTATTGAATTCTTTCACGTTTCCGTTGCGATTGTGAGCCTCCAAGTTTTCTATTTCCCGGTTAAGGTGTTCTCGTTTTTTCGTTCTAAGCAGTCTGTAAACTTGGACTTTTTGACGGTTGTAGTCTGACACTTTCTTGTTTTTCTCGCCCCTAATTGTGCAATATTCTTTGCTTCTACTGCAATCCTGCATTCTTCATCGAACCATTGCTTGCATAGGGTCGGATCAGCCCTTCCGAGAACATCCTCTGCAGCAGTTTTGATGAGTTTCGAGTTACCGATCGCTAACCCGACGATAATAATGCTCATCATACCCATACTTTCAGGAATATTTGAGGCTTTTTTTTAGATTTATCAGGTTGGGATGGCTTTTGACCGCGAAACACAGATCTATCGATCCTTTGTTCCACCTCCCGTTCATCACGTAAATCATTAGAACCTGCCCGTGCTAGCTAGGAACTTGTCTAAGACAATTGGCCCTAGCTTCGGCACATCGAGCGATCTGATCGCATGACCACCCAGAATCCTATGTCTCAGTAGCGAAAATTTCGGACATTCACAAATAATGTGGTGTCCTGTTTCTCTACCCAGGCCACAGGTGCAATTGGGATGCCCATTGACGATGCCCATTTTGGCTAAGTGACTGTTTAAACCACAGTGGCCGGTGATCGCCCACAACTCTCCTTATTCGATCCCGGTCCATGTGCAACAGTTCCTTCGCCCAACCACGATCGGCCACTGGGAAGAACCCTTTTGTGTGTAAACCTCCCTTATAAGTTTGCCAATGCTTGTTAGCCTCTGACAATGTCCAATCCTTCACCGCCTTATCACACAGTGACTGTGGTATGGGAATGAACGGTTCCGGTCCGTGGCTAGCAGATTTAGAGCCCAGCTTCGCAAGCTCATCTGCCCTCTCACTTCCATCTATCCCAGAGTGTCCAGGCACCCAAGCGACCTTAACCTGATTTCTCAGACCCAGTTCGTTCAGGGTCTCCTTGAACTCTTTTATTACAGGAAGAGAATCACAAGCTTGTGCATCTTTCTTATTTCTCTTTTATCTCTTTTTTCACGTATTCGCTTGCATTCTGTGCATGTAAAACTTGGTTTTTCGGTGAAACGAGTTAAAACGAAACGTTGCACAATCTTACGATTCTTCTCCTGTATTTTGGATGTTGTAACGGGCGACATTATCGCCTTGATAACAGCTTTACTATCAGAAATTACAGTGATTCTTTCGTTTTCCATTTCTGGTCTTAAAGAGCACCGTAGTCCTTTCATCGCTGCAAACGTCTCTGCCTGAAAAACATTGGAGTATTTTCCTAGGTAAATACTCTCTTCCGTTCTGGGTTCCAGAGTGAAAATCCCAGCCCCCGTTCCTTCAGAATTTTTCGAACCGTCAGTGAAGCTTATGAGTCCATCTACGGGTATGCAATCTGGCCAATTGTTTAGCCATTCTTGTCTACTCGGTATGATAGCCTCATAGCGCCTCTCAAAGTTGATCTCCGCATTTATGCGGTCTCTGGGCATGTGAAAAATAGGATCAGCTATTGCATTCCCTATCTTTCCATGTCCTAGAGAGAAGTTCCTCATCCACAGATCGTTGAGCCGTAGTCTATCTGCTGCCGCAAATTCTGTGGCCTTGACAATCGTATGGATCGGTGGTATAGCTAACAGCGCTTCTATAGCTGCCGTCGCTGTCGTCTTCATAGCTCCAGTAATACATATACATACCAGCCTCTGAACCTCGCTCATCTCCATCTTGGCGCACTCCTTTTCCAGCCTAGGCCACCACACAACACTACTATGGCAGATCATAGGCCTCACTACTGCTTCATAAATCCACAGTATTGCCTTTGATGGTAGGCCCCAATTCTTACCGAAAGCGTTCCTACATATCCAAAAGGCCGTCAGAGCTTTCCTCGCTCTGTTTGTTACGTGCTCTGTCCAGTTCAATTTACTGTCCAGTATGACACCCAAGTATTTCACTTGGCTTCCAGCCTCGACATCTTTGCCAAACAGCCTAAATTTTCCAACCAATTCCTGACCCGTGCGTCTCCTGCTAAAGAGAATTATGTCAGTTTTATCTGGATTAACTCTGAGACCCATTTTTCGACACCAGTTCTCTACCACTCTGATAGCGAACCTGATGCGATCCCCAAGCGTACTTTCAAACTTCCCTCTGATTAATATCGTTAGGTCATCTGAATACCCTTGAGCGAAGATCCCTTTGTCATTTAACTCTGTAATACTACATCATACTACACCATAGTAGCGGTGAGAGTATCCCTCCTTGAGGGCACCCTTTCGCAGCCCATAGACTTACCTTGTGACCACATATGCTGGCCTCTACAGCTCTGTTACTGAGCATGCTGCATATCCACCTCACGACGACTGAATTTACACCTCTGTCTTCAAGGGCCAGACGAATGATCTCGAAGTTCGTGTTGTCAAATGCACCTTGGATGTCCATAAAACATCCAATTGCTATTTCACTCACCCCTAACGATCTTTCTATTCTAGCCATTAGACTGTGCAGTGCTGAGTCAGTGGACTTACTGATTTGCATGCAATGGGTACTTTGGCAGAATATCATCTTTAATGTAAAAATCTATCAGTCTTTCTAACGTTTTTAACAAGAATGACGTCAGACTAATCGGTCGAAAGTCATTAGCCTCCATATTTGAGGCTTATTTTTCGTCCGAATGTTATAAAAGTATTAAGCTAGCGATTTTCTGTAATCGGTATTCATTTCACAAAAGAAAAACGATGCTGCAATCTTTTTTGATGGAAATACTAATCCCCAACAAAATTAATTCAAAGACTTCACATTCCATTAAATTAGATCACCGTTTTCCAATTTGAAATTCAATTTAAATTTTGAACGAGATTTTTTTAAATACGAATAATAACACAGCATCAGATTAAACAAAAAAAAACGATTCCTGTTCACATTTAAATGCTGTCGTTTAAAATATATTCCAACATAATGTTTGCCCGTCCCTCACGTCAATCCAACTTGCAACATTGTTGCCATTCCATGTGTATATTTTAACAGCTTTTCTCAATTTCATGAAAATAATAATATAATTCGTAAAACCCTTTGCATGAAAACAATAAAAAACGATAAAATAAAATGAAAAATAAAACGAACGATAACAAAAAAAAAATACAAAATCGTATAAAAACGCTATTGAAAAGATAAAGTCGTGCATGGCATGCATCCACCATTTATTTTCCGAATTCCTTATTTTCAACCAGATGGCCACATTGTGAGATTATGTTTTATATATTATTATGCTGTTGGGCACTGTTCATGAACAGATTTTTTTATATAATATTTAAATATGTGATAATTTAATCACTGCATCGACAAACAATATTAAATTGAAAGTATTTACATCGGAAGATTTTGTCAACCCATAGTTCACGATAGGGAAAGCACGTGAACGAACGATATAAACGTTGACCTTAAACGGTTTACTGAAATCAAAAATTTCAAGAATTCCAAAACGCCGATATTTTGTCAGAACGATGCTATTTTTGAAAAAAAAAATTACCTGAAATTTACTGAAAGAAAATTCTTTGCCATAAATTATTGTAAGCATCAAATTCGAAGGTAATCCTCAAACACAACCAAAGACCCGTATGTATCAGATTAGATGTGGCAAACAGAATAGATGTGGCAAAGAGACTCGAATGTATCTAAAAATACAAATAAGCAAACAATCCAACGTTTTATGTTCTTTTATAACTGTAACAATTTCAAAGATGCATAGAAAGGCCCTACCGAAGTACGTTTCAGACCATTCAAATCTAGAAAAGCTTATATCCAAGGACTGAGCTATTTTCGCCTGAAACCCTGAAACACGAGTTCTCTAAAATTTTATTTTCTACAACTTTACCTGTGGAAGCAACTTTCTACCTCTCATAGTTCTGTAGATTCGGGTCATCCTGCCCAATTATGGAAGTGGCCATATACCAGAATTGGGCCATACTTCCCCAAAACCCTGAAATACTTTTTCGCTTAAATTTAATTCTCTACAACTTCGCCTTTGACAGTAAATCTCCATATTGCATAGTTAAGGAAATATAGACGAAAAACTGTTTTCCATTGGTCCCAGTGCCCAGACCCCTGACCCGATTCCCACAAAAAAAATTTTCCCAGTTTTTTGACATCAAATGCTTTCATTTGACACCAAAATGAGGAATTTCCGTAGTATACTTGCTGAGATATTTGCCAAAAAGTTTCATCGACCCTCGAAAATTTCATGTCCGACCTCCACTTCTTCGACCATATCTCATTAAACTCGAGGTTGAATGCGTGGTTTTTAGATGACGGCACGATTGGAGATGAGTTTCAAGTAATTCTTGAAGACGTCGAAAAAGTATTGGCGTTTTACCAGGAATCTGGTTTGACATTAAACTCAGCCAAATGTGAAGTGTTCTTCATCAGCACTCCTCCAAGCGACCAGCAAGAAATGCTCCATATGTTAAACCGTCTTTTGCCAGGCATTAAGGTTCTCGACGCGTCATCTTTCCAGCTGCTCGGCGACCCAATCTTGGACGATAGCATCCGCGACCTTCTTTCCATCGTCCTTCAAAACGTATCAGCCCTATGCGAACGGTTGCCACTGTTGGAAGTTCACCCCGCTCTGCGAGTTATACGATGTTCGTCTTCGGCACCAAAATTCCAGCACCTCCTCCGTACCAGCTAGAGGTGTGCAGACCGACTTTTTTGGAAGCCCGGCCCGGACCGAACCCGATCCGAAATTAAAACCCGAAGCCCGACCGCCTGGAAAACACGGGCGGCTCGGCCCGACCCGACCCGAACCCGATCCGAAATTAAAACCCGAAGCCCGACCGACCGGGATTTTCTAAACCCGAAAGCCCGAAACCTAAACCCGTGAAAAGTAGTTCGAGTTCTGGTCGGGTTCGGGTCGGGTTCGGGTCGGGTGGGGTTCGGGCGGGCTTTTTTTTCGAACTTCGGGCAACCCGCTCACCTCTAGTACCAGCCCGACATTCTTACAACCCGATAAATAAGCTCAAATAGATGATTTATTCCGCCACATTTTGGAAATTATAACAAACAACACATTTAACAACGTTGCATGGACTCAGGCCTCTCTCCCGGGTGTAGGCATAAGGAAACTGTCTGACTTAGCGCAGTCAGCGTATTTTTCATCTGTTTTTCAATCACAGGCCTTGTCCGATGAGATATTATCCAAATTCCACATCTCAATTGTCAACAACCGAATCCAGTCGTTGTTAGGAAGCTATCCCAGCCAATGAACACCCAAAACATCTGACACTAAAGAACATCAGAAAGCGTGGGATTCATTGAGGGTCAGCACTACCCTTACTGAGTTGTTATCGTCGAGTAACGCCAGTGAACGAGCTCGAATCCTTGCATCATCTAGCAAATTTTCCTCAAAGTGGTTGCAAGCGGTTCCTTCTCAACAATTGGGTCTCCTTTTAGAAAACAAGGTGTGCGAGTCTCACCTTTGTGTGTGCGGGGATATAGTCGATACTAATGGGCGGCACGGGTTATCGTGCAGTAAATCTAAAGGGAAGTACACTAGGCATGTGGAAATAAACAAAACTTTGTCAATGGCATTTTCGTCAGCGGGTGTCCCAAACAGACTTGAACCCTATGGACTGTCACGGGATGATGGGAAGCGCCATCTGCATTCGAGATACTTTCTGTGATACGTTCAGAGAACGTAACGTATTTTTGTAAAGATTTTAAGGTCCGTGATAATGATAATAATGACATATTCCATTGATTATTTGTGATAAGTGACTAGTTGAAGTAATTGTATATTTGTGATAAATTTAAAGTGATAAGTAATTCTAGTCCCATCCCCTTTTTTTACATTGTTATGAATATATATTTTCCTATCTCCGGAACCACTTGATCGATTCAGCTCATCTTCGAACTTGAATCATGGGAGCTATGTACCTTTCAGGGAAAAAGGTTTAGGCTGATCGGTTGAGCCGTTTGGAAACAAAGTGAAGACAAACAGTCGGACATTTTTCTTATTTCTGATTCGTCATATCTAGACGATAATAGATGCACCCCCCCCCCCTCCCACCTTGATCTACCCCATGTTACAATAAAATTGTTTGTAGTAAACTTATAGGATCTTTGTACTTCGTACGGGTCCAAAAAATACTTCATTTCCTTTTTCAACGAATTTTTCAAATATTGCCTTTCCTCAGAAAGCCATAGAAATTCACTAAATTTCACCAAATTTTTTCTTCACTTTTTTTTAAATATTTGACATTGGTGGTAATTGCATGCAATGATTGTAATTCAAATTATTTCCTCAGTAAAGGGGTCATTTTATTGAGCGTGATGCGAATCGCGTCGCGTAAGGCTCGTGTGAAAGCTGAACTTAACGGAACAAAATTTTTTTTTGTCAAGGTGAGCTTTCACACAAACCTTACGCGATGCGATTCGCATCGCGCTAAATATACAATTACAAAAATATGTATATTTTTGCATCAAATAGAATTTTGTACTTCTGCGCAAGTTTTTGCAGTGTTAAACATAGAAGGGACCCGTACGTATCAGAATAGATGCGGCAAACAGAGTTTATGTTACGAAAAGACTGGAACGTATTTAAGTAAATCTTGCGTTCACATTAGACTGTATTGGAAATTGCCCGTAGGGCAATTTTGAAAAACCCGTACGAAGTAACGGTGTAAAAAAATTCTCCGAACGCACAAAATTGA
>CM055403.1:181180876-181208847 GCA_029228625.1 Pseudolycoriella hygida | reverse complement strand
AGAGTTAGAAAGTTGGTTCCAAAGGCGAAGTTGTAGAGAATTAAATTTAAGCGAACACGTGTTTCATGGTTTTGGGAAAATATGGCCTAATACCGGGATAGCGTCACTTCCAGATTCCAGAGGGATGATTCATACCTCCATAACTATGACATCTAAAAAGTTGCTTACAAACTTACAAAAGTACTGATATCCGCAAAAAAAACGTCTTACAGAGGAGGTGTGACGCAAGTCTTTATGTCTGCTTACAAAAGCTATGAAATCAGAAAAGTGTGACGCATTAATCATTTAAGGTAAAACTTTTTTCTTCCAGTTACAAAAGTTCTGAAATCAGAGGGGGGTGACGCATTAAGCTTCGATTCGCAACAAAAATTTTTAAACAAAATTATGTTGAGTTCAAAAAATTGCGTCACAAATGCCAGACCCACCAGCGGAATAATTTTTCAACACTCAGTTTTTAGACGCAAAAATTTAAATTTACCCTAAACGATGTAATAAGAAATAAAAGTCAAATTTTCGCAGCGTAAAAACTGAAAGTACAGAAAAATTGTTTCGTCGTTGGGTCTGGCATTTGTGACGCAATTTTTTGAACTCAACATAATTTTGTTTAAAAATTTTTGTTGCGCATCGAAGCTTAATGCGTCACCCCCCTCTGATTTCAGAACTTTTGTAACTGGAAGAAAAAAGTTTTACCTTAAATGATTAATGCGTCACACTTTTCTGATTTCATAGCTTTTGTAAGCAGACATAAAGACTTGCGTCACACCTCCTCTGTAAGAGGTTTTTTTTGCGGATATCAGTACTTTTGTAAGTTTGTAAGCCACTTTTTAGATGTCATAGTTCTGGAGGTATGAATCATCCCTCTGGAATCTGGAAGTGACGCTATCCCGGGATTAGGCCATATTTTCCCAAAACCATGAAACACGTGTTCGCTTAAATTTAATTCTCTACAACTTCGCCTTTGGAACCAACTTTCTAACTCTCATAGTTCTAGAGATACGGAATACATTTCATGAAACTTTCAAAACCTTACAACGTCAAAAAAAAATTGCCACAAACAAAGAAAGAAAGATTTACCAAATTGACTAGTTAAAAATATTCGATTTGAGTCCATTTCCATACAAAATAGCAAAATTGTTTAATTCATATCTTCGGAACGACTGAACCGATTTTAATGAGTGAAAAGGCACTTCGGCCTAGAATTTTCCGTAGAATCCGGGAAAAATATTTTCCGGGGGGAACGTCGCTCGGGGGGGGGGGGAGTCAAAAAGTTCCTGTATATATGTTCCTTAGTCTACGAAAAAATTTCTTGTGAATTTTTTGGCGTGTAAGACTTGCGTCACGGGCGCATTGCTACCGCGCGCCCATGATGGGTCAACACATAAGACTCGTACTTTGTACGGGTCTGAAAGTGCAAAGGAGTTGAGGAACAACATTTTTTCGTACAAAAACGGTTATTGACCCAATGTACTAGGTGGTCGTGAATCAACTCGTATCGCCAAAGAACATTGTTTTGAATTATTGTCCAATAAATGGTGGGTTTTGGGGAAAAAGCGATTTATGTGGACTCTATAAGGGCGACTCAATTATTAAAACATATGTAAGGGACCCGTACGTATCAGAATAGATGTTGCGAAAAGACTCGAACGTCAATACGGCCTTAACTCTTAAGTGTATGAGTGTATGAGTATGAGTGTATGGTCCGAGTAATATGTAACTTGAATTTAGAATTTGTGTACTGATCATTTAGATTAGATTAGGGGTTTTGGGAGCGTCCAGTGGAAGCTGGACAAGCACCTGGATCGGTAATACTCCCGAATTCCCTTGTTTATTCGTTGAAAATATAAATACACAATGCAGAACGAAGGTGCTCGAGCAGAGGTTGCTCATGTCAACAAAATAAATAAATAAAAACATAGATGATGGTCGTCGTCGCCGATGTCGTACTCGCTGACCCTCCAGAAGAGCTTTCAGGGTGTCAAAAACCATCGATTAGGAGGAACCAAGGGGGAAAACTCATTGAAACCTTCTGGTTTTCCTAAGAAAATTAGCCAGATTGTATATAAACGAGTTAAGTACCAGATCAGACCTATCGAGTACTGGCTCACCCATGATAATTCTCATAAAGAGTCTATATCTGGGACAGTTGCTAATAACGTGATACCCCGTTTCGTCCCCTAGACCGCATAAGCAATTTGGGCTATCCGAGCAGCCGATGTCGTAAAGATATTTGTTGAGACCACAATGGTTGGTAATGGCTTCGATGACTCTTTTGATATCCGGCCTGCTGAGGTTGATATTGTCTTGCTAACTTCAGTAGTTCAGTTTTCTACAGAACCATTTAGTGCGTCTTCCGCCTTCGTAGTTCTGCCATCTTTTAAAATGTTCATTTTGAAGCCAATCTTTGACCAACGCTTTTCTCGTCGAGATAGAGATAGAGGCTCCGGACCAACGAAATCGCACGCGGCTCCATTTCGTGCAAGAGAGTCTGCAATTTCTTTTCCTTGGATACCAGGGCATATTTTGGCGAATTTTTACTTGAATTTCACGAATTTTCGCGAATTTCACGAATTTTCGCGGATTCCCGAATTTTCGCGAATTTCATAAATTTTTGCGAGTTTCATGAATTTTTCGAATTTTAGTGAGTTTTTACGAAGATTCAACAAACTTCTTTAATTTCGAGATTAACTAAAAAATTAAGTTTGTGAAATTCAAGTTTGCTCTCTGTATTCTGAAATTTTTCGGACAAATCTGCAAAAGAAATTTTGTCCGTCCGTCTGTCATTACGGTCTGACCGGTTTTCAAAATCTTTATTTCTGAAAGGTAGTCGAAAATGTGAGGTCAATTTCTGATATGGGTGTTTTTAGGCCATGGGCGCCGAGCTAGGGCTAGGGGTCTGTTTCTTCGGTAAATTATTAGAGGTTTGTGAGTAGAAAAGGCCGGTATTCGTGAAATATGTCGGGCTGTTGGAAAAGTGTTTAGTTTTTAGGGTTTTAAGAATATCTCCCGTTCTAAGATTTGTAGACACTTGATTCAAAGTAAAAGCTACATGGTTTTGTGGTGCCGAACAGGTAGCTACAGAAAATGAAGTAACTAAAAATGAACCGGAAGTGCACGGAAATTAACACTAAGTGTTGTAGAGAGAATTGTTGAGAACATTTTTGTTTGTCGGCCCAAAGCGAATATTTCTTCAGCGTTTCTTCGGACGGTTTTTTCAATATTGAAACTTCGGCAATTTCCAAACCAGATGAATATACACATTCACTAATTTAATACAACGGAAATACTTGCAACAGGAACCCCTGCAACGGGTCCGCAAAGCATTTCTTTATATTTTCCTTCTCCCACATCGAGAACACAAAAAGCATCGAAATCAAAACATCACCCTAAACCACTTAAGCTGCCATAGTCCGGCTGCCCTTGGCCCAGAAACATGTAAATTCAATCCCATAATCAATTTTTCTGTTGTATTTCAGGGAAAGAAAAGATTTTGAAATTAGTTCATGTTTTGCCGGATTCATCGTGCTGACTGACAGACGGACAATTGTTTTTCAGATTTATCAGATTTATGTTCTTTGAATGATGCAGTCGATTTCTTGTAACGAAAAGCTTGCCGATGGCTTCGAGTGACTTGTACTTGTTTTGAACAGGCGGTGTTCTCATCCACCACACGCGCAAAATTATCAACATGAAAACACGTAAGAGTCGCACTTTAAAGAAGCTATCCAAGTCGCACAGTATTGCTGATAAAATCAAGTATCCTGCCTTGAATAAGGAATTCGTATCCAAGCAGCTAATGGCTTACCAGAACTATCAGCATGATTTGCAGAATGATCTTACTGACAATTCACGAAAGGCTTTGAAATATGTTGGTGCTAAAAAGACGAGAGGATACCCTGCCTCAATGTGTCTGAACGAGAAGAAGGTTACTATGACTAGAAGTCTGAAATTTGTTCAGTAAATTCTTCCAGTCAGCCTACGTGGAAGATTATGTACCGGGCTCAGATTTCGTAGTTTTACTCTATCTGACGCTGACGTTCTGAAAGCTATCAAGAGCATTGATGTGAGCGGTGGTAACGCCGACACTTGGTAAAGTTTTTGAGTCATTTGTTTGCTACGGGCTGATTGAAAAATTATGTGGCAAACTTTCTCGAAGGCAGCACGGTTTTCTGAAAAGACGATGTACGTCGACGAACTTGATGAAATTTGTCAATCGGACACTGAACGTAATCGAATCCATGTCTCAGCTGGCTGTCTGTTGAAAAAACTTGATGAGCTGGGCTTTCGATTCAGGGTCGAGGGTCAATCACACAAATCAATTGCAGTCATTTACATAGCAGAGGGTGGCTACGACTCCGACGGTTCGACTGGGCTTCTGCCACATCCGTGCTGAGCGGTATAATAAATCACTCGACTTACATTGATTTATACAACACATTGTCAGCGTAGTTTCGTATTAAACACATTTTGTAAATTATGTTTTTCCGGTACTGTTTGACAATTAATTGTTGATAAATAAATGTTTTTCACTTTGCAGTTCGTTCGTTGAAGTACAGAAAAATTATTTCGTCGTTGGGTACGGCATTTGTGACGCAATTTTTTTAACACAACGTAATTTTGTTTCAAAGAAAGCGCTCTAATTTTTTCAGGAAATCAAAACTTTTAACACAAGGTTCGCCTCAATTTTGACCAACTTCCGCGCCTCGGCGACCCCACTTTCTATTCATCAAAACGATGCCTAAGTCAATATCTATCGATTCCGACAAAAAAAAAATTTGGCGAAAACTTTCGCCTCGATTTTGACCAACTTCCGCGCCTCGGCAAACCTACTTTCTATTCATCAAAAAAATTCTCCTCACCAATCTCTATAACTTTCACGAAGAAACCAACTCTCTAAGTATTGTCACTCCGGAGCTAAAATTCGAAAACTCCGAGCATTACCTAAAAAACCCTCAAAATTGACCACTTTTTCTCATGCCACGGTTTTTCCAGAATTTTCCCGGAAAAGCGGTATATGAAATTTTTCATTTGGGGCCGAGACTGACTGAGATCGAAAATTTTTAATAGATAGATAGATAGATAGATAGATATATAGATAGATAGAAACCGACAGATCAGAAAAAAAGTTTCCGTAATGATGAGAACAATAGAAAAAATATTTCTCCATACAAAAATGTCATTTTCAAACCTCGATATCTCAGCCAATTTTCAACCGATTTTGATGAGTGAGAGCTTGTTTGAAAGCTGCTGCGACGTAGTTTTTTTTTAAATAATTTGGAGGGGAAGGGGGGCGAGGGAAAAAAACTCAAAAGTTCGCTTATATATGGCTCCTTGTCCCAAAGGTTTTTGTATGGAGTTTTTTGGGTTTGTGGACGTTTTTTTTGGGGTGTGGGGACTGCGTCACGCCCTCCGCTACCGCTGCGGCATGATGATGAGCCAACATTGTGTTACGTCAAAATTTACGAAACAAGATGAAGTACGGAAGTTGACAGGTAGGTACATCAATTTTGTTACGAATTTCCACATTTTGTATACCTTGACATACGAAATTCATTATGAAATGCGTTAACGGTTAAAAAGTTCAAATTGCTTGAAATTCTTCTAAGATATAAATGTTGAAGTGGAAAAATTGTCCAAGATTACAAAATAAACTTTCTGAGACCTTGAAGAAAAATAGCCAGATGCTCTTTCCATCTGGGACTTATTTATAAATTGTTACTAAATTGGATTCTCAATTAAGAACATTTTGCTTATCATCCAGCGAGTAAGTGTTTGATATTTTTTATGTTTTTCACTTGATATACTTCAACTAATTCATTTATACATGTTATCATCGTTAGGTCACTGTTTACTTCTGATAACAACAATGAATTCAGAATTTCCTTTGACTATCACCCAGAGACCAACCGACTGACGACGGCGTAGCACTACGTATGCAATTTTTCAAAGCAATAAATCAAAAGATATGTCGACCAAACAATGCTTTTCTCAAAAGTTTCAGTTTTTTGATATTAGACCAGAGTGTGTCTCAGTTTACTAGGGGCTCTCTCGAAATTACGTAACACAATTCGTGACCTTTAACGCACCCCCCTCCCTAAGTGTAACACAAAAATAGTTCAATACAAATGTATTTCGTATAAGAAAATCCCCTTGCGTAATACAGACTTAGGGACAGCCCCCTATAAGGATCGGAGTGGGTCGACCCACAATTTTAGCGTGTCGACCCACAGTCGCAGAAGTCACAGAAAACGTTTTTCTGTGCGTTCTAAAACTGTGGGTCGACCCGCTAAAATTGTGGGTCGACCCACTCCGATCCGTAGCCCCCTACTTATTCAGCAAAATAATGTCAAATTAATCTCAAGAGCAACAAAATCTCATAGGAGAATAGTATAGGAGTCCTAAGATAGTCAAGGATTTTAAGGACAAGATCGTCTCCAGGACCGGGTTAAAGACATGGAACAACATTACTGCCGTGCAAATCATCAAAACCTTACGATGAAAGAGAGAAGAGATTTTGTATGGATTTTTTCATACGAAATCTTTTCTCTCTTCCATCTCAAGGTTTTTATGATTTGCTCGGCAGATTAAGGTCGAAGTCGATAGGAGATATTTGTTAATGTAAAGTCCTATCCAAGGTATAGGCGGAGTTAGGGTATGACAACGCTGTATTTTGTTGTGGTAACTTCTATCAACGTTCCCCGAAAACCTTGATATACCAAAAATGCTTTCAAGTTGTTACACATCTTTTAAAATGAAATCCGAACAATTTTAGTAGCGAATGTAAAGAACTTCACTCATAAACTTTGCATTAATCTTTATTGGAGTCTTTGTAAGATGATGAAATAACAACGAATCAGTTGGTGACACCAAGCCGGTGGCATAAAGTGAAAATGACGACGACCAAATTTTACTTCAAAGGATTAATGAGCCCAGTTTTCACTCCATTCACCGCAGACAAGTAAGAATTTTTAAAAATTATGTTAATGTCATCAACAAAATTGTCAATTTTTCGGACAAGGAAAAGCATTGACTATAGCCAAGTGGATGGATACGCAGCTTGGTTGAAGCGAAAATGCATCGGTGGTGTTTTAATTAACGGTACAGTAAGCGAAGGAACAAACCTCACCACTGACGAACGGAAACTTATCACAGAAGAATGGTCGAAAGCTTGCCGCAAACACGACTTAGTGCTTATGACACAAATTAGTGGCACATCCATTAAAGATGCATACGAATTAGCAGAGCACGCCGAAAAGTGTGAAATTCCTGCGGTGCTTTGTCTACCGGATTTATTTTTTCGTCCAACTGTTGAGGAAGAATTGGTGGACTATTTGTTCAACATCGCTAAGCATTGTCCCACACGCCCAATGTATTACTATCACATTCCACAATTTTCTCATGTCAGGTGTGAGTGTTGTAATGTATCTAACGTCTATTGTTGTTGTATGTAAGAGACGATTGTTTCAGTGAATCTTGCACGCTTTTGTGACTTAGCTGAGGAGCGAATTCCGAACTTTTGTGGAATCGAATATGCCAACGGAGATCTGGCTGAAGGGGTCACTGTTCTTAAACAAGGTAGAAATGTGCTGTTAGGAAGTGATACTGTGCTCGCGGCTGGATTAGTTCTTGGATTCGATTCGGCTATTTTGACAACTTTAAACATTTGTCCAGAACACGCCGTCAACATTTACGACTCAATTTCCAATTACAAATTGCGTGAGGCACAGGAATCTCAAGCTAAACTTAATCAACGTATTTGGGACATCACCAATAAAGGGCAATTGGACTGGATTGAGTCAATGAAGACCGAATTCAATAAGGTCAACAACAATGAGTTTGGGCCGTGCCGTAAAACGATAACTTTCAAAACCATCTGATGTACAGGAGGCTTTTTCAAAATAAAAATTGTTTCTCTGAGATTTCTCTCTCTCTCCTCTTTTCCTTTTATTTTCGTCAAATCATTTTATAAATCATTGATACAAGTCATACACAGTCACTAACCGTTGGAATTACTCTGGCATTGACATATGACGCTTCAGACAGTAACACATCTAGAACAGTTTCGTCATGTAGAATATTAGAAGAGATCAACATTTCTGCATATCGTGCTAATCATCAGTCAAGTCATTCAATTTACTATGTTGACGGGCAGGTGAAAGACGAAGCATTGAAACTTCTACATGTCTCGGTTAGAGATAAGCCGGGGGTTTATGGATCATAACGAGAATGATAATTTAACTGCATACGTTGGGAAATATTAGAAGCGCGGTTCATTCTAACCCTGAAAGTCAAGTTTTCAAAGTTAATTCGTACACCAAAGCTGGTTCCACATGTCAACTATGTGAGCCGATACCAGATCGTCATACCGGACAGAGCTGGTTGGCTTGGAAACTGGCCGACCTGCCTTTCGGCTGATGGACTGATGAGTTTCAATGACGGGTGGAAAACTGAGGAAGTAGCGGGAGCCGGGGTCTATGCGCAGGATCCAGCGAACCGTGGCAGTTTCAATTTGTGAAAGTTAGCGGGTGACGGGTGGCAGAGCGATCAACTGTTCTGATAGCGAGTCGGTAATTAAAGCACTTGCATCACCGGTGACAACGTCAAAACTAGTTAGTGAGCTGAAAGAGACCCAAAACCGCTTGGGACTGAGAAATCACATCACGATTGTCTGGGTCCTTGGGCAATCCGGCTTAGACTGTAATGAGAGAGCAGACGAGCTGACTAAGCAGGATTCAGCATCTGCGATCAAGGGTCCTGAACCCCACATCCCAATACCACACTGCATGTGAGAAAAGGCTGTGGAAGACTGAGTGCGGGCTTAGTCCGCAAAGCGTTGGCGTGCGTACGGCGGTGAGAGAACAGGAAACTTTACTTTCCGGCGCCCGACGAGAATTGGGCCAAGTATCTTCTCAGAATAGACCGCAATCAGGGGCGCGCGGTAGCGATGCGCTCGTGACGCAGGTCCCCATACGATCAAAAAATTAAGAATTTTTTTTTCGTAGACGGCGGAACCATATATACAGCTAAGTTTTGAATTTTTCCCTTGTTTGGTACCCCTCGTAGACCTTGTTTTTCGGATTCTACGTAGAATTATGATTGAAATCGACATTTTACTCATTAAAAGCGGTCCAGTGAATCCCAAGATATGACTTTTAGAAAATCGTCATTTTCCATACAAAATGTGCTATTTCATAAAATCCAAAGCCAATGGAAACATCCTACGTTAGTTAGTTAGTTAGTGGGTTAGGTAGTTCGTTAGTTCCAGAGCCATTTGTATGAAAACCGACTTTTTTGGCACGTGCTAGAGATGAGCGGGTCGACCATTTTTCGAAACCCGACCCGGACCCAACCCGACCCGATAAAATTTTTCGAAACCCGAAACCGGAATTGTTTCTAAACCCGACCCGGTTAAAATTTTCGAAACCCGAAACCCATGAACCCGAAAAAAGCAATTCGGGTTCGGCTCGGGTTTTTCGAAATTTCGGGCAACCCGCTCATCTCCACCACGTGTTCGAAAACGGCTCGATAACTTTTCTTGAAATTTTGCAGGGACTTTCGGGTGAGCATTCTACGCCATATGTGATTTTAAAAAAGTACTTTTGTAAAATTTGTTTCCTCTTTTCTTACAAAACTACTGATATCACAACTAAAACCCTTTTTAAAAGGGAAACGTGACGCAAGTCCTTGTCCCTTCTTCCAAAATAACTGATATCAATTGGGGTGACGCTTACAGCTTTGAAACGCAAAAAATGTCTTTGGAATGTTTTCATTTTTGATTAAAAAAATGCGTCACAAATGCCGGACTCCCCAGTGTTATAGTTTTTTCACAACGCAAAAATTTGACTTTATGGGATGTATGGCTTAGTTTTGTACAGGAATTTTTTGCTATGTAAAAACTGAAAGTACGGAAAAATTATTTCGTCGTTGGCTCTGCCATTTGTGACGCAATCAGAATTTTCAGCGTAAGCGTCATCGCAAGCGATATCATTAATTTTGGAATCGGACGTACGGACTGCGTCACTCTCTAAATTTAAAGAGGTTTTTGTTGTGATATCAGTCGTTTTGCAAGTTTTCAGTTGTTATAACTAAAAATCATGTGAAAAATTTTCTATTTTTTGAAAAATTGTTCGCCGAAAAATAATTTTCTCAGAAAAGAAAATTGTCTTGAAAAAAAAATTTTTCTCCAAAAAAAATTTTTTTGGACAAAAAAATTTTCTCCAAAAAAAATTTTCTGCACAAAAACTTTTTCCGAAAAAAAAGTTTTTCCAAACAAAAAATTTTTCTCCAAAAAACAATTTTTTCGACAAACCATTTTCTCCAAAAAAAATTTCTCAACAAAAAATTTTCTCAGAAAAGAAAAACGTTTTCTCAGGAAAAAATTTTCTCCACAAAAATTTTCTCTACAAAAATTTTTCTCGAAAACATTTTTCTCAAAAAAAAAAAAAATTCTCCAACATATCTTTCTCTGAAAAAAATTTCTCCGAAAAAATTTTTCTTCTGAAAAAATTTTCTCAGAAGGAAATTTTTCTCCAAAAAAAATTTACTCCTAGAAAATCCTTTATCTCCATGAAACTCTTTCTCCAAAAATTTTTTTTTCCATTCCTTCGGCTACATCCCTCAGACATTTAATTTAGTTTTTTTTTGATTTTTTAGCAAAAAAAACGTCTTACAGAGGAGGTGTGACGCAAGTCTTTATGTCTGCTTACAAAAGCTATGAAATCAGAAAAGTGTGACGCATTAATCATTTAAGGTAAAACTTTTTTCTTCCAGTTACAAAAGTTCTGAAATCAGAGGGGGGTGACGCATTAAGCTTCGATTCGCAACAAACATTTTTAAACAAAATTATGTTGAGTTCAAAAAATTGCGTCACAAAGTAGGGGGGGAGCCACGATCATGGTCCTTAGATGACGAATCATCAATGCCTGTCAACACGATAACTCGAATAAAACTCAACCGATTTTGAAAAATTTTATTTCCCTAGAAAGTAATCGAAAAATCTTTTTTGGGATTGAATCTGGGCACTGTTCGCCCAAGGGCCAATGAACTAGGACCAAGTGGTTTTTGGTTTTTTGTACATAACTCGAGTAAATCTTTTCCGATTTTCAAAAAAATCTCTTCATTTGAAAGGTGTGGGAATGCCCAACAATTTATAGAAAATTTTTATTTTACTTTGGCTCGCTGCACCTAGCTAGAGCCCTAAAGAAGCTCTACTTGTTTAAAATAAATGAAAACAAATTGCTTTTGCGTTCAATAAAAAGTTTTCAGAAAAAATCACAAAATTTTTTAGTCATTTACATTGGATGCCAGAAAGTTTCACATTTATTTACAAGAAATTCAGTCATCGGTATACCGAGTGACGCTCGTCAGTTAAGGTGAATTCTGCCACAGGACAACAAATGACTTAAATCGACGCTTTCGTGATGTAATTCTTTCCACAGTGAATTACATTTTCTTAACTGAGAAAAGTTTTCAATTATCTCAAATTGGTCAATTGATGTTACAACTTACCTATGTGGGATTTCTGATGTTTTGCTAAGCCACGACGGTGTTTATAAGATTTCTCGCACTGTGGACAAGCGTAAGGTTTCTTCACTAAAAAGAGATTTTCATTCTTTCGATCATGTGGTGAAGGGCGGTAGCTACTCACCTCCACCTGTGTGTGTCAACATATGCTTTTTTAAACTTGGTTTTTGAGCAAAAGATTTACCGCAAATCCCACAAGTGTGAGATTTCTCTCCTAAAAATAAGATTTTCATTCTTCCGATCGTATAGTGAAGTACTTCAGGTATACTCACCTGTATGGGTCAACATATGCGTTTTTAAATGTTCTTTTCGAGCAAAAGATTTATCGCAAATATCGCAAATATAAGATTTCTCTCCTAATAATGAGATTTTCATTCTTTCGATCATATGGCGAAGTACTTCAGGTATACTCACCTGTGTGTGTCAACATATGCGTTTTTAAACTTTGTTTATGAGCAAAATTTTTACCGCAAATCCCACAAGTGTGAGATTTCTCTCCTAAAAATAAGATTTTCATTCTTCCGATCGTACGGTGAAGTACTTCAGGTATACTCACCTGTGTGGGTCAACATATGCGTTTTTAAATTTGGTCTTTGAGCAAAAGATTTATCGCAAATCTTACAAGTGTGGGATTTCTCCCCTAAAAATAAGATTTTCATTCTTTCGATCATATGGTGAAGTACTTCAGTTATACTCACCTGTGTGGGTCAACATATGCCTATTTAAATTGCTTTTTCGAGTAAAAGCTGTATCGCAAGTCGGACAAATATGAGATTTATCTACTGATAATGAGATTTTCTTTCTTGCGTTCATTCGGTGGAAATATACAAATTTCTTACCTGCGTGGGTCTTCTTGTGGGCTTCTAAACTTTCCCTATCTTCAAACTCTTCGCCGCATTGTGCAAGATCACAAGAAAACGTCTCCTCTTCTTCCTCCTCCTCTTCTAAAAGAAAAGTGTCTATTTGTTGAAAACTGTTTTGGCCGTAGCCAACTACTTGCCATAGTGAGTTTGCGTGTGTGCCTCGAGTGCGGGCAGACTGTCGAAACGTTTTGTGCAATCGACGCATATGTACCTTCTTTCGTATGTATAATTGATGTTTTGATCAGCCTGAAAAAAGACAGGTCGAACTTTAAGCCAAGCGTCAGGTTCTAATGGCAAAAGACATAAGATTTAGTCAAAATAGAGCGCATCAAGTCTATTTAATCAAAACAAAAGCATTTAGCTGCTCTTAGTGATGCGAGTGATTTTAGTTGCTGCGGAAACTCAAACCGAACCAAGAAACATAAGGTGATTCGGAATGGAGGCATTGTGCTTCTCTTTGGCACATGCGATACTCGAGGATGTTCGTATCAATAACTTGGAAAACGAAATTGTTTATCGCCTGGATGCGCAGAGATGTTTCCCATCCTTCGCATTGCCTTCGCGTAAAGTGAGCTAAAAAACTAGCACTGAAGTTTTTTCCATGTTCTTCCGTAGGCGTAGCAGCTTGTGAATGTGTAAAAAGCACATTTTTTCACCGCATTTGATCTTTTTGTTTGAAACCCTTTTGAAGTTCATAACTTCAAACACAACGATGCGCTTTATTTTAAAATATTAAATATTCATACCAATGACAACACTCCGGCCATGTTAAAAACTAATCGAAATTCAGGACTCTGACTTGCTGACGCCGGAGAAGGACGATGCACACAAACTTTAAAACTAGAACACAAACAAGCCTCTTGAAACCACACAATGTTGTGACGAATTGCGCTTCACGATTGTTAAACAGCCAACGACACATATGGTGGTCCAATATTGAAAACTAGTACTTCTTTCTTGATGAATCTCGAATCTTTGAAAACGTTTTTACTTGCATGTAAAAAATCATACCTGCAGCGGTAGCAGAGGGCGTGACGCAGTCCCCACACCGCAATAAAAGTTTACAAGCTCGAAAAACGCCATAGCAAAACCTTTGTTAGAAGGAGTCAAATATGCGACTTTTTGAATTTTCCCCCCTGCACCCTCCCCGTCCAAACTTAAAAATATACATCGAATTTCCTTTTCAAAAAGCTATCGATCATGAAAATCGGTT
Organism: Pseudolycoriella hygida; assembly: GCA_029228625.1. NCBI lineage: Eukaryota > Metazoa > Arthropoda > Insecta > Diptera > Sciaridae > Pseudolycoriella > Pseudolycoriella hygida. The sequence goes on along the minus strand of CM055403.1, from coordinate 181,195,251 downwards.
GGAAATTAGCTGAGATATCGAAATTTGAAGATGACATTTTTCACTGTATTTTTAGACCCGTATGGAGATAGGAAGTTCTTCGAAAAAGGGCTTATTGCGTTTACGATGACGTTTGTTACCAGTTGAATTTCGTCCCGGGAGCTGGTTTCTTCTTCGTTTCGGGGTCTAAATAAGAGAAAAATGCAAAAGAAATTTTGTGCGTCAGTCCCTCTGTCATCACGATAACTCAAGGAAAAACTGGCCGATCTTTAAAACCTTTTTTCCCCTGAAAGGCAATATAACACTTGGGCCAAAAAGATATGATTTGTGTGTGGTCAAAATCATATCTTTTTGGTCCTAGTAATATGTAACTTGAATTTAGAATTTGTGTACTGATCATTTAGATTAGATTAGGGGTTTTGGGAGCGTCCAGTGGAAGCTGGACAAGCACCTGGATCGGTAATACTCCCGAATTCCTTTGTTTATTCGTTGAAAATATAAATACACAATGTAGAACAAAGGTGCTTGAGCAGAGGTTGCTCATGTCAACAAAATAAATAAATAAAAACATAAATGATGGTCGTCGTCACCGATGTCGTACTCGCTGACCCTCCAGAAGAGCTTTCAGGGTGTCAAAAACCATCGATTAGGAGGAACCAAGGGGGAAATCTCATTGAAACCTTCTGGTTTTCCTAAGAAAATTAGCCAGATTGTATATAAACAAGTGAAGTACCATTTCAGACCTATCGAGTACTGGCTCACCCATGATAATTCTCATAAAGAGTCTATATCTGGGACAGTTGCTAATAACGTGATACCCCGTTTCTTCCCCTAGACCGCATAAGCAATTTGGGCTATCCGAGCAGCCGATGTCGTCAAGATATTTGTTGAGACCACAATGGTTGGTAATGGCTTCGATGACTCTTTTATATCCGGCCTGCTGAGGTTGATCAGTGTCTTGCTCACTTCAGTAGTTCAGTTTTCTACAGAACCATTTAGTGCGTCTTCCGCCTTCGTAGTTCTTCCCTCTTTTAAAATGTTCATTTTGAAGCCAATCTTTGACCAACGCTTTTCTCGTCGAGATAGAGATAAAGGCTCCGGACCAACGAAATCGCACGCGGCTCCATTTCGTGCAAGAGAGTCTGCAATTTCTTTTCCTTGGATACCAGCGCCTATTTTGGCGAATTTTTTCTTGAATTTCACGAATTTTCGCGGATTCCCGAATTTTCGCGAATTTCATAATTTTTTGCGAGTTTCATGAATTTTTCGAATTTTAGTGAGTTTTTACGAAGATTCAACAAACAATTTCGAGATTAACTAAAAAATTAAGTTTGTGAAATTCAAGTTTGCTCTCTGTATTCTGAAATTTTTCGGACAAATCTGCAAAAGAAATTTTGTCCGTCCGTCTGTCATTACGATAACTTGGGTAAAGTTTGACCGGTTTTCAAAATCTTTATTTCTGAAAGGTAGTCGAAAATGTGAGGTCAATTTCTGATATGGGTGTTTTTAGGCCATGGGCGCCGAGCTAGGGCTAGGGGTCAGTTTCTTCGGTAAATTATTAGAGGTTTGTGAGTAGAAAAGGCCGGTATTCGTGAAACACGTCGGGCTGTTGGAAAATTGTTTAGTTTTTAGGGTTTTATGAATATCTCCCGTTCTAAGATTTGTAGACACTTGATTCAAAGTAAAAGCTACATGGTTTTGTGGTGCCGAACAGGTAGCTACAGAAAATGAACCGGAAGTGAACGGATGTGATCCGGAAGTAACTAAAAATGAACCGGAAGTGCACGGAAATTAACACGAAGTGTTGTAGAGAGAATTGTTGAGAACATTTTTGTTTGTCGGCCCAAAGCGAATATTTCTTCAGCGTTTCTTCGGACGGTTTTTTCAATATTGAAACTTCGGCAATTTCCAAACCAGATGAATATACACATTCACTAATTTAATACAACGGGAATACTTGCAACGCGAACCCCTGCAACGGGTCCGCAAAGCATTTGTTTATGTTTTCCTTCTCTCATATCGAGAACAGCAAAAAAGCATCGAAATCAATACTGCAATCCAATATGCGGCAAACGAATAGACTTTATTTCACTGCGGAAAGCCTTTTCGATCTTTTTTTCCTGAAAGTTAATCGAAAAATTGAAAGGTATAGGAATGCTCGACAATTTATGGAAATTTTTTTTTTTGATTTTGACTCCTTTGACTCAGTCAGGGCCCTAAAACTGAGTCTATACTAGGGCAGAAAGAGTTTTTCTACATAAGTTGGCTAAATCTTATTCGATTTTCAAAATGTTTTATTTTTCCTGAAAGATAATCGAAAAATGGATAATGAAATTGAATTTGAAGTCCATAGAAGTATGAGCGTCTTTTTAAGGCTCTGGATCAGTTCTAAAGTTGGTTCCCCAAATTTTTCTTTGCTTTTTGACAATCATTTTTTTTTTGAAAATTAATTTGACATTTTTTTTCGAAAATCTATTTTTGATTTTTTTTTAATTCCCTTTTTTGAAAATTTTTTGGGTTTAGAAGAGTATTCGGACAGTTGCTTCTGACGGATATTTCAATATTGCCCTGTTTGCTGTTAATTCTGTTAATTGCTGTTCTGTTAATTTTGTGCGCGTAAAAATTATTTTGCGAAAATTTCTTATCCCGTTGCATGGAAATGAATTGACTGAGTATTCACACTTAGCAAAATATCTACAAGCGACGTAGGAATTATGTTTATAATATACGCCGCCGACGTATTTTATCCACCGTGCACGTATCGCGAACGTCGTGCACGTATTATGTGGCGGCGTATATTATGAACACATTTCCTACGTCGCATGTAGATATTTGCCTCAGTACAGTAATCTTCTTGGCTTGGGACAGGCTTTGTCGGTGTTAAAAACTACACGAAACAAAAGACTGTGCTATGTTCCAAGCTCCATAATGGACTGTCCGCTGGCTGAATAGCCTTGAGCTACCCAACTGCGCTAACACCAGCCCGTTTCTGAGGATCCCTACTTCTGAGCTGGTTCTTATGTTACACCTTAGGTTTCCCAAGCTGGTTCTTATGTCACACCTTGGGTTCCCACTAACTTAACCTAATTACACCAGAAGTGCAATGGACTGTTTGCAACGCCACCTTTCGGCGATACTTTTACATGAATCGTATGGACGTTTATCAATTCGCACCTGTTTATTTTTCACGAAGTATAACATTTATGCAACTTTTTGTGCATTTATATATTTGCAACTGGGTAGATTCCGTGACGTATAACATTTATCCAACGTTTTTGCAAATTTTTCATACGAGAAATTTGTTCAAATACATTTCAGGGAGAATATATGTTTGTGTTTTTGTTTGTATGGAACGAATGCACCATATTGGTTTTCTTTGTAAATTTTTTTGGTTGATGTTAGATCTTCGGTTTCTTCGTGGTTGAGGTTTCTTTGGCAACGTCTTAGAGTTTTGTTAGTAAAATAAGCGACAAATGACCAAAACTGGAAAAATTTGGTCCAAATCAGTTTTTAAAAATTTCTTCGTATGTATGGCAGATACAGCGTTGGTTTCTTCGACAAAGTCTAAGAGTTTTGTTACTAAAAGTCACCAGTATTGGTGAAAATGTTGAGCAGTTGGACATGGAATCAATTTTTATGCTTTTAAAAGTATCTGGGAAGGTATGAGAGATAGACCATTGGTTTCTTTGGCAAAGTCTCACGGTTTTGTGAGTAGAAGTCACCAGGATTGGTGAAAATGATGAGCAGCTCGGGGGAAGAAGCAGTACGGGGTTTAAACGGTTGTACGGGGAAATGGTAGTACCGGGAAAATGGTAGTACGGGGAAATGGTAGCAAAGAAAAACGGTAATAGTGGGAAAAGGTAATACGGGGGAAATGGCAGTACCGGGAAAACATTAGTACGGAGGAAATGTTATTTAGGGATAAACGGTTGTACGGGGAAACAGTAGTACGGAAGAAACTGTTGTACGGTGAAAACGGTAGTACGGGGGAAACGGTAGTAGTGAAAAAATTGTAGAACGGAGGAAATGGCAGTACGGAGAAAATTGTAGTACGGAGGAAACGTTCGTACGGTGGAAACGGTAGTACGAAGAAACGGTAGCACGAGGAAAACGGTAGTAATGATAGTACATAGAAAACGGTAGTATGTGGGAAATAGTTGTACATAGCAAACGGTAGTTCGGCAAAACGGTTTTACGTGGAAATGTTGGTACGGGGAAAAAACAGATTTGCATAAGCTTATGGTAACTACTAAAATACTACTAAATCCATCTACATCAAACTTTGCACACCCTTGCATACATTTTAGTATGAGGTACTTAAGTCTCCGAACATCGATCTAGCGCACAAGAATGCCGCGAAATCGGTCAAGTGGTTCCGCAGGTATGGTCGAAAAAGTGACCAAAAACATGGTTTTTCGAGGGTCGGTGAAAGTTTTTCGCAAATATCTCAGCACGGAAATTGTTCATTTTTGTGTCAATGATCTCACAAAACTGGGAAAAATGTTATGTGGAAAGAAAAGTTTTGGCCGACGGAAATACAAACCGTATGGGATGAATTTGAATGCTCGACAATTTATGGAAGAAAGTTTTTTGATCTTGACTCTTTGGACTCAGCCGGGGCCTTAAAACTGAGTCTATACTAGGGCACAGAATGATTTTCTACATAAATTGGGTAAATCTTATTCGATTTTCAAAATGAAATTGAATTTGAAGGGAAACTTCTTTGTCCATAGAACTATGGGTCCAACGCCTCTTTTTAGGGCTCTGGGTCAGTTCTAAAGTTGGCTCTAGCCCAATTTTTTTTTTGCTTTTTGACAACCATTTTTTTTGAAAATTAATTTTACATTTTTTTTCGAAAATTTATTTTGTTTTTTTTTTTAAATTCCTTTCAAAATTTTTTTTTAAATTTTTTTTTGTAATTTTCTGGGGTCGGAAGATTATTCGGACAGTTGCTTCCAACGAATATTTCAATATTGCCCTTTCGGCAATGTTTATTTAGATTTACTTCCAGACTTTTTGCAACATCTGTTCTATTTACTATAAATTCTGTTGATTGCTGTTTTGTTAATTTTGAGCGCGTAAAAATTATTTTGAGAAAATTTCTTTTCCCGTTGCATGGAAATGAATTGACTGAGTATTCACACTGACCAAAATATCTACAAGCGACGTAGGAATTATGTTTATAATATACGCCGCCGACGTATTTTATCCACCGTGCACGTATTGCGAACGCCGTGCACGTATTATGTGAGCTCATAACACGTTCGTTACGCATGCGATACTACACATTACTTAAATAAGGTTGATAATACATTCACCGCGTATATAATACGTTGGCGGCGTATATTATGAACACAATTCCTACGTCGCTTGTAGATATTTGCCTCAGTACAGTAAACTTCTTCAGGGAATGAATGTTATTTGTAGGAAGCGTTTGTTATGTTTGTGTATTTGAGTATTTCATACTGGAATTGGCTGCGAATTGTTGTAATTGTGTTACACCGCATCTCCCTCAGCTTATTTTCGTTAAGATTTTTTTAACGGCAACGCAACACCTGGATGTTTAGTACCAAACCCCATCACCCTAAAATTCCAAGAAAAAAAATTCGCGATTTCATTGCGGCCATTCTTATTTGAATGTTTCTCATTAGTTCTAATTTGGTAGCGTTTTCGTAAGCACGTGTTTTTGTGTAGAGTTCGTTCTGTTTTTTGGAACGTTCTATAGCATTTGTGCAGTTTTTTGCGGCGTGTTTTTTGAGTAGAGTCATCATTCTTTAATATTCTTTATATTCTTTAATATTGGGTTCTGGTTTCGTTTTCTGCGATTCCAAATTGTCTTTTGCGTTGAGGTTAATTGAATGTCGGCAAACGTTTTCGCTTTTATCTGTACGAAATTACAGCTGAGTATTTATAACTTTCAGCTTTTTGTGAGACACAATCCAATTGATCCCACAAAATGCATGTTACATTGTTGCATACAGGAACGGAAAAGTGAAAACCGACAAGTCTCTGATTTGTATGGTAAATTCGTATGATAAATCAGAAACTTGTCGGTTTTCACTTTTCCGTTCCTGTACATTCGTAAACGTAGACAAAAGAACGAAACAAAAGATTGTGAAACGCGCTGTATGCAATAACTTTAGCATCAAAATGTGTCGTTCACGAATGGATTACATTAATATGTGGAAATTATTTCTCATATTCCCACAATTTCGTGTTGTTTATTTTCGATATTTTTCTTTCACAGAACGCTGACTCGTCGAACCTCTTCTTATTCACAATGGTATCCGCAAAAAAAGTTTGTACTGCCGCGTTTGTGGCATTTTCCACAGTCGCCGTGGGCGTCTATGTAACTACTGTATGCATAGGTATGATGAAACTATGAAATGAAAGATTTGATTGAGCGTTGCATTCACTCTGAAATTGGAGTTCATAAGAAATGCAGTGCGCACTCACAAGTTACAGTAAAATGACCCGAAATCCAATTCTTTTTTACTTCACAGTGAGGCGTCGCTTCCAGGCAAATATTGATGATATAAATTATCAACTGGAGGGTAAGTACTATCGTTTTATCGAACAATTGTACAGATCTAAAAATTCGAAATTAGGAACTTCTGATACAGAATAGAATTGATTTTCTCCAACTCGTGCCGCATAAATTCTTTAATTTACATAAAATCAATTTCTTCACACGTTTTGTTAATTCTAAAAAAATTTTCTTTGGAAATTCCTCGAACCAGTACGATCATGACCAATAAACTATTCAGTCATCGCGTTAGGTCAATCATTCATCAACATTCTCACTTACTCTCTTCGGCGAGATTCTTTGAAAAACTCTCCGTCAGGAAGGTACTGTGAGGAAGGGAACCTAAACTTGAAAAACCCTATCGAACCTGAACCTAAAGTTTATAACTTCAAGTTCGGAAAATGCAGGTCAGGTTCAGGTCAGGTCAACCTGAACATGTCTGCTTTAAAAACTAAAAAGATTTAGATTTTTTTGCCAGGTTAGGAAGGGCAAGGGGAATTTTTCTGGACGGAGTGACGCAAAGGAATTTCGTGTGTCTAGCTGTGCCGTAATTCTTCCAGATTCGAGTCTGCTCGTTTCTTAGCCAAAATATTACCACCTGCTTCTTTGTAGTCTTGGAAAATCCAAACATGTGTTTAGGTCTAATAAACCATTGACGTCATAACTTTTGGTTATATTTTTGACGTCATTTTTGTGACGTTATTTTTTTAGATTTATCAGGTTGGGGCGGTCCATGAAACACAGATCTAGTGATCCTTTGTTTCGTCACCAGTTCATCATGTAAATCTCCTAAAACCTCCCAGTCCCAACCAAGAACCTATCTAGAGCGGCAGGCCCTATGCTGGGTACTGTTGCGGGTTGGACCACATAACTACCTAGAATCCTAAGCCTCAGTGAGGAAAACTTCGGACATTCACATATCACGTGAACGCCCGTCTCCTCGCGGAAGCCATAGGTGCAATTGGGATCAGTGGTGAATCCCATTTTAGCCAGATGATTGCTTAGTTTACAGTGCCCGGTGATCGCACTAACCACTCGCTTGATGCGACACCTGTCCATATTTAGCAATTCTCTAGACCACTTTCCATCGGGCACCGGGAAGAAGCGCTTTGTGTGCACTCCTCCCTCATAGGTGCTCCAATGGTTAACGAATGGCGACTTAACCCAACACTCTATTGCTTTTACACATTCCGAGAGTGGTATGGGTATGAAAAGTTCTGGCCCACAACTTAAAATTGCCGAACCTTTCCTCGCCAGCTCATCCGCTCTCTCGTTTCCCTCCACACCAGAGTGTCCGGGGACACAGACCTGCTTTACCTGATTTTTCAGTCCAACCCGGTTCAGGGTTTCCTTTAACTCTTTCACCAGCTTGGATGTCACGACAGGCGACATGAGCGCCCCAATGTCGGAACAGATTGTAACTTTTCTTCCACATGCCTCTGTTGGGATTGCCTCAGTGTCGGAACAGATTGTAACTTTTCTTCCACATGCCTCTGTTGGGATTGCCTCCTGCACTCCCTTCAGTGCCGCGAATGTCTCAGCCTGAGTCACGTTGGCTAACCTTCTCAGGTGATACCACCTTTCAGCAACCTGCCCTGGAGAAAATACCCCGGCTCCCGCGCCTTCCAAAGTTTTAGAGCCGTCAGTGAAGCTCACAACTTCTTCACCCGAGATGTGACTTGGCCAGCCTGCCAGCCATTCCGACCTGCTGGGCACGACAGTCTCAAACCGCCTCACGAAGTCTGTCTCCGGTCTCATTCGGTCTCTAGGCATCTCAAAGACCTTCGTTAGTGATGACCTTCTTGATTTTCCCATGGCCCGAAGTGAAATCCGGAGCCCAAAGATCATTCTGTGATAACCTATCTGCCGTAGCAAAGGCTTTCGCCTTTAATTCCACGTAGACCGGTGGCCGGTTAATCAACGTCTCAATGGCCGCCGTAGCTGTCGACCTCATAGCACCGGTAATACAAATGTACAACAGCCTTTGAATCTCGTTCAGCTCTTTCCTCGCACTCCCTATGTTGAGTCTCGGCCACCACACAACGCAGCCGTGACTCATCATAGGCCTTATGACTGCTTCATAAATCCACGGACGGTAGACCCCAGTTCCTCCCAAAGAAGTTCCTGCAAATCCAGAAAGCTGCTATAGCCTTCTGTGCCTTGTCCTTGACATTCTCGATCCAATTTAACTTGTGATCGAGAATAACTCCCAGATATTTCACTTTCTTTCCAGGGACGATGTTTTTATCGAACAGTTTCAGTTCACCTACAAGTTCTTGACCTGACGTTCTCTTGCTAAAGAGAATTATGTCCGTCTTGTCCGGGTTAACTCTAAGCCCGTTGTTTCGACACCATTCCTCAACTACTTTGAGCGAGTACCTCATCCTATCGCACAGCGTGCTCTCGAACTTACCTCTGATCAGAATTGTCAAATCGTCCGAGTACCCTAGGGCGAAAATCCTATCGTCATTCAGCCTCCTGATGAGGGAGTCCACGACCTTGCACCACAGCAAAGGAGATAATATTCCCCCCTGAGGGCAGCCCCTGGCTGCCCAGAAACTACACTTGCGGCCACATACAGTTGCCTCAACTGCCCTGTTTCTGAGCATACCAGTGATCCACCTCGTCACCATCTGTCCTACTCCCCTACTTTCGAGGGCTCGGCGGCTGATCTCGAAGTTGGTATTATCGAAAGCACCTTGAATATCCATTTGTGACGTTATTTGTGCGACGCCATTTGGGTGGCGTCATTTGTGCGACGTCATTTGTTCATTTTTGTGACATCGCATTTTTAACGTCATAGACGGACGGACGATAGGGGTGAAAACAGTAGCTATACATACATACCTTGTTCACCATGCTCTCGTCTTCGCACCTACGCTCTCATTCTCCGATCAACTGCCTCCCTTCGTTGATCATCTTTTCATGCACAATACGGTTTCCCCATTATCTTTGCAATTACATTACCCGCCACTTTCCACACCTCTTCATCGCGACACATCTCCGAAATTATTTTGCTGGGAGTTACGTCTGGCCTTCTCACAGCCCTCAGCTAACACCGCTCCTGTTCGAAACTGGCCAGGCAAATATTTCGTGCTCCGCAGTTTCTTCTTCTTTATCGCATATCATACAGAAAGGTGACTCTGCGAATTAACACCTGTGCAAATATTTTCTGAAGCACCGATGACCCGGCAGGATCAGCGTCAGCTAGAAGTTAATCTCACCCTGCTTCCTCTGCATCCATGTCTTTACGTTCGGAATGAGTCTATGGGTCCACCTACCTTTGTCTGTGGAGTCCCACTCTCACTGCCACTGTCTCAGTGATTCGGATCTTAATTGCACCCGAGCTGCTTTGGTAGTTTGGCTCTCATTAAGCTAAAAACATTCTGTCGTTCGCTGAATTTGTTAGTCTCTGAAGAGATCCTTTAAGAAATTCTCGACCTTACCTCCAGTCTGTGATAGAGTCTGTGTTGAGTTTTAATACTCACAATTACTGGTTTAGCAACTGTGGAGATAGATCACAAAAACGGAAAATATTTAATTTTCATTATCTTTCATAGGTAAATCGCGTTCGGACGGTAAGTATTTTACGGCTAATCGTGTTTTGCGCATAATAACTGAAGTTTCCAAAAATTTAGAAAGAAAACGTGATGCGGAATGCCTAGATGACCAAACAGCTTACCTTCAAGATAAAAAAACGGAAGAAGAACTGAATAAATATTTTGAAGAATTAGCAGCCGAAATCGGTTTGTTTTAAAGGAAGATTTTGCGCTCTCGGTCAATTTATACTTTTAAATTTTAAAGTTTTAATTGTGAAATATTTTATTTCCAACCGAGCTTTAGGCGCATGTCATCCAACTAGAAGAGAGGTTCGCGTAACAGTTCATACAAACAAGAGCTTCAGAACTGTTTGAGTAGATAGGCTAATAATTAAATTTTTGATTGACGAAAACACCTGAAGACAACATCAAATTATAACTTAAAAAAATGAATTGTTTAGGACTTGAATGACGCTTTCATGTAAATAAAATGTGAAATTGTAATAGCTAAAACATTGTCTGTACTCTTGGGCAACAACTCTACAGCGGTCATGATGACGTTTGCTCTAGGAAGCTTTTGAAACCTCTCTCAGCTTATCAAATTGCGACTGAAGTTCTCTCTCCTTCCCAAAATATGAGTGCTCGCCTTCCCAACACTTACCATTTTCCTCTAGTTCAACTCAACTCATGCAGCGTCTCACAATCCTGCTACGAAAACACCAGTACTGCACTCAAAAAACGTCCATTCTGAGCAAATGGCGCTAACTTCATCGACTCCTGTTTGTTTAATGTATGAAAATCCCTTTTGGACCCGTACGAAGTACGTTTACTGTGTCAGTGGTAAATTGCACACAAATGTAGAGTCATCTTTGATGCACTAGGTGCGGAAACTAGTAGGATGCCGGTTCGCCCATCAATGTGTTTTACCGGCAGGCATTTTTTGAACCACGTGCTTAACGTGAATTCCGAAACCACGGCTAACGGTAGCAAGCATTGTATCCCTGCGGATTATACTGCTCAGAAATTATCTACTCTTGTTGAATGCATGTGTACAGAAAATGCTCACATTTCCTACAATTGTCTTTGTTGCTGTATTTATAACGTGTACAAAGTACACGCATTAAGTACGCAGACGAGAGTACACACCTTTCTGTGAACTTACTGCGTATGTGCTGTGCACGTACTCACACAATTCGATACGCATACTGTGTACATCGAAAAACCGTATTCAGAAGTGTCAAGTTTTGACTAAAGGGGTACAATCTTCTGGTGCTGATCATATGTCTCCGTCCAAAGTCAGACTCAGATATTTGTACACAGAATTGATCGAATATGGGTGACGACGTCATATTTGTCTATCTCTATATATTACAACAAAAACCTCTTTAAAGGTAGAGTGTGACGCAGTCCGTAAGTCCGCTTCCAAAATTAATGAATTCGCTTGAGGTGACGCTATCGCTGATAATGCGCAGAAGTTTGTTTGAATGGAAGCTTGTGTTCAAAGTTTTGATTTCCTGAAAAAATTACAGCGCTTTGTTCAAAACAAAATTACGTTGTGTTAAAAAAATTGCGTCACAAATGCCGGACCCAACGACGAAATAATTTTTCTGTACTTTTAGTTTGACTTCTGTTTCTTAGTGCGTAGATTGTTTAAGGTAAGGTGAATTTAATCATTGGAAGTGGACTTACGGACTGCGTCATACTCTATCTTTAAAGAGGTTTTTGTTGTCATATCAGGCGTTTTGGAAGTTTTCAGCTGTTGAAAAAATTTCTATTTTTTGAAACAAACTATCTCGAAAAAAAAAATTTCCTCAGAAAAGAAAGTTTTCTTAGAAAAAAAATTTCTCCGAAAAAAAATGTCTTCGAAAAAAATTTTCTCCAAAAAAAAATTTTCTGAAAAAAAATTCTCTCAGAAAAAAGTTTCGCCAAAAAAACATTTCGAGAAAAAAATTGCGCAAAAAATTTTTTCCAAAAAAGTTTTCTCCAAAAAATATTTTCTCCAAAAAAATTTTCCTCCAAAAAATATTTTCTTCAAAAAAATCTTTCTCTAAAAAAATTTTTCTCCAAAAGGAGTCAAGTCAAAATGGCCGCCGTGATAGACGTGTTTTGGTTTGCTCTGTGTAAGTTTTGTTTATTTTTACAATTTTACGTTAAATCGATCCGGGTTTTGTTTTAATTAATTTAATTCACTCAAATCATAACGCGGGTTTTATTGTTCTTTTTGCGTGTTTCAATTGCATTGTGATTCGAATGCAACGTGGCAGGTATTTGCTGGGTTTCTCTTATTTTTCACTTTCTTTATTGCTTACAAAATGAGCTTTGGATTGTTTTCTGTGCGATATGCGCGTTCTAATATCAATTTTGTTGTTTTTGGAATTTCAATTACATTTACATTTTAATTTCCGAATGACATGACGTCTCGTTAACATAACCTCAATCTTGTGATGTTTTTCGGATCAACGTTTTGCTAAACAATCTAATCAAACCTGTGTACTTTATTTGTCTCGGCATCCTACTTCTAGTAAAATGTTTATGATCATAATTTCGGTTGATGGCTTCGCTATATGTACAGCAATCCGTTTGGTAAAAAATATAAACAAACGAACACATTGCATTCCAAACGGTCGTTCTTGGTACCCATTAAAACTTGTACTTCCGGTGCGGTTCGGCTTACCAGGCCGTCCCACTGTATTCATTCTCGGTAAAAAACAATTCAACACAGCCTCGGACGGGTGTTGGATACGGGGTACGACCAACGCTCGACTTGCTAGGTACCCCATCGTTGACGATCAGGCAATGCAAAATGGTTGATGGTTTGTTTATTGGAAGTCTAAACGTTAATGGGGGTTTTCGGGATCGCAGAGAGGAATTAGTTGATCTGGCTAAGGACTACGGTATAGGCATATTGGCGTTGAGTGACGTTAGGACGAAGGGACAGACGGAAGAACACGTGGGCGGGTATAAGGTGTTTTTGTCCGGAGTTCAGTCTGGTAGGGCAAACTGGGGGGTTGGAATCGCTATCAGGAAGGAATTGATCAAATTTGTCCTAAATGTTCGTTTCGTAAATGAAAGGCTGATGTGGGTCTCTGTAAAGTTAGCGGGTGGAATTTATCGCTTGCAATGGTAGTAATGCTACTGACTTGGACACTTTTTACGAACAACTAGGGGACGTAGTTAGCAAAAAGGGAAATGAATCATTGATTTTGCTGGGGGATTTCAATGCAAGAATAGGAAACTTTAAAAGCAACTCAGGGTATGGGAAGGTAGTGGGTAGATTTGGGGAAGAAATACTGAATTCAAATGGTAAACGGTTGTTGGATTTTTGTGACTTCAATGGGTTAGCAATAACCAACTCTTTCTATAGGCACAAGTGGATCCATCGGTATACGTACGTCAATGAGGGTTTGGGTCACAAATCCATTATTGATTACATGATTATAGAGCAGGACAGGAGACAGGTAGTCAGGGACACACGTGTTCTCAGGGGTTTCACTTTTGGTTCTGACCACTACTTTTTGGGTACCCATCTGTCGGTTGGTAAACTCTGTCAGACTAAAAGGAAGAAGGTGGTAAGTCGCAAATTTCGTGTGGGCAAATTTAGGGAAGAGGCAGTTAGGTATCGTTTTATGGCAAAATTCGCCGAAGGATTTGAGGGGCTTCCAGCTGACTGCGGGGACATTGAGGCTGAGTGGGCGAATTTTAAGAAATTTGTCTTGGATCTGGCTGAGGAATGTCTGGGCAGTGTCGCTAGCGGGGGTCGAAACAAAAAGACGGGTTGGTGGAACGCCGATATCAGGGGGGCTGTATTGGAGAAAAGGAAACTATACTTGGTTTGGTTACAGGACAAGACGGTGGCGAAGTGGGAGGCTTATAAGGCTTGTAGGCAACTGGTTAAGGACCTAGTCAGGGAAGCGAAGGACCGGGAGGGGAAAAAGTTTGGGGGAGGATTTGGAAAGGGCAGGTCAAGGCAGGGGTAAGAAATTTTGGTCGATGATTAAGGACATTAGGCGCGGTGGCGTGAAAGAGGGATGTAGTAGTATTTTAGATAAAGACGGCGAGTTAATCACAGATAGGGGTGAAGTCTTGAAGACTTGGCGGCATTACTTTAAGGATTTATTTACATCTGTCAATCAGGTAGAAGAAAATGGGAGGGAGGCAGGTCCTAGCTCGGAGGTGGAGGAGGAAATTACACTGGATGAGGTGTCCCGAAAGGTCGGCAGATTAAGGGAAGGAAAATCCGCAGGGGTGGATGAAATTAGGACGGAATTTATTAAGTATAGCGGATCAGGTGGGATCCAATGGCTTCGTAGGATTTTCAATTTGGCCATGAG
>CM055403.1:181084710-181180376 GCA_029228625.1 Pseudolycoriella hygida | reverse complement strand
ATTTTATTGTCTACTTTTTTCAAGCCGACATGGAAAAAGAGTAGTTATGACTGCTGTCATAACCCTCCTTAAAAAACCATGAAAACGTTACAAATCATACAACTTAAAGTAGTATATCTAACACAATCACAGCATAGTAAAAATACAAAGAAAAACACAAAATTCAAATATTCAAATACATAAAGTAAAAAAATCAAAATATAGCGTGAGCATGTCAAAATATTGCATGAATTCAACAATTGAATTCGAGTCAAAAGAAAAAAAAAATAAAACTTAGAGTTAAAATTGTAAATAAAGAAAAAAGCAAAACAATATGTCAAAAAAAAAATAAATAAATAAAAATTTAGCAAAATGCGTCGTCGCAAAAAATAAAATAAATGAGAGTTAAGCAAAAAGCGTCGTCACAAGAAATAAAATAAATAAATGAAAATTAAGCAAAAAGCGTCGTCGAAAGTTTGGTCCAAGGTTAAGCAAAGTCGAGCACTAAAGGTAGCTGTTGTCAACAATTTAAGCGTCCATGCGGGTATTTCAACAAGTTGAAATCCCACACATTTCCCACGTCATCCCACACACTTTCCACATCACTCCTCACAATTCCCACATCATCCCACACACTTCCCACATCATCCCACACACTTCCCACATCATCACACACACTTCCCACATCAGCCCACACACTTCCCACATCAGCCCACACACTTCCCACATCAGCCCACACACTTCGCACATCAGCCCACACACTTCCCACATCAGCCCACACACTTCCCACATCACCCCAAACACTTCCCACATCGTCCCACACACTTCCCACATCATCCCACACACTTCCCACATCAGCCCACACACTTCCCGCATAATCAGACACACTTTCTACTTCATTCTACTTCCTTTCACGAGTTACAATTTCTCAAATAGATTTAGCCATTCATACTAAAAAAAAAAAAATATTATGAACATAATTTAAATTAATATTAAAATAAAATAAAACTAGAATTATCATAAAAATCCAAATAAAATAATTAATGTTTCTTCAATAGTGCATTGCACACTGAAAGTTAATGTATAATTGTATTTAGATTTAAGAAATTTATATAAATAAATAAATAAATATTTAAATTCTACACATTTTCCACTTCATCCACACACTTCCCACTTCATTCCACACACTTCCCACTTCATTCCACACACTTCCCACATCATTACACATCATTTTCGGTCACTTCAAAAAATGTTTTTCTCATAGTCGCTCTACGGCAGCGTAGCTCATTTCGGACCACTTTGACCGACTCCCGACTGACCGACTGACCGACTGACCGCAACGAACTCCCCAGCCGATTTCCACATTACCTTTCATTTGATGCCCCATTCACCACGATCTGAACAATACCGGCCGAGATGTAGCCGAAGAAGTGCTCCCGTTGGTGGATTTTCATATATGGGGCTGTTAATAAATTACGTAACACATTTTTGGCCACTTACCCCCCCCCCCCCGTCGTTGTCACATACTGTAATAATCACTCGAAACCCCCCCCCTCCTGTTACGTAACAAAACTGAGGAATTTATTTTTTAACAAAAACAAGCAAATGTTGATGATATGTCTCGGCTCGTTTTCAACCCATTTTGATGATCCAAAATGCGTTGGAATCAGGATAGGAAGGTGTTTTTTTTTAAATAATTTGGAGGGGGACGTTTTTTTGGGGTTTGGGGACTGCGCTACCGCTCCGAGCATGATCTCTAAAATTTTATTCTCTACAACTTCGCAATTTGAACCAACTTTCTAACTCTCATAGTTCTGGAGATTTGGGTCATCCTGCCTAATTATGGAAGTGGCCATATTCCAGGATTGGGCCATATTTCCCCAAAATCCTGAAACATCCTGACATCCCTGACGTCAAATGTCTACCAGAAGCGCTGGAAACAGTTGGAGAGTAATCCGTCACAAATCTGTCAAACTTTGAGTGGCGTTACCTCAGTGCAGCAGCCCTGTTCCGAAAAAATGCTGCATTGGTATGATAGAGGACCATTCCTACTACCATTTTCTGCAAGGACTTCCTTGGATACATTTTTTTGCAGGAAGAGAGAACAATTTTTGTGAAAGTAGGGTCCCCAGACATTAAAATGAACGAATGACCTTTCTGTTTTCTTCACTTCAAGTAATGTTCTTATCTGAGAAAGGTAGTAAATTAGTAAATGAAACTTTTTAATTTCCGCCAGTTTTTTCAACTGGTTTGAGTTACTAGTTCGAACTGACTACCGTACAATATTACATACGAATCGAGGAACCAACATTGTTAGACCTCATATATTCCGGCTAGAAATGCTCAAAATGCGACAAGACATGTCCTGGTGCTATCTCTTTATCCTGGCAAAATAAATAATGCAATGAATTTTTTTTAAATTAATTTTACATTTTTTTTCGAAAATTTTTTGGGTTCGGCGAATATTTCAATATTGCCCTTTTGGCATTTTCAATTTTATGTCGACGTAATTTCATATATTTGACAGTCAAAGTGAATTGACTGAGTATTCACACTGAGGAAAATATCTACGAACGACGTAGGAATTATGTTTATAATTTACGCCGACGACGTATTTTATCCACCGTGCACGTATTGCGAATGCCGTGCATGTATTATGTGAGTTCATAACACCTTCGTTACTACACAATACTTAAATAAGGTTGATAATACATACGTCGGCGGCGTATATTATACACAAAATTCCTACTTCGCTACCCGTTTCTTCTTCTGATCCGCACGCACATCTGAAAGTTGCCGAAAACCTCATCTTCTTCGTGTGTCCGTAGTGTAGAGTTAATCCTTCGACCACCCTCCTTATGCGATCCCTGCCTATAACTAGCAGACTCTTTGCCCATTCCAAATTGGATTTCGGAAAGAGGCACTTTGTCTGAAGGAACCTATTCCAGTACTCTACATGCCTTTACATCACCCAAACAGTGCTTTCAAACAGATTAATAGAACAATCAGCACATACGGTTCAGGGCATGCCTCGAGAGCCGTCGAACCCGCCTTGGCTAGCTCGTCAACCCTCTCGTTTTCTTCCACTCAAGAGTGTTCGGGTACCCAGATTAGAATAATCTGATTACTCCGACCTATCGAGTTCAAGAAATCCTTGCACTCCTTCAAAAGTCTGGAAGTGGTAGCATGTAAGACCAGTGCTTCTCGTCACTGTCTGAACATATAAAGATATGCTTTCCCTGCTCGCCCTCCGGCAGTGCTTCGCGAGCTCCTGCAAGCACTGCAAAAACTTCTGCCTGAAAGACACTCCCAGATGGAACTGATTTGCTTCTTTCCGAGTTCAGAGTACATTCCAGCACCCGTTCCTACAGATGTCTTCGATCCACTCTTGCCTACTCGGAATCCTAATGCCGAATCGCATCGTGAAGTCGATTCTAGGCGTCGTCTCTTCCCTTGGCATTTTAAAAATCTGTTCGTAGATCATCCTCATAATTTTCGCGTGTCCAGTTCTAAAATTGAGATACTGTTTGAGCCTGTCTGCGACAGAAAAAGCTTTAGCTCTGATTCTCTAGGAGCGGAACAGCCAACAGCTCTTCCATGGCCGTGGTGGAAGTTGTCTTCATAGTACCAGTAATACAAATGCAAAAAAAACCTCTAAATTTCACTTATAGCAGCTTACGAGCACATTAAACTTCGAGTCTAGGCCACCATACCACACAACCGTGGCTAAGCAACAACCACAGAATGGCCTTCGACTTCGGGCCCCAGTTCATTTCAAAAGAGTTTACGCATACACTGAAACCTTACAATGGTGATATGCAGCATATTTGGATCCTAGACACTCTTCAAATGAATATACTTGTGATATATGATTGTATTAGTAGCGGGCTGTACAATTATTAAACACACTTGTATAAAATACATAATGAAGGTATGATTTGCATAAATGTTGAATAATTATACAGTCCACACTAATATAGTCATACATCACACAGGTATACACATTTGAAGAGGGTTTAGGTTTCAAATATGCAGCATATTTCTGTGTAGAAAAAAGCCTCTAACTTTTTGCGCTCTACCCTTGACGTTAGCAATCCAGTTAAGCTTGCTGTCAAGCGTCACTCCCGGGTATTTTGCCTGTGGAGTCATTTCCTTGGTCTCGTTAAAGAGCCTGATCTTACCGACAAAATCTGATTCCGAGAGCCTTCTCGTTTAGCTTCCAAAAGAGAGAATCTACCATCGAACACTATAGTACCCTGTGGTCAACATTCAGCTACTCAGAGATTCGTCTTATGTCCGTACCGCATACACTCACCTCAACCGTCCCCTCTCTTAACATGCTACTTATCCATCTTACTACAGCCATTGTTTTTTAATTTACGTCTTGTGAAATTTCAGCTGTTTTGCCAACATTGCAAAACAGCTGAAATTTGACACGACGTAAAATTAGAAAACAATGGCTGTACGACACTTCCCACTCCCCTCTAAACCAGCGCCTGGAGGATAATGTCCAAATTCGTGTTATCAAAGACAAACTTCTCCAACTGAAAATGACACAAATAGAAGAGGTGAAGAGCTAGTTACTTACTTAGTGACGACTGACCTATTAATAGCGAATAGGGGAAAAAACCAACTTTTGCCAACTCGGCTAGAAGGGAATGCATAGATGTTACTATGGTATCCTGCAGCCTGGCGGAGAGAATTCGCTCATGGGAAGTGGCCGATGAAGAAACCTACTCAGATCACAAGCTGATTAAGTTTCGTCTTAGTGGGTCATTTCCGGGTAGAAAACCGTACAGGAAGCCGAGAAGGACAAATTGGGACTCCTACAGGAGAGTGCTAAAGGAAGAATTAGATACGAAGGTCTTCTATGAACGTTAAACAACAGTGGAAGCGTTGGAAGAAGCTAATCAAGGGCTTACAGCAGCAATGTTGAAGGCCTATCAATTGGCATGCCCCCTATCTTATCCTAAGCCGCTCTATAAGAACCATAACTGGAGTAAAGCCATAGAGGCAAAAAAGCAGGAACTCAGAAAGGCATGGAATAGGGCAGGAAAGGGATCGAACCAAGAAGAAAATAGGTCTACTTACAAGACCCTAGTCAGAGTACAAGGAAACCCTAGTCAAACACAAGGAAAAAACTAAAGAAAAATTCTTTGAGGAGGCAAACTCGATACCGGCTTATGCGCGTTTTCATAAAATTTTAGCGAAAGACCCTGCCGTTCAGGTAGGATCCTTGCTAAAACCAAATGGAAATTACACCGCAAACGGTAAAGAAACTGCTGAGCACCTCCTTGAAACTCATTTCCCGGGCAGCATTCAGGGTAAAAAAGAACCTGATTCAGAACTTTTAAATAGGGGTACACCTAGTAGGGATAACTGGAAGTTCGCCGAAAAGGTAACAAAGAAAGGAAAAGTGAAATTTGCGATCCACAAATTTCACTCTTTCAAGTCCGCGGGACCAGATGGAATCTTTCCAGCCTTACTAAAGGAAGGAATGGAACTACTTCTCCACCGATTGGTTCCTGGGAAAACGAGCCACTGCGAAGCTAAGGACTTCAGGCCCATCAGCCTAATGTCATTTCTACTAAAGTCAGTGGAAAGGCTTCTCGACTTCTATCTGAGGAAAGAAGTCCTAAGGAATTTCCCACTTCATGCAAACCAGCACGCTTATCAGACAGGAAAATCTACTGATACAGCACTCCACCAGATGACCCAAAAAATTGAAAGCATGCTGGGTAACAATCAAGTGGCCTTGGGCTGTTTCATGGACATAGAAGGAGCTTTTGACAATACAGGCTTCGATGTAATTGAGAAAGCTGTCAGGGAAAGGCAAACAGAGGACATAGCTGTGAGATGGATTGTCAGAATGCTGGGATGTAGAACTGTGGAAGCAAGTATTTGCGGTACCACAACCAGTCTGGGAGTGACCAGGGGATGCCCTCAAGGGGGAATATTATCACCAATACTTTGGTGTATGGTAATAGACTCCCTACTGGTCAAGCTCAATCAATCTGGAATTTTTACCCAAGGTTATTCTGATGATGTCTCTGTCCTCATTGGAGGAATATGCCCTACAACCCTGGGGGATCTGATGAGAGGGGTATTGAAAGTAGTAGAAGAATGGTGTAAGGAAAAAGAACTCCGAGTAAATCCACGAAAAACAAAGTTAATACTTTTCAAAAGAAAACACAAGATTAATGAAGTGGAGCTAGGAAGTTTTAGACTCTTTGGGGAAATACTTAACCCTAGGGTGACGGTAAAATACCTAGGAGTCACCTTCGACCATAGGATGACATGGATAATGCATCTAAATGACAAGCTGGACAAAGCGATTGGTATCTTCTGGATGTGCAGAAATGCCTTCGGATGAACCTGGGGCCTTTCCCCAAAAGCTATCTGGTGGATCTATACAGATGTTGTAAGACCAATGTTTTGTCATGGGTGCATTGTCTGGTGGCCTAGGGTGCAGCTAGCAACAACAAAAAAGAGACTAGACAAACTCCAGAGACTAGCATGTTTGTGCATGACTGGAGTGAAAGTCACCACTGCCACAAGAGCACTAGAAGTTCTTCTTTCTATCCCACCGCCTGACCTATTCGTAAAATCTACAGCCTTTAGCTCAGCACTCAACATTCAATGTAATGGATGTTGGGTACCGACCTCGGCTAAAGGACACATGGAAATTAGGAACCTAATAAACGATGATACTCTTCTGATGAGGAGTGACCAGATCTCGACTATGTTAAGCTGGATGATAATTTTAGATGTGTCATACCAAGTAGGGAAAAATGGTTAGGTGTGGAAAAAATCTATCCCCCGGAAGATGGTCTAGTGAGCTACACAGACGGATCCAAGAAAGAAGGACTGTCTGGAGCTGGCTATATCAGTGAGCAAGCCGGTATTGAAGGTTATATACCACTCGGCTATTTTACCACTGTAATGCAAGCGGAGCTCATAGCAATACTCGAACTGATCAGTACCGAGACTTTTAAGGAGCTTCAGCATAGAAGACTCTATATTTGCTCGGATAGCCAGGCATCAATTGAAGCACTGGAATCCCCCATCGTCAGATCGGCAACGGTGCGCCAATGCAAGGAAGCTCTCAATGAGCTAGCCAACAAGAACAATGAGGTGACAATCCTGTGGGTGCCGGGTCACTCTGGTATTCAGGGCAACGAGAAGGCTGACGAATTAGCAGACAAGGGAGCAAATGAGCGTCCGATAGGGCCAGAACCCTTCTGCGGTATATCGAAATCAGAAAGAAAACGCATCGTAAAAAACTGGCATGATAAACAGCATGGGATTGCTTGGGAGAGGTACGATGGGGGGAAGCACACAAAAATTTTTTGTAAAAAACCTCTAAAGGAATTCAGTGATTCCTTACTGAACCTTGATAGACCTAACATCAAGAGAGTTGTTGAAGTTCTGACAGGACACTGCGGACTTAACAAATATCTCAATGTTATAGGATGTGTAGACAACCCCAAATGTGCCTGCGGCTATGGTGAAGAAACTGGTTTCCACGTTATCAGTGACTGTCCAAGATACAGAAGCAATAGACAACGGATCTTGGGCAAACCAGAACTAAGCCTACATGACCTTACAATTGATAAATTGAAGGTCCAGGATTTGGCCTTTTTCCTTAAAAGGACAAGAAGGCTTGACTGGTAGTGAACTGGTACATAGGCATCACACGGATATGGATTTACACGGATACAGACACAACACATAAACACCTTGACAAGACACACAATCACATGGATATGACGCTAACATAACTTTTAAATTTTCAAACATATCTTTCTTTGTGAAATTGTATTATTTTATTTATTTATTGTACCAATAAACGAAGAAAGGAGGGGGTAAGGGAACAAAGGACAAATTGTCTAGGTTCCTGTCAAATTTATTTTGACCCTCCTCACACCTTCAATCTAATCTAATCTAATCTACTCAGAGATTCGCCTTATGTCCGTACCGCACACACTCACCTCAACCGTCCCCTCTCTTAACATGCTACTTATCCATCTTACTACAGCCATTGTTTTTTAATTTTACGTCTTGTGAAATTTCAGCTGTTTTGCCAACATTGCAAAAACAGCTGAAATTTGACACGACGTAAAATTAAAAAACAATGGCTGTACCACACTTCCCACTCCCCTCTAAACCAGCGCCTGGAGGATAATGTCCAAATTCGTGTTATCAAAGACAAACTTCTCCAACTGAAAATGACTTCTCTACCTTCGATACCAGTTTGTGCACAGCAGAATCTGTTGATGTGAAGCTGAAACAGTCAGAACTTCGTCCCGGATACAAAAATTGATCAGCCGTTCTAATTTGCTCTATCAAATTGCTCTAGCTCCAGCAAAGTGAACGAATGAAACGAAAAGTTAAAGTGTAAACGCACCAGACCTATACATCATTATACATAACCAGCGTGTATGTTCATACTATACGTCCTATGATCCTTTCTTTCCTCGATAGTACATAACGTACGAAAAAGGCAATATATAATGGTACGCATGAAGGAGATGATGAAACGAGTGAGGACACTTTGATATGAAAACCGCTATACCAACACCAAGAAGGTAGAAAACATTCATAAATCAAGAAAGCGCGTAAACAGGATTTGTTTGCGGTTGAAAGAAAAGGAAAAATAACTGAGTTATTAGAAGAAACGTTAAATATTGAGAGGTGTGCATAATAAATAAACTGTACAACACTGAAAAAATCATTCCTTCAGTCGCATTAATGTAAGTACTATACAACCATTGAACGTAACTAGAAATTTCGGTGAATCTAATTTCGAATGCCGCCTGACATGACTTTTTTCTATTCAAAAAACAATGGCATAGGGTGAAAGTGTAATAAAATAAGAAAGTTTGGTTGTGTCTACGTTTTTCAGTTCTGCATGTGCAAAACTTCGAGCAACAGATTCGTAATTTTAGTATTCACTCTAAAACGTAGCTCTTAGTAAGTACTGCCGCTGTGGCACCTTTTGTGCGACAGTATTTAGTACACATTTTAACTGAAGCGAAATTTGTGCGACCGTAGAAATGTATGAAAATTTCAATGTGCGTATTTATTTAGCTGTAGCAATAGCAGTAGAAGGTAAACTGCAGCTTGTAGAAGACTAGTTAGTGGAGGTGAGCGGGCCACCTGATACCTGTTGCCTTAACGGCAACGCAACACCTGAATGTTTGATTCGAACCGCGTCGCCGTAAAATTCCAAGAAAAAAAAATCGCGGCAGAACGATTTCATTGCGGCCATTCTTATTTGAATGTTTCTCATTAGTTCTAATTTGGTTGCGTTTTCGTAAGCACGTGTTTTTGTGTAGAGTTCGTTCGGTTTTTTGGAACGTTCTATAGCATTTGTGCAGTTTTTTGCGGCGTGTTTTTTGAGTAGAGTCATCATTCTTTTCTTTGACTTACTAGAGAAGTTATTCTGCCTTTTATTCTTAAGAGGTAATTTAATTTGCGGATAGTCAACAATCTTACAGAAGAAGCGAAAAAGAAAACTGCCGTAAATTGCATTTTTCGACAAAAAATTACAAAGCAATTTTCTTGAAGCGCGCAGTCTTTTCGTGAGCACGTTTAGGTTTACATTCCAATTGTAATTCTTAAGCAAAAAGATTCGTACTCTATCCCCTTCCAATGTTCATATATTCGGTCATAACGCACTTTACGCTTGGGTCTATGGTGAATTGAGTGGAATTTAGTGAAAATTATTCTTTAATATTGGGTTTTGGTTTCGTTTTCTGCGATTCCAGATTGTCTTTTGCGTTGAGGTTAATTGGATGTCGGCAAACGTTTTCGCTTTTATCTGTACGAAATTACAGCTGAGTATTTATAACTTTCGGCTTTTTGTGAGACACAATCCAATTGATCCCACAAAATGCATGTTACATTGTTACATACTTTCGTAAACGTAGACAAAAGAACGATACAAAAGATTGCGAAACGCGCTGTATGCAATAACTTGGCATCAAAGCGTGTCGTTCACGAATGGATTGCATTAATATGTGGAAATTATTTCTCATGTTCCCACAATTTCGTGTTGTTTATTTTCGATATTTTTCTTTCACAGAACGCTGACTCGTCGAACCTCTTCTTATTCACAATGGTATTCTTTTCCACAAAAGGTGTTTGTGCTGCCGCGTTTGTGGCATTTTCCACTGTCGTCGTGAGCTACTTTGTATTTCCTGCATCTAAAGGTATGATGAAAGTATGAAATGAAATGTTTGATTGCGCGTTGCATTCACTCTAAAATTGGAGTGGGCTGCAATTGCGTCCATAGCAAATGCGGTGCGCACTCGAAAGTTACAGCAAAATCAACCGAAATCCAATTCTTTTTTATTTCACAGAGAAAAAACGTCTCGAGACAAATATTGATCATTTGAATGTGCAACTGAAGGGTAAGTAGAGTACTTTACTTTCGTTTTATTAATCAATTGTACAGATGAACAAATTCGAAATTAGGGACTTCCAGTACAATGATGACCCAATAAACTAATCCAGTAACCATAAGATGAATCTTTCATCAACATTCTTTATTACTTTCTCTGATAAGATTCTTTGAAAAACTCTCCGTCATAGCCTGCACTCCTCAGTGAGATTGGCGAAGGTATACGCAAAAAGTTATGATTGCAGCATTTATTTCTTACGATCGTTACATTGTGGTTACCACTAATGTGAACAATATTTGCATCAATTCACTGTGAATATAACTACAGGGCGGAAAAGTGAAAACCGACAAGTCTCTGATTTGTATGGTAAATTCGTTTGACAAATCAGAAACTTGTCGATTTTCACTTTTCCGTTCCTGTACGATTGCTGCAAATATTGTTTTCATACAGTATGCATCGAAATCACTACTTTTAATCGATCGTTTTGGTTCGGAAAGCAACGAAATGCAGACCTTTGAAATGTGTGTGTGTTTGTGTGTCTATGTAAGAAACTTCCTGTCCTTGTACGGAAAAGTGATTCCTAGGACGGAAAGAGAATGTCATCGGAATTTTATGTGTTCGAATTTAAAGTGTATGTGGTGGGAAATTTGATACGTTCTTTGCGTCGCACATAGAAATCTGTACCTGACGTTGTGCTATGTCTGGTAAATTACGTATTACAACAAAAACCTCTTAAAAGATAGAGTGTGACGCAGTCCGTAAGTCCGCTTCCAAAATTAATGATATCGCTTGATGTGACGCTTAAGCTGAAATAACGCAAAAAATGACGATGCAAAAAAAAACATTTTAAAGAAAATTCAAATGTTTGAAATTGCGTCACAAATGCCAGCGACGAAATAATTTTTCTGTACTTTCAGTTTTTACATAGCAAAAATCTGACCTTATTGATGGCTGACTTTTGAAATTACGTACGCTTTTTTCAGTGCTGTCAGCAGATTTAAATCAACAATAACTTGAAAAATATTCACTTTTTAGACGTCAAATCTATGGCCGACCCACCCCCATCCTTTCATTTAGGGGGGTAGTTTGGAGGGGTCGGCCATACATTTGACGTCTCAAAAGTGAATATTTTTCAGGTTATTGTTGATTTAAATCTGCTGACAGCACTGAAAAAAGCGCACGTAATTTATTGATGGTCCCTATCAGTCGTTTTGGAAGTTTTCACTTGTTATAACTAAAATTCATGTGACAAATTTTCTATTTTTAGAAAAAATTCTTCGAAAAAAAAAATGTTCTTCGAAAAAAAAAATTTCCGAAAAAAGTTGTCTCCGAAAAAGTTTTTTCTAAAAAAAAACTTTCTCCAAAAAATTCCCCAGAAAAAATTTTCTCCAAAAAATTTTTTTGGACCCGTACGAAGTACAAGAGGTCCTATACGTTTACTACAAACAATTTTATTGTAACATGGGGTAGATCGAGGTTGGAGTGGGGGGGATGCATCTATTATCGTCTAGAAATGACAAATCAGCAATAAAAAAAATGTCCGTCCGTCCGTCTCCACTTTTTTTTTTCAAAACGGCTCAACCGATCAGCCTAATCTTTTTTTTCCCTGAAAGGTACATGCCTCCCATGATTCAAGTTCGAATATGAGCAAAATCGATCAAGTGGTTCCGGAGATATGGTCGAAGAAGTGACCAAAAACATGGTTTTTCGAGGGTCGGTGAAACTTTTTCGCAAATATCTCAGCAAGTAAAGCACGGAAATTGCTCAATTTGGTGTCAAATGAAAACATTTGACGCCAAAAAACTGGGAAATTTTTTTGTTGGAATCGGGTCAGGGGTCTGAGCACTGGGAACCATGGAATGGGCGAAAATTAATTTCTCTGCCCAAAATGATAAGAGATAGTTTTTTTTCAGTATTTGCTTAAATACGCAATACAGAGATTTACTTTCAAAGGCAAAGTTGTAGAGAATTAAATTTAAGCGAACACGTGTTTCAGGGTTTTGGGGAAATTTGACACAATCCTGGTATATGGCCACTTCCATAATTGGGCAGATTGAACCCAGATCTCCATAACTATATTAGTTCGAAAGTTGGTCCAAAGGCGAAATTATAGCGAATTAAATTTAAGCGAAAACGTGTTCTAGATTTTGGGGGCTATGGTCCATCCTGGATTATGGCTTCATAATTGGGCCGGGATGATCCAAATCTCCAAACACTATGAGCGTAGACCGTGCTCAAGGAACAAATTTGTTCGACAATAAAAATTAGATAACACGTGTTTCGTGTTTAGGGAAAAAAAAACGATTAGTCCTGGATAAAGCTTTTCTAGATTTGATGGTCTGAGATCCGTACTCGGTAGGGCCTTTGACATTACCTTGGGTAATTTCTATGGATCTTTGAAATTCTTACAGTTATAAAAGAACAGAAAACGTTGGATTGTTTGCTTTTGCATATTTAGGTACGTTCGAGTCACTTTGCCACATCTATTCTGTTTGTCACATCTATTCTGATACGTACGGGTCTTTGGTTATGTTTAATTTGGATTTTTATAGAAAGGAATTAAGTGTGAGAAGAAAAATTTGTACAGGCGGGGAGTCGAACCACCGCACCAGCACTTATCGCTTTCCAGGCGAGTGCTCTATCCCTTGAGCTATCTGTACATTTCAACTCACATTCAATTTTTGTTAATCAACCGTTCACCAGAAAAGTAGATTCGCTGTAGCTATGATATACAATGGAACACTTCGGAAAGGTGTTATGAAGATTTTTGTTTCGAAAGTTACCATTCACACATACCAGTTGAAAGTAACAACAGCTTCTTCGATTTAAATTTTGCTAAAGTTGTTATTTCTGAAGTGTCGGTAATATAGAAATTGGCGAGCGGAGCGAGCGGGATTTTTCGACCTTCATGGTTTAACCATATCAAAATTGTGGCATCAGATGTGGCCAAAGTGCCTGTAGTACTCGACTAGCTTAACATGAGATTTACAGACTTTCACAGTTTGGTTTAAAAGTATAAATAATACACTTAGCTAAAATGTCAGGTGTTTTAATGAATTATAATGAATTATTATTATACAACACCAAGTTTTCAAAAAAAGTGAGTTTATAACTCTTCCCAAATATGTTACCTTTGAATAAATAATAAACTTGTATGTGGAGATTGAATGAATCTACTATGCTATCTCATAGCTAACAATTGAATAAATTTGGCCATGTTTGTACAATTCGCTTGAAGAGATTCAAGCCTCATTTTGTTCAAAGTTTATCCGATCATCGAATATAATTCAATGAGACGCCCAAAAGTTTAGCTAAGTGTATAATCCTTAATGACTATTAGACTTTAATTTTAAAAACAATTCAAAATAGCCGCGCAGCGAAAAAAAATGTGTACTGTGTGTCCACTAGTATACAATAAAAGCTGAAAAGTTGAGTGGATCTGAAAAGCTCAGAGGGCGCCCCCCATAGCCCCCCCCCCGTAGCTACGGCCCTGGTCCTTGCATAAGCAAGAGAAATACGTCCGAAAAAGATATAAAAAAAATTTTTCTCTAAAAAAATTTTTTTCGAAAATAAGTTTTCTTAGAAAAAAGTTTTCTCCAACAAAAATTTTTCTCCAAAAAAAATTTTTTTCAAAAAAAAACTTTTCTGAGAAAAAATTTTTCTCAGAAAAAAAATTTCAGAAACAAATTTTTCTCCAAAAAAAATTTTTCTCCAAAAAAATATTTCTCCAACACCTTCGGGTACCATCGGAACACTTTGTAACACCTTCGGTTACCTTCGGAACACTTCGTGTAACATTCGGCTACCTTCCGAAAACTTCGTGTCACCAATTCTTCTCACTGATTCATATAACTTTCCTGAAGAAACCAAATGTCTACGTATTCTTATTCAGAATTTAGCAAAAAATCAAAGATGGCGTCCCTTCGACAGTTGGCAGCCATTTTCTTAAAATGCTAAAAAATTCTTCTGACCAAATTCTATAACTGTCTAGAAGAAACCATCTCTCTAAGTAGTGTCATTCCGGAGCTAAAATTCGAAAACCAAAAAAGCATAAACGAAAATCCAAGATGGCGCCGCTGGCAGCCATTTTCTAATGATACCAAAAAAATTTTCTGATCAAACTCTATAACTTTCTGGACGAAGACACCTCTCTAAGTAGTGTCATTGCGGAGCTAAAATTCGAAAATTGAAAAAGTATAAACGAAAATCCAAGATGATGAATTGCATTTTATTGTCTTCTATCTTCTAGATGACATGGAAAAAGAGTGTCTATGACTGCTGTCATAGACCTCGTTAAAAAACCATCAAAACGTTACAATACAATAAATTAAGCGTATCAGTACAAATGTCTAAATCGAAAAGTAAAAAATCAAAAAACGTTAAAAAACGAACATAGATAGAACATAGAAAATCAAATTCAAAACAACAAACAACAAATAGTTAAGATCGAGTAAATCTAAGTCAAAAATATCAACAAAAATATCTAACAAATAGTTAAGATCGAGTAAATCTAAGTCAAAAATTTAAAGAAAAAAAAAAAAAAATCGTCAAAAGTGAAAAAGCAAATTCAACTAAAGGCAAAAGATGGTGCCGCTATGACAGCTGGTAGCCATTTTCTTATGATCCCAAAAAATTTTCCTGATGAAACTCTATAACTTTAAAGAAGAAACTATCTCTCTAAGTAGTGTCGTTCCGGAATGCTACCAGGTAGCTCAATCGGTAGAGCATCGGACTCATAGCCTATGTTTCCCGGGTTCGATTCCCGGTACAAACTTTGTCCATAAGGTTTTTCCTGGTCATGACGATGATTAGTCAATGCTCACTGAGCCCTATTGGCCGCAAGGTCTCACAAAGAATCGATAAATTGATACACAAATTTCTCATTGCGAAACGCTCATACTGACAGAAGTCTGAAAAAACAATATTCAACCAACACAGTAACTCCATCTATCAAAAATGATAGGAATTGAGCTACACAACCTTTAAGTCTAAATGACTCCTAATGGTGGTTCGGATTCCACCTTAATCAGTAGGTCCATTAAGTAGTTAGTACAATGAGCCCAGACACATGGAAAATACTCACTTTCCGTCCTAGTGATTCAAATAACTATTTTACATTAGTGATAATCAATAGTGTAAAGCATCATAAGTTATAAATGCCGCAATCATAGCTTTTCTGTGCGTGTACTGTGAGCCTAAAGATTCTTATTTGCTATCTCAGTCTACCTCCATGTAATTTATGGTTTAGATACCGCAGTGTTGAAATTCAAAAATGGAAATTGTTTAATATTTTTTTATCATTTCTCAGAGGAAGAACGCATCGCAGACGATCAATCTCACAGGTATCTTCACGGTAAGTACTTTTACCCGCTAATGTTTCGTTGGGGCTCACACGGATCAAAATGAAACGAAATTAAAGTATCTGGGGGTTATTCTCGACCAAAAGCTCAACTGGATCGAGCATGTTAAATACAAATCACAGAAAGCGGTGGATCTGTCGAAAGGCTTTTGTTAGGGACTTTGGAATACCGTCTGGAGCCATATTGTGGATCTATGAGACGGTGGTCAGACCCATGTTGAGCCATGGCTGCGTAGTTTGGTGGCCTAGGCTCAACGTGGAGTACGCGAGGAAGGAGTTGAATGAATTTCAGAGGCTCGTGTGCATTTGTGTCGCAGGAGCTATGAAGACTACGGCCACAGCAGCCATGGAAGCGCTCATTGCCCTTTCGCCCATCCAGACGATCGTTAAAGCAAGAGCCTTTGCCTCGGCAGACAGGCTGAAGTAAAATGGTCTCTGGGTGAGGAATTTTGAATCTGGCCATGGAAGGATCTTGAAACTGATCAACGACAGGATCTTTGATATGCCCAGAGATCGCATGATTCCACAGGTCGACTTTGTGAGGCGATACCGGACAGAGCGGATTGGCTAGGAAACTGGCCGACCTGCCTACCGGCTGATGGATTGGTGAGCTTTACGGATGGGTCGAAAACTGAGGAAGGAACGGGAGCCGGGATCTATTCGCAGGAACCGGCGAGCTGCGACAGTCTCTATTTGGGAAAGTTTGCGAGCGTCCTCCAAGCAGAGACGTTTGCGATGTTGATGGGAGTGATGAATTTAATTCCAGAAGAAATGACGAGTGTGAGACAGTGAGTCGATGATAAAGGTGTTCGCGTCGCCTGTGACAACGTCAAAACTGGTTAAAGAGCTGAAAGGGACCCTTAGCCGATTGGGACTGAGAAATCAGATCACGATCGCCTGAGTCCCTGGGCACACTGGTGTAGACGGTAATGAGAGAGCAGACGAGCTAGCCAGACAGGGTTCGGCATCTGCGATCGAGAGCCCAGAGCCCCACATCCCGATCCCACACTCTCTGTGTCAAAGGGCGGTGGAACACTGGGTGTGGGCTGAGTCCACAAAGAGTTGGTGCGTGTATGGCGGAAGAAAGCACACAAAACTCTTCTTCCCGGCGCCTGACGAGAAGTGGGCCAAGGAGCTTCTCAGAATGGACCGTAGTGGCATTAGGAGAGTAGTGGGAGCCATTACGGGTGACTGTGGATTGAACAAGCACTTGTCCAAAATGACCATTTTGGCTGATCCAAGATGTGACTGCGGCTTGGAGGAGGAAACGGGCGTCCACGTAATATGCGAATGTCCGTAGTTCCTACCTGCTACCCTTCTACTACCTGAAGCTTGGGTGAGCTTAGGAACGTTACGTTCATGATAAACATTGAAGAAAAGGCCTATACAAAATTTGTCCACACCGGAGTTCGAACCCGGGTATTCTTGTTGGAAAGCCAGTACGTAACCACTGAGCTAACCCGTTTCTGTGATAGAGTCTTTGCTGAGCTTTAATACTCACATTTACTTCCCATGCAACCTCTGGTTTAGACGACTAAAACGGAAAATATTAAATATTCATTTATCTTTCACAGAGGATGAACAACTCCAGCATGACAACGACACTCTATCGCATTGGAGTTTTGGGAGTAAGTATACCGCTAATCGTGTTTTGGGCATACTAACTGAAGTTTAAAAAATTTAGGTAGGAAACGTTATGCGATGAGACACCTACATGAACATAGAGAAAACATTCGAGGTATAAACACGGAAGAAGAACTGAATAAATATTTTGATAAATTAGCAGAGGAAATGGGTTTGTTTTAAGGGAAGATTTTGCGCTCTCGGTCGATTTACTTTTAAATTTTAAAGTTTTAATTGTCAAATATTTTATTTTCAACCGAGGCTTAGACGCATGTCATCCAATTAGAAGAGAGGTTCGCGCAACAGTTCATACAAGTCAGAGCTTCAGAACTGTTTGAGTAGATTTTGATTAAATTTTTGATTGACGGAAACACCTGAAGACAGCATCAAATTATAACTTAAAAGAAAAGAATTGTTTTGGACTTGTATGACGCTTTCATGTAAATAAAATGTGAAATTGTAATAGCTAAAACATTGTCTATACTCTTGAGCAACGACTATACGGAGGTTATGATGACGTTTACTTAATTTTGGAAGCTTTTGACACCTACCTTTTTCCGCGTGCGACCTTCCCTCATAAGCCCACTAAAAACGTCAATTCCGAACGCATGGTTCTTACTTCATTGACTCCTGTTTGCCTTTATTGTGTCAAAAGACTTAGTACAAAGGTCCTATATGTTTACTACAAACAATTTTATTGTAACATGGGTCAGATCGAGGTGGCAGTTGGGAGGATGCATCTATTATCGTCTTAATGTGACGAATCAGCAATAAAAAAATATGAAGGGACCCGTACGCATCAGATTAGATGTGGCAAACAGAGTTGATGTTACGAAAGGACTCGAACGTATCTGACTTAACTCTTAAGTGTATGAAGTTACGTCCACATTAAGTTGTATTGGAAATTGCCGAAAGGGCAATATTGAAAAACCCGTCCGTAAAATTGTTGTAAAAGATCCCTCCCGAAAGCACAAAATTGATCTCCAACTAGACAAAAATGTTCGCCTCAATTTTCTCTACAACATAGCAAAAAACAATTTTTTTGTTAAGGGCCGACTTTAGGACAGACCTAGGGCCATAAGGAAATGCCTCTGACACATACTTCGTTAGACAAAAATTTTTCAATCAATTTGTTCTGCAATATGACAAAAAAAATTGTTTTTTTGGCTAGGGCCGACCTTAGGAACGACCAGAGGCCCACTTGAGCGCCAAGCACAGGCCCAAATTTGTTTATGAATATAATTCGGTACACGGTTTCCTCTCAAATAGAAAAAGAATCAAAACAAAATCGGTTAGGATTTGCCTGATTTATGTAAACAAAAACACGTTGGGCCTAGTTTCAGGGTCCTGGCTGAGTCCAAGGGCATCTTATCAAAAAACTTCCTTCCATAAAATGTGAGACATTCCTAGATCATTCGATTAAAATTTTTTTTTGAAAATCGGAAGATATTTATAGTCGAGTTATGTACAAAAAAATGTAGGGCCTTAGCAGAGACTCGTTTTTAATGCCCTAGCTAAGTCCACGGGCTCAAAATCAAAAATATTTCTTCTACAAATTGTCGGCCATACCCAGATCTTTCGAACAAAAAAACGTTTATGACAATCGGAAAAGTTTTACTCGAGTTATGTAGAAAAAACACGAATGGCCCTAGCATAGACTCGGTTTTAGTGCCCTAGCTAAGTCCAAGGACTCAAAAGTTTCTTCCATGCCCAGATCTTTCAAACAAAAAAAATTTATGAAAATCAGAAAAGATATACTCGAGTTATGTACAAAAGACCAAAAACCACTTAAACGGCCCTAGCTCGGCGGTCCTTGGGCCGACAGTGCCCAGATTCAATCCCATAAAAGATTTTTCGGTTACCTTCAAGGGAAAAAAGTTTTTGAAAATCGGTTGAGTTTTACTCAAGTTATCGCGGTGACGGACGGACGGACATTTTTTTTATTGTTTATTCGTCATCTAAGGACCATGATCGATGCTCCCCACCTACTCCCCGGTCAAAATTGGGGTGGTTACAAACGTCGTGGTAGACGCATAAGACTCTTTTTCGAAGAACTTTGTTCTTCGTACGGGTTTTAAAAATCTGTCTGTCTGTCCGTCCGTCTCCACTTTTTTTTTCAAACGGCTCAACCGATCACCCTAAACTTTTTTTTCCCCTCAAAAGTACATGCCTCCCATGATTCAAGTTCGAAGATGAGCAAAATCGGCCGAGTAGTTCCGTAGATATGATCGAAGAAGTGGAGGTTGGACAATGGACATGAAATTTTCGAGAGTCGATGAAACTTTTTCGCAAATATCTCAACAAGGAGAGCACGGAAATTATTCATTTTGGTGTCAAATGAAAGCATTTGATGTCACAAAACTGGGAATCGGGTCTGGGGTCTATGCACTGGGACCAATGGAATGGACGAAGTTGAGATTCTTGGCCATATACGAAAATAGCTTTTCGTCTATATTTCCTTAACTATGCAATATGGAGATTCACTGTCAAAGACAAAGTTGAAGAGAATGAAATTATAGGGTACACATATTTCAGGGTTTTGGGTTAAAATGCCTCAATCCTGGGATATGACCACTTCTAGAATTGGGAGTGATAATCCAAATCTCTAGAACTATAAGAGGTAGAAAGTTGCTTCCGAAGCCAAAGTTGTAGAGAATAAAATTTTAGGGAACGCGTGTCCCAGGGTTATGGGTAAAAATACCTCAATCCTGGGATATGACCACTTCTAGAATTGGGAGGGATGATCCATATCTGTAGAACTATAAGAGGTATAAAGTTGCTTCCGAAGCCAAAGTTGTAGAGAATAAAATTTTAGGGAACACGTTTCTCAAGGTTTTGGGTAGAATTGCCCCAATTCTGGGATTTGACCACTTCTAGAATTGAGAGGGATGATCAATATCTCTAGAAGTATAAGACGTATAAAGATGCTTCCAAAGGCAAAGCTGTAGAACATAACATTTTAGCGAACACGGGTTACATTTTAGCCCTCATTTGCGAGCTGAAAATAGAAAATTTCGCAAGATGTGTCAACAAAAATAAATTAATCTCTTATGTGCCGCTTCCAGTGACAGATGGAAAAACGATGAGTCTCTGATGAGTCACAAACGTTCAATGAAATCGTAAACCCTGATAGCAAAACGAAAATTTGTTCAAAGTCTGTAACTATTTTATTTCACCAATTTGTCAATAGTCTCACGGTCGATTCTTCAGAACAATTTACTTCTTCTTTCCTTTTTTCTTCTTTGCTTCTGGCCAAGGAAATCCTCGAACTCTTAAAACGTCCTAAATCATTTTTGGGTTCGTTTAGAAAACTTAAGTATGTGAAAAATGGGACAAGTACCTGTACGTTATGGCAAACAAAATAGGCGTTTTCCATGGCCCCTTCATTGAAAATGTCCCCTTGGAATTTGGTTGATTTTCCCGATCCAGTTTTCTTCTTAGATTTCCCTTTTTTCTTATCGCCTCCACTACCATTACTGGCCGTCGAATCTTTGCTATTTCGCTTCTTTTTACCCTTGCCAGCCATTTGTTTTGACTTTGTGTATCGAACATTTTGGCGTTGTTATGGCTACAAACTTGTTTCGTTGCA
The DNA here is from genome assembly GCA_029228625.1 of Pseudolycoriella hygida. Classification (NCBI taxonomy): domain Eukaryota; kingdom Metazoa; phylum Arthropoda; class Insecta; order Diptera; family Sciaridae; genus Pseudolycoriella; species Pseudolycoriella hygida. The sequence continues at coordinate 181,159,420 of CM055403.1, read as the reverse complement.
TGACTCGCAAACCCTTTTTATTCCTGATGAAAAAACAGACACAAACAGAAAAAAGAAAATATCAAAAACCAAATGAACAGGGCCAATGACATAACATATATAGACTGGATATACGTAATCATCAGATGAAACTTTTGCGAAAACTACGAACAATACCAAACCTTTCGCATTTCACTTTTTCTTCAGTTTGTGTTGATTTTTTGTCAAAGACTGCCAGTATATATTTATAGTATGCCGTTGAACAGGGTCATCCGCTGGTCGGAACGTATCATGATTACGGATGGGGATGTTTTTCAAAGAAAAATTTCATAAATCAGTGGAACAAAAAAGCTTATAGGATGCATTGTGGAATCTCGATGATTGGTGCTGATTGTCAGACCAGAGAAAACATAAAAGCAAAACCTAGAGCAACGGCACAAGTACTCCATGTAGCCGAAAGACAATCATAACCAATCAATTTGCTCAAACATAATCAGCCATGGTTACACGACGTAGCCTCCCAGCAGCCTACGTCTGAGTTGAAGCGTTCACATGCGCTGAGGAAAATATCTGCAAGCGACGTAGGAATTATGTTTATAATATACGCCACCGACGTATTTAATCCACCGTGCACGTATTGCGAATGCCGTTCACGTATTATGTGAGCTCAGAACACGTTCCTTACGTATGTTATACTACACAATACTTAAATAAGGTTGATAATACATTCACCGCGTATATAATACGTCGGCGGCGTATATTATACACACAATTCCTACTTCGCTTGTAGGTATTTTCCTCAGTGTTTAGTGTGTCACGTGAATAACCGTTTCTTCTTCTGATCCGCATGCACATCTGGAAGTTGCCGAAAACCTCATATTTTTCATGTGCTCATTCAGCCAGCAGTGTCCAGTTATCGCTTCGACCATCCTTCTTATGCGATCCCTGCCTATATCTAGCACACCCTTTGCCCATTCCACATTGGGTTTCGGAAAAAGGCGCTTTGTACAGAGGTACGAAATTCCAGTACTCCACATGCCTTTACATCACAGAATCAGTGCTTTCAAACAGATTAATAGAGCAATCAGCAAATACGGTTCAGGGCATGCCTCGAGAGCCGTCGAACCCGCCTCTCATCCGCTCTCTCGTTTCCTTCCACTCAAGAATGTTCGGGTACACAGATTAGTGTGCTCTGATTACTCTGACCTGTCAAGTTCAAGAAATCCTTGCACTCCTTCACATGTCTGAAAGTGGTAATATATGAGAGCAGTGCTGCTCCTTACTGTCTGAACATATAACGATCTGCTTTCCCTGCTCGCCCTCCGGCAGTGCTTCGTCAGCTCCTCCAAGCACTGCAAAAACTTCTGCCTGAAGGACACTCCCAGATGGAACTGACTTCCTTCTTTCCGAGTTCAGGGTATACACTCCAGCACCGATTCCTACAGATGTCTTCTATCCGTCTGTGAATTCTACCACACATTTACCCGGTAGGTCAACAGGCCAGCCATCTAGCCACTTTAGCCTACTCGGAATCCTAACGCCGAATCGCCCTTTGAAGTCGATTCTAGGCGTCGTCTCATCATACTCATGATTTTCACGTGTCCAGTTCTAAAATTGAGATCACATACACCGTTTTACGCCAGCCTGTCTGCGGCAGAAAAAGCTTTCGCTCTGATTACCACCTCTAGGGGCGGAACAGCCAACAGCGCTTCCATGGCCGCGGTGGAAGTTGTCTTCATAGTACCAGTAACACAAATGCAAACTAGCCTCTAAATTTCACTTAGCAGCTTACGCGAAAATTCAACTTCGAGCCTAGGCCACCATACCACACGACCGTGGCTAAGCAACAACCACAGAATGGCCTTCGACTTCAGGACCCAGTTCATTTCAAAAGAGTTTACGCATACACTGAAACCTCACAATGGTGATATGCTGCATATTTGAATCCTAGACACTCTTCAAATGAATATACTTGTTAACTGTATGAATATATTAGTAGCGGGCTGTATAATTATTCAACATACTAGTATAAAATACAAAATGAAGGTATGATTTGCATAGTCCACACTAATGTAGTCATTAGTCATACATCACACAAGTGTATATATTTGAAGAGGATTTAAGTTCCAAATATGCAGCATATTTCTGTGTAGCCAAAAAGCCGTTAGAGCTTTCAGCTACTCCCGCCTATTTTGCCTGTGGAGTCAGTTCTTTGGTCTCGTTAAAGAGCCTGATCTTACCGACCAAATCTGATCCCGAGAGCCTTCTGCTAAATAACACTAGATCAGTCTTAGTCGTGTTGACCCTCAGAAGAACTTCTTCACTACCCTCAGTGCAGCTCTGACTCGGTCTCCTAGCGTGCTTTCGAATTTTCCTCTGACTAGAATCGTCAGATCGTTCGAGTAGCCTTGCGCGTAGATTCCTTCATCGTTCAGCTTCCGAAAGAGAGAATCTGCCATCGTATTGGTGAGAGAATCCCACCCTGTGGACAGCGATTCGCCTTATATCCGCACTCACTCACCTCAACCGTTTTCTCTCTGAACATGCTACTTATCCATCTTACTACCACACTTCTCACTCCCCTTTAAACCAGCGCAGCGCCTGGAGGCTAAATTCGTGTTATCAAAGGCAAAGTTCTCCAACTGAAAATAACTTCTCCACCTTCGAGACCAGTTTGTGCACAGAAAAACTGAAAGTGTAAACGCACCAGACCTATACATTATACAACCAGCGCGTATGTTCATACTATATGCACTATGATCCTTTCTTTCCTCGACAGTACATAACGTACGAAAAAGGCAATATATAATGGTACGCATGAAGGGGATGATGTAACGAGTGAGAACACTTTGATATGAAAACCGCTATACCAACACCAAGAAGGTAGAAAACATTCATAAATCAAGAAAGCGCGTAAACAGGATTTGTTTGCGGTTGAAATTATTTATACAAGAAAAGGAAAAATAACTGAGTTATTAGAAGAAACGTTAAATATCTGTGTTATCTGGGTTTTATGCGACAGTATTTAGTACACATTTTAACTGAAGCGAATTTTATGCGACCGTAAAAATATATGAAAATTTCAATTATGTATTTATTTAGCTTTAGCAATATAGCAGTAGAAGGTAAACTGCAGCTTGTAGAAGACTAGTTAGTAAAGGTGAGCGGGACATCTGATGCCCGCCCCGCCCGACCGTACAAAGTACGGGCGGTCATCATTTTTCTGAGCGTTTGAAAAAATCTTCGAGCATCGGGCGGGTGTTGGAGTGTTCGGGCCGCCCAATTTTTCGAGTATTTCAATTTCTCTGGATATTTCAAAAAATATACGTGGGCTATCAGCTAGCAATAGTTATTTAGAGAAATGCTTTTATAAACGAAAGCACAATGACTCCTGAGCTGTAAAACTAATAGAATCTAACAAAGTATTTTGATTTTGGTCAATAAATTTTTCGGTCTTTTTTTTTCTAAAAATAAGTTCTGACACTACTCAAAATCGGGCGTAAATTGGGCGGACCCGAAAAGAATTCATCGGGATCGGGAGGGCAGAATTTTTTAAATGGGCATAGGGCGGGCGGATTTACTTCATTTTTTTTAACATCGGGCGCGGGCCGGGCGGGCGCGGAAATTAGGTCCGCCCGCTCACCTCTACTAGTTAGTCGAAATTACCGGCGCATGCCAATTTCCAATGCGATTTACTAAGGACGTAGCGAGTAATTTAGCGAAATTTCATTACATTCATCTTCATCCCTCGCGATGGACGAAGACTTTAAAAGGAATCCTACGGGTCCGCGAATCGTATGTTTCTACAAAATTCGATTTTGACTTTGATTTTTTGGTTTTTTCAATTTTTAGCTAATTTTCGTTAAGTTTTTTTTCTGTTTTGACCGTAACATACTACCTGTTGTTTGCATGACCCTTAACCATAAAAGAAATTCGGCGAAGTGAGTTCATTCCCCACTGTTAAACCGAAACATTTATTATTGTTAATTGAATTGAAATTATTGCTAATTTGGTCGTGTTTTCGTATGGATTTTTTAAAAGTTATCGCTCTCTTTTTTGTGATTTTCTGAAGAAGCTGTACCGATTGCATGGTTCTTTATTTGTTTTTTTCTTAAGAGGTAATGTATTTGTCGGCTAGCCAACAAAATAAAATAAAAACAAAAATGCCCTGAACTGCATTTGGCGGCAAAAATTGGAAATTTGTAATACTCTTGTATTCTGTCGAAAAATACGATTTACATGCTGAGCAAAGTGTATTTATTATCAAAATAACTTTTGTGTAATTTGTGTAGATTCATAGTTATCAATAACATTTCTTGGCAAGCAAATCAGCTTGACATCAATTTTGAAAATTTCAACATCGGACGGCTTTTCTATCTGAAACACATCGATCTGGTGTGGCGTCGCGCCAAAATTGTCCTTTTTTTTAAATTTCGTCTAATTGCGCAATCAAAAATTGGCCACACCAGCTCGTAAGCTCAAAAAATAGCGTTTCACATTGCGTGCCGCGACAATAATTCATTACATGGGACAATGACCGAGATGTAAATAGGAACTTTTTAAACTTGGCACTTCTGCGCAGGTATTTGGGGTGTTGGAAACCTGCGCAGAAGTACAAAGTTTATCAGGTTCTTATTTAAATTTTGGTCAGTGTAGTAAAGCAACGTTTTGCTCAGTGTGTTGTGAGATTATCATCATTGGATAGGATCCCAAGTAACATTTTGAAATGCAATAACTTAGGGACCGTTCATAAAGGATGTCACGCCGAGGGGTTGAGGGGTCTAGGACATCCGTGACAGAGCGTGACAGGGGGAGGGGGGGGAGGGGGTTCGATAGCTGCGTGACGTCACGCTAACTACAATAAAAGTAGTTGCACTCGTACGTCATAAGCTTAAAACGCCGAATTCGGGTCGGGCGAGGCGCAACAGTGAAAGGAGTCACTTAATCATACAATCAAGCGAAGGGCTTACGCTAGACCCGTACGATTCGTGTCAAAAGAACAGTGATTGCAAAATCATGATCGAAAGACCCAATCTCTCAAATTCAATACGACGGATATCAAGGTTGGTTCAGATTTGGCCGAAAAATAGGGGCACATACGAACAGTGTGAAGGATATTTTTTGCAGATTTCGTTTTTTAGAACCCAATGTTACAAACGTAGTGACAAACACTTACTTCATAAGGGTCTAAAAAACAGCTATGTAGCTCAGTCGGGAGAACAACAACTGACCCACACAACAGTGAAACTCTGTTACCGTAAGGTACGGCGAATTTTCGAAAATGGTTTTATTCTGTTAACTTTTGTTCTTCTGTCATGCAATGCAACGTACTGTAACATACTCATTAACATTTAGTGCTAATACTTCTTGAAATTTGGGTGTCATGCTAATTGGTAAGTTAGCGTGACGTCACACCAGGGGGGGGGGGTATGAGGCTGGCGTGACACTAGCGTGACAGGGGGGGAGGGGAGGGGGGGGGGGTACGAAAAAAGCCGATTTTGGCGTGACTTCCTTTATGAACGGCCTCTTATTGGTTAAAATAACGTTATTATAACGTTGTCATGACCGTTATTTAACAGTCATTGCCCAGTTATGAAAAGACCTAAGTTTTTTAAACGTAAAATGACGGTTATTTAATAAAAAAGTTTTCCAAAGGAAACTTATTGGTCAAATAACAGTCAATGGACGGTTAAATAACTTAGGTCATTTTATAACTGGGCAATGGCTGTTAAATAACGGTCCTGACAACGTTATAATTACGTTACTTTAACCAATAAGTTATTGGTTTTCAAAATGCTATTTGGGGAGTGATCTAATCGGGATATTTCCGCCAACGTTAGTAGAAGACTGCCCTTTGATGCCTTCATCTGCGATTCCCAATTGTTTTCAGACTCGTAACAATAATGTTTTAAATTGTTGTTTCTCTCACAGAATCGTAGAAAAGGAGTTAGTTCTAAAAGCAGTGAAATTAGCTAAAATTAGCCGAAATCCCAGCGAGTAAGTGAATATTATTTATGCATGCAAGGGTATGTTTGTCACGATGTTCTACATGTCGATGAATTAAGAAGTTCAGACACTAGACTGGCCCTTAGTCTAGTGCATGAACTCATTATGTTATCGTCGTGTAGAACATTTTCATGGAGAAAAATTGCAGCGAACAGATATATCTATTTCACGCTGGGCAGCATGGTGTCAAAAGAATTTCTATATGGCAATGTTGGAGTACGTTACCATGCACTCGATTCCAACTCGGCACTAGGCTGCCTACTTGAGAAGTTTAAGTAACCATTAAGAACGCAGCCTGATGCCAAAAATATGTTATTGTCATCTCAACGGATATGGCAAGTCTCCATATGCCACCATATAAATTTCAACTCAGCACCAGACTAGAGGACAGCAGCAGATTGGTTCCAAGTTGAAATTTATATAATTCGTAAACTGCCGTCACAATGACTCTATAGCATATTGTAAACCGTGTCGCACAAAGAAGATTTTTGCAGCCTCAGTCTTGAGTTTTACGACGTGTGCTACAAAATCCACTTGTGCAACGAGGTGTACACCATACCTATTACAAAGATGTATCGAAATAGACAAGCACCAACATAAAAATTGAAGAATCGTCTTTATAAACACTTGAAATTTGTACGAATGATCACAATTAGCCTACCACCAGTCAGTGCGGCATATATGAAATTCCATTGCATGTCTAGACCAAAATGCTATCTGAAATTAAGAAATCTGTCGTATTTCGATACATCGTTGGAAAGACTGATTTTCAGCACCACACTGTCTCCTATAAGTTTACCCATACTTATGAAGAACGCAACATGGTGCCGAGGAGGCACTATTTTTGAGAAAATATTTTTTCAACTTTTCTCAATAAAAAAACTTTCTCAAATTTTTCCTCAAAGATTTTCTTGGAAGAAATTTGAAAGACTTAAAAAAATTGGAAAAATATTTTCTCAAAAATAGTCCCTGGTGCCGAGTCGGAAGCGAATGCACATTAGTGTATTCGTTTACCCATCCAGAATTGTCGAAGGAATTTTTTTTGACAACAGGCTGCCTTCTAGAATCAACCAGAGGGGTCGTACACATATGACGTCACGCTTGCTATAAAATCCACAAAGTCTATAACTCCAAACTGGTAAGAGATTTTGCTTATAGTACTCCGGCTGCCCCCCCCCCCAAATACACCCCCTATTTGGGGGGGTAGCCAGAGTCCTATAAACAGAATTTGCTGTCTTGACTAAGTTATGACCGTTTTATGGATACTCATTTTTTATAGCAAACGTGACGTCATATGTGCACGACCCCAGAGGGTCATTCCTAAGTGTGACAAAACTCATTTAATTTAAATTGTGAAATTTCTTCTTAAATTTGAAAAAAAAAAATAGCCAAAAAATTGAGTTGCATAGGCGACAAGACAATAATATCATCCACTTCCTGAACTGGTGTACGATAAAACACTGATCTCCATAATTTCATGATATTTATTTTCGATGTTTTCATTTCATAGAACGTGTTGACACTTTACTTCGAACCTATACATATCTACAATGGCAATGTTAACCAAGATCAATGTTTATTCCGGTGTGCTTCTGATGGCACTTTCTACGGTTTACGTGGGCTTCTACATGATTCCAGAATATATAGGTAATAATGAAACTACTATTTGATTGCGCGTTGCATTCGCTCTGAAATTAGAGTTGGCATAAGAAATGCATTGCGCACTCCAATGTCACTATAAATGAAACAAAATTCAATTCGTTATTATTTCACAGCAAAAAAGCGCAGGGCGGAGGAAGAACGTCTGGAATTACGTAAGTACTTTGCCATCGTTTTATCAACGTTCATACATTGTAGAGTCCTAAACTTTGAATTCCTGATACATAAACTAACAGAATAGAATTGAGCTTAGCCAACTCAAACCGTAACTTCCTTAATTTACACAAAACAAATTCTACAAACGTTTTGTCAAAAAAATTTCTTTTAAAATTCCTCGAACTTGTACGATGATGACCCATCAAACTATTCAGCCATCGTTAGGTGAATGCTTCAACAAAACTCTCACTTACCTTTTTTAGATTTATCAGGTTAGGACGACCCACTACTGAGTCATGAAACACAGATCTACTAATCCTTTGTTCCTTTCCCGTTCATCAATTAAATCCTTCGAACCTACCAGTAGGTACCAGCGAGGAACTTGTCGGGGACAATTGGTCCTAGCTTTAGTACATCCAGAGGCCTGATCACATAACCACCCAGAGTCCTGAGTCTCAGTTGAGAAAACATTGGACACTCACAAATTACTTGATATCCGGTTTCATTCCCGAGACCACAGGTACATTCGGGATCGCTGACGATTTCCATTTTTGACAAATGACTGCTTAGCCCACAGTGCCCGGTAATCGCTCCCACTACTCTTCTATGCGACTCCGGTCCATGTTCAGCAGTGCATTTGTAACTTGCAGTCGGGCATTGGTAGGAACTGCCTTGTGTGCCTTGCCCCACCATATTCACGCCAACGCTTTATTCCCTCTGAACGCACCCATTCCTTTACAGCCTTGTCACATTCTGACTGTGGTATAGGAGTGAACGGCTCGGCTCCACATTGAGCAGATGTAGCACCCAGCTTTGCCAGTTCATCCGCTCTTTCACTTCCATCTATTCCAGAGTGCCCCGGCACTCAAACAACCGTCACCCGATTACTCTGGCCCAGCTGGTTCAGTGTGCTTTTGAACTCCTTCATTAATTTGGATGTGGTTACAGGCGACATTATCGCTCTGATCATTTCTTCGCTATCGGAAAGGATTGTGACTCTTTCGCCTACCGTTTCCGGTCTCAATGCACTTCCTTCCATCGCTGCGAACGTTTCTGCCTGAAGTATACTGGCGAAATTTCCTAAGTGGAAGCTCTCTTCTGTCATAGGTTACAGGGTTAATACCTCAGCCCCCACTCCATTAGAGTTTTTTGATCCATCTGTGAGGCAAATGAGTCCATCCGTGGACAGACTATCTGGCCAACCTGTCAGCCATTCTAGTCTATCCAGTATGACAGTCTCGTAGTGCTTCACAAAGGTAATTTCCGGTTTTATCCGGTCCCTGGGCATGTTAAAAATAGGATTGGCTATTGCCCCCCTGATTTTTCCATGATCCGTGTTAAAGTTCCTCATCCAAAGATCATTAAGTAAGAGTCTTTCCGCAGTTGTGAATGCTCTCGCTTTGATGATCGTTTGGATGGGTGCAATATACAGCAGCGGTTCCATGGCTGTCGTTGCTCCGGTCATGCAGATGCATACCAGTCTTTGAATTTCGCTCAACTCCTTCCTCGCGATCTCTACTTCGAGCCTAGGCCACCAAACGACACAGCCATGGGTGACCATAGGTCTCACTACTGCTTCATAAATCCACAGTATGGCCTTGGATGGAAGGCCCCAATTTTTACCAAAGGCACTGCTACATATCCAGAACGCTGTCAGAGCTTTACTGGTTCTGTCTCTCACATGCTCGGTCCAGTATAGTTTGCTGTCGAGCGTGACTCCCAAGTACTTCACCTTGCTTCCAGGAGTGATGGTTTCTCCAAACATACTGAATTTCCCAATAAGTTCATGACCCTTTCGTCTTTTGCTGAAGAGAACTATATCAGTTTTATCTGGGTTGACTTTAAGGCCTTTTAATCTGCACCAATCTTCTACTACTTTCATAGAATATCTGATGCTTTCAAACTTCCCTCTTATTAAAATCGTTAGGTCGTCCGAATACCCTTGAGCCTAGATACTTTTGCCGTTAAGCTCCCTAATGAGAGAGTCTACCACCACGCACCACAGCAGTGATGAGAGTATTCCACCTTACGGGCACCCTTTTGCTGCCCAGAATTTCGCTTGGTGGCCGCATATCGTAGCTTCCACTTGTCTGCTGCTAAGCATGCTACTGATCCACCTAATCACAATCTGATTCACTCCCCGCTCTTCCTGCGCCTGGCGAATGACCCCGAAATTGGTGTTATCGAATGCACCTTGGATGTCCATAGAACAGCCAAGCGCGACCTCAACAATCTCAAATGATCTTTCCACCCTGGCTACTAGATTATGCAGTGCCGAATCCGTAGATTTACCTACCTGATACGCATGTTGGTTCAGCAGGATTTCGTCTCTGATATAAAAGTCTACAAGCCTTTCCAGCGTTTTGTGTACGAAAGATGTGAGACTAATCGGACGAAAATCTTTAGCCTCTATACGTGATGGCTTCCCGGGTTTCGGTATAAAAGTAACTTTCACCGTTTCCCAGGACGACGGGACGCGTCCCAGAATTAGCGAGCCACTTAGTCACTTACCTTTTACTTCACATTTAATATTTTTCATTATTTCCAATACATTTGTGGGACAATGTTCCACTGTCCATAGCTTCCATTTTATAGCCTCTGACGAGATCATTTGATAAACTCGCGAACTTACTTGTAATCCACAAGTGAGATAGTCAAAGGTACTGAGCTTAAACATTCTCATTTACTCCCCATGCATTCTCTGGCTTAGAAAATGCGGATTTGGACTACAATGGAAAATATTTAATTTTTCTTTATCCATTTACAGTTGAAGAACAATTTGCGAAAAAGCACGGAGTTCGTCGTCTACCTTTCAAATGTAAGTACTGAACCACTAGTCTATTGTTGGAATTCTGTTGAAATAAATACATCTGTGCAGAAGAAGAATGACCCGCTATTTGGAATATCACCGTGTTCTCTACTTCTATGATTCTCCAACTTTTCTCATTTCAAATGGCGAAATGAGAGAAGTGGGAGAATCATAGAAATAGAGAACACAGTGATATCTGTAATGCATTTGTTAGAAAAAATATTAAACTTTTTTCCAAAAACAAATGCTTTTGTTACAATTTTCAATACCGAATTTTCCATCATTTAATTGAAATGTTCCAATATAAATTCAAACGTTGCAAATTTTAACTGTTAATATTCCACAACAAAATGGCATTGTTCCAAAGTGAAACACCGAATGTTCCAATATAAATTGAAAATTGAATTATATTTACAGTTGACAGTGACTGTAGTGAAGGAAAATTGGAGAATTTTCGAAAGCGAAATTATGAGAAATTAGTTCTATTACTAAAATTAAATCTGAATGAAAAATTAGTACCACACATACAAATTAATGGACATGGGGTTATGAGAAGAAAAAGGGCGCGTAGTTCGTTGAACAGTTGGTTACAGATACATGTGTGAGTATATATGCATCGATTTGAAATTAGATCTGAATTGAAAATGTCGACGGTAGCTCAATTGGTGGAGTAGCACCCCGGAAAGGTTAAGATTCTGGGTTCGGGTCCCAGTCGTGGTACTAATTTTTCATTCAGATTTAATTTTAACAAAATAATTTCTCATAATTTCACTTTCATAAATTGAAATGTTCCAGACCCATACCTTACTCGTTCCAATATAAATTGCTTTAGCCACAAAGAAAATCTTATATATCTTAGATACAAAATTTTATCTGACTCGTTCCACAATAAAATGACTTTTGAAAATAGCTATTAGGTAGGAAGAAGGTACAGGGTACAGCTTGTCAAATTATTGCTTTCCCTTTTTATGTGTTTGAAGTCTTCTTCAACCCACAGTTCCCACAATTCACACATAGGCTTAGTACTTTCGCTGGTTTGTTTAAATTCAAAGAGTAACCCTAAAAAAAGTCGAAAAAAGTCCTGTCTCATCACCCAGGTCTAAAAATTTTTATCTTTTCATTCCGATTCATTCGATGGCATAAATTTTTTTGACTTTCTGTAGGGTGACGAAACAGGAGAGAGAAACGACATTTTCGTTCAGATTGTGGATAAAAAAGGGTAAACGCGCCAGTCATTGGCCATGTAGTAGTCTACTGCCCGCACCAGTAACCGGGCATATTTCCATGCAAGAAGTGGCCGATTACTAGTGAAACTATGGTTTGGCCGGAGACTACTAGATTGCCTATAACTGGTGCATTTACCCTACAGGTTTTATCAAATTTTTTGATCATTATCACCAATTTGCAGTTGTGATTTTACAATCAAAAGTTCATAAATATTTCATTTAATTTCTTTTTAGACCCGTACGAAGAAAAGGGGTCTTATTGCGTTTACCACGACGTTTGTAACTGTCGAATTTCAACCCGGGAGTAGAGAGGGGGGGAGCATCGATCATGGTCCTTAGATGACGAATCAGCAATAAAAAAATGTCCGTCCGTCTGTCCGTCAACACGATAACTCGAGTAAAACTCAACCGATTTTCAAAAACTTCTTTTTCGCTGAAACGTAATCAAAAAATCTTTTATGGGATTGAATCTGTGCACTGTCGGCCCAAGGGTCAAGTCACTCCACTTATTTGAAAATGTCAAGAATTAAGGACAAGTTAATGGCATCACCAATTTTGCTTAAATTTTTATCGTTTTCCAAAAAGCGATTTTGAGCTTTTTGTCGTTTTAGTACACCTCTATATTTCGGACCCCAAGGTAGGACGAATTTTTTTTTGTGTCGGACGCATAGGACAACTTGAGGACAAATTATTTGTGCAGATATAATAAAAATCTGAGTCGACGACTACGCATGAACAGTGTCTCTCAACGTGAAGTTTTGGACTGGATCCGCTCACTGAATGTTAATAAATCACCTGGTTATGACAGTATATCTGTGATGTCGGTAAAATGTTGTGCTCTGGCGATTTCACCATTTCTGGCTGACGTTTACAACATGTGTTTGTCCACTGGTAAATATCCTGATTCTCTCAAGAAGGCTAATGTCACACCAGTCCTTAAGTCGGGGGACTCTTCAAATGTTGTGAATTATAGACCTATATCCGTCTTGCCGGTCATTAATAAAATTTTTGAAAAACTGATATTTTCAAACATTGTGAATTTTCTTAACTCATCCAGTTTCTTTTACAGTAAGCAATATGGATTTAGGTCTCTTAGTGGAACCCATATTGCAATGTTTGAGCTTGTTGATTATATTTCTTATCATGTCGACAAAGGTAAAATTGTCACTGGTATTTTTTTGGACCTGTCTAGGGCCTTTGACACGGTCGACCATGAGTTGCTGCTAGACAAGTTATCAGCTGCAGGAATTAGGGGTTTGGCACTTGATCTTCTTGCTGATTATTTGGCAAACAGGTTTCAGCGTGTAATAGCGAATGGTTATGAAACTTCCTGGGTAAATGTGTCCTTGGGAGTTCCTCAAGGTAGTGTGCTGGGGCCTCTTCTTTTTTTGATTTTTATTAATGATCTCCACCTTCTCCGTTTGAAATCCCAGCCTTATTTGTTTGCAGATGATTCGAGTATTTTCTCATCTTCAATTTGTTTTGCCAATAATGTTGGGGTTATCAATTATGACCTCAAGTTGTTATCTGAATACTTTGACGCAAATAGGCTTACACTTAACCTGAAGAAAAGCAATGTTATCCATTTTAGAGCCCCGCGTGTGAATATTAGTAGCTCCTTGAAGATTGAGTTTAATGGCAATGAGATCAAGCCAGTTGACTCACTTAAGTATCTGGGTGTTATTCTGGATAAACACTTGAATTGGAATTTCCACATCACGAAACTGTGCTCCAAGGTTTCTGGGCAGATTGGTATGTTGCGAAAATTGCGCTGGGTATTGCCTACCAAAATTTTGATATCCCTGTATTTTTCACTAATTTACTCGCGTATGTCTTATTGTATAGTAACGTGGGGGTGTGCAAACAAGCGCCTAATTGACAACCTTGAAAGTAAGCAAAGGGTCGCTCTTAGAGTCGTTTATAGGTTGCCTTATAGGTATTCTAGTGAGTTACTTTATTCAGACCATCCTCAATGTTAGCAAATTATACACTTATGCGGTCTGCAAAGTGTTTGCGTCCACTAGAGGCCAATGTCACCACACTGAGTTTCAACAGGCCAATGCATGACTATCCAACTAGAGGATCTAAGCTGCTGTACGTACCGTTCTCTAGGACTAACTTGGGAAAGCGCAGAGTCACTGTTGCTGGGGCGCGATTATTCAACGTATTACCTTTGAATGTACGGGCATCACCTTCCCAACCTCAATTTTGTCGTTTGAGTGAATCAATCAATGAATCAATAAATATAAAATAAATGACATTTGTAGCAGCACCGAAAATATTTTCGCATCTCTTGACTTACTGAGGTCTGCACTTTTTCATTTTCGGCTCTCATAGGGAAGTGAAAATTACGATTTTCGTGGTTCGAGTGATGAAAATTATATTTATTAGGCACGTTGGGTACCCGTTATCCATTAGTAGTCGTTTCGCCATTTTTATATTTTTTTTCGTCTCATAAAACATTTAGTTTTAAACTGGACGGAAAAATCTTGAAAGAATTCACCAAAATTATTTGCAATGTCTAATCTGTCAAAGATACGATGAACATACAGATTCTCATTTACTCTACCAATTCACCTCCTCCCAAAGGATCTGGGGAGTTGGACCAGAAAAATGGAAAAGAATTAATATTTTGATTTATTATTCCACAGGGGAAACAGAACTTATGACGAAAAGCTATGATGACTGGACTTTTGAAGGTGAGTATTGAATCGATTGTTTTGCGTATAGTAACTAAAGTTCCAAAAAATTTAGAAAAAAAACGTTTTGCGATGGCGAGGCGTCCAGAAAAAAGAGAAATAATCCGAAAAATACCAACAATGGAAGAATTAGATGATTATTTACACGATTTAGAAGTTAACTATTTTAGATATAAGAAAATGTCAAACGTTTGATGTACGCCTTCAAATTTTTTAGATTTTTATTGTAAAATTTTTTATAATGTTAACTGAGGCTTATTCATTCATTCGTATTAGTACAACCAGTTAACCCTACTCCTTATTATTTTCAATAGGTATGATTAGTACATAAAGCTGTGATACGATTTAAAGATTTTTTTTTTGTACTTTGGAAGCTTTTGACTTTGACACCTACCTACCGTTATCCAATTGCGACCAAAGTTCTTTTCCCTCCCTCCAATACGAATGATCGCCTTCCCAACCTTTAACCACTTTCCCCTAGTTCAATTCAACTCATGCGATTTCTCATAATCCTGCTACGAAAACACGAGTGTAGTACTTATAAGCCAGGGCCGTAGCCAGGGGGGCGCAGAGGGGGCTTCGCCCCCTCTAGAAAAGTTTGCGCCCCCTTTAGAAATATTGCAACCTTCTCAAGAGATTTTCTTAGTCAGCTAACTTTTCACATATATTCAGATTGAAATACAAGAGCTAGACAATAATTAAATAGAATTAAATATAAGAATAATTAAATAAAAAAAAATTTCGCTGCGCGGCTAAATATTTCTTAAATGAAACGCTTCAACAAATAAAAACAAAAATCAATCTCGTTAATCTGTAAGCCTTGAAAGAATATAATTGGTGCTTTCAGGTAACGTATTTTGGAATAGAATTGTAGACTCACTTTTTTGAAAACGTATGTTTGTACGAAAAAGTCACTAGAATTAGTCCGTTGAAACACACAACAATTTAGCTAAATTTACATACATTCAAGCCAAACTGTGAAAGTCTGTAAGTCTCATGTTACACTAGTCGGGTATTACAGGTGTTTTGGGCTTAATCTGATGCCAAAATTTTGAAATGGCCTAACCATGAAAGTCAAAAAATTTCGCTCGCTCCGCTCGCGACTTAAAATATTATTAAAAGCTCAGAAAACAACAATCTTAGCAAAATTTATATCAAGACGCTTCTACGTTCAACTGCTTTGTGCGAATGTTAAACTTCGGACAGAAATCTTCACAACACCTTATAAAAGTGTTCCATTGTCATATAGGATAGATACAGCTTATTTACTTTTATAACACTGGTGAACTTTGGGGGCGCACGCCCCCCCTGACACTTCGGTCTGGCTACGGCCCTGTTATAAGCCCACTAAAAACGTCAATTTTGAACGAATATGGCTCTTACTTCGTCGACTCCTATTTTTTACTATTTTTTTTTTATTTATATAAGATTACTTATACATTGTGGTAAGCGAGTAATAACCGTTCAAGTGTATGTTACACACAACGCGCGAGCGATAGCGAGCAAGTGTGTGTAATATACACGCGAACGGTTATTCGAGTGTCCACAATGTATAAGTATTAGTAGATTATGCACCGCTGTCCAGGATGCTTTATTTTGACGATTTGGAGGTTATTTCTCGAGCCGAAGGCGTGGGAAATAATCCAAATCGTCAAAATAAACCATCCTGGACAGAGGTGCATATGCTATTTTATCTGCCAAGAAAAGATATATTGAGAAAAACAATTTTGCCCTAGGGACAAAAATGCGAGATTATCGTTCAAGGCAGATAAATTATTTTACTTTAATAGCGACCATTCGCCGAACATTAAACACAAGTACTGATGGCCGAGCGAGGTAGGGCACGGTAGCGCTAATTTTTTGAGATGAGGTGTCGGGGGTTCAATTCTGATTTTTTTTACTTTTTTTATGTTTTTTTCATGCACAAAATATTCAAATTATCAAATTGTTGCATCTAGATAGAAGAAAGTGAACAAAAAAAAAAAAAATTCGCGCATGCTTGAACCTAAATGCACATTTCATATAAATATTTATATAAAACACAACCGAAGATTATGTTACAATGAACAATGCGCATATGCATTCGAAACCAAAATTTCGAATTAAACACACACACATGTGAGATTCCATTTACGCATATAGAAAACACATTTTATGAGAGTTTTCAATTGAATCACATTAGCTGCGATATAATTCGCAATTCATGTATTTTATAAGGTCGTGTGGCGTAGTGGTTAGCATCGTTGATTGGAACGCGGGGCGTTCTGTGTTCAATTCTAAAACGGGCGGTTTTTTTTAAATTTAATATTTCCAGTCTAGCTGGTTATTTATCGCCCTAGACAGTGGAATTTATCCCTCTAGACGCAATAAATTCTCATTTTCCGTCTCAAAAATTGGCATTTAATGTAAGGCGTATCGTCGCATATAAAGTAAAATTTATTATGTCATGTATCTAAGTGAATAAAATAAAAACAACCTTTTTTTAGTCTTTATCTTGGCGTTATAGACTGCGAAATTGAGAGAAATCATTTCTTACCAGCGAAATAATTTTTCAACACTTTCAGTTTTCACACGCAAAAATTTAAAAAACAAAACAATCTTCGCACAACGAAACAATAGTAGTTTGTCGACCATGTTGCGATACGTTGATTTTTTCAGCATTAGTCCTAATATTGTCCATACGAGCCAAAGGCGAGTTGGACAATATTTAGGACGTATGCTGAAAAAATCAAGTATCGCAACGAGGTGGACACACTGATTTTTGCAACAAACAAATCGATTGAGAAGAAAATAACAACCAAACCTAAAAAAATCACTCCACAGAAACCATTATATTGTGTAGTGTACAAACAATTTTTGATCAGATTGCAATGCACACATACGACATTGCAACGTCGTATCATAGCAACGGAGGGGTACATTTCAGCACATGTATCAAATTTTAAAAGTCATATCGTTACAAGGTGTAAATTTGTTTCACTTCCCCTCACACTGTTAAACAAATTGGAAACTGTTTCGATTTTGATCGCGTTACCACATCGTGAACAACATCAAAAACAGTCGAAAATCGATTTTGCGTTGCAAAAAAGTTACATTTCTGCAGCGTAAAAACTAAAGGCACAGAAAAATTATTTCGTCGTTGGATCTGGCATTTGTGACGCAATTTTTTGAATACAACGTTTTAGCGTCACCTCAAACAATATCACCAATTTTGGAAGTGGACATTAGGGACTGCGTCATACTTTACCTTTTAAAATGTTTTTGTTGAGAAAAACTTTTCTTCGAAAAAAAATGTTCTCCGAAAAAAGGTTCATTAAAAAAAAATTCCGTCGAAAAAAAATTACGAAATTTCTGGCGAAAAAAAAAATTCTATGAAAAAAATAGGTACATGTCGCTGGCACCACCACCATTTTGAACTGTAGCGAATTAAAGCTTTTTCAATTGGGCTAGTTTTGGGCTGGATAATGAACATAGCCATAATTTTTGGGCTGCCATAGAACTACAGCCCAAAATGATTTTAGTGGTCGAATATGTCGTTTTGAGGTTTTCGTATGAAATCAATGCTTTCTTTGCTCGGTATATAGCTCAAAATTTTAGGCTGGTTTTGGGCTGACCATTGGAACCAGCCTCGAGTTTTGGGCCGATCCTAGGATCCTTTGTTTCCTTCCCGGTCATCATTTAAATCTTCACGCGACCCTTCCTGTCGCTATCAAATTCTGTCAAGTGTGGCAGGTCCCAGATTAGCGATTTGGGATGGTCCCACGAAAAATTCTCCGAAGAACTTGCGCATCAGCTGAAGGTACTTGGGGCACTCAAAAATTAAGTGTATACCCGTTTCCTCCCCCAATCCACAAGAGCATTCGGTGGTTCCCGAAAGCCTCAACTTCTACATGTGCCGATTCAACGCGCAATGTCCAGTGATCGCTCCCACAACCCTCCTAATGCGACACCGGTCCATCACTGGCAAGTCATTAGCCGTCAGGCCTCGGAAAGAAGCGCTTCGTGTGAGCACCTCCGTCATATTCCTCCCATCGCTCCACGTGTCCTCGCCGCACCCAGTTATTTAGCGCTTGCGCACACAACGATTTGGGTATTGGCAGGTATGGTTCGGCTCCCATTGATATAGTCGTGGACCCCATTCTTGCAAGTTCATCCGCCCTTTCGTTCCCCTCCACACCAGAGTGCCCAGGTGCCCAAACCAGCGTGATCCGATTGCTCGATCCCACATCGTTCAGATACTCCTTGCACTCTTTAATCAGTCTAGAGGTCACCACGGGCGATACGAGTGCCCTGATCACTTCCTTACTATCCGAAAGGATGAGGACGTCCACTCCCTGCGTCCCCGTTGGCAGTGCTTCTCGAGCTCCCATTAGTAGCGCGAAAGCTTCTGCCTGGAGAACACTGGTGGTTCCCCCTAAGTGGAACCAGTTTCCCTGCACAGCATTCGGATCATATGTTCCAGCCCCTGCCCCTTCGACTGCCTTGGATTCGTTTGTAAATCTAACTTTTGCCCTTCCACTCAGATAGGCCGGCGGCCATCTGTCCAGCCACTCCTCTCTGCTTGGAAATACCGTTTCGAACCGCCTTGTGAAGTCAATCACCGGCGTCATTTGGTCCCTAGGCATGCGGAAGACTGGGCCCGGAATCATCTCACCGATTTTGCCATGTCCCCCCACATACCATTCTGTACCAACCTGTCCGCTGTAGCAAAAGCTCTAGCCTTTATAACCAAGTCCAGAGGTGGTACAGCCAGCAGTGCTTCCATGGCAGCGGTCGCCGTGGTCTTCATAGCTCCAGTGATGCAAATGCATACCAGCCTCTGAATCTCACTCAACTCCTTCCTCGCACACTCAACGTTGAGCCTTGGCCACCATACCACAGAGCCATGGCTCATCATTGGCCTGATCACAGCCTCGTACAACCAAAGAATAGGCTTAGACGGTAGACCTTAGTTTCTCCCGAAAGAGTTCCTGCAGATCCAAAAGGCCTTCCTTGCTTTGTCAGTCACGTGGTCAATCCAGTTCAGCTTGCTATCAAGCGTTACCAGTTCTAGGTCCAAGTTGAAGAGCCTCATTTTCCCCACCAGGTCTGATCCTGTGTTCCTTCTACTGAACAGCACAAGCTCTGTCTTAGTGGGATTAACAGTCAAGCCCCTTTCGTGACACCATTTCTCGACTACTCTTAGTGCATCCGTTATGTCATCTGAGTACCCTTGCGCATATATCCTCTCCTCGTTCAGCTTCCTGATGAGGGAGTCCACCACCATGCATTAGAGTACGGAGGACAGTAAAAGTGTATGAAGATTTCAATGTTTAGGGTATTTTAGGTAAACTGCTGCTTGTAGAAAACTAATTAGTCGAAATCATCGGCACACGCCGATTTCCAATGCGATTTAGTAAGGACGTAGCGACTAATTTAGCGACATCTCATTACATTCATCTTCATCCGTCGTGATGGACACTTTATAAGGAATCGTGTGGGTCCGCGAATCGTATGTTACTAAAAAATTCGATTTTAACTTTGCTGTTTTTTGATTTTTTGACTTTTCAATTTTTGGCTAATTTTCGTTAAGTTTTTTTGACCGTAACACTCTTTCTGTTGTTTGCATGACCCTTAACCATAAAAAATTCGGCGAAGCGAGTTCAACCCTCACCGTTAAACCGAAACATTTATTATTGTTAATTGAATTGAAATTACTTCTAATTTGGTCGTGTTTTCGTGGGACCGAAGAGATTTGGGAAAAGTTATCGTTCTCTTTTTTGTGATTTTCCGAAGAAGCTGTCCGATTGTACCGTTTTGTGTTTGTTTTTTTCTTAGGAGGTAATTTATCATTGCGGCTAGCCAGCGGAGTTAAACAAGTACAAAATGTCCTTCTTGTGCGATTCCAAATTGTTTGTCGACTCGTGTATTAAAATTTCATTATGTTCTCGATTTCGAATATCTCCGCGTGGCAACAATGTTTTAATTTTTTATTTCTCTTGCAGAATCATCAGTTAATTCTAAAAGCAGCACGAACGCTAAGAATCCCAGCGAGTAAGTGAATAATTATTGTGAAAAAACTCAATAAATTTCTTCTTAAATGTGAAAAACAAATTGCCAAAAAATTGAGTTGCATAGGCGGCAAGAAAATAATATCATCCACGACCTGAAATTATACTTATCACTAGTGTACGATAAAACACTGGTGGTGGATTTTTGTCTACATAATTTCATGTTTTTTATTTTCGATGTTTTCATTTCATAGAACGTGTTGACACTTTACTTCGAACCTTTACATATCTACAATGGCAATGTTAACCAAGATCAATGTTTATTCCGGTGTGCTTCTGATGGCACTTTCTACGGTTTACGCGGGCCTCTATATGATTCCAGATTATATAGGTAATAATGAAACTATTTCATTGCGCGTTGCATTCACTCTGAAATTAGAGTTGGCATAAGAAATGCATCGCGCACTCCAATGTCACTATAAATGAAACAAAATTCAATTCGTTATTATTTCACAGAGAGGAAGCGCATGGCGGAGGAAGAACGTCTGGAATTATGTAAGTACTTTACCATCGTTTTATAGATGTTCATACATTGTAGAGTCCGATATTTCGAATTCCTGATACATAAACTAACAGAATAGAATTGAGCTTATCCAACTCAAATCGCAACTTCCTAAGTTTACACAAAACAAATTCTACACGTTTTGTCAAAAAAATTTCTTTTTAAATTCCTCGAACTTCCTCGAACCATCGTTAGGTGAATGCTTCAACAAAGCTCTCACTTACTTTTTACTTCACATTTGATATTTTTCATTATTTCCAATACATTTGTGGGACTATGTTCCACTGTCCATAGCTTCCACCTTATAGCCTCTGACGAGATCATTTGAAAAACTCGTGAACTTGCTTGTAATCCACAAGTGAGATAGTCGAAGGTACTGAGCTTGAACATTCTCATTTACTCCTCTGGCTTAGAAACTAGGGATTTGGACTACAATGGAAAATATTTAATTTTTCTTTATCCATTTACAGTTGAAGAAGATATGGCGAAAAAGTACCATGTTCGTCGTATGCCTTTTCAATGTAAGTACTTAACGCTAATTTATTCTTTTGCCCATTTTGCATTTTGAAAGAAAAGTCAGATATACTTCGCATGCACAAAAAAATTATTCCGCTGGTGGGTCCGGCATTTTTACGCAATTTTTTAACACAACGTAATTTTGTTTTAAAAAATGCGCTGTAATTTTTTCAGAAAATAAAACTTTGAACACAAGATCCCGTTCAAACAAACTTTATATATAATTAGATATAATTCATTTTGGAAGCGGGCTTCCGGACTGCGTCACACTTTATATTTGAAGAGGTTTCTGTATGCAATATCAGCCGTTTTGGAAGTCTGCAGTTGTTAAAACTAAATTTCACGAAAAATTGTTTCTATTTTTAAGAAAATATTACTCCGAAAAAAATTTACTTCGAAAAAAATTTACTCCGAAAAAAATTTTTCTCCAAAAAAAATTTTTCCGAAAAATCTATTTTCCTCAGGAAAAAAATTTTTTCTCCAAATTTTCCTGAAAAAAACTTCGAAAAAATTTTTCTCCGAAAAAAAAGTTTTACTCAAAAACTACTGAAAAATTTTTCTCCGAAAAAAACTTTTCTCGAAAAAGTTTTCCTTTGAAAAAAATTTTTTCCGAAAAAAAGTTTACGATTACGTCGAAAAAAAAATTGGCTTCTCAGAAAAAAAGTTTTCTCCATAAGAAAATTTTGCTTCGCTAAAATTTCCTCCAAAAAAAATTTCTCTAAAAAAGAATTTTTTCCGAAAATAATTTGACTCCCAAATATTTTCTCAAAAGATGTTTCTCGCAACAATAGGTATCTTTGAAAAATGTTTTTTTCTGAAAAAAATTTTCACAAAAAAAAATTTTCGTCCAAAAAAATTTTCTCCCGCAGAAAATTTCATCCAAAAAAATTTTTCTCAGAAAAAATTTTTCTGTCCAAAAAAAAGTTTTTCAGAAAAAATTTTCTGAGAGAAACAAATGGTTCTCTAAAAAATTTTGCTTTGAAAACAACTTTTTTCCTGAAAAAAAATTTCTCCGTAAAAAATTTCCTCCAAAAAAATTTTTCTCCGAAAAAAATTTTCTCTGAAAAAAATTCTTTCAGAAAAATTTTTCTCCACAAAATTTTTTTCGCACCAATCTCTATAACTTTCACGAAGAAACCAACTTTCTAGCTATTGTCAATCCGGAGCTAAAATTCGAAAACTCGGTGCATTAACTTAAAACCCGTCGAAATTGACCAACAATAGAAAAATCGACGGCTCATAGAAAAATGACATTTTCAAACCTCGAGCCAATTTCCAACCCATTTCGATGACGTAAAAGTTCGCGTATATATGATGACTTGTCCGAAAGGTTTTTGTATGGCGTTTTTTGAGTTTGTGGACTTCTTTTTTGAGGTGTGGGGACTGTGTCACGCCCTCCGCTACCGCTGCGGGCATGATCTTTCATGCAAGGAACCCCTTGGCTAAAAAATTTCGCCTGCGACGCTATTAAACTACTTCATCAAATATTAAAGAATTTTGCCTACATCACGACGATGTTAATCTCTCAGCGAATGAGACAGATAAATATTTCAATTTAACTTTATTTCTCTGCGTTTGATGTTACACTGAAAAAAATTCGCTCGCTACGCTCATGTACTTTTAATCAAGTTTTCTTGACCATAACCCGCAACTAAACTGGGAAAGTACGTCCAGGAGACACTATCGAAATTAGGAAATTTGATTACCAAAATCGGGATATTTTAATTTCAAAAACGAGAAATTCAGCCCGATTTTAGCGGATACCGGGAAAATCGAATTTAGATACCGAGAAAATAACATAATTTCCACACGCGTCCGCACCATCTCTTAGGTTCATATCACTGTCTTTGCAGTTTATTTCGAAGAGGTAATATTTAAAGTAGCAATGATGGGTTACCTCGTCGACAACTGTTATGATATGAAAGAGAAAAGTTTCGCGTGTCTGGCTGTGCCGTAGTTATTCTAGGTTCGAATATGTTACGTTCCTTGCCACCTGCTTACTACAAGAAGGGAATTTTACATATTGGTTTAGACGCGATTAAGCCATTAGGTGCTTCAGGCCGAGAAGACTTGACCGCTTTGTCGTTGCCTGGGTTGCTTGCGTGCCTTGGTACCCATACTAAAGTCTCTTTGTCATTCACGCTATAAAATACTGTTCGATTGAATAAAATTAGTCATTCTCCTCTTTCGTGTAAGATTATTTGCAATCTAATCTGCACATGATCGAAGACTTCAAGATTCTCATTTACTCTCCCAGTCTACCTCCACAAAAAAAAACTGGGGAGTTGGACCAGAAAAATGACAAATAATTAATATTTTGATTTATTATTCCACAGGGGAAACAGAACTTATAACGAAAAGCTATGATGACTGGACTTTTGAAGGTGAGTATTGAATCGATTGTTTTGCGTATAATAACTAAAGTTCCAAGAAATTTAGAAAAAAAACGTTTTGCGATGGCGAGGCGACCAGGAATAAGAGAAGTAATCCGAAAAATAGAAACGGAAGATCAATTGGAAGATTTTTTTGACGAACTCGCAACTGAAATATTTAAACCTAAAGAAAACGTTTGATGTAAGCCTTTAAATTTGTGAAGTTTTTAATGTCAATTTTTCAATTTCTTGTTTGACTGAGGTTCAGACAATGGAAGCGTTATTCATTCAATCTTTAATAATTATATAAGTCAAAAGTTTGTCTGTTTGTCACTTTGTCAGTCACAAATTTTCGGCGTGAGCAACGTACGTCCGCCCGCTTAAAGTGTTCCGAGGAACTTAAGCAAAGCGCCTTTTTGCATTGCCTTTTATAACCCGAAAAAGGCAATTCAGATGGAAAGAGAAAGCCAGGTTTCCCAGAGACAGAACAAAGGGGACACCTACTTCGCCCGGAGCTCATTTTTCACGAAGTATAAAATTATGCAACTTTTTGTTACAACCGAAACTTCTATAGAAATGTTAAGGCAATAGGGTGATTCCGCCATAGGATTATTCATTTACTTTGTAAATTTTTTTTACCTTCATTTGGTAAGGCGTCGTTCTCACATGACGTCACACTTGCTATAAAAAGTTAGTATCCATAAAAAGGTCATAACTCAGTCAGGACAACAAATTTTGATTATAGAACTCTGGCTACCCCCCAAATAGGGGGTGTATCTGGGGGGGGGGGTAGCCGGAGTACTATAAGCAAAATCTCTGACCAGTTTGTAGCTATAGACTTTTTGGATTTTATAGCAAGTTTGACGTCATATATGCACGCCTCTAAGAGATAACTGTTTGGCGTTAAAGGGAAAGTTGTTAGACATGTTTCTTTTTTGTTTGGTGAATCAGGGTACCAAACCAAATGGTGGATGTGTATTAGCCCTCAGCAGTTCAAAAAAGGGTCAATTTTTATGTTTTTAGAAGTATTTGCAGAAATTTTCCAACGGGCTCCGACACTGCCGGCCATCACCTTGGCCTTTGAGTGAGACTCCACAACTGCTGGGAGCCTAAGCGACCCTATAGACATGTTCACCGTGTTTTCTGGACCGTTTTGATCTAAAATAACCAAACTTGCCTTAACATTCGCTTCTGGAACATTAAATTTGTCTAAAGTGGACAAATCTGAAATTCACTCAATTTTCGACGATTTTTTCCAGTTTTTCGATTTGAGCACTCCCTAAATCGCTTTTTTGAGCATCGGCTCCATAGAAACTTTTTCTCAGGGGAACATTTGGCACCGTCTTCCGGGCTAAGCCTACAACTTTTCGACAACTTAGGATTTTGAACAGGTCTAATTCACAACTTTCAGACCAATATTGATTCCAGGCATCGTTGATGTTAAATTGTTTTGTCTGGATGATCGGATCAGTCCATATGGGAGACCGCGAAGTGAGTCTTGGTGGTGCTGGATTTTCCAGTTCGTCGGCTATCGGAAGTCTATAGCCACGGGATGAGTCTAAACATTTATACCACTCGTTACATGCCGCTAATTTGCGTCGAAGGTGGGGAGGAGCGATATTTGCTAAAACATGGAGCCATGGAACTGGGGTTGAGTCGACTGATCCTGTGATCGATCTCATGGCGATGTTAAGTTGCGTGTCCACTTTGTTTTCATGGCTGCTCCCATAACAAACAGGTGCACAGTATTCAGCCGCAAAATAAGCCAGAGAAAGTACTGAAGTTCTCAGTATATTACCATTTACACCCCAATTAGTACCAACCAATCTCTGGACCAAATTTATTCTAGATTTCAGCTTATCACTCAACTTTGATAGCGCCGGTTTAAATGTTAGTGAGCGATCCAGCGGGACCCCAAGATAAATTGGCGTACTGTCGTATGGAATTTCGACACCATCTAGTTGTACTCTCAGTTGTTCAAGTGGAAAATCGCCACTTCGGATTTACCATTATTCATGCACAGACACCACCTTTGGTAATATTTCTTATGGGTACCCATATCCCCTTCCAGGACTTTTTCGGCTGTTTGAAAGTAGATCACCTGAGTGGCGAGGCCTAAGTCGTCCGCAAATGAAAATTTCCTTGACTTTGTCTTTGGCATGTTCAGCACTCTGCGCCTGCTACTCCTGTCGTCTATTAAAACTCGGAAAATACGATTAGTTAGCGTACTATTTACTAACCTACCGATCTTTCTACTGGGGATGGCATTATAAAATTTCCAAAGAAATCCAATTCTCCAGATCGCATCGTAAGCAAAAGATAGATCAATCAAGGCTAGTGCGGTCTTCAAATTTTTCTTGAAACCAGTTTCAATATGAGTTGCTAATGCCAACACTTGTTCGACGTACCCTCGATTTTCTCTAAATCCCGACTGGTCAACAGGAAGAACAGCATCAATCGATGACTTGATCCGGTGATACATGAGTTTTTCCAACACTTTGTATGTCACACTTAACAGAGCTATTGGTCGATAGCTTTCAGGCAAGTCTGGTTTTTTCCCGGGTTTGAGAATTGCAGTTATAATTGTTTTCGCCATTAAACGCGGAAGCCATGCCTGCTTGAAAATTTGGCAGAAAAACTTCAACAGCCAAATGCAGAGAGTAATTAAAGTAACTTATCAGAGATTTCATCGTCTCCCTGCTCTTCGAATTGTTTATAAGGTCCTATACGTTTACCACAAACAATTTTATTGTAACATGGGGTAGATCGAGGTGGGAGGGGGGGGGGTGCATATCGTCTAGAGATGACGAATCAGCAATAAAAAAATGTCCGTCTCTCTGTCCGTGCGTCTCCACTGAAAGGTACATGCCTCCCATGATTACAGTTCGAAGATGAGCAAAATCGGTCAAATAGTTCCGGAGATACTGTTGAAGAAATTTTGTGGAAATAGGGTTAGGGGTCTGGGCACTGGGACCAATGAAATTCTTGGCCATGTACGAAAACAGTTTTTCGCGCGTATTTCCTTAACTATGCAATATGGAGATTTACTGTCAAAGGCAAAGTTGTACAGAATTCAATTTAAGCGAACAGGTGTTTCAGGGTTTTGGAGAAATATGGTCCAATCCTGCTATATGGCCACTTCCATAATCGGGCAGGATGACCCGAATCTCCAGAACTATGAGAGGTAGAAAGTTGCTTACAAAGGCAAAGTTGTAGAGAATAACATTTTAGAGAACACGTGTTTCAGAATTTTAGTGGAAAATGGCCCAGTCCTCGGATATAAGCTTTTCTAGATTTGAATGGTCTGAGACGTACTTCGGTAGGGCCTTTGGGTAATTTCTATGGATCTTCTTACTGTTATAAAAGAGCAGAAAACGTTGGATTGTTTGCTTATTTGTATATTTAGATATGTTCGAGTATCTTTGCCACATCTATTTTGATACGTACGGGTCTTTGGTTTTTCATATTTGGACCCTTACGAAGTACGAAGGTCCTATACGTTTACTACAAATTCAGGGCTCCCACACATCCAATATTTAAAAAATTGTCCGTCTCCACTTTTTTTTCGAAACGGCTGCACCGATCACCCTGAACTTTTTTCGCTGAAAGGTTCATATGTCCCATGGTTCAAGTTCGAAGATGAGCAAACTCGATCGGGTAGTTTCGGAAATTTGATCGAAGACGTGTCCAAAACCATGGTTTTTTGGGGGTAGGTGAGACTTTTTCTCAGATATCTCTAGAATTAAGGCAGTTAGAAAGGTACTTTCTAGGACAAAGCTAAATTTTAGCGACCACGTGTTTCAGGGTTTTCCCCAGAAACGTCTCAATCCCGAAATTTAGCCACTTCTACAATTGGAAGGGATGATTCATATATCAAGAACTATGATAGATAGAAAGTTGCTTTCAAAGGCAAAGTTGTAAAGAATGGAGTTTTAGCGAACACGTGTTTCACGGTTTTCCCCAGAAACGTCCCGATCCTGAAATCTAGCCACTTCTAGAGTTGGGAGGGATGAGTCATATCTCAAGAACTATGACAGATGGAAAGTTGCTTCCAAAGCCAAAGTTGTAGATAATTAAATGTTATCGAACACGTGTTTCAGGGTTTTTCCGAAAAATGTCCCAATCCTGAGATTCAGCCACTTCTAGAAATCAGAGGGGTAAGAACATAAGACAACGCGTGGTTGGTGTCAGAGTTCAGACAATGTACTTCGGGAGGGCTTTCGACATTACTTTGGGTAATTTCTGAGAGCCGTTTAAATTCTGATAGTTCTAAAAGAACTTGACTATGCATTCGGATGCTCATTATATTTATGATAATAGTAAGAGTTTGGTACATCGAGGCTTTTCGCAAATGAAGTCTTTGCATACATATGCAAGAACATATATATATATATATATATATATATATATATATATATATATATATATATATATCTATATATGCATACATATATAAGAACATTCTTTAATAACTTTTTTCTGCTCTCTTTGTATGAAATATGTGGCGTGACTTAACGCTACTGCCATACCCTCACTCTCCCCTGTAACGTGTAACGATACGCTACGCTTGTAGAAAGTTATCATCTACAACTGCCGTACTGTCTGTGACGTGGACTCGGCGTCCTTGTTTCAACATTTGAATATTTAAGACAAGCTATAGATAGAAATACCGGAGGGGGAAGATGCTGTTAAGGGAGGTGTTATAGAAAGATATCGAAAGTCCTAATAATTCTTCGACAGTTCCCAACAGGTTAAAGTTTAAAGTTATAGAAAGTTTTAGTAAGTTTTAAGGCCCATAACTTGTGTGCTAAAATATAGTCTACATTTAGGCGCTCAAATATTATATTTTCGCTGATATCCATGGACAAAGATGCAGTTTCAAAAAAGTAAGTCAGCATTTCCCTTCCTAAATATGTTGCCTTTTAAAAGCAACTAAACTTAACCAACTAAACTGATATCAGCGAAAATATAACATTTGAGCGCCTTAAGGTAGACTATATTTTAGCATACAAGTTATGGGTCTTAAGAAGTTCTATAATGTTCCAGAAAGTTTTTGTAAGTTCTAGAAAGTTGTGAAAAGTTCTACAAAGTTTTAGAAAGTTTTGCTGTATGGGTTTCGTCACATTTTTTGATGTACTCATATTTTGTAGCAGGCCAAGATGAAAGATTTTGCGAACATTTAGGTTAAAGCTTAGGAAAAGGCTAAAAACTTCGTTGTTTTGATTTTATATTTTTAGGTCTTGCGTACGTACGAAGTGGGGCGGGTGTGTCGAAATGTGCGGATGCGTACAAGGCGGAAGGGGGTCTAAATACCACATTTTATTGCGTACGTAATGGGCCCGAAATTATGAATGCTCGCCTTCCCAACACTTACCAGTTCCCTCTAGTTCAATTCAACTCATGCAGTCTCTCATAGTCCTGCTACGAAAACACCAGTGCTGCACTTATAAGCCCACTAAAAACCTCAATTCAGAACGAATAGCTCTTACTTCATCGACTTCTGTTTGCCATTATTGTATGAAAAGACTTTTTTTTGTATAAATTTATTGTGTCATGTAACTTTTCAAGTGAATAAAATAACAACAACCTTTTCTTAAGTCTTTGTCTTGGCGTTATAGACTGCGAAATGCAATGGAATTGAGAGAAATCATTTCTCTGAATAAAATAAAATACTATTTATTGATACAAAAATAAAAAAACAAACAAATAAATTAATCTCTTATGACTACTTCAGTGCCAGTGACTGATGGAAAATCGATAAGTCTCTCCACATTGTAATTGCAATAACTGTCACCATCATCACAAAGTTCGTTAGCTAATTCAATAAAATCTGAATTGCACATGGCGTCGCTCAACGCGCCAGTGTAAATTAAACTCTTCACCACATTCGCTTTATGATTTTTTGATTCATCTCTATGTATAACAATAGGAATAACTAGCGACTGTAAGGGTGACCCGTTGCTAATAGTTATGCGTTCGTCTTTCGGTATGTCAACTTTCACCGTTCTCCGATCAAATATCTTCAAAGTCCAGGAGACAACGAAGAAACATGCAGCATTTATGAAGAACGCTCGTAGTAACGTCGAACACATACCTCTTGTTAAAAATGCAAGTCCTTCTTCCTTGTAACTTTGCTTCAGACAATCTCTAATACCCGTATATTGCTGCTTTTCACCCATACCATCTGCTTGCAGTCGGGACTTTATTACATCTATTGGAGCACTTAATATCCACGAAATGACCCCAGCAATTCCACCAGCCGTGAACAAATATAAGTTTCCCGGATTTGGTGAGGCCTTCAGCAGCAATTCATATGAAACAAAGTAACTGGAAAAGCCCGGTAGATCTCTTAAGGCTGTTATGCTAATACCCCTGAATACACCACGAAATCCTTCTGTTTTGAAAATATGACTGAAACAGTGCAGCGCTCCCCTGAATTGTTTGTGTTGCATCATTTGCGATTGCAGTTGCAGTCTCGTTTTTACCAATTCCATCGGAGAGCAGACAACACTTTGTGCCAAGCCAGCAGCACTTCCAGCCAAGAAATGTGATTTGATCGAATTCGGATCGCTGGAATGTCGTTGCATGTTACCATAGACACCGAAAATGATTGCATTTACCAATGCTACACCACCCATTGGACTTGAAATACCTCTGTACAGACCACCGATGGAATCTTTCGCCACAATCGTTTTGAAGCAATGAAACGTTCCTCGATACAGCGGATTCTTCGGATTTTGAGTTTGTAAATGAACTTTGATTGTGTCGAATGGATGACCCACTAATACACCAGCAGCGCCTACATAAAATGATAGAAACGTTTATGGTTGGTATTTTGCTGAAATCTATTTGCGACAAATTTTTATGTTACTGATAACCTTTTATTATTTAGAATTTTTGAGTTAATGTTCGCGAAAATTTATAAAAAGAATTTGTTGACTGTTTTCGTCAGCAATTGCGCATATCTCTCCTTTATTGGCAAAAAACGACCGAATATTTTTATGCGATAATTCTTTATTTACCGATAAATTCTTAAACACATATTTGAGGTAGCAGAATATTTGGAATTTGGAATCTGAAAACAGTTTTTCGCAAGTACATACCTCCTAGGCACCCAGCAGCGAAATCTAATGCCATCATTTACTCCAAATTTCGGTTTTCCCTAGAACAGAGGCAAATATTAAAATCTGAAAATTATTAATTTTTGTTACCAAGTTGGCTAACTAGCGCCAACATTTTCAAACTTATTCAGATAACAATTTTCTTTGTGAAAAACTGAAAAACGTACACAAAATGTGCTTTAAGGTTTTAAAAAATGAACTTAAAATGTACTGCCACCGTTACATCGTTTGGTGGACATTTTCTGTAGGGCAAATGCACCAGTTATCGACCATGTAGTAGTCTATGGCATAGCCATATATTTCAATAGTAATCGGTCACTTTTTGCATTGAAATATGGCCGGTTGTTGGCGCTGGTCGTTGGGGGCCATTCACAAATGACGTCACGCGTGCTATAAAAAATTAGTATCCATAATAAGGTCATAACTCATGCAGGACAGCAAATTATGTTTATAGGACTCTGGCTACCCCCCCAAATAGGGGGTCTGTTTGGGGGGGTAGCCGGAGTACTATAAACAAAATGTCTCACCAGTTTGGAGTTATGAACTTTGTGGATTTTATAGCAAGCGTGACGTCATTTATGAACAGCTCCTTGACTACTATATGGCCGATGACTGGTGCACTTACCCTATTTAAATGTAGCTTTGAATTGAATATTGCACAAAAAATGTGTCAATAATGTGCTAGGAAAAGTTGGTACAGTTTTTGGTACAAAAGTACGTTACATTGAATGTACTTCCTAAAACAAATCTGCCCCACAATTCATAAAAAACCTAGCGACGTTATCAGACGCGGTTGCAAGTCAGTTGAGGGCGCATTTGTTCAACAAGGGAGAATTCAGTAGTGGCACAAAGTTAGCCAACGATTCTATATAGGAGTGAAAGTTGGGTGGACTGCGGATATCTTGTGCATGACCTGGAGGTTTCTGATATGAGGGTTCTTAGGAGTATAGCAAAGGTTAATGAAGGGAGCAGTGGGATAATCATGTCAGAAATGACGACATCAGGGGAAATTTAGGGTTTACGTCAATGGAAGAGGCGGGAAGGGTTAGTCGTCTGCGGTGCTACGGGCACGTTCAGAGGATGGGTAATAGCAGGCTACCAAAGAGGATTTTGAATGCACAGGTCCCGGGTGTACGCCCCAGGGCAGGGGTAGGCCAAGTAGAAGGTTTATAGACTCTATTAAATCATATTTAGGAGTTAGGGGGCTTTCACTGGGCGAGCAAACCATCTCCTTGGCACAGGATAGGAGGGTATGGAGAAGGATGGTCCATGATCACTGGGAGTAAAGACCTCACGCCGAAAGGTATAAATGGTCTATAAAGTTTGAAGATGATTATGATGATGATGTTATCAGATGAGAGATTTTCATATATTTTCTCTCACAAATTCTCGTCGCTAGGTCTTTTATGGGTTGTACGGCAGAAATGATATGTGACCATTGTTTGAAAGTACACTGAATGTGCAGAGCGTGTACGTATAGATGATAGTAAATTAAAAAAAAAATTGTGGAAAAACTGTAACGGTCCATGTACTTTTCCATACACATGTAATGTTCGATGACACACTTGTTGATGGCATGTAAAGTACATTTCGTGTGGTCTTGTGTAATCTGGGATATGCGTGAGTGGAAGGCGAGGGGAATGAGATAAAAATTCATCATTTTTAGCGAGCGCGAAATCTCTAAAAAACAAAACTCATTTACCGATCCTATTCGAGAACCCAATTTTTGGAACGGTTCGGTAGACAAGACCCAAATGAGAAACTTCAGGTTTGAGACGGTGACGGGTATTATCGCCTAGACCGAAAAAACCCAGAAAAGAATAGGAATTATCACCCAGGGAATTATCGCCTAGGAATTAAAGCCCAGACAAATGGGAATTATCACCCGGGGAATTATCTCCCAGGAATTATCACCCAGTATGGCATTTTCCTTATACAAATTGGACGCTTTAGAACCCATCCAAGTGGAATTTTCATTGTACAAATGTTCCGCCTTAAACGTGCTGGGTGATGATTCCCATTTGTCTGGGTGATAATTCCCTTTTGTCTGGGTGATAATTCCCTGGGTGAAATTCCATTTTTTTTCGTTTTTTTCTGCCTGTGGGATAATTCCCTGGGGGATAATTTATGTCGCTTTTGAGAACAGGTTTTTCTAAAGAATGAGATTTTCATTTTGCATGCTTATTTTGAAGAGACATGGTGGTGTCTCTTAAAAAAGGTCTCTGTTTGTTGCAATTCTACTACATGAAAATGTTCTAAGCTACGATGAAATGAGGAGTTCTGGCACTAGACACTAATCTAGAGCATTTTCATAGGGAGAAAAATTGCAACAAACAGAGGTCTACATTTCAAGCTGGGCAGCCTGATGCCAAAAATGTTTCTATATCTATGCCAATGTTGGAGTGGAAAACGAGTTGCATGACTATGCATCCGGTTCCAACTCGGCACCAGTCTGCCTACTCGAGAAGTTTAAGCGACCATAAAGAACGCAGCCTGGTGCTAAAAATCTGTTAATGTCATCGCGGCATCAGGGTACCTACCAGGGCCAATTATGTTGAATTTATTGGTGATTTTTGTGAATTTTTTCAAATTTTTGTGAACTTTTCTGAATTTTTGCAAATCGAGTAATCGATTGCACCAATCATCCCAAACTTCTTTTCCCTGAAAGGTACATGCATCCCTTCATGATTCAAGTTCAAAGTTGAGCAAAATAGGTTAAATAGTTCTGGAGATAGGGTCGACGAAGTGTCTAAAAACGTGGTAGTAACGAATAAGCACACATCCATACATAAGAGTGTAAAGGACAAAAAATCCGGAAGATACAAAATCCGCATGCCTCAAAATACGGATGATTTCACATTGTAAGCATCGTCCGAATTTTGAGGCTACCCGATTATGGAGTATCCGGATTTCATGTGTTTTGTGTGGATGGATCTGCCCCTTCACGAGCTTTGATTCCGTCATAAAGTCGGCCTTACGTCTATGGAATTCTGCACTTTAGACCCCGCAAGGGCAAATATTCCCTCTTGACCACACTTTGCAAGAGCTGCCGCCCCTAGACCCAGCTTTTTTATTTTTCTCTTATGTTCATGGCCTGCGGCGCTGCTTTTCCAACGAATAATATTTTGTTTGTTATAAGTCAGGTACAACTACTCTCGAAAGCCATATTTTGTTACAACATAGAAAAAAAATTAAAATCGTCAAGAAATGCATTACTACGTTACTACATTCTCGACAATAGTGAAGTATTTTATGATCATCACATTCGGGAGGCACTCTCCTCGCCGTGATTTTCAATCGTTGATCCATTATGTGACGAAACATACCGAGAAGGGGATCTAAGCTCAAGGAGGGAAGAGTTTCAAGAAGACGATTTTCGTGTGACATCGCGAATTTTTTTATGAATGAAATGCCTTGCCTAAATCAATTCAAAGGCGCAGCACAAAAATTCAACATCAAAAAAATTCAAAAATACATTCAAAAACATTTAGAAGAAACGAGGTCTACCGCAAAGCAGTGTAAATGTTTGTGATTTTTTTGTGAATTTTTGCGAATTTTTCTGAATTAATTCAAGATAATAGGCCCTGCTACCTGCTCAACATATTCTACTGTCAACATAGAGGGCAGCAGCAACCTGGTGCCGCAACAAAGACTATTAAAGATTTTCGGCACCAGGCTGCTAATACTCTTCAAGTACGCAGCCTGGTGATGAGTCGGAACGAAGTGAACATTTATGTACTCGTTTCATTATCCAACATTGTGAAAGGAATTTTTTTGGCACCGGGCTGCCTTTCGGAATCGACCAGAAGGTCCTGACCATAAGCAAAACATATGCAATGGACCCGTTCACATCAGAATAGACGTGGCAATTAAATTGTATTGTAAAAGGACAATATTTAAAAACCTGTCTCTCCAAGAAACCCTATAGTTATTTACGTAACTAGGAAAATATAATGTTTTTGATGAGTGTGAGGTTTGTAACCCGCGGCGAAGCCAAAAACATATATTTTTTCGAGTTTCGTACAATATTTTTCATTCCGAGGGTTCAGAAAACTACTTTTCTGTTTTGAAAAAGGACCGAAAACAGCAGTTTGAAAAAATTAAAAAAGGAACATTTCGAGAAAAGTTCAAAAAAATTTTTTTTCGTTCGCCTTTTTTTCTCTATCATTATTAAAGTCATATTCACTAAAAACGTGACTCAACCGATTTTCTGAGGTCCATATCTTTCATTCAAAACCTTTTAAAGAGCGATTTCCGTGCTAATTTCGTAGAGATATAAGTCAAAAAGTTTCACCGACCAAGGTGACCACTTTGTCGATCGTAATTTTGACCGACATTGCCCAAATTCAATTCCGTAATTAGTTTTTCGATTATTTTTCGGGAAAAAAAAAGATTTATGGGGATTATATAAGATTTGTCCGATTTATGTAGAAAAAACACGTTGGGTCATGGTAGAGACTCAGTTTTACAACCCTGACTGAGTCCAAGAGCTCGAAATCAAAAAATTTTTTTCAATAAATTGTAGGACATTTCTGTATCTTTTGATTACGGAGTTATGTATAAAAGACCTAAAACCACTTAATCGTCCCTACCTCGGCCCGACAGGGTCTGAATTCGGTGGCCGTCAAAAATCCCGAAAATTAAAAATTCCGAATGTACAAAAATCCCGAATAACAAAAATCCGAAAATTCTGCAACTCAGCGAAGGTGGAAAAAAAGGGAAGTCGAGGGGCGGCAGCGCCCGCTGTGAGGGGTTAAGGGGGGTATATCCCCCTTGCGGGGTCTAAGGGGCAGAGCCCCATGCACGTTAGGCCGCCTGCAAGGCGTAAAAAAAGCCCTCCGTAGGAGCGGGGGTGAGGGGGCAGAACCCTCCAAACTCAAATTCACTCGTATCAATCCGGAATTTTTTATTTCGCAATTTTCGTTATCATTCGGGATTATGGATATTCGGGATTCTTGTACATTCGGGATTGTTAATGTTCGGGAATTTTGTTATTCGGGATTTTGGATTTTCCGGATTTTCGCATTCGGGATTTTAACTTTCGAGATTTTTGACGGGAGCCCCGAATTCAGTCCTATAAAAGATTTTTCAACTACCTTACAGAGAAAAAAAGTTTTTGAAAATCGGTTAAGTTTTACTCTCGAGTTATCGTGTTGACGGACGGACGGGCATATTCGGCATCATAGTACCATGCTCGATGCTTCGCCCCTACTCCCCTCCCCCCACTCAAATCGACTGGTTATAATGGTCGAGGCAAACGCAATAGACCCATTTTCGAAGAACTTCGTTCTTTGTATGGGTCTAAAAAGTTTCACAGACCCTCAACAAATCACGTTCTCAAACACTTTTCGGTTGGACCGCATCTTCGAAAATCCTTCATTGATCACTCGTTTGATACCTTAAGATTTCTCATAACGAAAAACCCACCAACTGCGGGGGACAAAAGACTCATACTAAACAATTGAAGGTAACAAAACTACGCAATTCTGACTGCATGATGCTTAAAACTTTCATATGAAAATATTACGTGTATCTTTTCCTCTCATTTGAAAGTTGTTTTGAATGATCGAGAAAAACAAAAATAGTTATTTGTACTTACGTTCGTCAATCCACCTTCCTCTTTGCAATATACCTTTCAATGCGTCTCAACGCAACAACACAGTAATCAAAAAAGCACAAAATATTTTTGCAGTTTTGTATCGTAGCCTATAATCCAACATAAAGCTCATGTTCACTTTAACAGGCACATATTCCATGGAATACACTTGAAAGAAAAAGTCAAAGTCAAAGCTATGGAAACAAAGATATGAAAATATTCCACGCTTTTATTTAAAAATAGTATTTTTATCACAAATCGTCGCGATCCAATTTTTTATTGGATTTATATTTGATTCAGAAATTGTTCTAAAAAAAGTCTGGCTCTGAACTTGTTGCCACTAGCTTCTTTACTGATTTCATATTTATAGAAATAAGGAATTATACTCGTATGTTTCAGCCACATTTTCGAGACGATTTAGCCAAACAAAAAGGTTATCGGTATCACCAAAGAGGTCACCTATTATCACAGGACGTTATACATAATGTATTTTAGTACATAAGTAGTACTTTTTACCCGTCAATCGATTCAAGTCTTTGCTGCGGTAAACATGATGCTGTCGTTGCTTTCTGATCAGAATATTTCTGTGTAGTTCAAAACCGTTTTTGTTTTGCCTGAGTTCAGGAATCTTACCTTATGCATCTCTTCAAAAACGTAGCGCTGTCATGTCTAATAACTGCTAGTACTGTAACTAGTGAAATTTAACAAAAATGATAAACAAAATTGTCGGTGGAAACTAGAGCAAAGTAACCAAAATTTTCCGCCACAAAGCATTGTCGAAAGACATCCGATTTTTCAAGTCGGTAGAAATTAGTTTTGGTAACTGACTTCGCATGGTTGAGCTTCGTTTTACTTAATGGTGTTGTTATTGAAGTTTATTATTTACTCGTATAGGTATTGTCACAATTAACATAAAATACACTCACGGAAATGTGAAAACCGACGCGACACATTTTTGTGTTTTGTGGTTTACTGACTTTATTGATTTCTCCATATAAAAATACATGCAAAAATTCACAAACTCAAGTAAAACACAAAAGCAAAAATGTGTCGGTTTTCACTTTTCCGCGAGTGTACAATCTACTTAGCGTCATCACACATGTAATCACAGCTGAATGTCTAGGTTTCTTAACCATTCAACTGCTTCGTCAGTTACTTCGTTTAATTCTTCAATCTAAACTTCGAACTTTCGGATGACACGATCGTTGACTATGTGATCGATCGTTTTCTTAGGCTCGCCACAATCGCACATCGGATCGATCGCCGGGTTCCATTTGTTCAATATGTAATTGCACCGACCATGATTCGTCCTTATTCGATTTAGTTGCGTCCATATTCTCCGATCCAACTCATGACCGCTGGGATCATTCACCAGATGTGAGTTAGTTACTTGCGTATCGTTCCATGCATCCCTCCAATCGCTCTCAGGCTGAAAGTCGTGTAAGGCGTTCTGTTTCAACCACAAAGGTTTCCGTGATATTAAACGAGATTCTGTCCTGCCTCTGATGTCATTGTGGATGGGCAGTTTCTCGTCATTCTCTATTCTTTCAATTTCGCGTGCCAGTGCCTTTTTTCTCCTCAAGACCGGTGGTTCAATGTTTGCCAAGATTGAGAGCCACGGTGTTGGTGTCGACTTGATTGTGCCAGTGATCAACGTGAGACATGAATACAGCGTCGTATCGACTTTTTTCACATGCGTACTGTGCGACCGTATAGGGCAGCAATACTCGGCCTTTGAGTAAACCAACGCCAAAGATGAAGTTCGAACGATGCTGCTGAAGAGCCCCAATTCGATCCAATTAATCTCTGAACTATGTTGGAACGACTTTTCAGTTTTTCGGAGAGTTTGCACAAATGTGGTTTGAAGGTAAGTGATCGGTCCAAAATGACGCCAAGATACTTTCAAAGCAGAATTCCACTTCAATGGTACGATTAGATTGTCGGTTACATAGCTCTGAAAAAGTCACTGTACATAGAACAGTAGAAGCTTTAAAAAGAACAAAAGAAGCTCTTAAGCTTTTATTATTCTATGTGTACAGTGACTTTTTAAGAGCTTGGTATTTGAAATTTAAAAATCAACGGGACTAGCTCCTATGCTTTTCTGATTGTGAAGTTAGTTGTAATGCACCAGGAAAGATCACTAGAAAACCCCTCCTGTTGGAGTGTTTCTTGCACACAAATGTAAATTTTAGCTAAAGTATTTACACTCACACTGAATGAAATATCAAGATTAATTGATTGCCAAATAGCACAATTGGGGCATATTGTACATAAACAAATAAGAACTGATTGCTGCGCACACGATGTGCAAAAAATGTTGTTTGGCAAAAATGTTGTTCCACTAATCTTTCGTATAAAAAACTGTTGTTTATTTTTAAAAAGCCAGTCGAAGGTTTATAAAAGTCGATGCAGCTCAAAGCTCAACGACATTCACTTGGAAAACACATGGATCATTTTTTGACAATAACGCGTTGCTTCCTGCGTCATCAAGTGTAATTTAAGAGGTCATAAGGCCTCATGTATATGATAACAATAAAACAAACAGCCAACAAGTGGAAAACTTTGTTAATATGTGCGGTGTTTAGGAAGAGGGAGGGGGGGGGGGTATCATTTTCTCGCGTGAGTTTTGGTTCCCACTTTCGTTCTTGAAAACAAGTAACCTTTATGTGTGACGATTTACGATCCGTGTGATGGCTTACTCGAGATAAATTAACATTATTGTGAGATCTCCACTGTCCACTGGTCTTCAAAAGTAATTTTTTTCTGAAAGTTCGCTTAATTTGCAAATCTTGGAATGGGTCTATCTTGAAGTATGTCATGTCAGAGGGCGGCAATGAGTTCGTTATTTGCTTGACGGCTTGAGAAGTCTCCTATTACAAAATGTAAGAAGAAAGTATACGTACCAGTACTACGTGTGTGTGGCGAAGTTGATATGCTAGAAGACTCTATGCTAGAGTGTTTCTGCTTCGAAAGAAGTGTCGAAATGTACCTGCCAAAGAGATCTGAATGGGAATCAGGAACGCCTGGGAGAGGATGTTTTGATTTACACGGATGGATCAAGGACAGATGATCGAACGGGTGCAGGTGTGCACTCAGTTGACTTGAATTGTAATATATCTATGGCTCTGGGTTCATACACCACCGTCTTTCAGTCAGAGATAGTCGCAATCTGTTAAAGTTCAGATATGATGCAGCGGGTTCTAGGACCGATTTTCCTCAGTCAAAATATCCCCGGACGAAATATCCCCTGAGAAAATGTTCCTAGGCAAAATATCCCACAAAAAACAGACAAAATATCCCCAGATGTAATGTCTACTCAAAAATTGTGAATATACTCGGTCATCATTTGGAGTCCAAATGTAACTCCACAGTCGGTACTTTTCTCTCGCTCATCGGAGGTGTGTCAGAAAGAGACAACTATAGCAGGCTGTGGAGTTACATATGAATGACCGAGTATATTCACCATTAGACATTATATCTGGGGATATTTTGTCCGTTTATTGTGAGATAATTTGTGTAGGGACATTTTCTCAGGGGATATTTCGTCCGGATATATTATTATTAGGTATTATTAATTAGAAATTATATTGTGTGTAGGGGGTACTGCCCCCTCACCCCCGCGCCTACGGCGGGCTTTTGTAAGCCTTGCAGGCGGCCTTACGTCAATGGGGCACTGCACCAAACCCCGCTAGGGGCTCCGCCCCTTAGACCCCGCAAGGGTGGATATTCCCCCTTGACCCACTTTTTCGGTGGCTGCCGCCCCTCGACCCCGCTTTTTTGTTTTTCGTTGTTTACTTCAGGCCTGCGGCGCTAAGTACACTTCACATTGAATATTCTTAATTTTTGAGTGTGGATATTTTGTCTGAGGAGATATTTTGTTCGGGGATATTTTGTCCGTTTTTTTTAATGGAAAAATTGTAGTTATTATGTCTGGGGATATTTTGTCCACGGGGATATTTTGGTTGGGGATATTTTTTTGGACATTCGGTCCTAACCCCCATGCAGCGAGATTGCATTAGAAATAAGAAAATTGTGATCTGTTCAGATAGTGAATCGTCCATCGAGGGGCTGTCATCAGTCACGATTTCGTCCAAGTTGGTTCATTAGTACTTTGAGACACTGTAAACTCTGTCGAAAGACAATGAAGTCACATTGACATGGGTACCAGGGCACTCAGGAGTACAAGGGAACGATAAAGCTGACCAGCTGGCCAGAGAAGGAAGCAGTTCCAATCTCATCGGACCAGAACTTGCTTTCAGTGGATTTTTTTTTAGATTTATCAGGTTGGGACGACCAACTGCTGGGTCATGAAACACAGATCTGCTGATCCTTTGTTCCTTTCCCATTCACCACATAAATCCTTCGAACCTACCAGTATCAGCGAGGAACTTGTAGAGGACCATTGGTCCCAGCTTTAGTACATCCAGAGGCTTGATCACATGACCAGGACCACCAAGAGTCCTGAGTCTCAGATGAGAAAACTTTGGACACTCGCAAATTACGTGATATCCGGTTTCGTCACCGAGACTACTACGAGATCGCTAACGATTCACATCTTTGACAAATGACTGCTTAGCCCATTGTGCCCGTCAGTGCTGTCAGTGGATACTCACTCTTAATCTTAACGGGTCACAACAGTTTGAACTACCACCTCAACAAGATGGGAGTCATTGCATACCCAACTTGAAAGAACTGTGGAGTCCAGTGTGGTCTAGAACCAGAAACAGCTAGGCATTTCATTTGCAGTTGCCCGGCTCTAAAAGATCTCAGAACGAAGCTCTTAGGAGACTTTTATGTGACACCTGACCAAAGTGTTTTCCTTTATCACGAGGAGCAAGTGGCTAAACGAACCCGAAAGGAGATTGAAAGATCTAATTTTTAGAAAGGGAAGTGTAGCACAATAGGCACAACAAGGAT
This sequence comes from Pseudolycoriella hygida, assembly GCA_029228625.1. Classification (NCBI taxonomy): domain Eukaryota; kingdom Metazoa; phylum Arthropoda; class Insecta; order Diptera; family Sciaridae; genus Pseudolycoriella; species Pseudolycoriella hygida. The sequence continues at coordinate 181,117,812 of CM055403.1, read as the reverse complement.
GGCCTCAGTGCTTTAATTCAGAACGTAGACGGAAGGATACATTTAATTTAGCTCTTAAGTATTTAGGCGTATTTTGTTTGTAGACGAAATGAATTATTATTTCCCAAATAAATGGAATAGTTAGTGCTTGTAAGGCAAATTTCCACACAAAAGACAGAGGTACTGAGGCTATGCTGTCCCATGTAATTTACAACTTCTCGATAATCAATTAGTTAGCATTTTTATTAAATTTAATTGGTAAAGCATCTTTCTTTATTCCCATTGATAAAAGTTCGGTTCACTCTACAATGTAATGAAGCAAATTTGATTGAATCAAAATATTAGAATAATGTGACTGAAATATGGTGTGACGTTGTGCAGAATTATCGACTTGCTTGAATTATGTAAATGTGGAAATGTGGACGCACATGTGTATAGGTTTTGTGTGGTGTGCATATGTGTATTATGCTAAACTGGAAGAAAAAGTTATTTTTTCACTTAAACACGAGATTAGTGTTACTTGCAAATCATGTTCCTAATTTCTTTTAAGTACTCGAAAACATGAGGTCAATTGTATGGTTGATTGAAATTAGCATTCTGGTTTAAGCCGATTTTATAACAAAATTAAAAATTGATTTTATCAGATCAGTCTGTATCACGTGAATGATTATTTTCAGAAATCGTTTGATTTTTTACTGTCGATAGACATAAAAGGTAAAAGGGTATCTCGATGCTTGTTCAATTGCCTTGAGCAATTACAATATTCTACTATTTTGCTTGGCACACACAAGAAACTAGGGGATAAGAGTGAAAACTATGACTTTATGGGGTGCAATCCGTCGAAAGCCCTAACTCTTCGGTGGAATGTATTTCTTTAAGGCTAACTTTATGCTCTTGGAAATGGGTTGCCGTAGTTGTGAGCGCACTTGCCTTCCACGCAGAAAACACGAGTTCGATCCTTGGAATGTGTAGGATTTTTCTGTAGTTAACTACCAATAAGGAGGGGATCAAGAAACAATATCACAACAAAAACATCTTTAAAGGTAGAGTGTGACGCAGTCCGTAAGTCTGCTTCCAAAAATAATGATATCGCTTGAGGTGACGCTATCGCTGATAATACGCAGAAGTTTGTTTGAATGGAGCCTTGTGTTAAAAGTTTTGATTTCCTGATAAAATTAGAGCGCTTTCTTTGAAACAAAATTACGTTGTGTTAAAAAAAATGCGTCACAAATGCCGGAACCAAAGATGAAGTAATTTTTCTGCACTTTCAGTTTTTTCGCTCAGTGGTTTTGGAAGTTTTCAGTTGTTGAAAAAATTTCTATTATTTGAAAAAAATTTTCTACGAAAAGAAAATTTTCTTAGAAAAAAATTTTCTCCGAAAAAAATTGTCTTCGAAAAAAATTGTCTCCGAAAAAAATTTTCTCAAAAAAAGTTTTTGAGACTCCAAAAACATGTTGCTCTAAACAATTTATTTCCTTTAAAAAATTTTTTTTCCGAAAAATTTTTCTCCAAAAAAAATTTTCTCCAAAAAAATTTTTCTTCAAAAAAATTTTTTCCGAAAAGTGGTCCCCGAAAAAAATTGTTCTCCAACACTTTAGGCTACCGGAACACGTCGTATCACCTTCGGCTACCTTCGGAACACTTCTTGGGCTACCTTCGGAACACTTCGGAACACTTCGTGTCACCTTCAGCTGCCTTCGGAACACTTCGTGTCACCTTCAGCTGCTTTCGGAACACTTCGTGTCACCTTCGGCTGTCTTCGGAACACTTCGTGTCACCTTCGGCTACCTTCCGAACACTTCGTGTCACCAATTCTTCTCAGTTATTCATATAACCTTCCTAAAGAAACCAACTGTCTAGGTATTCTTATTCAGAATTTAGCAAAAAATCCAAGATGGTGTCACTTTGACAGTTAACAGCCATTTTCTTAAAATATCAGCTGTGTGTCATATCCCGTCCCGACGTCCCGGGATATTCTTGTGCGACAGAGAACCGTCGAACCTAAAGGTGCGACCGATTCGTTCAGCATTTTTGTGTAGAGGCTCATCACATGTGGCAGGCAGTTTGTCTCCGTGACAGCCGTAATTTTTGTATGAGGAATTACAGCTGTGACGGCGAATTTTGGAAAAGAAAATTTCCTGATGACAAACTGCCTGCCACAGCTGAATCTGTTTTGTCAGTATTCAGTATTTAGAAGAAGGTTCAAATTTTGTGCTCTCTGCAAACATTTTTTAGATTTTAAAACTTTTTAATTTCGAAAAAAACGGCAGGCCGCCGCCTCTTTTTTTCGGCTCCCAGGTCAGGAGTCGTAATTAGTTGCATAGCAGTAGCTAAAAAAATTAATCGCCAGAGTGTGAAGTATTTTCAAGAAAAATCACCAAAGTGTGAAAAATCGTCAATTTAGTATTTTTTCTAGTGAATATTTAGTTCATATTGAAAAATTGAGTCTGTTAAAAGTGCGCCTCAGGTCGTGATCTAAAATGCCCAAGCAACAAACAGAGTCAATAGGCGGCAGACACCGCAATGGGGGTCAAAGGTGGTGTAGCCCCCACTTGCGGGGTCTGAGGCAGACCCCCATGCATGCGTCAGTAACGGTATGGCCGCTTGCAGAGCGTACCCTATGCTCGCCGCAGGCGCAAGGGTGAAATATTCCCTTTTGCTCTGAGCAGAGCCGTCGATAATTGACGTAACGTTCAAGATGTCTGCGAAGAAACGCAGAAAAAAAACGCCGATTTTTTCGGCACAGTCTAGCTGTCATGAGGTTGTTTGAGGCTCCCAGTAGTCTTTTGAAGGTTTCTGAAACGCCGAATTCCTAATGCTCGGAGCCCCTACTTGGAGTTCGCATTTCTATGAATGAGATTTATGTTTCCTTTTACGAAATGTCACGCGGCAAATTACTTTTACTTTTGCGAAATGTGACGCGAGAAAGAGTTACTGTTCCTTCTACGAAATGTTACACGAGAAAGAGTTACTTTTCCTTGAGTTCCTTGAGCTTGTGAACTTTAAATTCGGCGTTTCCCAAAACTCCGAGAGACCACTGCGAGTTTCGAAAAAAGTCGCCAAATTTCGGCGTTTCAGAAACCTCACAGCACTATGAATTTCAGCGTTTCGTGAACCTCCGTACTAAAGTCTGCCGTCCCTTGAATTTAAATTTGGGGTTTCAGAAACTTCCGAGAGAATAGTGCAAATCTCGTATACCCCAAAGGACAAATAATTTCCGAAAAAACATCGTCATGACAACTAGACTATGCCGAAAAATTCGCCGTTTTTTTTCGGCGATTCTTCTCACACACACGTTCAAGGCTTTAAAACTGGCTTACAAGAGGACATATTTGATGAATGCGTCATAACTCCTGTCTCAATGGACCGATTTTGCTCATTTGATCGTCCATTTTCGATTATCTTTCAGGAAAAAAAGAGTTTCGGAGTTGAAAAATTTCAAACGTAGGAACACACGACTTCATGCGGCTTTAACATTATCGTGAAATGTGAGCCAACTTTAAAGACACAGGAAACGTCAACTTTGTGAATTGAACCCAAGTGGTAATTCTTATATAAAAAGTACTATTCATTCCTAACATTCCCTTTAGATTAGTTTGCCACTACCTGATGTACTCGTCGCGGTCTGGCGCTAGGAAAAGTTGGGTACACTTTGTTCTTCAATGGGCTCCCATGACTCAGTCAGCGTGCGGAAACTCGAAGTAACTCAAAAAACGTTCTCTTTGGACTACCCGTACAATAGTTTCATGCAATTTCGCAAAAGTCTACGTTTTTCACTGTTTTTGGGATTTTTTGATTTTGCGGAACCCCTAGATCACTCCGGATTGAGTTGCGTCCATACACACTTTTATCAGGGACCCATTTAGATTCGTTTTAGCGCTGGTGCCCCAAACTTTTTGCCATTTTAATTTTTCCATACATTTTTGGATTACTCTAATGTACAGAGAGAGGGAAAACATTTATTAAAGAAATGTGTGCCGCTTAATTACAATTAGTTGCTCGATATACGGCATGGGTGATGTCACATCTCCTACAATTGATTTTGTTGTTGTAGTAATAGTGTGGACCAAGTACACGCCAGGCGCGTCGACTTTAGTTTGGGTCGTGGGGGGCAAAAGCCGTCCATTTGTTACGAATGAGAGTTCTTATCTCGTGGATATTTATTGGTGAAAATACAGCTAGTGTGTCTTGTTTTTAGGTCACTAAGAAACCATCGGATGCAGATTTTTTGTTAGTTTATTTAGCACTGAAGCCAGACTGATTGGGCATAATACAAAAAGATACAAAAAAGAACAAGGCGCCGGCGCCGCAGGCGAAAATTTTTATAATTACACAATTCTAAAGGTAAATTCCTAACATCTTTTCTTTCTACCCATGGGATATTTTCTGAATTCTACACAAGCGATTTGCTCCGGTGTAGTCGGCGCCTCTGTTAACACTCAAACACCTCGTTTTTCATCGCAAATGTGTCTTAGTTAATTCTGGAAGTCTTACCGAGTCCTGCAAAACTAACAACTTTTGCAGTTAAATGTTTGAATTGGTCGTGGGGGGCGTTGCCCCCACTGTTTTGATCGTGGGGGGCAACGGCCCCCCTCGCCCCCCATACTCGGCGCGCCTGGTACACGCATTAAGTACGTAGACGAGAGTACACACCTTTCCGTGAACTAACTGCATATGTGCTGCGCCCGTACTCATGCAAGTTCGATACGCATTCTGTGTACATCGAAAGAAAGTATTCATAAGTATCAAGTTTTGGCTAGAGAGAAGCTTTCAAAAAATTTTGATTATTGCAGACAGGTAAGTTTTCCTCAATTCAACGTGACGTCACGCTTGCAGAATCAGAATCCCTTCCCCTTGAACGTCACGTCACTTATGGACGATGGATTATCTAACAGAAAACTGGCACTACCTTCCAAGCTAAATTAATTCACAGCTAGAAAAAAATTCTTTATTGATGTACAAATAAAGTATGCTGTCCACTTACAGCAGCTTTCTCTGTGTCACAGCATATTGATTGATTAGACGAGACAAATTATAAAAAACTTTTACAATAATTTACACACAAAAGGACACTTAACTAATTTACTAATTTGCATAAAGCAAACTGTTTGCCATCTAACTAATATTCTGTTAAGTACATTTTTCGACACTTGTTTACGATTCGCCAATGGAATTGAGGTAACTAATCTATTAAATTAGTCTGTACAGTTGTTGCAATTGGAATACATCTGCAGTCCTGAATCCTTCCATCTGGCCTGCAAGTCGTTCTATCAATGAATTCATTGATGTGGCAGAAGACATCAGCACACACACAATTGCATGAAACATCATCTTCCATAGGAAAACATTGACCAGCCCATGTATCGGTGATGTGTATTATAGCATCTCGACAAGAGTAGCAAGAATCAGCTGTGATTATAGATAGTTATTTCAACACATGAACCATTTTTACTTGTCGCTGGTTAACTTACGTGGAACGGTTGTGTCGAATGGAAATGCACTTGCTGCTACGATAAACAATGCAAAGACACAAATATATTTCTTCATTTCAATGATGAATATCACAAATTATTTTCCTTCGAAATGTGCGTATTGTTCACAGGCTTTCACTTGAATGAGCAGTTATCATTATTTCGGTGAATATTTATGCGCCTCAGCCAAGAGTGATTTGATAAGATAAAAAAAACGGTTTCCGTTTGACGATAGCTTACTGTCGAACATGTCACAAAAAGAAAAACATGTTTTAATTACGTTTGGAAGTTAGCATCAAGCGAAAAATATGAAACGCAATGACTAATCGTCACCGGAGGATGATAGACGATCTTGTCTATCTTTTCGCTGAATTTCTATCATTAAATCTCATAAAAGCTGTTCCGGTTCAGTAAAAACAATAAAGTCGTAAATCAAATCACTAACCATCTAATGATTTATTTATTATTTTTTCCAAATTTCGAGTGATAATGAGAATGATTTCTACGGTACACAATTTAAGTGTCGTATTTTGGCATATGAGCGTAGTTGTGTGTCATTAGCACGCCCAGTTTCTTGAAAGGACTTTCGTCATTATCACATTGAAATACGTTTCAGTTATAAGGAGAATGTTAGAAGAGATGAAAATTTTTGGCATATATATATAAAATCCAGATGGCTATAATCCGGATGGGGGGATTGGGTAATTATATAGGGTAGCGCCTGATTGCATATGAGCGGAGTGTGGTCGTCCGTGTCATGTGCCAGGCGTGCAACTGTCTAACTATCAAGTGATCTTTTTACGTCCACGTCGTAGTCCCCGGGACCTCAATTCTCTTCGGACTTTTGTGCTAAACTTAAGAGTGCTACGTGATGACTATCCTACCGGAGGGCAAGAGTGGTCCAAAATCCAGATGTTATGACACAGCTCTTGCCGACTTAAAAACTGTGGGAGTATCCAGCTAGGAGACGTTAGCTGCGGATAGGTCCGGTTGGAGAAGCATGTTGCAGGAGGCCAAGACCCTTAATGGGTTGTAGTGCCGGTTAAGTAAGTAAGTATAATCCGGATGGACAAAATCAGGACTATGTCAAAATTAGGTCGATGGCAAAATGATGTAGGACAATATCAGGGTGATGACAATTTAAGGTGCGCTCAAAGGAATTTGATAAGAGAGGTCTTCAAGAGCAAACATGTTCGTCTATGGAGAAACTTGCCAAATTGCAAGCACAGCAGAACCATTATTGATGACCGTAGTAAATGGAACTCCAATTACCTGCTAAGCAGATCAAGAGAGAACCTGAGACTGTTCGTCGGAGTCATCGCAGGACACTGTGCACTAAATGGACATCTGCAAAAAATGGGCATCACTAACGTGGACACTTGTGAGAGATGTCAAGAAGAAGTCGAAACTCCACTACATCTTATGACATCTTTCCCGGCTGTAGCTAGACAATGAGCAAAGCACTTCAATAGTAACGCGGTAACAAATGGAGACACAAAATCAGCAAGATGCTTCCCCGGTTTAAGGCTGTTGCACCGGTCTGGAGCAACTTTTGTAAGAAAGGTCAATTTTTAACACTTTTTCTTGACTATTTTCAGCTGAAGAAGTCTTTATGACTGCCCTGAAACATTATCTGCAGCTGGATATGCGAAAAAAGCTGTTCACAACTGACGGTGTACTCTCCGGAAGGTGGTGGTTACCAAAGAAAGCGTGAAGATGTTGAGTTTTATATTTTTTTATTTATCGTATGGCTTCAACAATCTCTAGTCTTCATAAATATAAATCAAACGTATATCACTTACAGAAGAAAAAAACATTAAAATAAATATTTCAGAGGTTCAAGTCTAGGTTCATCAACCATTCTATTGATCCGTCGTCCAGTCGATTATTTGATATATTTGATTGTGGTCTAAATCTGACGATCATAAAGGAAACATAAAGGTAAGTGACAATTTTCACATTTTTTTTTTTCAAATTTATTTCAACGTTGCTTTAGTTGGTAGTGTTCTTATCGCAGATCATGTTCCAGGGCAAATTATACAGACTTCTTCAGCTGACAATAGCCAATCAAAAATTGACCTTTCTTACAAAAGTTGTTCCAGACCGGTGCAACAGCCTTAAACCGGGGAAGTCTTTGCATGGTCTTATAGTAGAGGTAGCATACTAGAACACCACATACTCAGTTTTTCGGTTCATCGCTGCTTCAAGCAGTAAAGCGTTCCCGAAGTTTTCACCTAAAATGATGAATAACTCAGGGGTGGGGTAATGCTCCAAGGAATCCAATGATGAAAAACCTTTGTATCATTGGGGCTTACCATCCCATAAAAGTTCATTTGATTTCATTTCGTTTTACACGAGTTATAGCCAAAAGAACATTTTTATCACCCCCTGACATACACTTATTTAGAGCACCATAACTCCCCCGAGATATCAAATTTTCCAAAAATGAGAAATAACTTTTCTTACTATAGAAAAAGGAATCGAATGACACATTCGTCGGGAAAAAGTAGGACATTTTGTCCCAAAAGTGTAGGAAATCGTTCGAAGTTTTCGCAAAATCACTCTTAGGACGAAGAGCCACTGAGCTAGGGCCGCCTAAGAGGGCGTTTACCACGACGTTTCTAACTATTCGAATTTCGAGCCGGGAGTAGGGGGGAGCATCGATCATGGTGTTTAGATGACGAATCTGCAATAAAGGTAATCAAAGAGTCTTTTATGGGATTGAATCTGGGCTCTCTCGGCCCAAGGGCCAGGAGCTAGGGCCGTTTAAGTGGTTTCTGATCTTTTGTACATAGCTCGAGTAAATCTTTTCCGATTTTCAAAAAAAAAAAAAAATCGTTTGAAAGCTCTGGGCATGGCCGACAATTTACGGAAGAAACTTTTTTGATTTCGATCCCTTGGACTTTTTTGGTTGGTTGGGTGAGGACTTAACTAGGGCACTAGAAACGAGTCTCTGCTAGGGCCCTAAGTGTTTTTGTACATAATTCGAGTAAATCTATTTTTTAATCGAAAGGTCTAGGGACGTCTCACATTTTATGAAAGAAAATTTTTTGATTAGACTCAGTCAGGACCGAGGGGTGGCGCACTTCATTTATTCCATTTATTCCATTTATTCCCAATTTTTTTTGCTGTTTCTGCGAAATATCTGAACCAAACACATCACAAGTTAGACAAATAAGTTCAAAAAAAAGTTTGCACAAATTATAAAGCATTTAAACTGTCTTGAGATGAAATTGTATTTTTTTGGGAATAAATGGAATAAATTTATTTATTCCATTTATTCCATTTTTCAACAAAAATTCTTTTAAGTTTTCAAAAGAGGGTTTTTCACTTTTCGACACATTAGTATGGTTTGTTGTGTGCGTTGCCATCAAAATCAAGTCTATTTGAGGTTTTGACGAATTTGAAAAAATTATCATTTATTCCATTTATTCCAATATTTATTCCATTTATTCCCATTTATTCCATTTAATTCCATTTATTCCATTTATTCCATTTATTCCTATTTATACCATTTATTCCATAAACCGCAGAAGTGCGTCACCCCTCGGTCAGGACCCTAAAACTATGGCCCAACGTGTTTGTTTACATAAATCGGGTAAATCCTAAACGATTTTGTTGATTTTTTTTATTTGAGAGGTAATTGGCCCGGTACTTGTGTGTAGGGTTCACGTGGGCCTCAACCAAAACAATTTTTTTTGCTGTGTTTTACAGAAAATTGAAGGAAACGTTTTTGTCTATGGAAGCATGTATCCGAGGCACTTCCTCATGGTCCTGGGGCGGTCCTAAAGTCGGTCCTAGACAAAAAAATCGTTTTTGGCATGTTGTAGAGAAAATTGAGGTGAACAAATTTGTCAATTTGGGCGTCAATTTTGTGCTTTCGGAAAGGTTTTTTTTCACCGTTGCTTTGGACGGGTTTTTCAATATTGCCCTCTCGGCACGGAAAGAATTACGGAAAGAACTGGAGGCCTTATAATTATATGACATTGAATGTGTGGTTTCCAAATGAATTGCAACACATAATGTCTTTACCTGAAAGACGCGTCTAGAAGTGAAACTAGCATAATTAGTGAAAATTCTGGACGAGTTTGTTAGACTTAGAACCAAAAAAGGTACCTCGAATGTGAGTTTTTCGTGAACAATTTGGAATTTCCACTTCCAAACATTTTTTTCTTTTTTATAATTTTAGTTTTTCACACAATATAGGAACTCCCTTCTCATTTGGGTTAAGTTTTTTATTCCATTTGTGGAGGTATGTAAAGTTAAAGATACAAAAAGTTACGGATTTTCGATTTTTTCAAAATTTTTCCTTAAATCAACTCCATTTTTTTCTACACGTCATAAAGTTCTACTTAGACATTCATTTGAAAGCTAAGGGCAATGACTACAGCCTCCCGCTTTGGGTTTGTGAAAAAATTGTATACCGTCCCTTCCACGACTCTTTAAAAATGACCATTTTTTCGACGTCTTTGACTTCTGTAGCCAACTACTTGCACTTGTCAGGAGTGTTGCCACAGCCAAAAGCTTTGTATCATTGGACTACTTAATCGTACATAATTTGCCTGGAATCGATTTGGTCTTGTCCGAGATATTCATCAAAAACTCTGTGCAGACCATTTTACTGAATTTCGGAATTTTTGGAATATTTAGATTTTTTGTGGAATTTTTGGAATTTTTTTATGGAATTGGAATTTTTGACAAAAGCTTTTGACCAGTGGATAACCCCTTGGTAGTGTAGTAGACGGTCAACCAACTTTTTTTTGTGATTCCTGGAAGTCGGAAATTTAATGAAGGCATAAGGCTGCTTTCATGTGGAAACTTTGAAAATCATAAAGATGACGCATAAAAAACTTAGCGACGTTATCAGATGAGAGCTTTTCATATATTTTCTCTCACAAATTCTCGTCGCTAAGTTTTTTATGCGTTGTATGGCAGATGAGAGATGAACCTTTTTTTCTAGGAACGATATTGCAGATTCATTCATGTGGATAATCTTCGTAGATTATTTCAAACGGAAGCCGGTTATATCTTATCAAATGAATGGTTTTGAGTTCATTATAAATTAAGAGAAAACGTTGTCAACGTGTCATTTAAATTAACTTCTTATTACACTAAACACATCCAAAAGTAGCTGAACATCAACTTTTCGATATTTTCAAAACAAAATGAACGCATTGAACATTTTCTTTGTTTTGGTGATGACGGTCACCTTCTCAGTGAAGGTAGGAAACGCTCTTCCATTCGAAACGACTACAATTATGACAACTGTCCCCTGTAAGTGACTATAGTTTTTTCTTCAAAATGTTTTTCTTTAATTTCGATATGTCGCAGACGATTCTTGCTATCCATGTCGCGATGCTCCCGTACAATTCACTGAAACCTGGGCTGGTCAGTGTGTCCCTTCGACGGAGGAATTACACGATTGCAGATGTCAGTGCCTGAGTATTTTCTGCCGTGAAGGTGAAGTAATTGATACGACAACATGCAGGCCATATGGAAGCATTCATGACTGCCGATGCATTCCGATACCAGCTCCAGCAACCACTGTGCTACGCAACTAATCTGGTAGGCCTGGTATGCATTTGTCTCACAACGACGATGACGCGACGCAGCGATGTTTTTTTTTCACTATCAATGGAATTAGATTCCTACCTTAATAAATAGAAGCTGCATATTCGTGAGTCTTTACTTTTTATACAGTTGAAACCCCCGCCCCTAGGGGCTACGCAGGCTTTATCATTTTCGCTTGTTGTCTATTCAGAGAACCAAAGCAAATAATTTTACCGCTAATAATACAAAAATCGAAGTGGGCGAGAAAGGCACTATAAATAAAAATACTTTCGTTCGCCGTTTCCCGTATTCAACTTACCCCGTATACCACTTCCCCGTATTCCAGTTCTCCGTATTCCAGTTCTCCGTATTCAACGTTCACCGTTTACCGTATTCCACTTTCCCCGTATTCAACGTTCCCCGTATTACACTTCCCCTGTATTCCACGTTCCTCGTATTCCAAGTTCCCCGTATTACAAGTTCTCCGTATTCAACGTTCCCCGTATTCCACTTACCCCGTATACCACTTCCCCCGTATTACAAGTTCCCCGTATTCAACGTTCCCTGTATTACACTTACCCCGTATACCACTTCCCCCGTATTCAACTTTACCCTTATTCAACGTTCCCCATATTCCACGTTCACCGTATGCATATGCAACGTTCACCGTATGCAACGTTCACCGTATTCAACGTTCACCGTATTCAACGCTCACCGTATTCAGCGTTGCACTTGCTACGTATTCTACTCGGACACTTTGCTAAAGAAACCGATGGTCTATCTCTTATACCTTGCACGCCCCGAACTTATAAAACCATCAAAATTGACCACATGTCCAACTGTCCGATATTTTCGAAGAAACCAACGCCGTATCTCCCATACATACGAAGATACGTTTGAAAACTGATTTGACCCAAATTCCATTCTAACACAACATCTTGACTGACTTATGGCCGATTTTCGATTTTGACCCGTTTTTTACCCATAACTCCCTTATCTCAGAACAATATCCTACCCGGAACATGTTTTCTCGACATTTTGCACCATCTCCGACAAAATATCAAAAATTAATTTTTCAGTAAATTTCGGGCAGCGGAGCAAATTTTTGTCCATTTTTACCTGCTTTGATCGACCCTGGACACCGAACCGCTCAACCGATTCCGCTATCTTCACACTGTCGAAATCTTTCATTTGACAGCTCACTGGCTTCATTTCGGCAACTACCGACCGAGAAATATCCTAAGAATTGCTCCCTTTCTAGACTATATCGTCCAAAAATGGCCTATATCTCGGGAGTGGGAAACTTTTTCACCCAACATTGTTCAGCAATTTCGTTGCCCCAGGCCTCCACTAACGATTGACACTCAAAAGTCATCTCTACTTTGTCCAACAGCAAAAGTTCCCTAACAACAAAGTGAGTTAACCCCGAAATTTGAACAGTTTTTGCTGCCTAGCTCCTCCACCTGAAGTCGGATCAAAAAGTTTTCTTCTACAAAGCTGTAGGCCATCAAAAACTCTAAGACTTTCTTCCGCCGACCAAATCACTAACACAACATCTTAACTGACTTATGGCCGATTTTCAATTTCGACCCGTTTTTTACACATAACTCCCTTATTTCAGAACAATATCCCACCCCGGAACATGTTTTCTCCACGTTTTGCACCCTCCCCGGCAATATATCAAAAAGTATTTTTTTTCCTCCTCAGTTTAAATAACGGGATCGTTACAGACAGACGAATAGACACATAAATAAATAGACAAATAAATAAAAAAAAGACAAACAGACGGACGACGATATTGTTTCACAAATTACAGAAGTATCAGAAAAATGGAACCAGACAACAAAGTTTCTTCTATTTATTTTCATTTCATAATATCAACAAAAGTATACAATTTATGGTTCTGTTTTTCTACTTGTCTAACCGAATAATAATTGTCTCAATTGGGCCAACCTCAAATTCACTAAATAACACTCTTTGACCCTTCAACTTGCCAATCACAATTTCTCCGCTGTAAAACATTGTTGACAGATCCAAGGACAACTTTTTGTCACTAAAATTGGTTATAGAAACAAATGACCTTCGTCTGGGATACCATCTCTCCAAAATCAGCAAATCGTTGCGGCTGAATTTAACCGAAGTGTTCCTTTCCGGTTTCGATGTCTTTCTGATAACATTTTGATAGATGGACGGAGATGATTCTCGCAATGAAATCATATCTGCGACAAATTCAATGTGGTCGAAAGATACAGCTGCTCCTCTAGGTAGCCAAGGTAAGGTATTTCGATTTGTGAATTGACGTGAGGAGTTGAATTCCATCGTCGACAAATGATGCAGATGCTTCGTGTCGGAATGATCTCCGAGAGGATCGTGAGACTCTTGCAATGCGATTTCGTCTCCATAAAATATGCTGGGCGAACCGGGTAACATTAATTGCATCAAAGTTGCGGCAAGTGATACATTCGCAGACATTCCACTTGTGCGGCGCTCTGATACACCACTTAGACTCCACTGAATGTATGGACCATCACCTGGCTCCAAAATTCCTTCAATGATACTTTTCGTATCTTCAGCAACTTTTTTACTTCCTTGGGAAATATCCAAATAAACTTCCACCAAATCCACCCAACGAATCAATTCTGCTGCAGTTTTCGTATCGACTCTATCGAAAAGTCTTTTGTTGACTATCAAAATTCTATTGCTGCCGATCGTTCTCTTCCACAATTCCACATTTTCCGTCAAATAAGGATCGTCGAAGTAATTTTCCAAGCCTTTTATGTAAAAGCCATCAACGCCGAGGTCGATCCAAAGCTTCAGAGACTTTGTAATCATATCTTTCTCCACGTCGTCTTCATTACTTTCCATGTTCAACGTTTGGTTGCTGGTACTGTTCCACATGAAACGCGGTTCACTTAACTCTCTTATAAGCGGATAAATTGGCAAATCGAGCACCAAAGACATATTTTTCGCATGCAAAGAGTCAACTACAATTTTCAATTCCCTTTTGCCACCGAGAACTTCGTCGATGTCGAGAAGAGTTGTGACGTTTTGGAAGTGGTCCGGATAATGTTTCGACGGAAAGATTGAATTCAGTCGAACTACACCAATGCCCAATGAGCTCAAGTATCCGATCCGTGCTGATAGGCCTAACAAATCTCCTATTCCATCCTCATTAGAATCTTGGAAACTGGCTGGAAATATTTCATAGAACACGCTGCCTTTGTACCAAGCCGTTCTAGAAAATAAAATAAATTATTGTCATATTCTCAAAGTAATTTTTGTTGAATGTTGATCTAAATCTTCCATTTGAAGATATGAAAAACCACATTCTCAGGCACTTCTTCGACATTTTCTACGCAACAACTACATCGATTTTGCTCATCTATGAGGCGGATGGTAGGACAGACATGTGGACATTGACTTCTTCACATCTAGAATCTCCAATCCACAATCCTGAACACGGCGTCGATCCACGTATAAACCCCGTAGTACTTTATACGGGTCTAAAGACAGAGGTGAGAGTGTCAAGGCGTTAAAATTTTGTTTTGCAATGAAATTAACTTTATATCCACAACAATGTGAGGCCGCTCACATTCCCCAAAAGCGCGGAAATAAAACCCGGCGGAAATAACGGAAAACTAAGAAAACGGACAAAATAACCTCGGACTAAAAAACTCGGGACTAAATAATCACAGACCAAATAACCATGTAATTAGAAACGTTTGCAAACAGTAAGTAGCTTACGCTCAGGCCCGTATTTAGGGGGGTAGATGCCTCCCATGATTCAAGTTCGAGGATGAGCAAAATCGGTGAAGTAACTAGTTCCGAAGATATGTTCGCAAAAGTGGAGGTCGAACATAGATTTTCGAGTGTCGATGAAACTTTTTCCGCACGGAAATTGTTTATTTTGGTGTCAAATTAAAGCATTGTATCTCAGAAATCTGGAAATCGGGTCAGTGGTGTACAAGGAACCAATCGAATGGACGAAATTGTGTTTCTTGGCCATATACGAAAGCAGATAGTTTTTCGTCTACATTTGCTCAACTAGGCAATATGGAGATTTACTGTCAAAGACAAAGTTGTAGAAAATAAGAAAAAAAAATTTTAGTGAAAAGATGTTTCAGGGTTTTAAGGAAAAATTGCCCAATCCTGAGATATGACCACTTCTAGAATTGGAAGGGATGACCCATATCTCTAGAACTATGAGAGTTAGAAAGTTGCTTCCAAAGGAAAAGTTGTAGAGAATAAAATTTTAGAGAACACGTGTCTCAGGGTTTTGGGTGAAAATGCCCCAATCCTGGGATATGACCACTTCTAGAATTGGGAGGGATGAGCCATATCTCTAGAACTATTAGAGATAGAAAGTTGCTTCCAAAAGCAAAATTGTAGAGAATAAAATTTTAGGGAACGAGTGTCTCAGGGTTTTGGGTAAAAATGCCCCGATCCTGGGATATAACCACTTCTAGAATTGGGAGGGATGAGCCATATCTCTAGAACTATAAGAGATAGAAAGTTGCTTCCAAAAGCAAAGTTGTAGAGAATAAAATTTTAGCGAACGAGTGTCTCAGGGTTTTGGGTAAAAATGCCACGATCCTGGGATATGAGCACTTCTAGAATTGGGAGGGATGAGCCATATCTCTAGAACTATAAGAGATAGAAAGTTGCTTCCAAAAGCAAAGTTGTAGAGAATAAAATTTTAGCGAACGAGTGTCTCAGGGTTTTGGGTAAAAATGCCACGATCCTGGGATATGAGCACTTCTAGAATTGGGAGGGATGAGCCATATCTCTAGAACTATAAGAGATAGAAAGTTGCTTCCAAAAGCAAAGTTGTAGAGAATAAAATTTTAGCGAACGAGTGTCTCAGGGTTTTGGGTAAAAATGCCACGATCCTGGGATATGAGCACTTCTAGAATTGGGAGGGATGAGCCATATCTCTAGAACTATAAGAGATAGAAAGTTGCTTCCAAAAGCAAAGTTGTAGAGAATAAAATTTTAGCGAACGAGTGTCTCAGGGTTTTGGGTAAAAATGCCACGATCCTGGGATATGAGCACTTCTAGAATTGGGAGGGATGGCCCATATCTCTAGAACTATAAGAGGTAGAAAGTTGCTTCCAAGTTGTAGATAATAAAATTTTACCGAACGAGTGTCTGAGTGTTTTGGGTAAAAATGCCCCGATCCTGGGATATGACCACTTCTAGAATTAGGAGGGTTGGCCCATATTTCTAGAACTATAAGAGGTAGAAAGTTGCTTCCAAAAGCAAAGTTGTAGAGAATAAAATTTTAGCGAACGAGTGTCTCAGGGTTTTGGGTAAAAATGCCTCGATCCTGGGATATGACCACTTCTACAATTGGGAGGGATGACTCATATCTCTAGAACTATGGCACTTAGAAATTTGCTTCTAAGAGCAAACTTGGTGAGAATTACATTTTAGAGAAAATAGTTTCAGGGTTTCTTGGAAAAACTACGTTATTCCTCTTTGTGATATGGTTCAGGGGAGAACACTTAGGCCATCAAAATCAATGGTCTCAGCAGACGTACTTCGGTAGGGCCTTTGACATTACCTTGGGTAATTTCTTTGGATCTTTGAAATTCTTATAGTTGTAGAAGAGCACAAAACATTGGATTGTTTGCTCATTTCTATATGAGCGGTTAAATCCAGAAAAAGGTCATCTTCATTCATTACGAATGAAGATGACCCCTTTCTAGACTTTACTGTTCATATTTAGATACGTTCGAGTCTTTTCGCAACATCTATACTGATACGTTCGGGTCTTTGGTTATGTTTGGATCCGTACGAAGTACAAAGGTCCTATACGTTTACTACAAACAATTTTATTGTAACATGGAGTTGATCGAGATGGGAGGGAGGGGGGGGATGCATCTTTTATCGTCTAGAGATGACGAATCAGCAATAAAAAAAAATGTCTGTCTGTCCGTCTCCACCTTTTTTCCAAGCGGCTCAACCGATCAGCCTAAACTTTTTTTTCCCTGAAAGGTACTTGCCTCTCATGATTCAAGTTCGGAGATGAGCAAAATCGGTTGAGTAGTTCCGGAGATATGGTCGAAGAAGTGGAGGCCGGACATGAAACTTTTTCGCAAATATCTCAACAAGCATAGCACGGAAATTCCAAATTTCGGTGTCAACTGAAAGCATTTGATGTCACGAAACTGGGAAAAAACTTTTGTGTTAATCGGGTCAGGGGTCTAGGCACTGGGACCAATGTAATGGACGAAGTTTAGATTCTTGGTAATATACGAAAAAGCGAACACGTGTTTCAGGGTTTTGGGGAAATATGGCCCAATTCTGGCATATGGCCACTTCCATAATTGGGCAGAATTACCCGAATCTCCAGAACTATGAGAGGTAGAAAGTTGCTTCCAAGGGCAAAATTGTAGAGAATACAATTTTAGAGGACAAATGTTTCAGGGTTTTAGGAGAAAATGAACCAGTCCTTGGACATAAGCTTTTCTAGATTTGAATGGTCTGAGATGTACTTCGGTGGGGCCTTTGACATTACCTTGGGTAATTTCTATAGATCTTTCAAATTCTTACAGTTATAAAAGAACAGAAAACGTTGGATTGTTTGCTTATTTGTGTACTTAGGTACGTTCGAGTCTCTTTGCCACATCTATTCTGATACGTACGGGTCTTTGGTTACGTTTAATTATTAATTTCTACTTTTTTTTCGTGCGAATAAAGCCTAAGAAATGGTATTTGCCCGCACGGGCAAATAAATGCTAAGAATTATTTCTTCACGAGGGCAAGTTTTTTTGCACAGATAAATTTTGTCCTAGAGCCACTTATCAGAGCTGACGGGATTTACGAATTTCGACTAATTTTGGAAATTCCACCTACTTCGGATTGCAGGCTTTCGGCAGTGACATGATCATCATAACAACCACTCCTGACATCGCAATAACTGCCGAAACGAAAAAGAAAAATGAACATTTCCTAATCAACGGCCAGTTCCAATGGACGAATCCAGGTGTGTCTTTAGTAATTTGTATGTTCAAACTTGCGTATTGTTTGGTGCCATTTTCCTAAGCGATTGTAAGGGAATGAAACTCGTAATAAAAATGAGAAAGTCCTTTAGTTACTTGAATTGTTTCGTTGTTGTTGCCGAGGTTCTGATAAACATTTTTGTTATTGTACAGTGTAGTTGTCCCAGCTACTGGAATGTCCATACCAATTCCCGAACTACCTGACGAACTACTGGTCTCAGCTCTAGCATCATCGGCGGCATCGGTTAAATTTTCTTCAATGCCTGTGCTCGGTGTTAGTGGGTGAACGAAATCCATTGGTGGAGGACTCGGCGTCGCCGGAAAGAGTAGAGGACACATGGATGCATCTTCTTCTGCAAGAAATGTCGATACAGACGGCGATGTTATCAGAGACACTGGAATTTGCATGCCAATCAATCCAGTCTCCGTAGATAGGTCTAAATTGTTCATCATTTTTTGAGTAAATCTTTTTTCCACGAAACCACACACATACACAGAATCACAGAATAATAAAAAATTTTCACCGAACTTTCATTGTCAATTTTCAAGAACGAATGTGCGTTGTTTGAATGAATTGAAAGACGTTTTGCATGGGCACAACTTTATGATAAAATAACGATAATTGAACAATGTCAAACTGAGTTAATTGAGTTTAATTGAAATCAATTTGTTTGGCGAACGATTCGATATGCTGATCTTTTTTCAATGCAATATGGACTCGTTGCGATTTTCCTTTACGTCTCGCCTGTTGTGTGTTCTATGAATAGATTTCGTAAAGTATATTTTCATTGAAAGGTATAAGAAGCGGTCGTGAATGATTGGTGGAAAAGCGCATGTGCGTAGATTTACCCATTTTATACAAGTTTGAAATTGTCGGGAAAATGTTTTGTACGTACCGAGTTCCCGGTTTTTGGACACTTCTCGTGACATGTGACGTATTCCAAAAGCTATCGTTCAAGTGCAAAATTGATGTTTATGGAAACTGCGTAAAAAACGAATTATTTGTAAAATTTCACCATCACAAATAATTTGTAATGTCACAAAATATTTGTGATGCGAATTTTAGTGATGGCGAAAAAAATTTGTGAAAATCCAACAAATTTCCCCTTGCCACCAAACCTTTACATCCAACTAAAGAAATTTAGAAAAAAATTGAACAATCAAACAATCAACAGCGACAATGGCTGCCTATCCCTCGCCGTGTTCTGCCAATTACTACATCCATTTCATCAAAACCTGAAAGAGCAATAGATCGTGGTTTGCATCACTTTCCGCCTGTCGGTGGCGTCATCCGCTTATTTCATAGGTGAATACGGATCAATAAAGAACTGAATTACCCCTGGCGGTGGTGGCGCCCTCCATTTTTTGTAGTTGAATAATATGATTCACACACTACTGAATCCTCAAGCAGTATCCGTGCCTATTTCGTAGAGATAACAAGCGAACAAGTTTCACAAACTCTCAATACAAGCCACGTTTTTGACCACTATTTCGACCACACCCGCGAAAGTTCTTTGTCGATGCTGACAATTGTCTGATCATTGCTTTTCTCGGGACGAATGAGAATTTGAAAATCGGTCAAAATTTACTCGAGTGTTATCTTGTAAACAGAACGGACGGATCACATTTTTTGCAGATTTTTCAGTAGAAAATATATGAAAAGATGATTTGAGCCGGTCGACCCATATCAGTCCTTTTAACACTCCCCTAATTTGGAAGAACATCGCGTTTCACAGAAGAGGAAATATGTAACTCTGTCAACTTCACTTTCGTAAGATATTTTTCTTTGTTCCGGTCAAATGAACGAAATTAATTTTCTATAATTGTATTTTTCAAGCATTTGAGACTACAAAATTAATCGTTGACAGTGGGGCGGCCATCCAAAAAATGTAAAAACGGCAACTTCTTCCTAATTTCTTTACGGTAGTCATCAGTTTGCATTGAAGCAGCCAACGGGTTACCATTTAGACCTAACTTTTCCAGAGTATCTTTCAGTTTCACCAGTTCATCCAATTCGTTCCAGTCGGTTATCAAATTATTTCCGATGTATAAAACTTTCAATTTTTTCATCGCACCGATCCCTCCTAATTTTGCTATCATATTATAGCTAATCCATAGTTGTTCTAAGGTCTCAGCTGCCGCTTCAATACCGTCCAAATATCTAATTTGATTTCGACTCAACGATAAAATTTTGAGGTTTTTTAATTGCGATAAGCCGACGATCCTTTTGATCATGTTTGTGGAAATGCTCAGCTTTTCACATTTCTCCAATGCCGATAGATGTTCGTCCATTTTTTCTATGGGCGGCCATCGAAATTGTAACTGCACGTCGACAGCACTTCCTAAATCAAATTGTGGATTGTCTTGTTGCCATAATTGTAGGGCCTTTTTAATGGATGTCGGCTCCATTGACATCGCAGGAAAAATTTTTTTATTCTAAGTTTACTGACGTTTGGAAAACAAAGACTTCTGCAGCCGTTTAATCATTATTATGTGCTGTTCACGCCAACGGCAATTGCGTGCTTCATATTAGAGCCGAAAGTAAAAACGTCAATTTTGAGGGCTCTAATATGAAGCATGTTACTTGGAAAACCTTTTTCGGCTCCTGTTCTTGTGACGTAAATAACTAATATTTTGACAAGAGTAGCGTTTGCAGTTCGAGTCGAAGGGGAAGGAATCATCCACACGAGTCAAAATAACAATCTCAGAAGCAGTACGAACTTTGTTTTCGCAAAGAGCCTCGGATATGAGTTTTGACTCTGCTCACCCTAAACCAAAATGAGTTTCCGAGGGATATGTACCCACATTCGTTACATATCATGCACTGTGTATTAAGTTGCGATAGTTTTTTATGTTTTCACCCTTCCTGTCCGCGCGTCTCAGCACTACACCTAGCTGCACCTCACTGCACCAAAGGAATCAACTTCTTTGGCTTCACTCTATCGCTACTTTCCAATACCCATTTCAATGGGTTATTTTACTTACATTTTTCGTTGAGCAGTTACAGCAGCAAGGCTGCGAGCCGTGAAAAAAGCGTATTCAATGCAGTAGAGAACATTGCGAGCCCAACGTAGATGTATGAATCTCCTCGCATGCGCGGGGCTAGGGGATCTTTCCTTGTGTCCTTTCTTCAGAGGTAGTTGATATTCTAGGCATTTTTTTCGCCTTTCATTTATAAAATGTGATCAAAAATAAACAATTGAAATATGTATAGGAAAGTAGCGATATAGTGTACTCAAATAGCAATCACCGATGACAAATCATCTACGACCGAATCATCAGTGATTCCCTGGTGAATCATCGGTGATTCCCAGTGAATCATCGGTGATTCCCAGTGAATCATCGGTGATTTCCAGTGAATCATCGGTGATTTCCAGTGAATCATCGGTGATTCCCAGTGAATCATCGGTGATTTCCAGTGAATCATCGGTGATTCCCAGTGAATCATCGGTGATTCCCAGTGAATCATCGGTCATTCCCAGTGAATCATCGGTCATTATCAGTGAATCATCGGTGATTCCCAGTGAATCATCGGTGATTCCCAGTGAATCATCGGTGATTCCCAGTGAATCATCGGTGATTCCCAGTGAATCATCGGTGATTTCCAGTGAATCATCGGTGATTCCCAGTGAATCATTGGTGATTCCCAGTGAATCATCGGTGATTCCCAGTGAATCATCGGTGATTCCCAGTGAATCATCGGTGATTCCCAGTGAATCATCGGTCATTCCCAGTGAATCATCGGTCATTCCCAGTGAATCATCGGTCATTCTCAGTGAATCATCGGTGATTCCCAGATGAAATCCTATATGTAGCTACAATATATAGGCGTGGTTCGGAATTCACGTGGTCCAACAAACAGATTAATGGTTGCTCACACAAATGCCCTAGAAAAAGGTATTTCAGTTGTGTGTGATACACTGCATTTACGGGCTCGTTTAGAATAAGCATAGTTAAGTCGGAGGGCCCAAACAGCAACAGCAACAAATTCATTTGTATTGGCGTGTACGGCTTGTGCCGGAGGCTAGAAGATGTATCGTAGTACGTGTGCTCAGACGACGGGGCTTATTCAGCGTGCTGGTTACAACTATGCGTTCTGAAATGGGAACATTTAAATGTGGGAATCTAACTAAGACATGTGTGAGATTTATATATGGAATTGGGCGTTACGATTCCATTTCCTCTCATGTAAATCTGCTGCTTGGGCGTGATCTTTTCACCTACTTCGATCACCTCACTTCATCTTTTTTGCACAAGGTCATTGTCACGAAGGAGTCGAGCTATCTGTGCGAAAACTTGTGTTTTGGAACCTCATCTAGGACGTTGAACTTATAATACTACCTCGTAACGATAAGGCCATCACGAACCGTTCGTTCTTTGTACGTTAACTGGCTTTGAGCGTGTATGCAGGGATTACTATGGCCTGGGAGCCACTGGTGAATAGAACCCGGTTTTATATACTCATGCTCATTCATTCATTCCCACTTCACATTACCATTCATCTTCATATCGCATGTTTCGTCACTACCAGACAGAGTCTCGCGAATCTAGTCAGAACGATTGATTTTGCTCCACTTCCCTGAGTTGTTACTACTTACTGCTTCTGCTATAATATACTCCTATAATTGTCCAGGTAGCTCAGATGGTAGAGCGTAGGACTCACTGCCTATGGGTCCCGGGTTCGATCCCCGGGGGGAACAAGCTCATATGGTTTTTCCTAATCATGGATGATTAGTCTCTGCTATTAGTAACATCTAATTAGCTCTATTGACTCTGTAACAGTTGCACAAACTAAATGAAATTTGAATGCTCATTTGACATAATCAAACAATTGCACTCACAAAGTGCGACATCTACATTCGAATAGTCTTACAACAACGAAAAGAAATTCTCTCTGCAACAGTGGGTATGCACAACAAGCCCATTGGAGGCTTAGGTGCTTAGGAAGGTTCGCTTTCCTTACCCACATTATTCTATCCTATCCTACTGCTTCTACTTCATTAGCCATATGGAAACCGAATTTTAAACTCTCGTCAGCCATATTGGCACCTTGTATTTATTTTATATAATTTTAGCTAAAATTGCATTACTTGTCTTCATCGCGGGATATATGTAAATAAAAAGGCTTTGCCTTACACATATATATGTCATGTCATATAAACCACAACTACTACTACTGTATTCGTATTTACGCAATTTCCAAAGATTTGGCTAAATCTCCTTAAGTTTTCAATTCAAATTCACCACTGGATTATATCCACCACACCAAGTTCGTATATTCACCAAATCATCATCAAATTTTTGGCGAGTTTTTTGGCCACCTCAACACTCCTCGTTTTCGCCGATCAGCAACTAGATAGGAGAAAATTCGGCAGAGATTAGATAGAATTTTTGCCGACACACGGACACACAACATTTGTGGTCAAAAAACATTTGCAAGAAAAATACTAAGTCGAAGAGCCAGGGCGAGAATGAGTCTCGAAACTTACGAAAATAGATGGCAGCACATTCTAATACACTTGACATTTGAACCAGACTAAGGGGTCATACACAAATTACGCCATACTTTTTTCTCGATTTGTTGACTCCCCCCCCTTCCCCATGTCGAGTTGCATCACGTTTGATTTCCACCCCCTAAAATAAGACGTCACATATTCGACCCCCCCCCCCTACCAGAAATTATATGTCCAGAAGCCGTTCGGCGAGGGTCATTTTAGTAATTTTGGGTTTCTTGTAAATAACTTGATCAAAATAAGTCAGTATTTTAATAGAACGGGAAACTTTGCAACCAGAATCGATTGAACTGGTTTCCTACGGGTCCGTGAAGTTTATGTTTTGAATGTCTAATAAAAATGTTTACTTTTTATTGGAACAAAACGTGACGTCACGTTCCATGCAGACACCTCCTCCCCTCCCCCCGTCCCATTCCGTCACGTTTTCAGTGACCCCGCCCCTCCCCCTCTGAAAGTGACGTAATAGGTACACGACCCCTAACTCTAATTGAGAATATTGACATTTGGAGCACATTATCTTTGGTTCATGATATCGAAATTACAAGGACAATAGATGTCGCACTTTTCGTTGAGAATGGCCAAAAATTACTCGCTCTGGCGAAGGTGCGCACGTTGAGAAATGAAGAAAAACGGCAAGCCACAAATTTCAAAATACACTTAAACTTTATTGCATTAAAAACGATTTTTACAATTAAAAATTCCAAAAATACAATATCAATAGTTGACAATATTCAATAAAGTTAAATAAACATTTCAACGACTTAAGTAAAAACACACTCTGAGATAAAATTTGTAACAATATTTTATAAAATTTTTGTAATTTGGCTGTAAAAAAATAGTTATTCCTTTCATTATCTTAGAAATGCCGTTAAGATTCTCGCGTTTCAGATCTACATGTCGAGTGTTAAATGGTAAAAGTGTGTATTAGTATTTAGTAACATTTATTCGTGAAAATGTGTTTTCTTTATGTAGCTACGGTAAAATTGGTCGTTTCACATGTCAACAAATATTTACCAAAATGCATTATTTACATCTCTTTCAAAAATATAATTATTTTCTTCGTTTTCATTTACTTCTACAGTTAAAAGATTTCATATAATTTTGTTTTTTTGTTAAGATGGTAGATTTAATTCAGGAATAAAAGATTTCATACTAAAGATTCGCTCGATATTTAAAGATTCTATATAAAATTAACATGCCATAAGGTTGGAAAACGAGATTAGTAGAAGAAAGTAAATTCAGTAGAAAATAGTCCCGCAGTATCCACGGATTCAGTGCAATGTCGGTTTATTTTTGAGTATACGACATTTCATAATGAAGTGCATAAACTCAATATTTTTAGTTGTCTGACATAAGAGATTTTGTATAATTTGACATAAGGCGGCGCCACCAAAATGCTAAGGTAGAAGCCGCTATTGTGTTCACTATTCGTTCACACGAAATAGTTGAATTTGACAAACGTTTTCTTTACAATGTTTCAATGAGTTTGTGAAATTGTGTGTTAGTTTGTGTGTGTTAGTTTGCTACTTCTAAAAAATTATGTTGTCGCCATATTGAATAAAAATAATGTCTGAGTGGCTGGAAATTTCTTTTACAAAAATGAATTGTAACTATGTAGACAATAAAACGTGTGTCATATTATTGAAAATAATTTTTTTGCATGTGTAAAGTTAACAGAGATATGTTTGCCAGGGCCGTAACTAGAACGATTTTTCGAAGCGGGCTCAAACCTATGAATTGGAATTGAATAGAAACCTAAAAAACTTGCGTATGAGTATGTGACTGAACAATTTTCTCATGTACATATCAAGAAAATATTCATTTTTCTACGAATTAAAATTGACTCATAGATTTTTCTCGAAAAACGTTTCTGTTATAACAGTTTCTGTATAACAGTTTTTGTTATAACAGTTTCTGTATAACAGTTTCTGTATAATAGTTTCGCTTATAACAGTTTCTGTGTAACAGTTTTTGTTATAACAGTTTCTGTATAATAGTTTCGCTTATAACAGTTTCTGTGTAACAGTTTATGTTATAACAGTTTCGGTTATAACAGTTTCGGTTACAACAGTTTCGGTTATAGCACGAAGCGAGCGATTTTTTTTCGTTTTTCCAGTTTAGTAACCATTTTTTAAACCCCCTTTTCAAATCACATTCAGTTAGTAGCATCGATTTGTTCCTTAAACAATCGTCTTGATCCGAAATTGACGCTTTGGGTGCAGCTTGATTTTAAATTTTCTATTCAATATATACTTAAATTACGTACGTTTTCAAGCCACCAGAGCGTAAAATACGTAAACAAACGAAAGGTTTTAATGAGCCACCTAGCGGCCAACAATCCAACTTCAATGAAAAATTTAAATTTAGAGAGCACTAAAAGAGGAAATTTCAACGATATTGAGAACTCTATAGAAAATCGAGAAGTTTCGCTTAGACTGTGTAAAGACTGTCTCCCTAATTCAAAATCAATGGTTTCATTTCCTAATGGAAACCAAACAGAACTGCTGATGCAGTTGTCTAAATCATTAAACTTTCTTAGCTAATTTCGGTGTTACGTCAATACGATTCATACAAAGTCGGACAGTGATAAAATGCTGAATTATTTGAATTATTTTGATTTAAATTGCCGCGCAGCAAAGCTTTTCGTAAATTTGAACGAGAAACATGGCATGAAAACCATTTTTTCATCTGCTATGCTTACCCCAATGCAATTTCAATATTCCAAATCATAAAAAAGACAAAGCTCTTTTGATAATGTCATTAAATTACCCAGGTTGAAGAAGTTCAGTCCGCCTGAGCCCAATAGTAGCTACGGCCCTGATGTTTGTAGTCATAATTAATTACTTTCAATACCAAGGCAATTACAATTTGTGTTCGTTGACAACTTTTGAAATGGGAATATTGGTAGTACTGGCACAAATTGATGAAAAAAAGGAATTCGACTTCATGCCAATTCTGCAATTTATATACCACGTGATCAGACATTAAAATATGCGATTGGCCAGCTGTCACATTTTCTCATTTCGTGTGCACGGTTTCAACTTACTGTGTGAAATGTTGTAAGATATTTGTCAAAAAGGCGAGTGTTTCATTCAATGTGTTCGTCTCGAGGTACCTACATCTTTAACTCGAAATAATAACCACAACAAGAACATCAACAATGGTAAGTGCGGTGGAGATAAAAGGTTCAGTATTTAGGAAGATGTTCATACATAAATTACGTTCTGGGGAAATAACGAAACGATGAACACAAGTTTTTGCATAGCGACCGGTATTGTTGTGTTACACTGCCAATATATGCATGGGGTATACGAAAAATAACGTACTACAGGAAGGGAATCATAAGATTGTGTAACGTTTCGTTTTAAGAGTTTACACTACGTACTAAAGAGCCATCTGGCGGACATTTTTCAACTAATGAAAATTTGTGTATTTCACTTCGAAAGTCAATTTTTCCAGCTTTTTCAAACATAACAAAAACAAACCGCGAAAAACCCCATGTAAACGTCACAAAGCACCAATTCGACTTTACCCATAAAAAAGTAATGAAGAAAGTCCGATCGAAGCGAACGCTCAAGATACATGAGGTAAAGCAAATCATCTTAAACGAACAAATTTAGAAAGAAATTTCAAATCGGACGCTGAGCACGTTACTCCGGAATTTTGTAACATTATCCAACAAAGTGTCAAACCAGGCGGGTAAAAATAAACAAGAAGTGCCACCTGACATGACGACCGATAGGTTGCGCAGATAACAAAAAACAAAAAAACAAAACATTATAATGATTTAGTCAAACTCTGTGATAACCGGTGATGTATTTACAGTAAGAAAACAATAATTGTGAAAATGGTTGTAATGGATAGTCGATGTTTGTGATTAGTAATTATCATTGTACTTATAGGCTGAAGATGGTCTAAATTAATGACCGAATGCAAGTGAAAAATACATAGAATCACAAACATAAACAGAGAAGTTTCATTCAAAAGATCAGCTCCAAGCAACACAAAGGAGAAAAGATAATTTTCTCTACCAATGCTCACTTAATCTTTAACTGAGTAATCCATTTAAATTACAGAAAACATTTTCTACGATTTAGAAATAGAGAAAAACTTTTTGAGTTGATACATTTGCAAATATTTGTAATCGTCAAATCACAATAAAGATGGCGGCCATTGTTATTTGGAATCATCAACTCAAATTTTTTTATTACTTTCTGACTCGTAGAAAATGTTTTCTGTCATTTAAATTGATTACTCAGTTAAAGATTAAGTGAGCAAACACATTGGTCGAAAAAATTATGCATTTCGAAGTGTTTATTAACTAGAAAAGCTAAAAAAACTGACTTTTGCAGTGAAATATTGGAATTCACATTTCTAGCAAATGAGAATGTTTTTATGAAAAAAGTTTCCGCAATTTTCTTTAGAAATAGGTAAAGTATGTAATGATTGGTTTGCATTCAGCACTTTAAGAAAAAAACGTTACACAAAAGTGTCACATCTCCCATACAAACTTTCATTAGTTGAAAAACTTCCGCCAGATGGCTCTTTAGTACGCAGTGTAAACTCTTACTCTTTCCACCGAAAAACCGGTTTTACATGAGAAAAATACAAGCGAATACGTGAAAAGAGCGATAAAAGAGAAATTAAAGGGCTGCACAAGCTTATGATTTCCTTCCTGTAGTTTTTGACAAATCGTACAATGACAAAATTTATAATTTGCTCATTTAACTCTTTTTTTTCTCTTTTTTAGACGAGAGGGAGAGCTGAAAGTGACGAAACGTGTGCATGCGTGGATGGCGTAAATTATAAATTCTTTCATTGCACATAAACACAATTCCAAGCAATCTATGAATTTTCTATCTCTCGTCCACTCTTCAACATTGGAACTATATTTGTCTCTTTCACTCTGCAGCGTTTGAATGAGTCTCAAAAATGTAACGTGGACAGTAATGTTTTTTGTTTCATTTACTAATGGTTTACACTTAAAGAATGAAAGAGAAGCAGATAAAAATATGTGCCGTGGACAGTAATAGAAATAGCCATATAAAAACAACAGTTTATGTATTGGAAATAATTGACGTGTCGATAAAAACACGACAGGCGATTTCAATTTTCTTTGACATACCGCTCGCTTATGCATTAAAATTTTGAATTGAATTGACAATTGTTCACTCGGTACAATTTTGTACATACAAAACTGAATGTTGAAGGGTGTATAGCCACCAGCTGGAGCCACCAGCGGTTTAATTGTTCTTCAACGATGAGAATTATCGACAAAATTTATATGTCGTTTATATACTCCACATTGCATTTGATGATATATTGTTGGCTTATATTACTATTTCATGTAAAAGTGAGCGATAATTTTCGAATAATATTTCTGTCGTCAAACAGAATAATTAGCTACGAGTAAACCATTATTTTTCTGCGATTCAATAATCAATGTCAATAAATTGATAACAGGTTTTGTTTACGTTTGTGATGAACCGACTAGAACTATATAAAACCGAAAGGAATTGCTCCATGCAATTAATGGACAACTTCGTTCCGCATCCGCATGATATACAGAATCAAGAAACTTTCACCCAAGATCTCAACCATATACAATGAATGTACGTTAGATTCTCTCCTACTTTCGCTTGGTGAAAGCTTCTCTGCCCAGGACTATTTCAAGAAATAATTTAGAAAAGTTTCCTAAGATTCTAAAGGGAGTCTCTTCGATAATCTTAACATTCTGATACTTTTTGGTCTCTTTAAGTACTTTGTGTGCTCGAAATAATGCTTTGTAAATACAATAAAAAAATATTTTTATTTTCATGGACGATTAACGGACGATAAACTTTTTATTTAAGTTTTTCTCTTCATTTTGTCTGATTTTATTGTGATGCTTCAAGCAATATAAATATTTGTATTTGCTTGCGATAAGAGGAGAACCGATAAAGCGTGGATTCATACATTTGAATGAATCAGTCCAATTTCCTTTACCTACTGACGAAGTTTTAATTTATGACACCGGGTTTCATGTTGCTATACGATACAAAAAATATGAAAAAAAAGATCGTTAGGACCGAATGATCTAATAATTATAAATGTATAAAGTTCTATGTCTTGAGACTCATTAATATTTTGTTAGTAAGTAAAAACTACATACCAGATGGCATGGATTGAAAGTTTTCAATCATTCGAAGAAGATGGACTTGATTTGTTCAAAACTGGATAGAACGACTAATATTTTCATCGATTTTTTTATAGTGTAAAAGTGAACAGACTAAGAGCACGTTGCAAAAATGCGAACTGTAAATTTGCGATGTTTTTTTGCAGAAGAATTATTCAAAATTATACTCATGTGCTGTGGGAGAATGACTCTCATGCAAATAATAGATGGATCAGAATTCAAAAAGTTTGAGTCTGAAGGACGAAAGCTGCTCTGCAAAATCATCGCATTCCAAGTTCGTTTGCGATGTTTTTTCAGAGCAAATGAAGACTTAGCAAACAAGATAAAGCAATTGAAAGTGAACCTGCTCCCATGTATAATATATGAGAGTACGTTCACTTTCAATTGCTTTATCTTGTTTTTCTCCCGAAGTCTTCAAATTTGCACCTTCAACTTAAACTTTTTGAATTCTGATTCATCTATTCGTGTAAGATTCATCCTCCCATAGTACATGATAATTGTTATGTTCGCAACGTTCTGTTCTGAAAAAAACA
The DNA here is from genome assembly GCA_029228625.1 of Pseudolycoriella hygida. Classification (NCBI taxonomy): domain Eukaryota; kingdom Metazoa; phylum Arthropoda; class Insecta; order Diptera; family Sciaridae; genus Pseudolycoriella; species Pseudolycoriella hygida. The sequence goes on along the minus strand of CM055403.1, from coordinate 181,087,587 downwards.
TCGCAAATTTGACAGCTCACATTTTTCGACGTGCTCCTAAGGCGTTCACTTCTCATCAATGAAATATTTCACAGCTGATGCTGAGATATTGAAAAAAATGTATGAAAAAGTGCATTCAATGCAGATTCCAACAATCCAGTCCGAAGAACTCGTCTTCCACTCACTTCCCCTCGTTCAATTGCTGCAGTAACTGCAGAATTGTAACTCTTACCAGTTTATGCAACTGTAACTGTTGTGACAGTCGTCGTTTTGCTAACGACAACACCACTGATAGCTCTGTACTTCAAGAATGCATCATATCCATAGGCCAACATAGCCAAGAAGCCGAAAAACTTTAGAAGGAAATTGTTTTGTTATAAGAACTTCTCATTGAATTTCAAATTCACTTACTGCGGCTGCAATGAATGCTTCCGTACCGAAACTAGCTGCCAAGCAAGATGCTAGTAAATACAGAGCCGATGTCACAGCACACACCCACATTTCGATTCTTAGCCAAGGAATTCGATTGAATTTGTAGACAACTTGGAAAAGGTACAGTCCGAACATTATGGCGGTGAACCAGAAGCCTTGCATTGCAACATAACTGAAAAAGCCTCCACGGGAGTGGTAGCTGAATGCTGATGCTTGGATGCATATGAATCCGATTAGGTCCAGAACCTGTAGTTAAAAATTTCATTTTCAGCTTTCCAGTTTTCCAATCGTTTGTTATCATCACCATCAAAAATATATAAAACACAAAGCAGATTCTATAAAACGTTGAGCCGCCGCCAATATCTTACAAAAAGATTATGATGATGTGTAGTGTGAAGTGGTTTCTAAACGTGCCACCGCCGAGAATTAAGTAAAAAACACAAATCTAGCCGTGGCGTTTGCCGTCGCTAAAGATTTCTCCGATGGCTAGTACATGGTGGTTCTGAGCCGCCGACAATGAAGAATTTTTCTCGGCTAGAAGCCGCCGACAATTTTTTTCGGCTGTCATGACTGTTCAGAAAAATAAATTTATTCAGGACGGTGAGAATCGCTAATTAGTTTTTATTTGACTTTTAGTTTCCGAATCGGGAATAAAACGCCAAGATCTTAAGTTCTAAAGAATCTCGGTGTATAGCCTAATAGATTTTTGACTGAAGAAAGAGGGTCGGTGCAAAACTAAAAGAATTTGAAGCAAAAGTTGACCAGCTCGAATTTGGCTTTCCAGTTGAGTTGATTCGCTTGTTCATCAAAACCATGTCGATGTCGATGAAAAAAAATGAAAGGGATGGGGGAGGAGCGCAGAGGCGAAAATAATATATATTGGAGGAGGAAAAGGGCACCGGACGCCCACTGAAGTCCTCCAACGCCCTTCTCTTTCTCCCTAGCCTCTTTTTGCAAATTCTACGTAGATATCGATGAAGAATACAAAAAACACATAAAAAACCACTAAATGTGGAGAATGGTCGTCCAGTCGAACACTTCTTGGTGTTTCCTTAGTAGCGACACCAATACGGTGGGCTCACTACAACTTAGAACAAGTAACCTGAAAATTGTACCACGACGATTAGTTATTAAGTAACTTTATGTTTTCACCCTTCATGTCCGTCCGTCTGTACACCCTTCACCCGGAAATCATTGGTGATTCCTCTGTGATTCATCGGTGATTCCACGGTGAATTATCGGTTATTCCACTGAGAATGATCGGTGATTCCACAGTGAATCATCTGTGATTACACAGTGAATCATGTATGATTCTACTGTGACTCATCTGTGACTAATCTGCGAATCATTTGTGACTCATCTGTGAATTATTTGTGATTCCTTGTGAATCATTTGTGATTCCCTTTGAATCATCTGTGACTCCTCTGTGAATCATCTCTGATTCCCTGTGAGTCATCCGTGATTCCCTGTGAATCATCTGTGATTCGCTGTGAATCATCTGTGATTCCTTGTGAATCATCTGTGATTCCCTGTGGATCATCTGTGATTCCCTGTGAATCATCTGTGATTACCTGTGAATCATCTGTGATTCCACGGGGAATTATCGCTCATTCAACGGTGAATAATCGGTGATTTCACTGTAAATCTTCGGTTATACCACGGTGAATCATCGGTGATTCTACGGTGAACCATCGGTGATTCCACGATGAACCATCGGTGATTCCACGGTGAACCATCGGTGATTCTACGGTGAACCATCGGTGATTCCACGATGAACCATCGGTGATTCCACGGTGAACCATCGGTGATTCCACTGTGAGTCATATGTGATTCCCTGGTGAATCATCGTTGATTCACCAACGAAGTGACGACATCTTGGATTTTTGTTAGGTATAAATTATGCTTCTTTGGGTGTTCGAATTTTAGCCCCGGAATGATTACTTGCAGAGCTGGTTTCTTCTAGAAAGTTATAGAGTTTCATCAGAAGAATTTTTTGGTATCATTAGAAAATGGCTGCCAGCTGTCATAGCGGCACCATCTTGGATTTTCAATTATGCTTTTTCGGTTTTCGAATTTTAGCTCCGGAATGACACTACTTAGAGAGATAGTTTCTTCAGGAAAGTTATATGAATCACTGAGAAGAATTGGTGACACGAAGTGTTCCAAAGGTAGCCGAAGGTGACACGAAGTGTTCCGAAGGTAGCAGAAGCTGACAGGAAGTGTTACGAAGGTAGCCGAAGGTGACACGAAGTGTTCCGAAGGTAGCCTAAAGTGACAAGAAGTGTTCCGAAGACAGCCGAAGGTGAGACGAAGTGTTCCGAAGGTAGCCGAAGGTGATACGAAGTATTCCGAAGGTAGCCGGAGGTGATATGAAGTGTTCCGATGGTAGCCTAAGGTGTTGGAGAACAATTTTTTTCGGAAAGAAATTTTTTTGGAGAAAATTTTTTTTGAAGAAAAATTTTTTCG
>CM055403.1:181027238-181074348 GCA_029228625.1 Pseudolycoriella hygida | reverse complement strand
AATTTTTTTCGGAGAAAAATTTTTTTCGGAGAAATTTTCTTTTTGAGAAAATTTTTTTTCGGAGAAATTTTTTTTTGAAAACTTCCAAAATGACTGATATCACAACAAAAACCTTTTTAAAGGTAGAGTGTGACGCAGTCCGTAAGTCCGCTTCCAAAATTAATGATATCGCTTGAGGTGACGCTATCGCAGATAATACGCAGAATTTCGTTTGAATGGAACCTTGTGTTAAACGTTTTGATTTCCTGAAAAAATTAGAGCGCTTTCATTGAAACAAAATTACGTTTTGTTAAAAAAAAATTGCGTCACAAATGCCGGACCCAACGACGAAATAATTTTCCTGTACTTTCAGTTTTTGCGCTGCAAAAATTTGACTTTTGTTTCTTATTGCGTAGATTGTTTAGAGTAAATTTAAATTTTTGCGTGTAAAAACTGAAAGTATTGAAAAATTATTCCGCTGGTGGATCCGGCATTTGTGACGCAATTTTTTTAACACAACGTAATTTTGTTTCAAAGAAAGCGCTCTAATTTTTTCAGGAAATCAAAACTTTTACCACAATGTTCCATTCAAACGAACTTCTGCGTTTTATCTGCGATAGCGTCACCTCAAGCGATATCATTAATTTTGGAAGTAGACTCACGGACGGCGTCACACTCTACCTTTAAAAAGGTTTTTGTTGTGTTGTATGTGTGTTAACTTATCAATTCGATGTGGTCAGGCCAAAACTAACAGCTTTCGCGGTTAAATGTTTGAATTGGTCGTGGCGGGCGTGGGGGGCGATGATTTAGACGCGTCTGCTTTCAATAACGTTTGACTACACTGAGACAGATCGACAAACAGACCGACTTTTGATCCCAACAATATTATTGGAAATATCCGGAAGACCTCTTAAAACGCACTCTACATTATCGACACACACACAACGATTAACACTATCGGCCAAGCATCAAACGCACGCATTTTGTACGTTTTTTTCCTTTGACAATTCAGAAAAATCAAAATAGATTTTTATTTTGTTTCCACGTTTATAAATAATAAAGATCATGGCTTTGCTTGCCTTCAATAAATTACTTTTAGTGATTGGTTTCGTGTGCTTGATTCATGCCGCATATTCGGCAGCCCAACGTAAGTTTCGCAAAATGTTTGTTTCACCAGTTTCACTAAGCCTAGACTGTTTTGCAGATCGAACATACTTGAGAATCACAGAACAGGAATCATCATTTCTGCCATTTGATGTGAGTTGTACCGCCTGCACCCGTTTCTCTAACTTAAGACGTGACTTATTTTTGATCGATATTTATAGATTCTACTACAAGCCATAACGAGTCTTTTCCTCATAATCTACAGTCTATTACAAGTGGTCGGTGATTTTAAAGAGATTAGGGCAGCTGTCGATTTACAGGGGAAATCTTGGGAAACCCTATCGAATATTCCGTCATTTTACACGTTCAACCATCGAGGAAAGGCGTTATCTCCACTATACGTCAATCCATCTAGTGGAAAATCTAGTCTGGATTCCGAGGATTGATTCAACTCTTCCTGACTGTAACTTAATTTTGTTTAAATAAATTCAATTCACCAAAGGCTTTGTGTTGAGAAATTATATGTTCAAAGCAGCAATGAGTTGATCTGATGACGAGAAATTTGAAAGAAAATTTATTAGTTGCGCAAAGTGGTGAAAAGACAAAGGTCGTTGTGAACTTTATCAATTCTAAATACAAGACGAGCGCTTTACCAGGAAAAATGTTTTACGGGTCTGATGAAGCAACAAGTGACACTGAAAAGGCGAACCTTTTCGCCAAATTCTTCGTTTCTGTATATGTATGTGACGAAAATGAGATTGACGGAGATCCTGCTCTTCTTTCATTTATTAACAAAAGGAATGACGAAGGCTACCATAACATCATTATCACGCCAGATACAGTTCGTCAAGTACTTGAGCAAATGAACCTCAGTAAGGGTGCGAGTCCAGACAAGATTTCGCCGTTACTCCTCCGTCAATGTGCTGACTTATTAGACAAATCCCTCTCTATGATTTATTCAAAGTCATTAGCAGATATGCATTACCCAGACATATGGAAAACTGCTTTTGTAACACCAATTTAAAAATCAGGACGAAAATCAGACGTAGCAAATTATCGAGGGGTTTCTGTCTCACCAAACTTGGCGAAAGTTTTTGAGATCGTTATTCACCAACAGCTAAGGTTCGACATTTTCCCGCACTCCTCACTAAGTCAACATGGTTTCTTTCCCGGTAGAAGAAAGGAATCCAACCTGATGGTTCTTTCGATTCTGGTTCACGATGGCTTTGAAAGTGACTGCCCGGGATGTGTAGCAACTCAAGAGAAATTTGCTATTTCATGTATTTTATATTATAGATGTAGTGTTGTGTTGTCAAGTGTAGCGTAGTGAAGGGAAGTGTAGTGTAGCGATGTGTAGTTTAGTAGTGGATGTAGTAAGTTGTGTAATGTAGTGAGATGTACTAAGGTGTAGTGTAATGAGATGTAGTGAGATATAGTGGGATGCACTAAAGTGTAATGAGATGTAGTGAGGTGTAGTGTAGTGAGATGTAGTAAGGTGTAATGAGATGTAGCGAGGCGTAGAGAGGTGTAGTGTAGTGAGATGTACTGAAGTGTAGTGTAATGAGATGTAATGAGATGTACTGAGGTGTAGTGAGATGTAGTGAGATGCACTAAAGTGTAATGAGATGTAGTGAGATGTAGTAAGGTGTAGTGAGATGAAGTGAGGTGTAGTGAAATGTAGTATGTGTAGTGTAGTGAGGTGCAGTGAGGTGTAATGAGATGTAGTAAGGCGTAGAGAAGTGTAGTGAGATGTAGTGAGGTGTAGTGTAGTGAGATGTACTGAGGTGTAGTGTAATGAGATATACTGGGGTGTAGTGAGATGTAGTGGGATGCACTAAAGTGTAGTGAGATGTAGTGAGGTGTAGTGTAGTGAAATGTACTGAGATGTAATAAGATGTAGTGAGGTGCAGTGAGATGTAGTGAGGCGTGGTGACATGTAGTGTAGTGAGGTGCAGTGATGTTGTGTTTTATATTATAGAAGTGAATAATAGAAATTTACGTTGAGATGAAAAAAGTTGAGATATCTCAACATCGTACGGGCAACAGATTGAGGTTTGGGTTGTATGTTCATCTTTATTCAGCCATAATAATGTGAATACCGCCTCGGGTACTTTAGTTTTATATTGATCCGTATTCAGCAATGAAAACGGATGACGCGACTGAATTTTTGACTTCCCCGGCCGAGAGTTCTCCTCTGAAAGTATTTTTTTCGGATTCTACGCAAAATTCTAGTTGAAATCGACATATTGGTCACAATATTGGCCCACTGCAGCCGGAGTTATGAATTTTTGAAAATTAAAAATCACAACAAAAACCCTTTTTAAAAGGGAAACGTGACGCAAGTCCTCGTCCCTTCTTCCAAAACAACTGATATCAATTTGGTTGACGCTTGCAGCTTCGGAACGCAAAAAAATTCTTTTGAAATATTTTCACTTTTGATTAAAAAAATGCGTAGACTCTCGTAGAATGCCCACCCAAAGGTCCCTGCAAAATTTCAAGAAAAGTTATCGAGCCGTTTTCGAGCACGAGCCAAAAAAGTGGTTTTTCACGGTTTTTCATACAATTGGCCCTGGAACTAACCCACTAACTAACTAACTAACCCACTAACAAACTAACCCACTAACTAACTAACGTAAGATGTTTGCATTAACTTCGGCTTCTATGAAACTGCCCTTTTTGTATAGGAAATGATCATTTTCTAAAGGTCGTATCTTCGGATCCACCGAACCGATTTTAATGAGTAAAAAGACATTTCGCCCTAGAATTTTCCGTAGAATATATTTTCCGGCGGGTACGTCGCAAGGGGGAAAGTCAAAACTTAGCTGTATATATGGTTCCGAAGTCTACGAAAAAAAATTTTCCGAATTTTTTGTTCGTATGGGGACTTGCGTCACGGGAGCATCGCTACCGGGCGCCCATGATTTCCATATAAAAATTACTTCCCCATACAAGCTGAAATAGTTTAATTTCGCAAACTTACTTTGTCACTTTCTTACTTTTTACGATTTCGTGAACCACTCGCCCGATTTGGATGAAATTTTCAGAGTAGCTTCAGCTCAATATTTAAGTCGACACGTGTTTCAGGATTTTTTGAAAAAGTGCCCTGCTCCGTGGGATTCAGAAACTTCTAGAAATTTTAAGGATGACCCAGAACTCTAAAAGTATGAGAGATATGAAGTCACTTCCAAAGGCAAAGTTGGATATAGTCGAATTTTAGCCAACATCTATTTTAGTGTTTTGTGAAAATGTGTCCTGTTCCTAATATTCAGTCACTTCTAGAATTTTGAGCGATGTCTCAGACCTCATTTTTTGGGGCAGAAAGACGTAGTCGGGCATACTCTTCGATACCACCCTTAAAAAAGTTACCTTTCTTGATGGGAAATCAAAACATTAAATGTTAAGTATGGAGTGAAGGGTAAAATTGCACTTTAGTGCTTTTGACAAGAGGGGGGAAGGAGGGGTGGGGAATTGTGGTCCTTTTCAGGACTAATGGGATACACGTAAACAGCCTCCTCGTGGCGTATCCTGGGTAAGTATATATTTAGCGAATGTTTACACAAGTAAAGCGCTGAAATTTCCAGTATTACGCGCTTTACATATCACAAAATCACTATTTTCACTATACATAACACACCAGCGCCACCTACAATGTACTTACCTGTTGTCTGGCATTCATCCCCTACAATTTCCATCCAACAACTCCCATCACCCTACCCTCCTTTTTGGTGTAAATACGTTAAATACAATTCTCCATATAAAAACTTTGAACTCCTCCCCCCTCCCCAACTCATCCGACCGCCACCTATTCATTGTATATTTGTGATGTGGGGATGGTCCCCCACAATTCCCCCCCTCTCCTTCCTTCCTCTTGTCAAAAGCACTAAAGTGCAATTTTTCCTAAAGCTAAAAGCGTAACCTCCACTGATATCACTACTTTTGTAAGTTGACAATAAGAATTGCGTCATACTTGCTTTGCTGGGTTCAAAGCTTTTGTCGGATATCACTCCTTTTTTAAGTTGATAATATCAGACCTTTTGTAAACTCGCAACAAGACTTTATAATGAGACCATTTTGATCTCATTATTGTCGTGGAATACTCCACTCAAATTCCACTGGTTCGATAAATAGATAACCGACACACACATCACAAAATTATATTAAAGCTTTACGAGCAACAAATTCTAAAATAATTTAAAGAATTCGACTCACACCTCGTCGGTAACGCATCACACGAGCGTTAATTTAATGTACTAAATCGAAATATATGCTCCACCCTTTTTCGAGTACCATGTAAAGAGACAATTTCGCGCGTATATTTAAACGAAATCATCTCTATAAATAGAGGTTCATTAACTCTCGGAGAGGATTCGAGTTGGACGGTTGCACCAGATCACTTCTCGTACAACCGTACCAGATCAAGTACACGAAGAATTTATATATTAAGATTATAAGTTGAATTGTTCACAATAAAATTTAAATAGATCCAATAAGGATCCAACACAAACAGTATATTTTTTTGTGCATTGGAGTACCATCGGACCACTAGCGGCGATTGCTTTGCCGAAATAAATTAGAGAATTTGTTCGTTACTCTGGTGGACATTATTCGTTTGGATCACGCAATCAGGATCCCACAGTCGAAGCAAGCATTGATTGGTTAAGCATTAGAAGAGTTGGTGTCGATTTGTCATATTATCTGCGGAGGAGAGTTCATTACAGAGTGTATCACAGGTATGAGTTGGATCTCCTGAGATTTTAAGGAATTTGTTGAACATATTTTGAGTTGAATTGTCATTCATAACTGCCGTTCATTTGTGAACGGAACTGTGTGTTCTTTCTGGTGTCGAGCCAGCTGGGAAGTACGTTACAACTTGCGTCATACTTGCTTTGCGAATTCAAAGCTTTTTGTCAGATATCAGTACTTTTGTAAGAACTGGGTCCCCAAAACTCCTGGAAGTAACTGAATTCCAGGAAGGGGGAACTTTTTCGATGAGCCTTCAAAAACGTATTTCTAAAAGTCAATTCCCTACAACTTCACCATTGAAAGTCACCTCCTATCTCTCATAGTTTAAGAGTTCTGAGTCATCCCTCAAAATTCTAGAAGTGACTCAATCCCAGGAACAACGGGAGGATTTTTCACAAAACCCCGAATCACGTATTCGCTAAAATTTAATTCTCTACAACTTTGCCTTTGGAAGTCACCTCCTATCTCTCATAGTTTTAGAGTTCTGAGTCGTCTCTCAAATTTCTAGAAGTGCCTGAATCCCAGGGAGCAGGGCACTTTTTCTACCCAAATCGGGCGAGTTGTTCACGAGATCGTAAAAAGTAAGAAAGGTTTGCAAAATTCAACTATTACAGCTTGTGTGAGGAAGTCATTATGGAAATTTTCTCCAGCTGCAGTGGGCCAATATTGTGACCAATATGTCGATTTCAACTAGAATTTTGCGCAGAATCCGAAAAAAATACTTTCAGAGGGGTACTCCCGGCTGGGAGAAGTAAAAAATTCAGACGCGACATCCGTTAATATTCATTGCTGAATACGGATCAATATAAAACTAAAGTACCCGAGGCGGCCCGAGTAAAAGAACCATGCGATTTGAGACTGAAATTGAGGCTGTTTTTGTGTATGGCACTGAGTACTGTATTTTCGAACGTTTTAGACTGTTTTGAGACCGTCATCATCATTAAAAATGATGAGTATGCTCATTTTTGCCTCAATTGATAGACAATTTTCTGGTGTTTGAGACTGTTGAGACTCATGAGTATGCTCACTTTGAGACTATCCGGGACTGTTGAGTATACTCATTTTGAGACTGTTTAGTATACTGTTTTTTAGACTATTTGAGACTGTCGAGTATACTCATTTTGAGACTATTTGAGACTGTCGAGTATACTCATTTTGAGACTATTTGAGACTGTTGAGTATACTCATTTTGAGACTATTTGAGACTGCTGAGTATACTCATTTTGAGACTATTTAAGACTGTAGAGCATGCTCCTTTGAGACTATTTGAGACTGTTGAGTATGCTCATTTTGAGACTATTTGAGACTGTTGAGTATACTTATTTTGAGTCTATTTGAGACTGTTGAGTATGCTCAAATCAAATTATATTTATTGAAGCTTCTGCGACTATTTGATGTACCAAATATACAAAAAAAGACTTTTGAGACTATTTGAGACTGTTGAGTATACTTATTTTGAGACTATTTAAGACTGTTGAGTAAGTTCATTTTTAGACTATTTGAGACTGTTGAGTATACTCATTTTGAGACTATTTCAGACTGTTGAGTATGTTCATTTTGAGACTATATGAGATTCTTGAGTATGCTAATTTTGAATTGCAGTTTGAGACACTTTTTTGCCGCCAATGATACTGAAACTTTTTCATTTTGTTCGTAGATGCCGCTACCTACTATCACAATTCGCGTTTAATCTGAAATTATATTAGAAAGTTGTTATTTTTTACTTACTTTTTCTGGTCACCCATCCAAGTACTAACCGCGCCGAATGATGCTTAACTTTGCTTGTGGACCGCCAACGACGTAACTCATGTTGCTGAATTGCACATGCGTATTTGTAGTCTTATTTTGAACCGTTGTTACGAAAGGATATGAGACTGTTGAGTGTACTCATTTTCAACAAAAATATTTTCTACAATTTTATTGAGGCTTTTGAGACTGTTGAGCATGCTCAATTGTGAAAATATTTTCTTTAGCCAATTAGACCGTTGAGTGTACTCATTTTCGACAAAAATATTTTTCACAATTTTATTGAGGCTTTTGAGACTGTTCAGCATGCTCAAATGTGAAAAAAAAAAATTTTTATAGCCGATGAGACTGTTGAGTGTACTCATTTTCAACAAAAATATTTTCTACAATTTTATTGAGGCTTTTGAGACTGTTGAGCATGCTCAATTGTGAAAAATATTTTCTTTAGCCAATTAGACCGTTGAGTGTACTCATTTTCAACAAAAATATTTTTCACAATTTTATTGAGGCTTTTGAGACTGTTGAGCATGCTCAATTGTGAAAAATATTTTTTTTAGCCATAGAGACTCAACGGTCTAATTGGCTAAAGAAAATATTTTCACAATTGAGCATGCTCAACAGTCTCAAAAGCCTCAATAAAATTGTAGAAAATATTTTTGTTGAAAATGAGTACACTCAACAGGCTAAAAACATTTTTTTTCACATTTGAGCATGCTCAACAGTCTCAAAAGCCTCAATAAAATTGTGAAAAATATTTTTGTCGAAAATGAGTACACTCAACAGTCTAATTGGCTAAAGAAAATATTTTTCACAATTGAGCATGCTCAACAGTCTCAAAAGCCTCAATGAAATTGTGAAAAATATTTTTGTCCAAAATGAGTACACTCAACAGTCTCATCGGCTAAAAAAAAATATTTTTCACAATTGAGCATGCTCAACAGCTTAATAAAGTCTCGAAATAAGCATACTCAGCGATCACAGCTAGTCTAAATGAGTGTGCTCAATGACCTCAGGCAGTCTAAATCTAAAAAAAAATTAAAATGAGTGTACTCTCTGGTCTCATTAATGATGATCTTATAAAAAAAAACCAAATTGAGTACTTCTGAGTTTTTTTCAGAAATTGAGACTGATTTGAGGCTTTGAGTACACTCAATTTTAGTACTCACTGAGACTGCCATTTTCACTCGGGGGTATTCACATTATTATGGCTGAATAAAGATGAATATACAACCCAAACCTCAATCTGTTGCCCGTACGATGTTGAGATGTATCAACGAAAATTTCTATTTGCTTCCCGTACGATGTTGAGATATCTCAACTTGTTTCATTTCAACGCAAATTTCTATTCGCTGTCCGTACGATGTTGAGATAACTCAAGAAAATTTTTGAGTTGTCTCAAGTGCATTTTCTTGAGTTGAGCTAACTTATCCCACATAGGTAACGAAAGAAATTTTTTGTTTCCCGACTTTCCCACCGCAAAATATTGCCACTATTCCCCTGTAGATGTTGCTTCACACAACGTTCAATTTGTCACAAAAAACGATATCCTCCACACATACTCACAATAATGCCTTCACGATTGGTCGCACTGTGGTGTACGTACTCTTTCGGTCAGCCGCCATTCACTCATTTACGATTTGAATCTATAAAGTGTATAACAAATTATCAAAAAGGAGCAAAAATCCACAGATAAAATTTCAAAAAACCAGGTACGTACACTTGAATTACTAACATATTTTCCCTCATTTCGTTAACCTACAGTTAAAGTGTTCCATTCGAATACAATTATTTGCGTTCGGTGTGTAATTTTTGCGTAATTTAACCGAAAAATTCAACTCATTTTTCAACAATTGAATTTGGGTAGGCCATCTTTGACAAAATAAAAAAGTGCTTTCAATACATTTTATGATGTCGTTCTTTCTGCCATCGAGGTGCTTTCTTTTGCAAATGTTCGTAATATTGGAATGAGGGGAAAAATAATTTTGAATTTGTGAAAGATCGAGCTAAACCTTGAGTTTTTATTATCAATAGAAATGGGCAACACATTTTGTTTTAATGAGATTCATGTCGTTACGACGCCATTGCTATGAGCTGAGTCTTCAAAGCAGAGGGCTATAACACTTACAATTCGGTTAACTGTAAAATCGGCTTTCGTATGAAAGACCATTTTTGAGGTTATTTTCAACTGGTTTGTTGTAACATTGCATCGGATCCGATCTCAATACATACATTTTGCCACACCACCCCAATAATTCGCTTACATTAATTTCAGGAAATTAAATATTTTCAAAAACCATGTTGTCTATTGTCCTGAAAAAAAAATTGAAGGACAAAAGATCGCATGACTTAGTCAGTTCTTTGTTATAAGCACACGTTAAACAATCGTTTACGAAACACACGATGTGGATCTTTGAGTTATCATTGTTATCATAAATTGCAGATTCTAAAATTTTCGAGAATGTTGACTAGAATGCTTTGGAAAATTTCTCGTGTTTTATTTGAATTTTTTATTTGAATTTCCAAAAAAAAAATTGTTGTTTGTCTTTTTCCTTTATTTGGTCACCCTCTTGATTATCCGCACTCATAAATATTCCGCTCTGCTCGTTGCTCATGCTGTTTCCCGTGTAAGTCTATCAGCTGTGCAGCTTCTCAACTGGAGTTGTTTGCGTTCATAAATATTCTGCTCTGCTCATGTTGTTTCTCCGTGTTAGCCTATCAGCTGTCGTTTATCCACACACTTCGTTTTGTAACCACTTATCGGGTAGATCGCTTCACTCAAGCTATTACAAAGTAGGTAATAGCTCAAAAGGACGACCTGTACCCCTACAAAAATTGGCGCTTGATAAAAGTCGAAACGACTTTAATGCTACAAAGCTAAGCCAAGCATTACCAAGGCTTGTAATTTTCCTTACTCATTAGTTTAAGGCACGAATTGCTACACTGTCACCATATGTCTTTTCTATTAAAAACATTCGCATTTCTTTGGTGAATTATAAGCGTAAATGAAACAGAGTATTGTGTGTACAATAATTTTCTACTTTTCTTTCAGATTACGAATGTAATAAATAAATGGAAGAAAGAAGGAGAGAGCTTTAAGATTACCATCATAAAATTAAGTAAAAGAATTAAAAGCGTTTCATGACAAGTATTGAGTACTTGTATGTAAAATCGTGTATATTTATTGATTGAAAATAGAATCTGTGCACGAACACTAAAATATTTGAAGAAAATTGAAAACGGTGAACAATTTTATCACAAGAAGTAGCGAAAGGGGAAGAAAAACATTATTTTACTGTATTAGTGTAAGTTTATACAAAAGTAAAAAACACAAAAACAATTTTTTATTAACGAAAAAAAGAGATTTTTTTTAAAAAGAAAAAAAAGGGAAATTGTTGCGCATGTAAGCAACGAATGCATCGAGTGTTTAAGACAATTGCTAGTATTTTTTTTTGTTTGTGAACATAAACCGAAACCAACTTTGTTTAGTGTCGAGAAGTGTTTTTCCAAAATACGTTTTCGTTAGTTTTAAATATATTTTTTTGATACTCTACTCCTGAAAAAGAAGATTGAAAGAGATAAGGAAGCGAAACCAAAACATTTATTTTTGAAAATATTATCTCGGTCATATTGCTACATTAAAGTGTGATAAACTTTTAGAAATATGATGACAGAAAATATGAGTAACCACCTCAACAATCATTCTGTCACAAAAAGGTAAGCCAATTTCATACAGCAAGGCAGCTAAGTAAGCCCTTGGGGGCATTTAAAAAAAAAAAAACAATTTTTTGATAAAAAATTTTTTTTTCAACAAAATTTCAGTGACGGAAAGATGGCCACGACAGAAGACTTATCAGGTTGGAAATCCAAAATAAAACTTCCTCCGAAAGACAATCGGATAAAAACAAGTGTAAGTATCCAACTTCTACATTTACCAGAAGGCTCTGAAGGCACCGAAAGGTGTTCAATTCCGATTCAGAAATCATGTGCACTACCTGAGGTTAATGACATATCATGGGGTTACAACTACAAATGTGCACTTCTTACTTATGTACTCTTTTGTATACCTACTCAAGAGACAGCTGAAGATCGAAGTTTGAACCAATTTTTTCCAAATCTGCTACCGTTTGGAAGTTAGAAGTTTCAAATGGTACCAGACTTGAGAAAATTTGTTCAAATTTCGATCTTCGGCTACCTCTTGGGTACAAGTAAGAAGTGCAAAATTTTTGGTTGTAACCCTGAGACTTGATCTGATAGGAACCTGGTCAAGATGAAGATCGACTTCAGGTTGTGTCAACAAGTAACACACAAACAAATTGTCGGTTGTCTGAACAGCTGCAAAAAAATTAACCGCCGGCACCACTCGATCAAAAATTTTCATTTCTTTGAATTTTTAAAAAAAACTGCGATTTTGCATCCTTACGTTAGATTTGTCATCTTTAATAAACGGTTTCTTGTATACCCAACAAATTCCTTACCGTTAGGGTTGTGATTCAAATCTGTTCGATGCTCGCTTAGGTGTTGCCAGATGTACTAGCGCGTGACAAAATATTAAAAGAAATAATCCTTCAATCGAAGACGTGGTTCGGAATACACGTTAAACAGGTGATCCCTAGCGTGGTTTAGATAGATAGATGAAGGTGTGAGAGGGTCCTGGTGTTTCCAACAGGACAGGAACCTAGACACAATGTCCTTTGTTCCGCTACCCCCCTTTTCTTCGTTTATTGTGCAACGTAGGCGTTTAAAACAATTTACAAAGAAATACATAAAGATTTTAGTTCAAGTGTTGAGTACAGAATGGGTGCGTGTTATCATTTGTCGTTGTTCGAGTTATTTGAATCGTCCTCAGTTCTGCTGCAGATACTTCGTCAGGAATTTTCTGTATCGTCACATCATTGAATCCTACATACGTCGTTGATTTTCTGTGATGAGATGGGGTAGAGCAGGGGCTAAATTACCAGTCCAGTCTTTTGGTTTTTCTTATAAAATCGGCCAATTCCTGTGCCTTAAGGTCAGGTAGACTTAGTTCTGGTTTGCCCAGGATTATTTGCCTGCTTCTTCATACTTGGGACATTCACTGATCATGTGATATCCAGTTTCTTCACCATGGCCGCATGCTCACCGAGGGTCTTCTAAGTAGCCTATGACGGTGAGATGTTTGTTGAGCTCACAGTGTCCTGTGAGTACTTCAACCACTTTCTTCATATTTGGCCTGTCGAGGTTCAGCAAGTCGTTACTAAATTCTCTGGATGGGGTTTTTCAAACAATTTTTGTGTGCCTCCCACCTTCATAGTTGTTCCAAATAATGTGGTGCTGGTCTTTAAGCCATTAATAACGCACTTTCTCACGAATTTAGAGTTGCCGCAGAAAGATTCTGGCCCTACCGGGCTGGCGTTAGTTCCCTCGTCCGCTTGTTTATCTGCCATCTCATTACCTTCAATACCTACGTGCCCTGGCACCCACAAGATTGTCACTTCATTTCTGGCACCTAGCTCGTTGAGTGCTTTCTTGCACCGCAGCACTGTTGCTGATAGTACCAAGGGAGATTCCAGTGCTTCCACTACGGCCTGACTGTCCGAGCAAATAAAAAGCCTCATCCCTCGGAAAGCACTGAATATCTCGGTTTTAACTAATTTAGAAAACGCAACGAGTTCCGTTTGGACTGTGGCGAAAGCGCCCATCCGTATGCTACCCTTGAGTCCGCCTTGTTCACTGAAGAAACAGGCTCCAGACAGTCCTTTTGTTGGATCCTTCCTTGTAACTCACCAGACCATTCTCTGGTGGGTACATACTCCTTTCTCCTAGCCACTCCTCCCTGTTCGGTATGATGCAAGTGAAATCATCATCTAGCATTAAGACTGGCGATATTTGATCACTAGACATCTGAAGAGTTTCATCTTTAATCAGGTTTATGATAGCCATGTGTCCCGTAGATGCTGCAGATACCCAGCACCCATTGCTCTTGATGTTCAAGGCTGAACTAAAGGCTACGGACTTCACGTACAGATCTAACGGTGGGATGGAGAGAAGTGCTTCCAATGCTCTTGTGGTAGTAGTGGTTTTCACTCCTGTTATACACAAGCAAGCGAGCCTCTGGAGCTTTTCCAGTCTCTTTTTCCCTATATCCAGGTCAACTCGAGGCCACCAGACTAGACAGCCGTGACAAAGCGTCGGCCTTACTACTGCCGTGTAAATCCACCAATCCACCATATAGCTCTTGGAGATAATCCCCAAGTTCTACCGAAGGCGTTTCTACACATCCAGAAGATGCCGATGGCTTTGTTCAGCTTATCGTCCAGATGCACTATCCATGTCATTCTATGGTCAAAGATGACCCCTAGGTACTTACCGTCACTCTCAAATTGATTTCCTTTGCAAAGAGTCTGAAACTTCCCAAATCCTCTTCATTAGCTTTAAATTTCCTCTTGAACAGTATGAGCTTCGTCTTTTTTGGGTTAACTATAAGTCCTCTCTCTCTACACCAAGCTTCAACCTCCCACAGAAGATTTCTCATCAGATCTCCTATAGTCGTCGGGCAGAAACCACAAACCAGGGCAGAAACGTAGTCGGAATAACCTTGGGTGAAAACTCCAGATTGATTTAGTATCACTAGCAGGGAGTCTATCAACATACACCACAGTATCGGTGATATTATCCCTCCTTGGGGACAACCTCTAGTCACTCCCAACCTGATCGTGGTGCCACTTACTTTGGCCTCCACAGTTCTGCATTTCAACATCCTGACAATCCATCTAGTAGCGACGTCCTCTGTATGCCTTGCCCTGATTGCGATCTCAATAACGTCAAATCCCGTATGATCGAAAGCGCCCTCTATATCTATGAAACATCCCAGGGCAACTTTGTCATTTCCCAGCATGTTTTCAATCTTTTGGGTCATCTGGTGGAGCGCTGTCTCCGTAGATTTGCCGATTTGATATGCATGCTGGTTGACATGCAGAGGGAAGTTCCTGAGGACAGGTAAAAGTCCAGGATTTTTTCGACAGTCTTCAGCAGAAAGGACATCAGACTAATAGGCCTAAAGTCCTTAGCTTCACAGTGGGTCGCTCTCCCCAGTTTCGGTATAAAGGCTACTCTCACTCTTCCCCGCTCTGCTGGGATGTAGCCCAGGGCAATGGAACTCTTAAAAAATACCTATTAGCCGATGGAGAAGTAATTCTATACCTTCCTTTAGCAGTGCTGGAAAAATACCATCTGGTTCTGCTGATTTGAAAGAGTGGAACTTGTGGATGGCAAATTTTACTCTGCCTCTCTTAGTTAACCTCTCTGCAAACTTCCAGTCTCTCCTGGATGGTATTCTATTCTCTAGATCTGCACTGGCAGGTTCGGTATTGCCCTGAGTGCTGCCTGGGAAATGAGTTTCTACAAGATGTAGAGCTGTTTATCTGCCATTTGCGGTGTAATTACCATCCGGTTTGAGCAAAGTACCCACTCTTACAGCGGGGTCCTTTGCTAGAATCTTGTGGACACGCGCTTAAGCAGGAATAGAGTTAGCTTCCTCAAAGAAATTAGCTTTGCACTTCTCTTTGAGTTCCACGAGGGATTTTTTGTAGTGCTTAAGGACAGCTTTATATACAGTTTTGTTTTCATCCTGATTTGTTCCCTTACCTGCTCGATTCCTGAGCTCTTTCGTTTTCCTCTCTAGAACTTTACTCCAAATTTGGTTCCTGTAGAGCGGCTTAGGAGAAGTTAGGGGGCAAGCCGAATGATAAGCTCGTAGCATTGCCGATGTCAACTTTTGGTTCGCTTCTTCCACGCCTTGCACTGTCGTGTAGAGTTCGTGGAAGACCTTATCGTCAAGCTCACTTCTGAGGGAGTTTCTGTATACGTCCCAGTTCGTTTTTCTCGGGTTCCTATACGATTCTCTACTCGGAAACGTCCCTCTGAAGCGGAACTTAATCAGTCTATGGTCTGAGTAGGTTACCTCATCAGCAACTTCCCACGAGTGTATCCAGTCCGTCAGGTTACAGGATGCCAAAGTTACATCTAGACGCTCCCGTCTGGCCGCGTTAACGAAAGTGGGTTTCCTGCCTTTATTCATAATCAAAAGATCTGTGGTCGCCAGGTGGCTGATTAACTCTTCCCACCTTCTGTTGGTATTATTAATACCCCAGATTGTATGGTGAGCGTTTGCGTCAGCTCCTAAAATAACTGAGATATCTTCACCATCTTCACCTAACACCTTAGACAGATGGGGCCCTGGGGAAGCCACCTCGTCTGTAGTCTGAGACAACAAGGAAGTCTCTACCTGCCTCGGCTTCCCTTTCGACTCTTACCACTACAGTGTCATCATTGTTTAAGTATTATCGCGTTCAAATTACTTGATACGTGGATTGCCGCTCTTGGTCTGGTTCCGTTTCTACAATAGAAGAGACGGTTATTTAGCTGGCCGAAGCCGTGAATTTTATTTCCGCTAACCCAAGGTTCTTGTAAGTATCCAACTCTACATTTACCAAATGGCACTGTTCCGAAAGACATTCATTTCCGATTCAGAAATCATGAGGTTGATGACATATCATGAGGTTCAAATTTCGATCTTCGACTATCTCTTGAGTACAAGTAAGAAGTGCAAATTTTATGTTGTAACCCTGAGACTTTTTGACTTGAACTGATAGAAACCTGGTCAAGATGAAGATCGACTTCAGGTTGTGTCGGCAAGTAAGACTCAAAAAAATTGGCGGCTGTCTGAACAGCTGCAAAAAAATTAACCGCCGGCACCACTCGATCAAAAATTTTCATTTTGAATTTTTAAAAGCATAACCAAAGACCCGTACGTATCAGAATAGATGTGGCAAACAAATAGATGTGGCAAAGAGACTCGAACGTATCTAAATATGATTGGTTGATTGATTTATTTCTCAGGTATAAAAGCTACAATTGAACACAATTATTAGCACTGAGGCCATCTTTGTTGGGCCCATCGTGCTGCTCCCGATTTGTGTGTGTGTGTGTGTGTGTGTGTGTGTGTGTGTGGTGTAGTGTGATGGGGTGAGTTTTATGGTTCTTGGCTATTGTTCGTGTATGATGATTGTAATGGTTGTGTGGCGCTGACCTCCAACCAATTGTTCCCTGTGATAAAAGAAGTCCCCCAGACATTGCGCCCTGAGTCCGGCACGTCTCCTCCTGCAGTTCGGGTCATCATCGATGGTATCTCAGATTATTGTGACCCGTCAGCACTTCTACTATTCTTCTTAAGGATCTCTTGTCCAGGCTCAAAAGATATTTGGTAGTGTGCTCGTTGCAACCTGCCAAAAATTCCTTTGCCTGTCTGCACGTATTTAGGTTTTCCCAAACACGCTGGTGCCTTTCTTTTGTTCTACGCCTTATCGGCGTCGATATTAGTCCCTCGTGTATTCCGATTACCGGTTCCGGGCCTATGAGCTCTTTCTCACTGCCTCTTCTCGCTAGTTCGTCTGCAATTTCGTTACCCGAGACATCTCAGTGGCCTGGGACCCAAAGGAGCGATACTTCGTTGTTCTCTGCTAGGGATTCCAGAGCTACTCTATCCCCGAGTCTTACTGTCAGAGCATATTGCTATTCTCTTATTGATAAGTCCTTTCTCTGTCAGTCTCTGTTTGATGGCAATGAATACCTATCTAAACATACAAATAAGCAAACAATCCAACGTTTTCTGTTCTTTTATAACTGTAAGAATTTCAAAGATCCATAGAAATTACCCAATGTAATGTCAAAGGTCCTACCGAAGTACGTCTCAGACCATTCAAATCTAGAAAAGCTTATATCCAAGGACTAAGTCAATCTTCCCTAAAACCCTGAAAGACGCGCAAACCCGATTCCCACAAAAAAAATTTCTCAATTTTCTGACATCAAATCCTTTCATTCGACACCAACATGATCAATTTCCGCGCTATACTTGCTGAGATATTTGCGAAAAAGCTCCACCGACCCTCGAAAAACCATGTTTTTGGTCACTTCCTCGACCATATCTCCGGAACCACTTGATCGATTTTGCTCATCTTCGAACTTGATTCATGGGAGGCAAAAAAGTTTAGGCTGATCGGTTGAGCCGCTTGGAAAAAAGGTGGAGACGGACAGACAGACATTTTTTTTATTGCTGATTCGTCATCTCTAGACGATAATAGGTGCATCCCCCCAACTCCCACCTCGATCTGTTCCATGTTACATTAAAATTATTGGTAGTAAACGTATAGGACCTTCGTATTTCGTAAGGGTTCAAAAATTAAGTTGTTTCCTTCAGCTGACATGTGTGTTGCCTTTTATAGTCTCTTCCAAAGGGAATTTGAGGGAATTTTTTGGGAATTCGAGGGAATTTTTTGGTAATTAATTCCCAAATATCAGGCACTGGTCCATTCTGCTTCTCCGAGAAACCGAAATTTTCTTTGAAACCATTAGATTGAGTCACGTCTTTCATAACAGAACCTTTCGACTGTTTGCATTCGTTTATTTTCAATATTTTTTTTTCTTTTTTACAAAAAGGATGTAACTGATACCCGTGGAAATGAATTCGAAGAATTTTGTTTAAAACGAGAATTGCTGATGGGCATTTTTCAAAAAGGCTGGGAGAAGCCATCGCCAATTCAAGAAGCCGCCATTCCTATCGCACTTGGAGGAAAAGATATTTTAGCTCGTGCCAAAAATGGTACTGGCAAAACGGGAGCTTATTGCATTCCGGTGCTGGAACAAATCGATTCTAGTAAGGATTATATTCAAGCCTTGGTTATTGTGCCGACAAGAGAATTGGCTTTGCAAACGTCACAGATTTGCATTGAATTAGCGGAGCATTTGAATATTAGAGTGATGGTGACCACTGGTGGTACCGTACTAAAGGATGACATTATGAGAATTTATCAGAAAGTTCAATTGATTATTGCCACACCGGGTCGTATACTTGATCTCATGGACAAGGAGGTGGCAAATATGTCGCAATGCAAAATTCTTGTACTAGACGAAGCTGACAAGCTGCTCTCACAAGATTTTCGAGGTATGCTTGATCATGTGATTATGAAACTGCCAAAGGAACGCCAGATTTTGTTGTTCTCTGCAACATTTCCGCTCAGCGTGAAGAATTTTATGGAACGACATCTAAAGGAGCCGTACGAAATTAATTTGATGGAAGAGCTGACACTGAAGGGTGTCACGCAATATTATGCATTTGTCCAGGAACGACAGAAGGTGCACTGTCTGAATACGTTGTTCTCCAAGTTACAAATAAACCAATCGATCATCTTCTGCAATTCAACGCAGCGAGTGGAGCTGCTGGCGAAGAAAATAACCGAGCTCGGCTACTGTTGTTACTACATTCATGCGAGAATGGCTCAAGCGCATAGAAATCGTGTGTTCCATGATTTCCGGCAGGGTCTCTGCAGGAATCTTGTGTGTTCCGATTTGTTTACGCGTGGTATTGATGTGCAGGCTGTGAACGTTGTCATTAATTTTGATTTCCCAAAAATGGCAGAAACTTATTTGCATCGAATTGGTCGTTCTGGACGTTTCGGACATTTAGGTGAGTTGGAATTCTAAACTTCGAAATTAATGTTTCCCTGTCATCAATGTTTTTAGTTAGGATTAAGCTTTTCAAAATTCTCAAGTCAGAAACCCTTAGAAACCGTTCATAAAAGATATCACGCCGTGGGGGGATGGGGTGTCTGCCACATGCGTGACAGGGGGGAGGGAGGCTCACACGAACTACAGTAACAGTAGTTGCACCCGTTCGTCATAATCTTCATTCGCCGTGTTCGAGTTGAGCGGATCGCAACAGTGTAAGGTGTCGCTCAATTTCGCTAGACCTGTACGACTCGTGTCAAAAGAACTGTTATTGTAAAACTGTGATCTAAAGACTCAATGTCTCAAATTCGGACCTTAAGTCTAAGTTTTTGTGCTAGGGCCGACTTAGGACTGAGAAGAGCCCTGAGGACTTTGCTTCCATAGATGTTCCATGCAAAGCGTTTCTCTAAATTTTTAGCACAAAAAAAAACATCACGAAATGTAGGAAATCGTCACCTAAAATATACGGTTGAGTAGCCCAAACTAGACCCTTTCTATGGACTCCGAACACCGAGCCACTCAACCGATTTCCAAGAAAGTTTCTTTTCCCGTTTTTCACCGATTGGGATATTTCGTTTGATGCTTTATTTTACCAATTTCCGTGCTAAACTTGTGAAATATAAGCAAAAAAATTTCACAGAACTTCGAAACAAACTTCCTTCTTTTAAACAAAAATTCAGAGAGAAATTCAAAGAAAAATCAGAGAAATTTTTAAATATTGTGCCGCTGTTCGAAAATCACCCCAAATAGCGAAGCTGTTTGCTGTCTGTAGACTTTTTTACCGCTCTGTCGACCATATCTCGAACTTGTTGCTTAACATTGGATTTTTTTCGTGGAAAGAAATCGATATCGATTCAGATTTGGCTGAAAAAGAGGACAGACGGACGCATAAAACGAAATTTTTTTGCAGATTTTGTTTATTTATACCCCGGAAAATTCACCAACTTCCGCTCAATGGTCGAAATTGAAAAATAGCGAATTTTCGAAATTGAATCTTTCTACCCGTACGAAGTACGGATGCATTTATTATCGCCCAAATATGACGAATCAACAATAAAATAGTTATTTCTGTGTCTGTTTTTGACGACTGATTTTAGGCAATTTCGCGTGTTGTAGACCGAGCAGAGCGAGGTTTACATGCGAAAGTGTCTAAAATGAGTCGTCCAAAACAGATACACAAAAAATTTTTCATGCAGAGTTCCAAAATCGAGAGAAATTTATCAAATTTCCATCGATTTTGATCCCGAGGCATGAAAAAAATGTCCGTGCGTCCGTCTCCAATTTTTTTTCCAAACGGCTCAACCGATCACCCAAAAAAAGTTTCCCCCGAAAGATACATGACTCCCATGATTCAAGTTTGAAGATGAGCAAAATCAATCAAGTGTTTCCGGAGATATGGTCGAGGAAGTGACCAAAAACATGGTTTTTCGAGGGGCGGTGAAGCTTTTTCGCAAATATCTCAGCAAGTATAGCACGGAAATCGCATATGTTGGTGTCAAACGAAAGGATTTGATGTCAGAAATTGGATTTTTGTGAGAATCGGGTCAGGCATCGGGACCAATGGAATCGACGAAATTGAGTTTCTTGACCATATACGAACTGTTTTCGTCTATATTTCCTTAACTATGCAATATAGAGATTCATTGTCAAAGGCAAAGTTGTATAGAACAAAATTTTAGAGAACACGTGTTCCAGGGTTTTAGGGGAAAATAGGCCAGTCCTTGGATATAAGCTTTTCTAGATTTGAATGGTCTGAATGGATTGTTTTGCTTATTTAGATACGTTCGAGTCTGTTTGCCACATCTATTCTGATACGTACGGTTATGTTTAGTGCTAATATTTCGTGAAATTTGAGTGACATGTTTCTTAGTAAGTTGGCGTGACGTCACATCCGGAGAGCGTGAATATGACGCTGACTTGACACAAGCGTGACAGGGGGTACGATTTTAGCGTGACATCCTTTATGAACGGCCCTTTATGCAATAAATACCCGCAGCTGATCAACCTACAGGCTTTCTATATGCATATACATACAAAAGCTCAGTAACTGGTTTCAACTGCTCCCCTTTCCAGTTGTCCTTCTCTTTTATTTCGCAATTTATTCAAACCACAAAAATACTTCAGCAAATTTTCTAGTTGCTAAGCTTGCGCCTCAGTACCCGACAGTTCCCTCTACGTAGTACACTTTCATAGGTGTGATATTGTCTACTTCAACCAGAAGCACACTGGCATGTACGGTGTCGTTCACATATTACGTTACGCTATTTTTTGGTATTTCCGATCCCCCTCCCCCCCGCTTCCCTCTGTCACGATTTTGGGCGCGTAGACAATCACCCTTCGCTAAACCTCAATCCCCGCTAGAACGTCACGTAATGTATGAACGACCCCAGCCTCACTCAAGAGAAAAAATATCATGAAGTTTCTACATTCCTTCCCACACTGCCCACAGAGGGAAAAGCCAACCAAGAGATAGAATAATGGATTTTTTATTGCCACGAAAGACTAAGCATGTCCGAAAAAAAACTTTTTCTTGAGTTGATTCCTCAAAAAATATTGTTTGGCCTCAAAAACGCCGAAAATATTTTTTTTAATTTTTTCTACTTTAAAGCGTCGTCAGCGCCACCTATTTCCGTTTCCAAATTTATTTTTCGCGGTCTTAAAGGCTAATATATTACCTTTCGAGTATAACGTTCAAAACTTCAATCTACTCATCCAACAACAACTTAACATCAACAAATTGATTTCAACATCCAGACAACAATTTCTTTCTGAAAGGGGGGAAAGGGTAGAGTTTACCACGATGTTTGTAACCACCCCAATTTCGACAGGGGAGTTGGGGGGGGGGGAGCACCGACCATGGTCTTTAGATGACGAATATGTAAAATAAATTTTGTCCGTCCGTCCGTCAACACGATAACCCGAGTAAAACTCTACCGATTTTCAAACTTTTTTCCCTGAAAGGTAATCGAAAAAGTTTTTATGGGATTGAATCTGGGCACTGTCGGCTCAAGGGCCGCCGAACTAAAAACGAGTTTCTGCTATGTGTTTTGCACATATCTCGAGTAAATCTTCAGATTTTCAAAAGAAGTTTTTAATCGGAAGGTCTAGGAATATCTCGCATTTTATGGAAGAAAATTTTTTGATTATAAGCCGTGGCACTCAGCCAGGACCGTAGAACTGGGTCTCTACTAGGGCCCAAAGTGTAAATCCATTTGACACCCCCAAAAGTGTAAATCGGGTAAATTCTAACCGATTTTGTTGATTCTTTTTCTATTTGAGAGGTAAGCGAGTACCGAATTATATTCAAAAACAAATTTGGGCCCGGTGCCTGTGCTAAGGGCTTAAGTGGGCCTTAGGTCCGTCCTTAGGTCGGCCCAAGCAAATTTTTTTTTTTTGCTATGTTGCTCAGGGAAACTGTGGAAGTATGTGTTCGAGGCCTCTACTTAGGGCCACAGTTTGGCCCTTAACAAAAAGATTTTTTTGGCTGTGGTTTTAGAGAAAATTGAAGTGAATATTTTCGTCTGTTTGGGGGCATCAATTTTGTGCTTTCGGACGGGTTTTTCAATATTGTCCTATCGGCGATTTTCAACACAATTTAATGTGGACATAAGGCAATATTTACTTAAATACGTTCGAGTCTTTTCGCTACATCAACTCTGTTTGCCACATCTGTTCTGATACGTACGGGTCCCTTGCATATGTTTTGGTATAGGTTCTGCATCTGCATATGAGGGTCTGGTGGTTGTTGTGTGTGTATTGAAGGGGACATATCTAGGAGATTGTCGCTATATTAGTTGGTCCACTCAGCAGTCAGACATTTTCATCGCGTCCAGCGAGAACTTCAGTGTAGGGCTGCATTTTTTGCGAAAATTATTTACAATTTACCGTGAAAAAAACGGTTTTTCGACGGTAAATTTCCGATGATTTTCGCACAAAACAAAGCTCTAGATCAAAGTCTTCGTTTATCGCTATCAAAATGTTTTGCATGTTGGGTGGAGCAACAATCCCCAAGATATGACTCTTCCACCAAAAGTACAACGACTATACCAGACCCCCTATCCCTATATCCAATACCAGAACCTATACCAAAACATAACCAAGACCCGTACCCATCAGAATAGATGTGTCTCAGACCATTCAAATCTAGAAAAGCTTATACCCAAGAACTGAGCCATTTTCCACTAAAACCCTGTTCTCTAAAATTTTATTCTCTACAACTTTGCCTTTGGAAGCAACTTTCTACCTCTTATAGTTCCAGAGATATGGATCATCCTTCCCAATTCTAGAAGTGGTCATATCCCAGGATTGAAGCAATTTTACCCAAAACCCTGATACACGTGTACCCTAAATTTTCATTCTCACAACTTTGCCTTTGACATATTGCATAGTTAAGGAAATAAACACGAAAAACTGTTTTCGTATATGGCCAAGAAACTCAATTTCGTCCATTCCATTGGTCCGAGTGCCCAGACCCCTGACCCGATTCCCACAAAACTTTTTTCCCAGTTTTGTGACATCAAATACCTTCGTTTGACACCAGAATGAGCAATTTCCGTGCTATACTTGCTGAGATATTTGCGAAAAAGTTTCACCGACCCTCGAAAATTTCATATCCGGCCTCCGCTTCTTCGATTATATCTCCGGAACTACTTGACCTCTTTCTGTCATCTTTGAACTTGAATCATGGGAGTCATGAAAAAAAAGTGGAGATTTTATTGCTGATTCGTTATATTTAGACGATAATAAATGTGTTCCCCCTACTCCCGTCTCGATCTGCCCCATGTTACATTAAATTTGTTTGTAGTAAACGTATAGGTCCTTTGTACTTCGTACGGGTACAAAAAGCGGTACATTCCCTACTGGAAAGGTAAAGGATCATCCTTTACGGGCGGGAAAAATCAATTTGGAAACAGAAAAAGGTGGCGCTGACGACGCTTGAAAGGGCAACAATTGCAAAAAATGAAGTTTTTGATTTTTACCACCGACAAAAAATTTGTGGCGGATCATTCCACCTTTCGATGAACACCTCACTCCTACGTTACCAAATCGTTCACCCGAAATAATCACGTCGGGGTCACCATTTGAGGGCTGTAGAAAGTAATAAATAGAAAACCGACCGATAAATGACTATACTATAAATTTATTCAATTTCCGATTACAAGATAACGTGTCGATTGTTCGGATGATGACGTGCGACTGACTTGACGATTATTTCGGATGAACGATTTGGTAACGTAGGAGTGAGGTGTTCATCGAAAGGTGGAATGATCCGCCACAAATTAAAATTAAACATTTTTGGGGCTTTTTTAGGGCAAACAATATTTCTTGTGGAGTTGAGAAAAATTCCTTTTTTAGGATGCGAACACTTTCTTTGGAATGCAATCGTTAATTGAACTTTCGATTTTTAGGTATCGCTATTAATTTGATCACGTATGAAGACCGCTTCGATTTGCATCGGATCGAAAAGGAATTGGGTACGGAAATAAAGCCCATACCCAAAAACATTGATCCATCGTTGTATGTGGCCACCTTGGCGAACGATTCCAATAGCAGTAACGATGAGAACAGCGTTAGCAAGTAAGGAAAACATTTCAAACAAAACGAATTACACAGAAAAATGAGTCCAAAACGAAATATCTGAGATGCAAATGAACGAAAATTTTTTTTTTTTATTTTTTTCGTGTTTGTTGTATTGATGAAACAATTTCAAAATGCTTGATATGTGTAATTATGTAGATTATTGCGAGAACTTCCCACATGTTAATTTTTTATTATTTTTTCCATCAATTTTTTTTTCTTCCTTTTTTTTCAAAATCAAAGATCATTTTCCACATTTTTGTAACGAAAAAAATTTGTTGTCGGCGATATTACAAGAAGTAAATTACTAACGAGTCTAATTCGGCTGCCCTAGCAATCATTATGTAATTTATACTCTCCTTTGTTCCAGCTCTACTTTGCTACATAATTAAAGATTGAACACGAATTTCAAGTTTTTCAAATTCATTTGTGAGGCTTTCATAGCAAACAGTAAATGTGATTCATTTTTAAGCTTTTAAGAAGCTTTTAGGAAGCTTTTAAGAAGTTTTTAGGAAGCTTTTAAGAAGCTTTTAAGAGTTATGCACAATGGCGTTAAAGTACCGGAGCATTAGGCTGGATTTGCACTTAAAAAATATCACTCCGTTTTGAAACTACGCATGCGCATAGAGAGAATTTTGCTCTATGCGCATGCGTTGTTTCAAAACGGAGTGATATTTTTTTAAGTGCACACCAAGACTTAGGAAAATGAATTTGTATACAAATCTTAAAGCTCATTGACATCAAATTTCCCATGGCAGAGTTAAATGTTCTGTCAACTCATTATTTTAAGCTTTGAATTGAGCTTTTACTCGGCTGTGAGGTTTTCTACTATATAAAAACCACAATACTCGAAGAAATTTGAATTTACAAAAGTCAAACTTTCAAAAAGCTTTTCTAAGCGAAAATTGTAAGCGAAAAGACATTTTTAAGATTACAATCTACAATTTGTAACGGATTCACCAAGCCAATAATACCTACAATATCATCGAAAGATCAAGAGAATTTGATTTATATTCACAAAGACTCTTGCTAAAACTCACTTAAGCTGGTGCAGCGCCGTTAAAATCGTTTTTCAAGGCAGACGAACTACTATTTTGTGACTAGAGAAAAATTTCCCAAGACTTTGTAAGCAAAATGTTGCTAAATTAGGTGCTTTTCAAATCCACTGACAAAAGCATTTTCGTTTCGCAACTTGTTGCGTAAATTACATTGCTCTGTGAGCGAGAATATATTGGTGTGTGAATTTGCATTACTAGATAGCGAAAGCTTACTTTCGCGGCATGTGCACCTCAACACACTCTCACACATACAGGAAAATATCTTTCAATTATACCCCAATACACACTCGATGTGTACTTTCGCTTTCGTATGTGTTATGGTATATTGAGATATACTATTACTACCTACCCCATGCGAAACTTGAGCATTTCATAGCAATATGACCCATGCGAAAATGATTTAATAACAATCTCGGTACATTTTCCGTAAATTTTTAAGTAAAATTCAACTTTGGGAAAAACTCTTCGTTACTAATTTTTCCTCCCAAACTCCTAACAACTATTAGTACATTACATTGGACCTTGCGAAGGAAATTCATTAAATCCGGACATTGTTTTTGTGATAACAGCAGAACTCACGAGTGTTTTTGTAAGCAACAGCAATTGGAAAGTGTTGCTTCGACGAGTGTCGAGTTTGCGAGGTATACAAGTACTTGAGTCGTCAAAATAACCGTTTCCACAGCAAGTTGCACAAGATAAACGAGTGAGTTTGAGAGTTCACAGAATGTAATGTAATGTATTCTTTACCATACAACTAAATGCCCAATAAGAGTTGAGAAATAGTACAGTCTTTCTATCGTGTGAGAAAAGTTGTGGGTGTGAGATTTTGAGTTTTACGACTGCATGAACTCAAAAATTCTTTTAATCGAAACAAAGTCGCAATATTTCAGCGTTAGAATTTTCCAAAAAAAGCGAAAGGCCGAGAGGGGGGACCGAATCCTTAGATTGTGCAACTTTTCATTTTACCAGCTGGTTTACAAATACATTGAAAATGAGCAACGTCATAAGCATAAAAAAATATTCTTAGCAAGAAAACGCCACCTACCTTCGATTCCTGTTAACTTGCAGTTTCGGCTGTCAGCTTTTCAAAACGAATAAATACATTTAGTTCGTGTCAGTGTACAACCTTTAGGCATGTGGATTTTTCGTTGAAATAAGTGAGAAGTGAAAAAAAAATTGTAAAATAAGTGAATTGTGTTGTGTGTTTAGTGTTTGTAAACCTTTCAAACCGTTGAATGAGATTTCAAATTACAAGATTTTGACAGAAGACTGAAATCACGCAAAAAGCACTGTGTCGTCATCTGCTGATCCTTTGAATAATGACATGAAAGCATATGCAATCGTTACAGTAACCACTTTAGTCGGAAAGTCTATACGCTACACAAATCTGTCATAATAAGAATATTCTAAGGTTGCACTGAAACCTGTCGCCTGAAACCTGTCACCACTGTTGTCATTATACAAACATCAATTCAATCAATTAATATTTTTATTGTTTACGCCTTGCATTCGGTCACGCTACTGACCATCTTCATGGCTAGATTTACAACAAGGTTCGTTCGTCTGACGTACTAGGTGGGTCAATAAGTCCGCGGACTGACACAGAGATGGAGCGAATATCAACAAATTTGTAATATCTCGTTATTCATCCATCTTTCGTATGATATGTGTCAAAATTTGACAGCAATTGGACGACTGATTCGTGAGATATAACGTTTTGAGTGAAACAAGTTTTGTTATTGAAAAAAAGATGGAAAAAAATGAATTTCGCGTGTTGATAAAGTATTGCTTTTTGAAGGGCAAAAGTGCAGTTGAACCTAAAACTTGGCTTGATAATGAGTTTCCGGACTCTGCACCAAGAAAATCGACCGTCTGCAAGTGGTACGCTAAGTTCAAACGTGGTGAAATGAGCACCGAAGACGTTGAGCGCAGTGGACGTCCGAAAGAGGCTGTTGTTGACGAAAACATCAAAAAAATCAACAAAATCGTTTTGGCCGACCGTAGAGTGAAGTTGAGCGAGATAAATGACATTGTGAAGATATTAAAAGGCAGTGTTCACACTATTTTACACGAACATTTGGGCATGCGGAAGCTGTGTGCAAAGTGGGTGCCGCGCTTGCTCACAATTGATCAAAAACAACAACGTGTCGATTATTGAGGCTTTTTAACCGCAATAAGTCCGAGTTTTTTCGTCGATATGTGACAATGAATGAAACATGGCTCCATCACTACACACCTGAGTCCAATCGACAATCATCCGAGTGGACTGCAGTCTGCGAACCGAATCCAAAGCGAGGAAAGACGCAACAGTCGGCCGGCAAGGTTATGGCGTTCGTATTTTGGGATGCGCATGGAATCATTTTCATTGACTATCTCCAGAAGGGACAGAAGGTCAACAGTGACTATTATATAGCATTGTTGGAGCGTTTGAAGGTCGTAATCGCTCAGAAACGGCCCCATTTGGCAAAGAAAAAAGTACTGTTTCACCAAGACAATGCACCGTGTCACAAGTCGCTGAAAACGATGGCCAAATTGCACGAATTGGGCTTCGAATTGCTTCACCATCCACCGTATACTCCAGATCTGACCCTCAGCGAATATTCCTTGTTCGCAGACCTGGAAAGAAATTTAAGGTCAATGAGGAAGTAATTGCCGAAACTGAGGCCTATTTTGAGGAGAAACCGAAATCGTACTACAAAAGTGGTATCGAAAAATTGCAAGATCGCTATAATCGGTGTATCGCCCTCGAAGGCAACTATGTTGAATAAAAAAATCGAATTTTGACAAAATAATGTATTTTTCTATGGTAGTCCGCGGACTTATTGACCTACCTGGTACATTCCAGGCATTTCGGGAAAGCTCACCAAAACAATCAAACGCTCAGCACCAAATCTAATTGTAGCGCCTCGACCAGTCAATAAAGTTGGTGATATCTTCACACAACTAAAACAACAGCTCACAACCGACCAAGAGTCTTCCATGTCTACAGAATCCCATGCCGAACAAGTGGGAAATGGTATATTGGCGAAACCACTTGGTGCCTATGTGATAGAAGCAAACAACACCAGGACGATGTCAAAAACATGGCAAAGAACCTAAAAGGACTGTCCTGGTGAAACACGTTTTCGACACTGGAGCTCGGACTGTTCCAGATTTGGTGTCAAAAATCGTTTTCACCACACACACACACTTGTTGCTTTCGTTCCAAAAACTGTTTTCACCTCGCTTTCACCACAGCTATGTATACGTGGTGAAAACGATTTTTGAAACGAAAGCAACAAGTGTGTGTGTGTGGTGAAAACGATTTTTGACACCAAATCTGAAACACCAAGCATCAACACATCAACGAAAACAGGGTACAATTTTAGGGAAAAATTAAACGTCCGAATCGTTGATGAATTGTGATATAGCACAAGGGAAAAACTAAGATAAACCACAACTGACAGTTAAATTTTTGTTGTACATCTAGCCATGAAGATGGTCAGTAGCGTGACCAAATGCGTAAACAATAAAAATATTAATTGATTGAGTTGATGTTTGTATAATGACAACAGTGGCAACACAAACAAATTCCTTGAAATCCAACACACCAGCTAAACAAAAACAATCAAATTAGAAAATGTGTCTTTAACAACTGCGGTAATTACTGTGGTTTAAAGTCAACCCTTGTATCAACATTACAGTACCCTTCGTAATTCCCTTTTTACAAACGAAGCGTCTTCATAAGATTTAACAAACTAAAGTGCTGAGTTCGTCGTTTACGGCTCATCAGTACACCTTGCCTTCTAGACCATGTGTATATCAGCACACTCGGTCACAGAATGATGACTTCTATGAACAGCGCACTTTCTTATATACCACCTGAATCGAAACGAACGACTAGATGAAGTAGCGTTTTCGAACGCTTTGAAGTACAGGAATTATGAATTCGTTTGGTTATTTCGCATTCGGAATTATTTCTGCTACGCAGATTACTCAATTTAACGACTATCAAATGTATATTTCGGTATTTCTAGGTCTGAACCGCCTTGGTACTTTTGTATGTATGGTGAAGGTCTAGGGCTTCATTTGTCCAGTATCCGCAAGGTGTCCCGCATGAGACGTAGTGTTAGTGATGAAGCGGTTTGAAAAATATTCATTTACGCATATGGTTCAGTACAAACTTTCATGCAAACGAGCAAACAATATTTTTTCATGATTGCGTATGAAACATGAGTCATTAGCGTCTCGTTCATAACTGATTTTTTGGATTTTCTGGGTTGTACTGTCTACCTGGTAAATTTGTTGTTTCTACGTGTGGGTTGTATTCCTCGCCTTCTGCTCGAAATACAAACTACCCACATGTCTCAAAAACGAATTTGCCTGTAAGACAGCAAATAACTGTTACTTTTTCCTTCGGTTTGACTCCAACGATTTTACTTCCATCCGCTAAATGCAGGGAGCCAGCCACAAATGTTCCGTTTTTGATAATTATTGTTTGGCTGCGGTGTAGTGGTGGTATGGTGTAGTGGTGGTGTCGTGTAGTGATGGTATGGTGTCGTGGTGGTATGGTGTAGTGGTGGTATGGTGTAGTGGTGGTATGGTGTAGTGGTGGTATGGTGTAGTGATGGTATGGTGTAGTGGTGGTATGGTGTAGTGGTGGTGTAGTTTAGTTCTGACGTTTTAATTGTACAAGCAATTCCATCCAGGCTAACATCGGTACTGTCACCTATATAACGAATTTCATCTCTTTTACTCTTTCAATGTGATTTATATTAACATGAAACAAAACACATTCATTCACCAGATGACATGGTATCGACAATGTGTAAGTTGCCGATGGAATTAGCCAGCTACGTGGTGGCACAATCTATATGGTGCAACGGGTGGTAAATCCACGCCTAAATTACTTTTTGCCACCCCTAGTATCTATAAAACATCAAGCAATATTCCAATTTCAAGTAAAGTTGCCACTCTACTTGCCACTTCTGAATTTGACGTCTGCGGACCTGCTGCTATTATGAACGTTTAATTTCTCTGGCAGTGAAAAGTTAGCCCCCAGCAAATACACAAGTAGAAAAATTCACATTCACATAGATTGGGAATATAATATTGGAACAATCACAATCGACAGAAAATATTCTGTACACAATACAATAGAACAATGAGAATCGATAATCCTCGACTATGGTAGCACACGCGATTTATGGATGTTCACAGTACCACTAAGGTGATATACGCGGAAGTCTTACATACAAGTAGTACCGTCTAACTGTTCACTAAAATTCTTTAGAACGAATTTGACACAGAGAAAAGGAGGACATTGCGCCGCAGGCGAAAATTGTTGGGTCTACAAAATATTTATACAGCAAAATTCTAGTTTAGGTACGACGTTAACATAAAAAGCTGGGCAAATAAGTGAGCGGAAGTGAGAAATAACCATTGGCTCACTTTTCGGGTTTTCAAAATAAGTGAGCGGAAGTGAGACAAGTGAGACCTGCCTTTAATCAACCGCAAAATTATTCCTTTAGCAAAGAAAAGGGTTTCTGCGCTGCAAAATTTACATGCAAAACAATTGATTCGTCTTATGTTTCATGACAACTGTTGTTTATTCGTTTTGAAAAGCCCGCCAAAACTAAAAATTTATTTTATAACAAGAATCGAAGGTAGATGACGTTAACGGCGTTTTCTTGTTACGAATGTTTTATAATTATGACGTTGCTCATGTTCAATGTATTTTTGTACACCATCTGGTAAAAGGAAAAGTTGCACAATA
Source organism: Pseudolycoriella hygida (assembly GCA_029228625.1). NCBI lineage: Eukaryota > Metazoa > Arthropoda > Insecta > Diptera > Sciaridae > Pseudolycoriella > Pseudolycoriella hygida. The sequence continues at coordinate 181,042,845 of CM055403.1, read as the reverse complement.
TAAGGACTCGATCCTGTACATTAACGAAAACCGTGTGCTGTACTGCCGTGCAACGCACAAAAACCTTGCGATGAAAGAGAGAAAATATAGGATTATTATAAACGTTCCAATAAAAAAATGGTTTTTCTACAATAAAAATAATTAATGTCCAATAGAAAAATGATTTTTGTCCAATAAAATGATTTTTGTCCAATAAAAATGATTAATTTTCCTTTTACAAAAAATTACGTCCACTAAAAATTAATTTTCCTTGTAAAAATTTTTTATTGGACAAAAATCATTTTTCTATTGGACATTTTTTATTTTTATTGCACAAAAATCACTTTTTTATTGGAAGGTTTGTTACGATCCGAAAAGTTATCGTATGAATGACCCACAGTTGCAGAAGTTACAGAAATCGTTTTTTTGTACGTTCTAAAACTGTAAATCCCGCTAAAACTGTGGGTCGACCCACTCCGATCCTTAGTGTATAACGACAATCACAAAAATATTCGACAAAATTAGAAGCACTTAACCTTCCAACTGTTTATCGTCCATTCCTTTTTTCTTCGTTGATTTATTTTTTTTTCATTTAAATTGGAAACAAAAAGTTCGTTTACATATCTTTTGCCATATTGAAATCAGAAGATCTAATCGTGACATTATTTCTAGGGTCGACACCAAAACAACGGCATCATTAAGTAAATAGGCATTTCAAAATATCCAAATTAGTGATGAATGTAAATAACTTGTAAATGAATAAGCGTTCGATCGTTGATATAAATTATTTAAAACAAATTTATAGTGAAATCATTAGAGGGATCGAAATTTAAAGTTAAAAGAAAACAAAAAAAAAAAAGCAAATTGAAATGTGGGAAGGAAACAAAATAGAAAAATGAAAAAAGTGCATAATTCACATGAAACACAAAATGATCTTTAAGTTAATTCGCTTACGTGGTGAAAGAAAGGAAAACGAAAAACAAAATCCGATTTCCAATAAATGATCAACTAAATTCCGTAATCATTCGTTCTGTTACTTGAAGAACGTTAAAAAGACGCGATGGTCTAGTAACATTTTGACTTGTGCGTACAATTGGTTAATAACGCAACTTTCTTCGATGAATGTGAATGCCTTTATTCAGGGACAAAAGAATGCAATCAATAATTTCACAACTCATAGCGTGCCATTTTTCACACTACTCTTTGAGCGTTTATTAGAATTAGGGTCTTGTCCCCGAACCTCTAGTGGTGACATCTATGTTTTTTCATAGCTGAATTAACATCTCAACATAGAACTATTCCATTTTCTCAAGTGACGTCATCCAATGCTTTCACAGCTGAATTCGGACAAACATAAAACAAGACACCTAATCCATTCGCTGACGACAGCGAATGGCACCAAAAGTAGCGTTGCCAATATTTTTCTCATGAGCGAAAATTAAGGCTCTAATAGAGTTCGTTATCTCAGCCGTCACAATCGCTGACAGTGGTCCACAACTGCAAAACGTCAAACTTAACAATGAAAATACAGTAGAATTTGATTTCGATAATTCGCGGATTTCGCCATTTTACAATTCTGACGACTGAGATAGATCTTCACAAAATCCGGTGAGTTGAAATCCAGCAATGAAACTTGAAACTCTGAAGTTTCGGATCGTAGATAGTCAACCGAAATGGATGTCCTATCAGACGACCTTCTTATCTCAAACTTTCAAGTCTTGGGAAAACTGTGGTTCGAAGAATTGGTGGTGAGTTATTCACCATTTGGTTATCAGCCTCGAGTGAACGGTCTGACGAAGACGGACTCCCTTGATTCACACTCTGATTAAAATATGTACAAGCGACATAGGAATTGTGTTAATAATATACGCCGCCGACGTATTTTATACGTTACCGACGTAGTTTATACGATACCGACGTATTTTATACACCACCGTCGTATTTTATACATCACCGACGTATTTTATACACCACCGACGTATTTTATACGCCATCGACGTACTTTATACGCCGCCGACGTATTATATAGGCCGCCGACGTATTTTATACACCATCGGCGTATTTTATACGCCGCCGACGTATTATATATGCCACCGACGTATTGCATAGGCCGCCGACGTATTTTATACACCGCCGACGTATTTTATACACCGCCGACGTATTTTATATGCCGCCGACGTATTTTATATGCCGCCGACGTATTTTATACGCCGCCGACGTATTTTATACGCCGCCGACGTATTTTATACGCCATCGACGTATTTTATGAGCCATCGACGTATTTTATACGCCGCCGAGGTATTATATAGGCGGTGAATGTATTATATACGCGGTGAATGTATTATATACGCGGGGAATGTATTATCAACCTTATTTAAGTATTGTGTTGTATGTCAAATGCACGTAATACGTGCACGGTGGATAAAATACATTGTCGGCGTATATTATGAACACAATTCCTCCGTCCCTTGTAAGTAAGTGCAGTTCTAAACATTCAAAAAAAAAAAACAAAATGCCGAAAAATTAAAACTTCTAGGATGCGCTATTGGTGAGAGAGCTTTCTCTAGTTGAGTGCAAATACAACTCAGTAGCCGCTCCTCAAAGAGAGAATTTTCTGTGAATGAAATGAGCAACTAAATCCTTTTTAAGAAAGTAAGGAACGCCAGCGATGCATTCTTTTAGAAATATAAAGATTTCCTTACCAAGACTAGGAATTTACTCCCGTAAGTCTAAAGAGAAGCTGGTAACACTTGAATTTATGTCACAGACCATCGCAAGCTCATAAAATGCACCAAATGTTTTCTATTTGGGAATGTTTGTGTGACGACGCGACGCCGGCCGGGTGTACAAATAGAGAAAACGGTATAAGTGTTGGCATATGAAACAATAAACTAATAGTCATGTAACGAAAAACGATTTTGAGCGTCTTATTTGCCTCTTTTTGCGAGGCTTTAAATCGAAATATAAGTCTCAGAAGGCAGTTTTTTTTCAGGTCTTTTATTTTTTCATGTGACAACATCGTTTTGGGTCCACAAAATTTAAAAAAAAAATCGAAAAAATTTTACAATTGATAAACGATCGGTAAGACTTTTACCCATGTAAATTGAAATTAAATTAAAAAACAAAAACATTTTAAGACCTGTGTCATTGTAAAGAAAATGAAAATAGTATTTGTAGCCACATAAAGACGATAAAAAATATTTTTCTAAAATTAAATTAATTTTCGAGCAAATACAACACCCAAATGCTCCGTTACACATCAAATGACATTTCAGAAAATAAGAAAAAAACACTAAAAATAATCCAAAATTTTTTTAAAATCTTGTTGTGATTTTTAATAAATCGAATTTCCAATAAAAAATCATTCAAAAAAAATGTCAAAATTCGGTGCAGATGGCGTTGTGACGTTCATTTATCGGATGTCTCCATCGCCATCTCTTTTGATTTTTTCACATTACAACCCCTCCTCCTGCGAGAAACCCTCGGTTCCCTCCCCTTTCTTTCGAGTTTTGAATCGGCGACGTTTTTTCAATGTTTTTTTTTTCTGGAACATTCTGTTTAGAAAATATGAATCTCCTTACACAACGTGATTATTGAAATTATTTCGCATGATTTTTTGTGCTTTTTCAAAATGGAATGAAATGTCACATAGACAACTAACTAACTTTTAATTGGTAAGCATAAGCATTCGTTAACGTGAATTCGTGAATTCTATGTGAGGAAAAAACACACACAAACTACTAAATTATGTAGGACTTATGTAAGAAATGAACTAAAAAAAATGAAGAAGAAACCAGACGACAATTTTACGTCGACTGAAAGTAAACTTTTAAAATATAAGGTAAGATAGTAGCATGTCAATAATATTTAAAAGAAAATTGAAACGTTTAGTTTTGTCGTTATTGTTTCTTTTATGTTTGAAAACAAAAAATCGTCGTCTCTTGTTTCTTTGGTTGCCAAGAAAATAAAATCGATTCAATGAGAAGTTAACACAAACAAAATATATCACTAAACGAATCCTTAAGTATTCAATACTTAAAAGAGAAATCAACAATTTTTACATCAAAAGTGTGTACTTAAAGAAGACAAACAATAATAAAAAAAACTAACGAACGTACTGTATAGCGCATCGAAAACAAAAAACAAATAGAAAAAATTGCTGTCCACTCAAAGGCGCTTAATAATTCAAAAGTTCAGTAAATCGAACTTGAACGACAAAAGCTTTTTTAAAGCGCGTTTTTTTTATGGTAAAAAGTACACGATTTTTAATAGGAAAACGTACCTGTAAATTAATTGAACGAAAGAGAAGAGGGAAAGAAAACATAAGACTTGTATTCTGAATAATAATCTTGAATTGTGATGGAAAATTAGGTAACATACGCCTTGCATGGTTTATTGAAAATGAAACGAAAAATTGAGTTCTCTAAGCCAAGAATGTTTGAAGATATGAAAAGATTATTAGAAAAAGAGAAAAAAACATTTTGGGTAATGGTATAGTTACCCGACTCACAACCACTAAAGGAGATTCATTCGGGTCATTCATGTACATTTTGATGAACAAAGTCACGGACATATGTGACATGTCAGTGGTATGTTGACTTTATTCATATAGCAGCAATAGTGCATTGAATGATTCGTCAAATAAATTGTTGAAATGATGAAATGAAAAGCGGAAACTCCACTCTGCCGTAATTTGCATAAGAAACTTAGTGACGTCATTTTGAGAGAGAAATTCTCTCTTAAAATGTCATCACTAAGTTTCTTATGCAAATTACGGCAACACTGTCAGTACTTGCTAATTTGGTGATTTTTCATTTGATAAGTGTGATGTTTGCAACTCCAGCCGAAGGCGAGGGATGCATCCATACTCAAGTCTATTATAACAATCTCCAAGCTAGTGAGTACTTTTTTATTTTAGTCGTTAAGAAATGAGTGTTCGTGAAGGAAAACGAGATGTAATAGCAGATTACAGTGGGGGGTGCGGAAGTAAGTCATTACATGAGGGATCAATTTTGTGAAATGAGCCACACTCAAGAGGGTGTTTTTAAGCAAAAACCTTTGAAAACTGTTTTTTGACGAGTGTAGAGTTTGTATTCCGAGCCGAAGGCGAGGTATACAACTGTACGAGTCAAAAAAAAAACAGTTTTTAAAGCGAGTTGCTTAAAAATACACGAATGAGTTTGCCACGAAATGATCCTGAATGGATGACTCCCCACTGTATGATATTTTAATCGGTGTGTGTCCCATCCGAAAACGCGCAGATATACATGTAATAAGAACTTTTCGGTGGGACATCGATTAAAAATCTTACCTGTGGTGAGTAGTTTTGCTTATAGGCATCTCATTTAACCCGAATTACCTGATGCAGCTGTAGTGTTACCTACACTAAGCACAGATGAACGGGTAGTTCGATTACTATCACAGGTAAAGTTTTTCAAGGTTTTAGATCAGTGCAAGATGAGAAAACACATCTTTCCAAGTGAAGAAGAAACTGCTTTTTTTGTGATCATAAATCTAGTACCGTTGACAATGTTTTGACATAAGTTCTAACATTTCGCTAAAATTACTTACAACAGAAATTCGTGAAAACTGGAGTAGGATTCTTGACTTTTCAAAAAGTGAATTTTGTTTTTAGTTTTCTTATAATCTTCGGTTGTGATTCGATTCTGTTCGATGCTCGCTTAGGTGTTGCCAGATGTACTAACGCGAGGCAAAATCGTAAAAGAAATAATCCTTCAATCGAAGGCGTGGTTCGGCATACACGTTAAGCAGTTACTCAGCTGGCAGTTACTCAGTGTAACACACCGACAGTCGAACCAGACACTTAATAGTGCTGCTCCCGACTAATCAGTGCTTTGGTCTGAGTTCCTAGCAATACAAAAGATCCAATAATGTGAATTATTAGATCAAAAGATAATCAGTGCCATTGGGATTATTATTATAGTAAATATGAAGTAATTTTAGCGAACTTTTAGAACTTACGTCAAAAAAATGTTCATAGCACGTCGCAAAAATTTGAACTGTCAAATTTGCGATGTTTTTTTAGAACAGAATTCTGCGTATATAACAAATTATTCAAAGTTGTAGCTCATGCACTGTGAGAGGAAGCCTCTTACACAAATAATAGATGAATCAGAATTCAAAAAGTGTAAGTATGAAGGTACAGATTTGCTCTGAAATAACATCGCAGATGAACTTAGAATGCGATGAATTTCGAAAGCAATTTCCGACCTTTATGCTCAAAATTTTTGAATTCTAATTCGTATCCTCTCATACTACATGAACTATAATTTTGAATTATTTCTTTTTTTACGCAGGATTCTGTTTTAAAAAACATCGCAAATTTGACAGTTCATATTTTTGCGACGTGCTGTTAACACTGCCGTGCAAATCATTAAAACCTTGCGTTGAAAGAGAGAAGATAGATTTTTTCATACGAAATCTTTCTTTCTTTCATCTCAAGGTTTTCATGATTTGTACGGCAGAACAGTACTATGTAGATTTATGAACACAAAACTAACAGGTTCCTCCAAAGTTTTTTATCTTTTCATGTATCCGTACTGATTTTGTGACAAAAAGGTAAATCAATCCTAGGAAAACATCAAATCCTACCGGCGTGAGGTTATTTTTATGTGAATATTGTGATTTTTACCTAATATCACATTTGAATGGCTTCACACTTGTACGATTAAAAATCCTAAAATTATATTTGGTATGTTTTGACAAAAAGAATTCCACTTTGCATTTCACTCGTTTTCAACAATTTATTTTAAATTAAGTATTGCTGCATTTCCAACAAACACCGTTGATGAACAAGAAATTCAGATCAGTTTCCATCTTGATTCTGAAGTAATACGACCGTAAATTTTAAAACCACCACATTGGTCGTTCGAATGAGTTGTCATTTGGCAGTAATGTTGAATGATAAAAGGAACAAAAAATCAGCCATTTTCATTTCCACAAAACAAATATATTTTTGAGTTGAATCCAAAAACAAAAATCGTAAGATTTCCAAACCATAGACAAATTTTTATTTATTTTTTATTTCCTCATCAATAATGTTAAAACTAATTTTTATAATTATTTTGTTCAACATGATATCAGAAACAATAAAAATACTGGCTGAAAAATTTGTGATTTTATTCTTAGTTTAGGTTTCGTAAATGTGTCGCTCCATCTACTGGAACATTAACATTACCAGCTGCAACAACGATGCAAACTTAGAATTGAGCCTGCTGGGATCAACCCAACTTAGGACCGATTGTCTTGTGTCCAGTGGAGGCCACCACAGCGCTGCGATCGGATTTTACTCCTGCACTTTTTTTTTGTGTGGAACAAACTTCACTCTTATTATATCAGTGTTATGTCAATAGCCATGAAATTCGCTCGTATGTAGAGATGAGCGGGTTGCCCGAAACGGGTTTCAAAAATTTTAATCGGGTCGGCTTCGGTCCGGGTCGGGTTTCGAAAAATGGTCGACCCGCTCATCTCTACTCGTATGCCAATAGAAGCAACAAACCTGTTCTAAATGTCCTTAATGTATTTCAACCGTCAAAACCACATTTTGAATGTCATATATTCAGGGGGGGGGGGGGGGTAAAACTTCTTTATAAAATTATTGACAGAAGTAGTTATCGCTGTCTCGTTCTCTCTTCAAAAATTTTAGATGTTTCTCTCTACGTATTAGCAACAGGTGATAACTTAACAACAAAAAATTCTTTACAATTGGCTTGACTATGTTGTTACCTGTTGCTAATACGTAGATAGAGCCGTCTAAAATTGTTAAAGAAAGAACGAAAGAGCTACAAATAATTTCTGCGCTAATTCCATCGGCACCGTAACCTGGGTAACGAATTGCATCTCTTTCGATGTGACGAGATATCTACTTTCATCCTTTTTCATTGCGGTCATTTTGAAGCAGGTTTGAGGTATTGAGAGACAATTTTTTAATGGAATTATTTTGTCATTGTAACGTGATATGCTGGGGGATATGAGAACCGAGATACTGAAATTTCTTATAAGCACAATCTTCGGCGCAACTGGGTTTAGCGAATTACAACTGCTATACTCCAAATTCAACACCATCTCAAGATATCAAGTTTGTGTGTCATAACTTATTGGTTTGAAATACAACTAGAGGACATATCAGCTACACCCAGTTAGATTAAGAAAATCCCAAACAACAGCAAATGTCTAATCTAGCTCCATAGCCAGTACAATGGGCCCAAACGGTGGCCCCCGTGCGTGCTCTACTCTGGTAGAGCGGCCAATTTTAATAAAAAAAGACTGCTAAAGTTGAACGAGTAGACCTTGGTCCATTGCTCTATAACTGGTCGTTTGCTTCACAGCTTTGACGTTTTAAATGTCATTTTGACAGTTGGAATCGACCGAATTTTGATCCCAACAAACCCAACTATAAATTTTGGCTTGGCCTGTCTCCGACCCGAACTGACAAAGTGATATTTCATGGAAACTAATTATCCTTAAGATTTCTGTTGATAAAACATCCCTCGGACGATAATTGATTTTCGCGACAAATGTCTCTATGGGATAAATATTTCTTCTTGAACTTCGAAAGTTTTTTACTAGCTTTAGACCTTGTCTGCCTTTTTCTGTTCCCAAAAAACAACAGAGAAGATAAAAAACGAGTCTTAACTAGAATGTTATCCTACGATGTGAAAGTAGTAAATAAAAGTACGGAGTGACTATTCGGACGAGCAATGAATCTACTTTTGCACGAAAACCTTTTTGTATTCGATACATCTCTTTGATTTTATACTTGCCACGTCTTGTAAAGGTTAAAAGTTTTATTTGTGGAAATTGTCGCATAAAATCCGGAAAAAAATCCGAACTGGACAAAATCCGAAATCAGGAAAAACCCGGACAAAATCCGGAAAATGCATCAAGGTAAGTGCGTGCAGGCAGTGAAGATTTCAGAAAAGAGAGTTTGCGGACAGCCTCGACAACCCCGCGAAGCAATCAAGAGGAGAATATCCACCTTTCGGTGTATAAGAGTCAGAGAACCATAAACGTGTCAGGATCTTATGACTTACGGATTTTGCCACATAAGAAACCTTTACATAAGAAACGAAATCTGGACAAAAAACCAGGTAAAATTCGGATATTATCCGATTTGGTAAGGGAAAAGCAATGCCGCAGGCCACGAACATTTAAGGCAAACAAAAAAGCGATGACGGGGAGAAAATATCCCTTAACAGATAGAGCCTTATGCACGTAAGGCCGCCTGCTGTATGGTTACAACTGTTACTCTGAGTCCGAATAGCCGAATTTGGCTATTCGGACGCGCGTCAATCAACAAATTTCAGCTAGCCGTTACCAGCATCTTTCATTCGGCTCTCAGGCCTGTATTTAAGTCACCCACCGAACACAAATCCTCCGTCTTCGGCAGCTTTATTTCTTTAAATTTTTGAGACTCTTTCGAGGTTCTTCGAAAAGAGGTGTGTTACCTCGACAACGTTTGTAACCAGCGTTATCGGGACCCGAAACTTGGCGGGGTTTTCGTTTTTCAACACAATAACTCAAGTAAAATTTGACCGACTCTCAAAAACTTTTTTTCCCCGGAAGGTATCGAAAAATATTTTCTAGGATTGAATGTGGACTGGACACCGTCACCGTGGGGCCAAGAACCGTTGGTCTTTTGTACATAACTCGCGTAAATCTTTTCCGATTTTCAAAAAAATTTGGTTCCGATTTTTGAAAAATTTGAAGAAACTTTTTTGATTTTGAACTGTTTGAAGTTAGCCAGGGCCCTAAAACTGAGTTTTTAGATTTTTTCTACACAAATCGGGTAAATCTTATCAGAATTAAAAATTTTGTTATTGGCTATCCCATCCGAAAGTTGAGCATTACATGTATGTTTACCCCCTATGAAAACCATGTATTACATGAGGATCTTTTTTACCTCCTGGGGTAAAACGTTTGTTTTCACTAGTGAAGTAAAAATAGGGTCCTTTGCATGCATGGTTTTCGTAGGCGGTAAACATACATGTAATGCTCAATTTTCGGATGGATACGCATACAGTGGACCCTGCTACATAATTCATTACTTCGGACAGAATTTTGAGAACTCGCAAGCACTGATATTTTGACTCGTGAAGTTCTGTACACCCGTCAAAGTAACGTTTTCAAAGCTTGTTGCTAAAAAAAAACACTCGTGAGTTTGGCTCTTATCACAAAATTGTGTCCTCATGTGATGAATTACTTTCGCAGGGTCCACTGTAATATACTATACCTGAAAGAGAATCAAAAAATTGATTGCGATATTGAATTCGGTCGAAAACTTTCGAAGTTACGGCCGAAAAACTGGTCACTGTTTTTTTGAAGGTCGGTGAAAACTTTTGACTTATATACCTCTGCAAAATTAGAACGGAAAGCTCTTCAAGAATTTGAATGACAGATGTGTACATCAGAAAACCATGAAAATAATTTAGTGAAAATCTGTTGAGTGATTCGGGTAGTAGGGTCCATAGTGTAGGATCAACTCATGCTACGCGACACTACACTATAGCTGGGGGTTTTTCGTGAATATTCCTAAGGTGAAGGTCCACATATTGATGGCGCACTTTGTTACAGTTTTACTGAGAATATCTAATACATTCAGCAATTATAGTTCTTTCATGCACTAGAATTATATGATCCTTCCTCTAGTGCATGAAACTAGTGGATCTTGAATCCGAAGTACGCAGCCTTCAAAAAGTTGCAACAAGTGGAAGACTGCATTTTCGGCTGGGAAGCCTGGGATCAAGAAATGATGTAAGGCAATGTTAAAGCCAATAGCAAGTACTCCTTGGAAAAATAAGTTTCAATTTGACACCAGGCTACGTGCTTTATCATGGTTCGACGGCACAGAATGGGTAGCCTGGTGCCAAAAATTTAAGCAAATCACTATATGACGGCATTGACGAATGATTCACAACGCATCAATTTTTATCTTGGCACCACGCTGCCTGCTTGAGATATGCTCGTTTAAATGTAGAAGGCAGCGGCAGGCCGGTGTCAAGATGAAAATTGATGCGTTGTGAAGCATTCGTCAAAGCCGTTATAGTGATATTCTTCAATTTTTGGCACCAGGCTGCCTTCTTCTTCATTGTTCAAAAGTTTTGCGCCGTAATGTACTGGATACCAGACTCAGACTTCTCCAATATAATTTTTTGGAACCAGCCTGCCTTCCCCAACTTGGGTACTGTAGTGTTGTAGAGAAAAAACTTTTTTGTCCATGGAAGTATGCGTCAGAGTGAGATTCACTAAACTTTCTCACTAAACTCACTAAACTTTCCCAAAATTTCCCAAAAAAATATAAGAAATTTCCAAATAATAATTTTATAGTAAACTTTATGATGAAGTGTATCCCTTTCCAGACAAGTTGAAAATTCGAAAGTTTGGATTGTCTGCTCAGCAAGATGTTTATTATTAAATTTCAGTCTTCATTAGGCTCCAATACCTTCATTTTGGCACTAATTTGTATTTTCTGCGAAGTGTGATGGCTGAGATATGCACTAGGGCTACCCTCGTAAAGGCCCTCCAAGCGCTCAACAAATGTTCTTCGTATCGGATAATGTAACACAATGGCATTGTTTTCAACCGGTTATGAGCGTTGTGAGGGACTGAAATCAAAATTTCCTAAAAAATTCCCAAATAATAGGCTCTGGTCAGAGGCTTCCCTTGAATGCTTTTGGTAATGGAACCGACGGCGTAGTAGTGAACGTGCCTGCCTTCGGGTTCCATCCCCGGGACGTACAGTATTTATCTGCGATTAAAAGCTATAAGGATAATCCCTAAGTTCCCCCAAGCTTCATAAATTGGGTAGTTTCGTGGAAACGCAAAATACAGAAACACTGAAAAACTGGTGACGTCACTCACATATGAAAGGAGGTGCATGATTTCGTGTTCTTTCATCAGAAGAAGTGTGCCACCTACATAGCATTTGGAAAAGTACCAATGGTATGAGGAAAACATACGAAAGATGGCGTCAGACGAATTTGTGTATTTATTTGTTCGATACCGACTCCTCCAGCGATGGAACCTGTCAATAGAAGTCGACACTAGATAACACTGATACAACCTGCGACTGAGAACAAATTGAACGTCAACAGATGACAGCCAGTAAAGTAATCTTCTGGGCTTTTTTAAGAGTTTGAAGAAGTTTCTAGCGCCGTCGATGCTTCGGACGGGTGTTTCAATATTGCCCTCGGCAATTTCCAGTCCAATTTAATGTGGACGTAGTTGTATATGGCTAATTCCATCTGTCTCCGTCACCTGGGTAACGAATTTCATCTCTTTTACTCTTTCAATGTGACTTATATTAACATGAGACAAAACACATTTGTTCCCCAGTTGACATGGTAGCGACAATGTATGGGTTATCGATGGAATTAGCTATATATACTTAAGAGTTAAGGCAATATTTACTTAGATACGTTCGAGTTTAATAAATTTAAATAATAGTATATTACAATACAAGGGGAATAATTGCGTAATTATAGTCGATGTGGGGTGAAATTTCAAGGGGCGTTAGCCCCGAGAACTTTCACCCACCGATACTATAATTACGCGATTGTTCCCCTTGTATTATACGATAGTTTATCACATTTGAGCCTATAATTGCCAATTATGTACAAAACTTGAAAACAAAATTAACATAAATCAAAAATCAAAACTCATAGAATTTGTTGCAAAAAATGTCGTCTGGATTGATTTTTCGATGTGTTGTCATAACAACACACGTTTCATTCTCATTCATTCGTATTGTTTCAGTGTAGCCTACGTCATCATTAAAGAACCGGGTTATAATAGCGTCATTACAACCCTACTTTTAACAAGAAAGTAGACTATAATAGGCCGATTATAGCCCCATTATTACCACAATAATTGGCTTATTATAGACTCGAATGTTACAAATACAATTACTGAATCAGTAAACTGGTTTAAATTTTCCCACCGACTGCAGACTACATTCACCTCATGTTCCACATGTACTTTTACAGAAAAGGAGTCAATTTTCCTGAGAAACGGAGAGACATCTAATGTATGGTAGTGCAATTTGGAATTGAATTTCATGGTTAATATCCTGAATAATTTTCAGCTCATCGTTTGCAGGCAACGAAGCTTTTTATAGCAAAGCTTTTTGGAAAGTCTAGATACTTGAAAAATTTCTTTTCAAATGATTTCCGATATGAATTTTTTTTTTATTTATTTTGACTTCCACCGAAAGTTTTTCTTTTTTCATTATTTTGTAAAGGTAAATTACAAATTGATTACAGTTCGTTAACGCTGGGTGTGAGTTTGCATCAGTTTTTTTTTTAAATATCAGAAATAGGAAAATTCAAGGAAGATGTGAAACTCATCGCGTCCATGGGAAAGGCAGCGTCTCAGGCGACATACAGGCGTCAATGACGCTTCAATTTTTATTTGAGATTGTTCTGCCGCCTCATTACCTTACAATCAGAGAAATACAGCTGATGTTTTCCAACCGTCGTATCACATTCAAGGTAAATGACATAAAATACTCCAACTAAAGCCTCAACATAATGTGAAATTTCGGCGTCTTGATAATAAAGCTAAATAAAACACAATAAGGCAGCTTTACCTCAAAAGACGTTCAATTATTTATCAATAGCGAACCTTTAAAAAAATAATTATCAAAACCACATACGTAGATAGTAGATAGAGAAAACTAATATCATATTCATAATAACATTAGCTATCACGAACAGCCATCTCATCGAGGAAATAATAAATGAAAAACCATTAAGTAACTTCCGTCTTTCCCTGTATTAGTATGCAAAGAGAATTCGCATTTATTTATCTTGCCATAGGCATAATCAAAATAATTTATATATCAAAAAAGACATTAAATAAGCAACTCCAATTTATAATATCATAAATTTTATCCACTTTAAAGATATCGATTACATGGAAATGTTCGGAAAAACAGATCCATAAAAGAAAGCAATATAAAGTCGCTTTGAATTTCGCAATTGCCGTCTTTCAATCAATTGGAACATTCTCCAAGGAATTTAATGTATAACGCCCTTAATTCGTCAAGAAGCATTTACGTTTTCCTCGTACAAAAATCATAGAACGTTTGGAAGTCTTAAGATGTCAGAGGTCTGGTGACTTTACACTTGAATCCATTTCTTTACGTTTTCATACCTTTTTCAATAAAGCAAAGCGGATGTTACGAAATTGTTTTACCCGCCCGCCCTTAGCTCAACAACAGTTATTTTCATCACTAGTGAAGATATCGAAAATTATTTTTCTTGTGCGGAGATGTTAATAACAAAATGGAAATTTCTCATCTGAACTGCCACTTTGTTTTTGTTTATAATAAAAAATTGAAATTTTTGTCTCTTCGGTACATATGAAAGACGTCGTACCGGAGAAAATAGGAAATTCCAACTCGAACGAATTTGATTGTAGTTAAGAAAATTCCAACCAAAACTCAGAGAGCACTGAATCATGTAATAATAGTAATTTTTGATACAAGTTTGGTATGAAGCATACGTAACGTGAATCAAACAACGTTTTTTGCAATTCAACGACAAAAACGAAATTTTCTTTCAATATAAAAATTCAGTTCAAGTAGTGCGTAAAAAAACCTTCATCGCACTAGTGCGGCAAAATGATTTCATGCGACACCGAAATGACGCACGAAAAAGCGAGTTTTTGTCGGTGAATTGCGAAAATTAAATTTTCGCCCACGCGTCCGTACACATCTTGGGGTATTTTGAAATACTACATGGGGTGAAAAGTCCGCGGCCTCACATAGAGATGGCGTCATTACTTCAGAATTTTTGTTAACATTCAGTAGTACCACCCTTTACTTGTCTACAGCCAAAATTTCCTGACATTTGGTGTCATAGTTTTCGAATTACTGTCAATAGAGTGACGCAGGTTTTTGTTGTTCGTAAAAAATGGAAAATAATGAATTCCGTGTGTTGATTAAACATTGTTTCTTAATGGGAAAAAATACGGTGCAAAGCAAAGAATGGCTGGATAAGTGTTATGGCACATCTTCTCCGTCGTATAAACGGTCAAGAAGTGGCATGCTGAATTTAAACGAGGTAATACAAGCACCGATGATGCCCCACGTTCAGGACGTCCAAGTGAAGCAGTTACTGAAGAAAACATCAAAAGAATCCATCGTATTGTTTTGGCTGATCGGAAAGTTAAAGTTAGTAAAATAGCTGACATCCTCAAAATATCAACAGAACGGGTGCGACACATTTTACACGAGTATTTGGACATGAAAAAGCTTTCTGCGCGATGGGTGCCGCGTTTTCTAACAATTGATCAAAAGCAGCACCGTCTTGACGATTCAGAGCGTAATTTAGCTTTGTTCGAGCGTAATTTAGCTTTGTTCGAGCGTAATTTAGCTTTGTTCGAGCGTAATCCAACGGAGTTTTTGCGTAGATTTGTCACGATTGATGAAACGTGGATTCATTACTATACACCAGAGTCCAATAGACAGTCTGCAGAGTGGTTAGAATTTGGTCAAAGCCGACCGAAGCGCCCAAAGGCACCGCGTTCTGCAGGCAAGGTTATGGCCACGATTTTTTGGGATGCGCATGGCATAATATTTATCGACTATTTGGAGAAAGGAAAAACA
>CM055403.1:181003202-181026738 GCA_029228625.1 Pseudolycoriella hygida | reverse complement strand
TTTACCTCCTGGGGTAAAACGTTTGTTTTCACTAGTGAAGTAAAAATAGGGTCCTTTGCATGCATGGTTTTCGTAGGCGGTAAACATACATGTAATGCTCAATTTTCGGATGGATACGCATACAGTGGACCCTGCTACATAATTCATTACTTCGGACAGAATTTTGAGAACTCGCAAGCACTGATATTTTGACTCGTGAAGTTCTGTACACCCGTCAAAGTAACGTTTTCAAAGCTTGTTGCTAAAAAAAAACACTCGTGAGTTTGGCTCTTATCACAAAATTGTGTCCTCATGTGATGAATTACTTTCGCAGGGTCCACTGTAATATACTATACCTGAAAGAGAATCAAAAAATTGATTGCGATATTGAATTCGGTCGAAAACTTTCGAAGTTACGGCCGAAAAACTGGTCACTGTTTTTTTGAAGGTCGGTGAAAACTTTTGACTTATATACCTCTGCAAAATTAGAACGGAAAGCTCTTCAAGAATTTGAATGACAGATGTGTACATCAGAAAACCATGAAAATAATTTAGTGAAAATCTGTTGAGTGATTCGGGTAGTAGGGTCCATAGTGTAGGATCAACTCATGCTACGCGACACTACACTATAGCTGGGGGTTTTTCGTGAATATTCCTAAGGTGAAGGTCCACATATTGATGGCGCACTTTGTTACAGTTTTACTGAGAATATCTAATACATTCAGCAATTATAGTTCTTTCATGCACTAGAATTATATGATCCTTCCTCTAGTGCATGAAACTAGTGGATCTTGAATCCGAAGTACGCAGCCTTCAAAAAGTTGCAACAAGTGGAAGACTGCATTTTCGGCTGGGAAGCCTGGGATCAAGAAATGATGTAAGGCAATGTTAAAGCCAATAGCAAGTACTCCTTGGAAAAATAAGTTTCAATTTGACACCAGGCTACGTGCTTTATCATGGTTCGACGGCACAGAATGGGTAGCCTGGTGCCAAAAATTTAAGCAAATCACTATATGACGGCATTGACGAATGATTCACAACGCATCAATTTTTATCTTGGCACCACGCTGCCTGCTTGAGATATGCTCGTTTAAATGTAGAAGGCAGCGGCAGGCCGGTGTCAAGATGAAAATTGATGCGTTGTGAAGCATTCGTCAAAGCCGTTATAGTGATATTCTTCAATTTTTGGCACCAGGCTGCCTTCTTCTTCATTGTTCAAAAGTTTTGCGCCGTAATGTACTGGATACCAGACTCAGACTTCTCCAATATAATTTTTTGGAACCAGCCTGCCTTCCCCAACTTGGGTACTGTAGTGTTGTAGAGAAAAAACTTTTTTGTCCATGGAAGTATGCGTCAGAGTGAGATTCACTAAACTTTCTCACTAAACTCACTAAACTTTCCCAAAATTTCCCAAAAAAATATAAGAAATTTCCAAATAATAATTTTATAGTAAACTTTATGATGAAGTGTATCCCTTTCCAGACAAGTTGAAAATTCGAAAGTTTGGATTGTCTGCTCAGCAAGATGTTTATTATTAAATTTCAGTCTTCATTAGGCTCCAATACCTTCATTTTGGCACTAATTTGTATTTTCTGCGAAGTGTGATGGCTGAGATATGCACTAGGGCTACCCTCGTAAAGGCCCTCCAAGCGCTCAACAAATGTTCTTCGTATCGGATAATGTAACACAATGGCATTGTTTTCAACCGGTTATGAGCGTTGTGAGGGACTGAAATCAAAATTTCCTAAAAAATTCCCAAATAATAGGCTCTGGTCAGAGGCTTCCCTTGAATGCTTTTGGTAATGGAACCGACGGCGTAGTAGTGAACGTGCCTGCCTTCGGGTTCCATCCCCGGGACGTACAGTATTTATCTGCGATTAAAAGCTATAAGGATAATCCCTAAGTTCCCCCAAGCTTCATAAATTGGGTAGTTTCGTGGAAACGCAAAATACAGAAACACTGAAAAACTGGTGACGTCACTCACATATGAAAGGAGGTGCATGATTTCGTGTTCTTTCATCAGAAGAAGTGTGCCACCTACATAGCATTTGGAAAAGTACCAATGGTATGAGGAAAACATACGAAAGATGGCGTCAGACGAATTTGTGTATTTATTTGTTCGATACCGACTCCTCCAGCGATGGAACCTGTCAATAGAAGTCGACACTAGATAACACTGATACAACCTGCGACTGAGAACAAATTGAACGTCAACAGATGACAGCCAGTAAAGTAATCTTCTGGGCTTTTTTAAGAGTTTGAAGAAGTTTCTAGCGCCGTCGATGCTTCGGACGGGTGTTTCAATATTGCCCTCGGCAATTTCCAGTCCAATTTAATGTGGACGTAGTTGTATATGGCTAATTCCATCTGTCTCCGTCACCTGGGTAACGAATTTCATCTCTTTTACTCTTTCAATGTGACTTATATTAACATGAGACAAAACACATTTGTTCCCCAGTTGACATGGTAGCGACAATGTATGGGTTATCGATGGAATTAGCTATATATACTTAAGAGTTAAGGCAATATTTACTTAGATACGTTCGAGTTTAATAAATTTAAATAATAGTATATTACAATACAAGGGGAATAATTGCGTAATTATAGTCGATGTGGGGTGAAATTTCAAGGGGCGTTAGCCCCGAGAACTTTCACCCACCGATACTATAATTACGCGATTGTTCCCCTTGTATTATACGATAGTTTATCACATTTGAGCCTATAATTGCCAATTATGTACAAAACTTGAAAACAAAATTAACATAAATCAAAAATCAAAACTCATAGAATTTGTTGCAAAAAATGTCGTCTGGATTGATTTTTCGATGTGTTGTCATAACAACACACGTTTCATTCTCATTCATTCGTATTGTTTCAGTGTAGCCTACGTCATCATTAAAGAACCGGGTTATAATAGCGTCATTACAACCCTACTTTTAACAAGAAAGTAGACTATAATAGGCCGATTATAGCCCCATTATTACCACAATAATTGGCTTATTATAGACTCGAATGTTACAAATACAATTACTGAATCAGTAAACTGGTTTAAATTTTCCCACCGACTGCAGACTACATTCACCTCATGTTCCACATGTACTTTTACAGAAAAGGAGTCAATTTTCCTGAGAAACGGAGAGACATCTAATGTATGGTAGTGCAATTTGGAATTGAATTTCATGGTTAATATCCTGAATAATTTTCAGCTCATCGTTTGCAGGCAACGAAGCTTTTTATAGCAAAGCTTTTTGGAAAGTCTAGATACTTGAAAAATTTCTTTTCAAATGATTTCCGATATGAATTTTTTTTTTATTTATTTTGACTTCCACCGAAAGTTTTTCTTTTTTCATTATTTTGTAAAGGTAAATTACAAATTGATTACAGTTCGTTAACGCTGGGTGTGAGTTTGCATCAGTTTTTTTTTTAAATATCAGAAATAGGAAAATTCAAGGAAGATGTGAAACTCATCGCGTCCATGGGAAAGGCAGCGTCTCAGGCGACATACAGGCGTCAATGACGCTTCAATTTTTATTTGAGATTGTTCTGCCGCCTCATTACCTTACAATCAGAGAAATACAGCTGATGTTTTCCAACCGTCGTATCACATTCAAGGTAAATGACATAAAATACTCCAACTAAAGCCTCAACATAATGTGAAATTTCGGCGTCTTGATAATAAAGCTAAATAAAACACAATAAGGCAGCTTTACCTCAAAAGACGTTCAATTATTTATCAATAGCGAACCTTTAAAAAAATAATTATCAAAACCACATACGTAGATAGTAGATAGAGAAAACTAATATCATATTCATAATAACATTAGCTATCACGAACAGCCATCTCATCGAGGAAATAATAAATGAAAAACCATTAAGTAACTTCCGTCTTTCCCTGTATTAGTATGCAAAGAGAATTCGCATTTATTTATCTTGCCATAGGCATAATCAAAATAATTTATATATCAAAAAAGACATTAAATAAGCAACTCCAATTTATAATATCATAAATTTTATCCACTTTAAAGATATCGATTACATGGAAATGTTCGGAAAAACAGATCCATAAAAGAAAGCAATATAAAGTCGCTTTGAATTTCGCAATTGCCGTCTTTCAATCAATTGGAACATTCTCCAAGGAATTTAATGTATAACGCCCTTAATTCGTCAAGAAGCATTTACGTTTTCCTCGTACAAAAATCATAGAACGTTTGGAAGTCTTAAGATGTCAGAGGTCTGGTGACTTTACACTTGAATCCATTTCTTTACGTTTTCATACCTTTTTCAATAAAGCAAAGCGGATGTTACGAAATTGTTTTACCCGCCCGCCCTTAGCTCAACAACAGTTATTTTCATCACTAGTGAAGATATCGAAAATTATTTTTCTTGTGCGGAGATGTTAATAACAAAATGGAAATTTCTCATCTGAACTGCCACTTTGTTTTTGTTTATAATAAAAAATTGAAATTTTTGTCTCTTCGGTACATATGAAAGACGTCGTACCGGAGAAAATAGGAAATTCCAACTCGAACGAATTTGATTGTAGTTAAGAAAATTCCAACCAAAACTCAGAGAGCACTGAATCATGTAATAATAGTAATTTTTGATACAAGTTTGGTATGAAGCATACGTAACGTGAATCAAACAACGTTTTTTGCAATTCAACGACAAAAACGAAATTTTCTTTCAATATAAAAATTCAGTTCAAGTAGTGCGTAAAAAAACCTTCATCGCACTAGTGCGGCAAAATGATTTCATGCGACACCGAAATGACGCACGAAAAAGCGAGTTTTTGTCGGTGAATTGCGAAAATTAAATTTTCGCCCACGCGTCCGTACACATCTTGGGGTATTTTGAAATACTACATGGGGTGAAAAGTCCGCGGCCTCACATAGAGATGGCGTCATTACTTCAGAATTTTTGTTAACATTCAGTAGTACCACCCTTTACTTGTCTACAGCCAAAATTTCCTGACATTTGGTGTCATAGTTTTCGAATTACTGTCAATAGAGTGACGCAGGTTTTTGTTGTTCGTAAAAAATGGAAAATAATGAATTCCGTGTGTTGATTAAACATTGTTTCTTAATGGGAAAAAATACGGTGCAAAGCAAAGAATGGCTGGATAAGTGTTATGGCACATCTTCTCCGTCGTATACAACGGTCAAGAAGTGGCATGCTGAATTTAAACGAGGTAATACAAGCACCGATGATGCCCCACGTTCAGGACGTCCAAGTGAAGCAGTTACTGAAGAAAACATCAAAAGAATCCATCGTATTGTTTTGGCTGATCGGAAAGTTAAAGTTAGTGAAATAGCTGACATCCTCAAAATATCAACAGAACGGGTGCGACACATTTTACATGAGTATTTGGACATGAAAAAGCTTTCTGCGCGATGGGTGCCGCGTTTTCTAACAATTGATCGAAAGCAGCACCGTCTTGACGATTCAGAGCGTAATTTAGCTTTGTTCGAGCGTAATCCAACGGAGTTTTTGCGTAGATTTGTCACGATTGATGAAACGTGGATTCATTACTATACACCAGAGTCCAATAGACAGTCTGCAGAGTGGTTAGAATTTGGTCAAAGCCGACCGAAGCGCCCAAAGGCACAGCGTTCTGCAGGCAAGGTTATGGCCACGATTTTTTGGGATGCGCATGGCATAATATTTATCGACTATTTGGAGAAAGGAAAAACAATAACTGGCGAGTACTATGTCACATTATTGGAACAGCTCGACAACGAGATCAAGAGAAAACGACCGCATATGCAGAAGAAAAAGGTCCTGTTTCATCATGACAATGCACCAGCGCATTCATCCATAAAAGCAACTGTGAAACTGGACTCTTTGGGCTATGAATTACCCCACCACCCACCTTACTCTCCAGATCTGGCCCCCAGCGACTACTATTTGTTCCCAAACTTAAAAAGATGGCTACAGGGAAAAAGATTTTACTCTAATGATGAGGTGATATCCGAAACAGAGGCCTATTTTGCAGGGTTGGAGAAATCCTATTATACCAAAGGTATCCATATGTTGCAGGACCGTTGGACTAAGTGCATTTCCCTTCAGGGAGACTACGTTGAAGAATAAAATTAATTTCATATGTAAAAGTTAGTTCTTTCATTGCAAGGCCGCGGACTTTTCACCCCATGTAGTATACTATTTTTCAATTGAGCTGCGGAAATTTATATTTTCTCTCGAAAACTTATATTCTATCTGGAAAATTATGAAACATTGCTTTTCATTCCTCAGTGATGAAATAGTCATTTACATAACTAGGGATAAAAAGTTGAAAAGTCGAGTTTTCGTGTGGATTTTGTTGATACGAGGCGAAGCCGAGGTCAACAGTCACACGGAAACGTGACTTTCCATTTTTATCCCGAGTTTTGTAATGAGTTTTACATACTTTTGCAACTTTTCCCTAGTTGCGAAATAAGCCATTTTCGACCCCAGGGAAATCAAAAGTATGTAAAAGTAATTTTCGAACCACAAGTGAATTTTTGTGTCTCAATTTCAATGGCAAAATGAGATTTCGCGTCTCAATGTATTGATCAGATTAGAAAAGTCGCCAGACTACAGACCTAGTTGAAGAGAGCCAAGAACAACATCCTCATTTTAAGACAGAGCACCACACACATAGATTTTATCAGTTTCCGATTTCTCGATGTGGAACACAGAGTCCGTTCATCATGTAAAAATCAAGAGATCCTTCGCGTGCTGACCATTGTGATAGGTCCTAGTTCACTTCAGCCACTCTCGAAGTGTAGACGACATAGTCGCCAACCGTCTTGTGCCTCAGCTGAAGGAACTTGGGGAATTCGCATATGAGGTGAAAATTCGTTTCCTTTTGCAAGCCATAGGAGCACTCCGGGTCACCTAGAATGTTTCTTCGTTAGGTGCTTGTTGAGTCCGTAATGGCCGGCCACCACTCCCACGATCCTCCTCAATCGGTCCGTCCACATCGTCAGGAGCTCTTTTGTCAATCTCTCGTTCAGAAAGGGGAGAAAGCACTTGGTGTGCACTCCCCCGTCATACGCTGTCGAGCTCTTACCAGCCTTCACCCAGTCCTTCATCACTTTCGCATAAAGTGAGTTAGGGATATGTGGTTCCGGTCCGAATGTGCTAACCGTCGAGCCGGTTCTAGCCAGCTCATCCACTCCCGAATATCCGGGTACGCAAACCAGTTTGACCCGATTCCGATTCTCCGAGTCCTTCTGGCATAAGTTCACAAGACTTAGGAGGGCCGTTGAATTTTCCGCCTGGAAGATACTAGAGAACATCTCTAAATGAATCTAACTGTCGGTATCTTGGATGAGCTCTTACCGGCCTTCACCCAGTCCTGTATCACTTTCGCATCAGCTTTCTCACTACCATCCACTCCCGAATGTCTGGGTACCCAAACCAGTTTGACCCGATTCCTGGGCCCTATCTGATTTAGGTATTCCTTGCATTTTTCACCAGCTTGGAAGTCACAACGGGTAATATCACCGCTTTTATCGCTGCCTCACTATGCACATATTACTATATCTTTGTCTCACAGTCCTTCTGGCAGAAGTTCACGAGCACCTAGGAGGGCTGCTTTCGCCTGGAAGATACAAAAGAACTTCCCTAGATGAATCTAACTGTCGGTATCCGTTCCTGGGTGATATACACCATCTCCAATACTTTCACTCATCTTCGATCCATCCGTAAATCCAACCCATTCGCTACTAGGTAACGTACTTGGCCACATGACCACTCATTTACCCATTCGTTCCTATCTGGGAAGATCGCTTCAAAGTTCCTTTCGAAACTTAATTCTTGCGCTTCATCCCGTGATCAGAAATCATATTTTTTGATCTTTCTATGCCCGGTACAGAAACTTGGAGTCCACAATCCGTTTTGCGTCAACCTGTCCGCGTTCATTACTATATCTGTAGGTGACACCGCTAGTAGAACTTCCAGCGCCGCTGCTGCCGTCGTCTTCATGGCAACAGTGGCACACACACATACCAGCCGCTGAGCCTCTGCTTCGCCGCCTCTACGTTTAGCCTTTGCCACCAGACTATGCAACCATGGCTCATCGCAGGCTTCACTACCGCCTCATTTATCCACAGAGGCCCCAAGATAGGCCCCAGCTCTTTTCGATTGCAATTCTGCACATCCAGAAGGCCGTTAGAGCTTTTTTAACCTTGTAACCGTGTAAACAATCCAAATTATCTTGCGGTCAACGTAACCCCCACCATACCCATAAGTCGTTATGAGTAATACAGCTAGTACGTGAGGACTCGAGTGAGTTACTCCTTTACGTTGGGGTTAGGACCGAATGTCCAAACAAATATCCCCAACCAAAATATACCCGTGGACAAAATATCCCCTGACAAAATATCCCCTCAGACAAAATATTTACACTCAAAAAATTAAGAATATTCAATGTGAAGTGTACTTAGCGCCGCAGGCCTGAAATAAACAACAAAAAACAAAAAAGCGGGGTCGAGGGGCGGCCGCCTCCGAAAAGTGGGGTCAAGGGGGAATAATCCCCTTGCGGGGTCTAAGCGGCGGAGCCCCTAGCGGGGTTCGGGGCAGCGCCCCATTTACGTAAGGCCCCAACACACAATATAATATCTACTTAATGATACCTACCTATAATCAGAAATGGTGATTAGTAGACATTACATCTAGGGATATTTTGTCCGTTTTTTGTGGGATATTTTGTCTGGGCACATTTTGTCCGGGGATATTTTGTCTGGGGACAATTTGTCCGGGGACAATTTGTCCGGGCACATTTTGTCCGGGGACATTTTGTCCGGGGACATTTTGTTCGGGGACATTTTGTCCGGGGACATTTTGTCCGGGGACATTTTGTCCGGGGACATTTTGTCCGGGGATATTTTGTCCGGGGACATTTTGTCCGGGGATATTTTGCCCGGTGATATTTTGACTGGGCATAATCGGTCCTAGAGCCCTTTACGTTATTAATAATTTTTATTTTCTTTTCGTTCTGGGAATATTTAAGCCTAAGATCGGGTCGCCTAACTCTAAGAAATAGTTGGTTGGCATGTGAACATAAGATTGGGTGAAACTTGAACTCTAACTACGAAGTGAAAAGGAAAAACTCCGTAGATACAGAAATGGCATCAGTGAATGTAGATAATTTATACACTTTCACAACACCTTTATGCGAATGTATGTAATAAATTGACGGAAGGAAAAAAAACGGAGACATCATTTGGTTTATTTTATATGCATAAACAATAAAATTTGATAGTCCCAGTACTCTGTTTCTCGATGACATATATGATATACCATATCCATGACAATGATATATGTTTACGAAATGTTATACTATAATACACAATATATTCGTTCAGTTCAATTCTCATATAACCGATCCCAAGGTATCCAAACTTTTTCAGCATTCGTATCGTGTGCCCCATATATAGCTAATGCATGTGTATTATACCAACCATACACAAAGTGCTATGTAGCATTCAGTTGAGGTAGTTCTTATTCGCCAATTCAGGGATGAGAATAAAGGTGGTATTTTTTCTGTGTAAGACATCAGGATATCGTTAGGATTTATGTCAGCTCTTTTTCATATAATGTTTGGTTAGTTTATTCGATTATTTATTTATGGATGCTATCAACAGAATAATAAAACATATTCGTCCACACTTCTAATATAAGTCTGGGGAAATTATGATTATTGTATCCATTGTGTGTGTGTGTGGAATATGTGGAAAGTGTATGACTAAACGTTTGACCATGACCATTAGTGACAATTTGAATTTTTAACGAATCTGGGGTGGAAAGTAAGCTTGGCAATGGAAAACCGGTGGTGAGTTCAGCAGTAAACAGTATGAAACCATCTCTTTCAGATATTCTGGTATACGACCTCTCTTGATTTTGTAAATGAACCGAGAAATGAACTTCAATGTTGTTTCGTGCACATCCGTTTCGTTTCACATTCATTAAATCTAATTGTTCCAACATAACTCGTATGTAGGTTCGTTTCTTACACTCAGCAAAGCTCTCATCGCCCGATTTTGTAGCTTCTGCAATCTGTCGAAAGATTTTCCATCACCCAGATACAGTAAGGATGCACCAAAATCGAAATGTGGGGCGATTACTGATTTGTAAATGCTCATGCGAGTGCCCCTGGTGATGTATCTGAACAATCTAGACAGAACTCCAGCTTTCTTCCCTATTTTTTTGCACACGTAATCGACGTTGGCCTTAAAGTTCATTCTGTTGTCAATAATCACTCCTAGGTATTTGAACTCATATTCCATTTCGATCACTTCTCCATCCATCATGATTGAGTTCATTGCTGTGCCCGTAGAAGATCCTCTGATCATCATCATCTTTGTTTTGCTTATATTCAGCTTCAGTTTGTTTAGTCTCAACCATTGGCTTATTTATGTAGTTCGCTATTCATTTGATCTCGCATTTGATCTAGATTATCGCCATGGATGTAGATTAGTGTGTCATTTACGACGGCATGTCGTTTATATACAAAATAAACAAAATGGCTCCCATAACCGATCCGTGTGGCACCCCGAGATCATTTCGTAATCTTTGCGATGTGACCCCATTCACTTTAGTCTGCTGTTTTCGGCCCATAATGTATTCTTCGAACCATTTGATTACTCTTTGCGTAAACCCGAATGCACTCAGTTTTGTTATCCTGTCGTCTCCACTATCTTTTATGTCCTTCCACTTAGCCAGGACAAGGTTAAGTGCCGTTTCACATGAGTGTTGTGCCCAGTACGCAGATTGAAATTTTGACAGCAAATTGTTATCTCCGATGAATACAATTATTTGATTTGTCACTACTATCTCAATAAGTTTTTCAAGTGTAGGTAGCATGTTAATTGGTTGATAATCTTCATGTTTCTTTGGACGGCTCACTTTCGGCACTGGTGCCGTTGTCGCAGTTTTCAGTTCGTCCGGCATTGATTCTTCCAACGATTGATTTACAATTCGACATATTGCGACTGCTATGATCATAATACCAACAATTCTTTGCATAGAATAATGCATTGTCCATTCTTGATACAACCAAGACAACTTGACATTTTCATTGCCGCATCGGGTCTTAAATATCGCAATATTCTTAAACATAGGAACAGGGGATCCGACCTACTTCGCTTGGAGATATGTGTAGCAAATTTTTGGGGGAAGGAACGAACATTTCTTCCATGTAATAATATCATACCTACGGAAGATGATAACCTCAACATGATAATGGATTTTATCTCCCACTGGACAATATTATCGTGCCGATGGAGGATTTCTTCTATTCAAGTTTTGAATTGATACAACGAATTTTTCAGAAAACAGTAGGGGTTTGAAGCTTGGAACGGTTCAGGTGAACCTGAGACCTGGCGTGAAATGGCCCGACCAAAAAATGACCTGAAACCTGATTTGACAAAGTTTGGTCTGGCCGGAAATGACCTGACCTGAAACCTAAAAAGTGACCTGTTCGTAAAAACACAAAACAGACTGTCCTCTTTATTGTGGTCACATCATGCCTAAATCAGGTCAGCTCAAGAATTTTTGAATGACCTGATCTGACTGAAAAACTCAGGTCAGGACTTTTTGACCGCGGTCGACCTGTTCTGATCTTTAATTGTGTTCGTTATCTGAAGCACTTGAGCTGCTGGATTTTGTCTTACAAACTTTTGAAATTTTGGCACACGAGACTTAAAGGATGAAAATTGTTCCTGAAGTTGTGGGGGACTTCGCAATTGTCTTACATGCCATATGAAAGGTGGCGCCCCTGAATAAGAAAAAAGTTTGATAGTTTCCGTCTCAACAACACACCAAAAGCGTGTTAAGGCATCAACAAAGATTTTTAAACAAATTTCAAACTGCACCTCACTGCACTTCACTGAACCTATTTGCACCCCACTGCTCTAAGCTGCAACTAGGGAATTAACTTTTTTACTTCACTCTATCGTTACTTTATTATATCCACCTCAATGGCTTATTAAGTATGGATCTACATGCGTGTATTTTGTGTGATAAATTGGATTGGCATCTCAAGAAATGCGGGAAATTATTAATGTAGTTAAGTGGAAAAATAATGGGAAAAAATTACGACAAAAGGTGAAGTGAGTGCAACTTTGCTAACATCAATATAAATACACACACGATGATAACTGAGGGGTTAGCCACTGGTCAAAAATGTGTACCAAAAATTCCAATTCCATAAACAAACTCCAAAAATTCCATCGAACTTCCAAAAATTCCATCGAACTTCCAAAAATTCCATCGAAATTCCAAAAAAAACCCACAAAATTTCCGCTATTCAGAAGTTCCGAAAATTCCAAAAATTCAAGAAATTCCAAAAATTTCACAGAAATTCCAAAAAGTTCATCGAAATTTCGGAGTTCAGAAATTCCGGAAATTCCAAAAATTCCACAAAATTTCCGAAATTTAGAAGTTGGAAAATTCCACAAATTCCAAAAATTCAAGAAATTCCATCGAACTTCCAAAAATTCCATTGAAACTCCCAAAATTCCATCGAAATTCCAAAAGGTCCACAGAATTTCGGAAATTCAGAGGTTCCGAAAATTCCAGAAAATCCAAAAATTCAGGAAATTCTAAAAATTCCACAGAAATTCCAAAAAGTTCGCAGAAATTCCAAAAATTTAATCGAAATTTCGGAGTTCAGAAATTCCGGAAATTCCAAAAACTCCATAAATTTCATCGAAATTCCAAAAATTTCCGAAATTCCGAAAATTTCATCGAAATTTCGGAATTCAGAAATTCCAAAAACTCCAAAAGTTCCACAAAATTTCCGAAATTCAGAAGTTCCGAAAATTCCAAAAATTCAAGAAATTCCAAAAATTCCACAGAAATTCCAAAAAGTTCATCTAAATTTCGGAGTTCAGAAATTCCGGAAATTTCAAAAACTCCAAAAATTCCTCAAAATTTCCGAAATTTAGAGGTTCGGAAATTCCAAAAATTCAAGAAATTCCAAAAATTCCATCGAAATTCCCAAAATTCCATCGAAATTCCTAAAATTCCATCGAAATTCCAAAAAATCCACAAAATTTCGGAAATTCAGAAGTTTCAAAAATTCCAAAAATTTAAGAAATTCCAAAAAGTCAACAAGATTTCGGAAATTCAGAAGTTCCGAAAATTCCAGAAATTCCAAAAATTCAAGAAATTCCAAAAACTCCAAAAATTCCATCGAAATTCCAAAAAATCCACAAAATTTCCGAAATTCAGAAGTTCGGAAATTCCAGAAATTCCAAAAATTTCATCGAAATTTCCGAGTTCAGAAATTCCAAAAACTCCAAAAGTTCCACAGAACTTCTGAAAATCAGAAGTTCCGAAAATTCAAGAAATTCCACGGAAATTCCAAAAATTCCACAGAAATTCCAAGTATTCCACAGAAATTCCAAAAATTCCAGAAATTCCATCGAAATTACAAAAATTTCAACGAAATTCCGGAGTTCAGAAATTCTGGAAAACCCAAAAATTCCATCGAAATTCCAAAAATTCCATTTTAATTCCAAAAGTTCCATCAGCCTGTACCAAAAAAATGAAGTGGATAACCCCTCAATGATAACACTCATTTCACCTCTTTCTATGTTTAAATCTTTGCTAAAATAAACAAAAGACAAAGGATCCTCGAAAGTTGCACATATTCAAAGTGTAAGCTGGAAGCGTCTTATATTCGGAAAATTCTGGAAAATAATTAAATGGCAATGTCTCAAAATTTTTCTATTGTGAAAATAGAAGATTCTGTGGATAGCACTGTGCAAATATTGTGTTTTTGAAGCCTCCGTTATCGATTTTTCGTATCTTCGATTTTATATTTACTGTCTTCGTTTCCATTTCAAGGCTATTTTCCGTTGAACCGTTGAAACTTTAAATTCATCTGCCACCTCGCATGTTATATGGATGTTCACGAAATTTATTTTATTTAGTTAAATGCAACGAACGGACGTAATTTTCGCTCTAACTGATGCCAAAGGGGTTTTACGTCTCATACCAATTAGTTGACTATCCACTACATCTAGAGTAACATACTGTAATGATTCTGTGAACGAATTATAAAAGCCCAGACATGCATTACATACGTTGAAGTTATGGCATCATCAAAATTTTGCACAGCATTGCCAGTGTGTCAAAAGTTTTGAGCTATTTGACTTCAAGCAACGGGAAAATTTTATTTCTACGTATACGCTGTGCATGATCAAAAAAACTGAATTTCATGCAAATTAGCTATTCAAAAATTTTGTCATGAATGCTAAGGTAATGTACATGAGAGTGAAATGAGATGTTGAGTGAGTATTAAAAAGATTATAACTAATTTTCGGTTGGACGGGGACGATATCGTGTTTCCGCTTGTCACAAATTCGCTACATCATAAGGGTGGTCTAATTTTAAAACGTTTTTCTGCACACCGAAACCGGATCTCTGACAAAAAAATCGTATGTATTTTGTTGTTTTTAAGTTGGAACGAACTCGTCGGTCTTGTGACAAACAAGCGTATCTTGATAAACGCTCATAATTTGTAACCTATAGCAGATACACTTTTGTGTTCCAACACAACGTTGCTCTAAAAACATCAAAATCTCCGAAAAAAGACCTGAGCCGCCGCTGAAAAGCTAATAGGAATGAGATAGGAGCGGTAAAAGTTCTTTTTTTGAGGAATCATCCAACTTTCTCGTATATGTCTCGTACCAAGTAAGGGCTCGTCCATAAATGACGTCCAGTTTCTACAGTGCTGCCAGCACATTTAAATCGTTAATAACTCGATAAGTATCCATTCTGGCGAGTCAAACATGTGTCCTACCCCTCCCCCCCCAATTAGAGGGGGTATTTAGGGCGTAAAACACACATTTGACTCGCCAGAATGGATATTTATCGAGTTATTAACGATTTAAATGTGCTGGCAACACTGAAAAAACTGGACGTCATTTATGGACGAGCGCTAAGAGTAGGAAAGTTGCAAAATGAAGGGTATTGACCACCCAGTGGTTGATTGTATAGGGTTCAAAGAATGGACCTAAATCCGACTTTTCGGCAAAAAAAGCTTCTAGTTTGCAATCTATAACTTGTGTTAGGCGTTCCAAGACATAGTTGCTCTAAAAACATCAAAACCCCCGAAAAGAGGCCTGTGTCGCCGCTGAAAAGCTAATAGTAGTGAGATAGGAGATAGATAGAAGATTAATGTATATCTGGACATTCACACATATGCACATCCGGAAATCCGGACAAATTCGCCTCAATTTTGCCGGTCTAGGTCAAGGGAATCAAGACGAATATCCTTCAGTACTTTACAATATGAGCATTTTTCTTTTAGAAATTTCTTCTTTTTCTAAATGTGGAACTAAATAAACATTTTTTATGAGCTTGTGCGTCAGCATTAAACCAACAACAGCAATTTGACGAAAAGTCGGATTTAGGTCTTAGACCCCATACAACTAGCCCGATCTTTACAAAAAATTTTCCGCCATATCTTGAGATCAATGTCTTTGGCATATTTATGAGCATTTTCTATAGTTAACTTGAGGATATATGCGAGAAATTTGAATGAATCTTCAAAAAATGATTTTTTACCGCTCCTATCTCACTACTATTAGCTTTTCAGCGGCGGCTCAGGGTTTGGAACGCGCGAATACGGGGTCAATGGGAGTTTACTAGGAGCGATTAAAAACATTTACTCAGGGAGCAGGGCTGTAGTCAAGATAAATGGCGAAATTATCGAGTCATTCGAACTTAAAGAGGGTGTTCGTCAAGGTCGTTGTCTCTCTCCGCTCCTGTTCATAATTTTCATGGATAAAATCATCAAGCAAGCCAATTTGCAAGGAAATGTTGAGGTGGGTGAGGTAATTATGAAGATCCTCGTCTATGCGGATGACTTAATCCTGTTGGCAGAGAACGCCAGCGATTTGCAGGGTGGGATTGACTGCCTAAACGTCGCATGTGAGGAGTACGGGAAGACTAAGGTTATGCATGTCGGCAAATCTCGGGAGGAGGTAGCCTGCAGTCTGAATGGGGAGCAGCTGGAACAGGTTTTTGAGTTTAAACATTTAGGTACCATTTTTTCAGAAGATGGAAAGTTAGTTAGGGAATTTGAGAAAAGGAGAAAGATGGGTAATGCGGTTGCTGGTCAGTTGAGGGCTCACGTGTTCAACAAGAAGGAAATTAGTAAGCAAACGAAGTTAGCTATCCACGGATCAATCTTTAGGCCAACGATTCTGTATGGTAGTGAAAGTTGGGTAGACTGCGGATATGTAGTGCATGACTTGGAAGTTTCTGACATGAGGATTCTTAGGAGCATAGAAAAGGTTAATCAGAGGGAGCAGTGGGAGAATTAGGAACGACGACATCAGGGAAAAGCTGGGGGTTTCGTCAGTAGAAGAAGCGGCAAAGGTTAGCCGTCTGCGCTGGTTTGGGCACGTTAAAAGGATGGGCGATAACAGGCTGCCAAAGAGTATCTTGGATGCACAGGTCCCGGGAGTTGGACTTAGGGGTAGACCAAGGAGAAGGTTTATAGATTCAATCAAGTCAGACTTGGGAGTTAGGGGACTTTCACTGGAAGGGCAAACCATCTCCTTGGGAGGGTATATGAGGGCATGGAGGAGGGTGGTTCATCCATCGTCCTATGGTTGCGGCTTAAAAACCTCACACCGAAAGGTAGCACCGGTCTCTAAAGTACGATGATGATGATGATGGGATTACTTTCAGTAAATTGCTGTACAAAAATTGAGCATAGGTATTTAGGCCAATCGCTTGCAACCTATTCCCTCCATATATAAGTTTGTTAATAAACAGAAAGCGAGGGTCGTACTGGCCTTGGTTCCTTCCCTCCCTCAGCTAATCTCACGTTAAGTGATCGTGATGGTGAGAGGATGTTTCGGCGATAGCTACGACGTCGGGGATAATGGGAAATCGCGGCAGGCTAATAAGTAGCGAGGGTCCACCCTCTGACATAAAATTATAATTCTATTATTCAGATCCCAGGTTCTCGATTATGAATATGAAATAGGGGGTGCCCGTAGGGGGTTAAGGGGATGTACTAGTTACATATATGTTTTGTGTATGTTGTACGCATAGCAGCCTGGAAAAGTGTGTACTTGTAACGCACCTTTAATATTCAAAGTATTCATACCGAGCGAGACTGTGTGTGGAGGTTTGCCAGGAGGAAAAGGGTTTCGTCACATGCATTCTACTGTCAGAGAAATCTGAAGAAATCAACGTTGTGATAATTTATCCTTTATGACGTCCTTAAATAAGAGCAAAAGGATTTTAATCTTCAGAAAGTTTTGAAAGCGAAAATATTCTGGAAAATTAGATGAGTTTGCGATACACTTTTTTTCTCTCGAAAACACTATCTCAAGCATTAATCACGTAACCCGCTTTTATCTGTTTGAAGTTACATTCGAAAAGTACACTTCTATTCATATGAGTGATACATCTAGGAAAAACCGTTTTATCTAAAAAAAAAAAAACTTTTCATCGCGCGTTTACATGTCACTTTGTTTCCATTTATAAAATCTCACACAAAAGACATCATAAAAGTTTCCAAGAAAATTTCTATTCGAAATGACAAAACGTTCCCAAGTTCTTTTTTTATTATGATTTTAGGTGGAACAGCGTAAGAAAAGGTTTATGTGCACTTCTGCCATATAAAAACACCATCAGAATTGCATGCATATGGTTTGATGAAGAAGGTTTTACGAAAACGAAGTAGTGTTATGTGAAGCATTAATGGAAAGTTGTGGGATCTGTGTGATTGTGATTATGAGGGCATAGAAAATTTTGAAAGAAAACTGACGAAGTAAGTCTCTTAAGTAGTTTGTGATAACCATCTCGTCTATATTAATGAGTCCTTAATTTTGGTGCTCATCACTTCCGTAAAATATGAAAAGGAAAGATTGTGTTTGTAAGTTGTGGATATATTTTTTGTGTGTCGTTCTCATTTTTTAACAGCAATTATGACTTCGTATGAAAAAAAAACCTCAGAGTTATTCAGTGTACTTGGAGAAAGAGCTTTTTAGAATGTCTTTGTGTATTTTTGCGAGCGCTTTACATCCTTTTTTTTAACAGAAGCGGAAAAGTACATAAACAAATTTCAAATGCGCCGAAAAGAAAAGATGTA
Organism: Pseudolycoriella hygida; assembly: GCA_029228625.1. Taxonomy (NCBI): domain Eukaryota; kingdom Metazoa; phylum Arthropoda; class Insecta; order Diptera; family Sciaridae; genus Pseudolycoriella; species Pseudolycoriella hygida. The sequence continues at coordinate 181,008,656 of CM055403.1, read as the reverse complement.
CAAATTTTAACATAGTAATGAGTATCATCTACCTTGAGTTCTTTATCGTGTTGACTTACATTGTTGTTTGCGATGTAAACGGATTAAACTTTATGATTTGAGTGCTGAAATGAGCAAACAATCCAATGTTTTACGTTCTTTTATAACAATCTTACAGATCCATAGAAATTTCCCAAGGTAATGTCAAAACCCTACCGCAGTACGTCTGAGACCATTGATTTTGATGGCCGAAATGTTATCCCCTGGACCATATCAAAAAGACGAACAACGTTTCTAAAAGAAATCCTGAAGCCATTTTCTCTAAAATGTAATTCTCACCAAGTTTGCCTTAAGGAGCAGATTTCTAACCGCCATAGTTCTAGTAATATGTACAGACATCCCACTTGTCCGAAATCCGAAATTTCAAAAATTTGTCCGAAATATCCGAATTTTTCTCGAAAAATGTATCGAAATAGAATAATTTCCTCAAAAGTCAAATGAAAAAATTCGCCTGCGGCTCATATTATCACTTGTTGCTTTCTTCATTCTAGCTTTTAAGTTCCGTCGAAAAAAATTTTCTGGCAAAAAAAATTTCCCACAAAAAAACATTTTCGGCGAAAAACAAGTTTCCGGCGAAAAAAAAATTCTGGCGAAAAAAAACCGCCGGAAAAACCATTCGGCAAAAAAAAAATCGCGAAAAACAAAATTCCGGCGAAAAAAATTTACGGAAAAAAAAATTCCCAGCGGAAAAAAATTTCGGCAGAAAAAAATTTACGGCGAAAAAAAATTTCCAGCGAAAAAATTTCATCGAAAAAAAATTTCTGGCGAGAAAAAATTTCCGTCGAAAAAAAACTTACGTCGAGAACAAATTTTAGACGAAAACAAATTTTTTTTATAAAATCAATGTTCGTCAAAGTGCGTCAATCGTGTCCAGTTATTATTTAGTTTAAGTCACCGAAAGGTTATAAAATTGCTAAAATGACTGTGATGAATTAGATTTTAAGAATTGCAAATATTTTTCAGCCATTGACAATGCCACTCGTTGATAGTCGGCGAAATATTTGGCAATAATAAATTGTTTTGAAATTGAGCTTCAGTGGTTTCCGTTAAGAAACAAAACAACTTACGTGAAAAAAAATTTCGTCAAAAAAAAATTCCATCGAAAAACAAAATTCCGGCGAAAAAAATTTCGTAGAAAAAAAATTTCTGGCGAAAAAACATTCCGGCGCAAAAATTTCGTCGAAAAAAAAACTTCGTGAAAAAAATTTACGGAGAAAAAATATTTCCGTCTGAAAAAAAATTTACGGCGAAAAAAAATTCAGCGAAAAATTGTGAAAAAAATTTCTGGCGCAAAAATTTCGTCCAAAAAATTTCTGGAGAAAAAAAATTTCCGTCGGAAAAAATTCCCAGCGAAAAAATTTCGGCAGAAAAAAAATTTCGTCGAAAAAAAATTTTTGACGAAAACAAACTTCTGGCGAGAAAAAATTTACGTCGAAAACAAATTTTTGACGAAAAAAATTTCGTCGAAAAAAAATTTCCGGCGAAAGCATAGGCTTTGATGAACGTAATAAGCTCTTGAGTTACCTTTGGAGACAATACACTCAGGGTTAGAGTAAGAAATGTTTCATACAAAACTGCCATCTGTTGAGGCAGCTGTAACCATTTCCATTACACTTCGCTATTCCAATTAATACCTCCAACCGAGACAAATAGATACGTTGGCACTTTTTCCATCACATCAATCAGAATGACTTGACTGAAGATTGGCACTAGATGCCGAAATGTGGATCTCTTCTAATTATCTCCATAAAACAACTATTCTAGATGTGGTAATGTCTGAGCATCATGTCAATGACAAAATAATTCAAATAAGAGCTTATAGTAAAAGTAATACGTAATGAGTTGTATCGGTTGTATCCTAAGAATGTCTGGGATGTCATCCTGCCGATTGCAGAAGTGGCTTTATTTGGTTTTTTTTCCTAAAACTTTGAAACACGTGTTCTCTAAAATTATATTCTCTACAACTTTGCTTTTGGAAGTAACTTTCTAACTGCCATAGTTTTGGAGATATGAGTCATCCCGCCCATTTCAATTCAATTTCGTCCATTCCATTGATCCTAGTGCCCAGACCACTGAACCGATTCCACAAAAATCTTCCCAGTTTTGTGAGATCGAATGCTTTCACTTGACATCAATATGAGCAATGTCCGTGCCATACTTGTTGAGATATTTGCGAAAACGTTTCACCGACCCTCCCTGGAAGAACCATGTTTTTGGTCACTTTTTCGACCATATATTCAGAACTACTTGACCGATTCTGCTCATCTTTGAACTTGAATTTACCTTTCAGGTAAAAAAAAGTTCAGTGGGATCGGTGCAGCCGTTTAGAAAAAATGACAGGATGGACCAACCGACTGAGGTTATGCATGTCGGCAAATTTCGGCAAGGGGTAGCTTGTAGTTTAAATGTAGTTTAGAACAGGTTTCTGAGTTTAAATATTTGGGAAGCATTTTTTCAGAGGATGGCAAGTTAGTAAGGGAATTTGAAAAAAGGAGGAAAATGGGAAACGCAGTGGCCAGTCAGTTGAGGTCTCTTGTGTTCAACAAAAAGGAATTAAGTAGCGGCACAGAGCTAGCTACCCAGAAATCAATCTTTAGGCCAACGATTTTATATGGTAGTGAAGGTTGGGTGGACTGCCGATATCTCGTGCATGACCTGGAAGTTTCTGATATGAGGGTTCTTAGGAGCATAGCAAGGGTATGAGATGGTACGATCACGTTCAAAGGATGGGTAATATCAGGCTCCCAAAGAGGATATTGAACGCGCAGATCCTGGGCGTTCGCCCTAGGGTTAGGCCAAGGAGAAGGTTTATAGACTTAATTAAATCAGATTTAGAAGTTGGAGGACTTTCTCTGAGTGAACAAACCATCTCTTTGGCAGGGGATAGGAGGGTATGGAGGAGGGTGGTCCAAGATCATCCGGTTGTGGCGTAAAGACCCCACACCGAAAGGTATAAACGGCCTGTAAAGTTTGATGATGATAACGACGATGGACCAAACTACCTTTTTTTGCATCCCCCTCACCCCCGCGCGATCTACCCCATGTTACAATAAAATGTTTTGTGGTATAGGACCTTTGTACTCCAAAAAGAAATTTATGGTTTTGAACAAAAGCTAGGAAAAATCATGAATGTGTTTCTGTTCTCCAAGAAATGTTGTGGAAAAAACCTCCGAATTTCAAACCATCCAAAACCATTTCCTCATAACGTTTAATGATTTTGTCTGTTCAATTAATTAAAACAACAAAGCACATTAACTTTGCCTTATACTAATCTTATTTTAAGCTCATAAGCTTTTCCATGACATTTTGTGAAAAGACATTTAGTTCTCTTTCTACGAAATGCAGCAGAGAGATGTACAAACTAATTTTGCTTAACAAAATGCCATGAAAAAGCTTCCTTACAATTAAAAATGTTTTGGATGGTTTGAAATTCAAGTAACACGTAGTATTCGGGAAGGACTAAAATCCTGTGTAATAATAATTCAATTAACAAATTATTAAATTAATTGATACGCAGAATACGGCACAATTGTGTAAATATTACGAAAACAGGGTTTGTTTGAAATAAACTCTCCAATTTTAAATTATGCCTTTTATTTTTTTATTCTTTAACCAACCGGTTTCAGGAACTATGTTCCCATCATCAGGGCTTGGTTCAAACTAAAAGTATATTGACACAACCTTAAGGAAATTTGAAAAATACATACATAAAGTCATCTCAAAATTGATACTGCAATTACGTACATCATACAACGGGTAACGAATTTTTTAACAGGTGACAACAGGGTGAACAATGTTACAATTACGAGTACAATTACAAAACAACTTCATTTAGAGATCGGGTAGGTTCATGTCAAGTGTAACGTTTTCCACATTTCAGTGTCGTCATACAATGTGCCATTCATTACAAGGCTCTCGAAATCGTCAATGTTGCGGTGTTCCGTTGTAGTCATATTTGTATGTTCATTCACAGTCAAAGAACTCGTCCACTACAGTATGTGTCGAATCGTCTAAGCTTATGATGTTGTTGTCAATGGTTCTCTTCTTATCAAACAAGGTCAGGATAAGGGAATCGACATCTCCCTTATCTTCATTCAATAGATTTAAATGAGAGTTCTTACGAATGTGGATTGCTTCATTATATACAATGTTCCATGGGCGTCTCACTTCTTCAACTAATTTTAGGGTCGTGATGTCGATTTCGTGATTAGTTTTAAACAAGTGTCTGCCCACAGCCGTCTTATTTTTCCAATTCTTGGAATTTACATGTTCAAAAAATCGAGTTATTAGTTGCCTGATTGTCATCCCATAATAATATCTACCACAGGTCTTACACTGTATCCGGTATATACCAGACTTCTTAATGTCAGGGGGGACATCTTTCAACGAATCCAGCATGTGTCTGAGGGTATAGTCATTTCTATGGACTACCTGTGTGTCGTATTCTCTGTATATTTTTTTCATTCCATCTGTGACACGGGGGTAATAGGCAAAACTCACTCGCTTTACAGGTTCTTCAGGCTTGTTGTCTTTGAAAAACGTTGAGACGTTCTCAAGTGCCTTTTTTCTCTGGTGTTTCTTGATTATGCTCATCACGGCGCTTTCTTGGTAGCCATTGACTCTACCGATGTCGACAATTGTTTTGATTTCCTTATCAATTTTTTCTTTCGTCAAAGGGAGATTAACCATAAAGTGTGCCATCGAGTGGTACGCCGCCATCTTGTGCTTAAAATCATGGTTTCAGTCAGCTGTTATTAGTCTTTTTGTGCTAGATGGTTTACGGTATACGTCTATCGTCAAGGTGTTATCAACAATTTGTACAAGCGTGTTGAGGAAAGGGAGCTGGTTGTTAATTTGTCTTTCGATGGTAAATCTAACTGCGCCTTTGTCAATGGTATCCATCTTGTCTTCAAATAATTTTTTGACAACATCGAATTTTCTCCTGTTCAACACTACGAAAATATCATCCACGTATCTGTAATATATTCTAGGGAAATTCGGATCTGTTGACATATTGGTTTCAAAATCACTCATGAAAGGTTCTGCTATAAAGCTGGACAATGAATTTCCAATACTCGTGCCTTTGGTTTGTTTATAATATGCGCCCCGAAATTGGAAGATGTTTTGCTTCATGCATAGGTGAGCTAGGTCCACATAAGCATTAACCATTTTTTCCTCAACATCATTTTTAAGCAACCATTTTCTTAACAATTCCATAGAATATGGGATTGGAATGCTGGGGTACAATGAGGTGACGTCATAGGAACCTATTTCTTCGTTCCGGGACAACTTTACACCGTTGGTTGCTCTAGCGAATTCTAAACCATTGGATATTGATCTACTCGGTGGAGCTGGTAAAGAATTGAAAATAGCAGATAACTTTTTCGCTCTTTTTTCCGACGGAGCATTCACATT